>JADMNL010000022.1:351502500-352092500 GCA_016271365.2 Neoceratodus forsteri
AGAGAAGTGAACAGGGGGAACAAAACTCCTACGTTTAATGTAAAGTAAACTTATCATTTTACAGGGTAGAAAGTTACAGCAGGATGGAGGGAGGAAGTGCAATTTAAAATAGACTGATGGCATGACTTTCTTGAATTAACACATTTAATAAGGCAGCTAATACAGTACAAGACTGCACTGTCAGTCCCTCCACAGCCCTGCTTGCACACCAAATGACATCATCATGCTAGACGTCCTTTAGGCAGTGTAGCGGGAAACACAAAGTAAAGGCAGAACATAAGCTGCAGTATCTGTCAGGGCAATAAACATAATTTTCCAGGTACTGTAGCTACAGAGAGCAGAAATCACCAGGGAGGACCCTTCAACAAATAAATCCTCAGGTTCAGTGTGCGAGCTGGAAAGCAGGAGACTGATACTCATACTACAGGCCAGCCAGACTCAACACGTTATATCTAATCCAAAAGAGAATACGGCACACAAGAGTAGAGAGCAATAAACAATTTTTGATTTATTAAAGCTTACATGCCAAGATTTAGCAACTCCACTCTAAATACAGCAAATATATGGACAGACAGACAGAACCCCCTATGTCCGTATATTTGCTGTATTTTTATTGCACTCTACTCGTGTGCCATATTCTCTTTTGGATTAGGACCCTTCAGCAGCCTGTCAGTGAATCAAAAAAAGCAGCAAACTGAAATGTATATATACATTTTACATATAATCTTTAAAACCCATTTGCTGTGATGAGTCTGCTAGTTGTTTTGCCATATGGTGTCAGGGGAGCTTCCGGGAGTGGATTTATCCAATTTAGTGTTTAGTACACAGTTAAAATCTCCCTGCAAAATACAGAACTCTTCTGCTTTGTCTGTGATTTTCTGATGTAAATGTGGAGGAGTCAGTGTTTGGTGTGTAGACAGTAACAACAGAGAGTGGTTGATTTTTGTCCCATCCAAGAGCGACATAGTTTTATGTGCTCTGATTGTGGCATGTGGGTCTCCTTTAGGGCTGCTACAGTGCTGTCCATTCACTTGAGTTGGAATATTTGTGTTATTTCTATAGAGTTGCTCAATCCTTTAACATTACAGGACACTACCTTCATGTGCACCATAACAACATTTTCAAAGGCAGTAGTTCCAACCTAGGTAGGCTACTATTATAAGGGGTATGCCTGACTTGCCCTAACAGGTATTCTCATATTTCAGATATTGATATGTCGATGGAAAACAGCACTGACATAAAACAGAATGGGAAACAGAGGTTCCAACAGGGAACCAAAAATACAATACACATGTAACCATGAAATTCAACAGCTCAGCTTCTATCAGATGGTAATAGCTGTTGAGGAGCCCATTTGGCTTCCCATATAGGGCACAACACTCGGGAACCCAGTATGTCGTTGGGCCCCTCTGTCCCTACCACCTATTGGCAGAAAGTGTGAGGAGATACCACACTCATGGCCATGCCAGGATGTAGCTGTCACTGTCTTACACCTTGCGGAGGTATCTGGCACAGCAGAGAGTGAAAAGTGAAAGTCTCACTAATCCCCCAAATGGGTGGGGGGGATACATTTGTGCTGGAGTCTCAGATGAGGAATGTCACAGGGTGGCATTTACAATCCAAGTTGTAGGAGCTCGACCTTGAGGTATCAAGTGGCACAGGCTAATAACCCCCAAACCAAAACACAGACAATGATTCAGAATTGCGGAAGTTATGTCAGCTTCGTTTGGGAGAGGACTACTTATCCCAGCATGCCCCTGTGACTAAGTTTAGTAGTATCGATATATTCAAGGGACTGTGTTTCACTCTAGCCCCTATTGCCATCCTGCTGTTAACACACTAACCGACAATTTTCAAACTTTAGGCTTAGCCAGACCATGTCAGGCTTGATCTTGTCTTTATCCCTTCCCCCCACTTGGGTTCTCATGTAAACCACGTGAAATAAGGCCAGCTAAAAAAGAAACAAAACAAACAGGCTCTACTCCCAGTTCAATTCCCTACCTTGGAACCCCTGTGATGTTGGTGCCTACTCACCACTTAACAGATCCCAGTCGGGGTGGGGGCACCAGTCTGGTGGGAGTCAGTACAGAACCATGAGACCACCCCCGTTAACTGGTTATACCGTGACCGTATTACCTTGCTGGCAAGGGTTCAGAGTCTGCTGAGTAGACCAGTGCTGGGAGTGTTAAGAGGCCAAAGACAATCCTATCCATTAGCGATGGCCACCGTGAATTTGGGGGTACATTAGCAAATCATGTCACCATTTATGTTGTTTTAAGCTCAGAATATGGCAAGTGTCCAGACCAAGAATTCAAAAACAGGTTATTCAAAGTCAGTTTTTCTGCTTACTGACTGACTTGCAGTCCCTTCAGTCTGGTCATGGGTACAGCAGTAGTGGCGAACAGAAAAGTGCGATCTAAAAAGAAAGATAAAGGAGAAGTATACTTGCTGACTACAGTAGCATCCTGAAGTGCCAGCAAATAGTTTATGTTTCAAGTGTCCTCGAAAGTGGTTGCTTTCTGTTTCTTCGGGGTAAACCTTCTTGGGACAGCTGTCACTTGCTTAAGTCTGCTGGGGAAGACTGCGCGTCAGGGAGTTTAGCTGCTCAAGAGTCTGGTTTCTCACCTGTTGTCTGCACCCATGAGGCATGCTGCAGTGCCATACCTCTTAACCTTTCATCCTCAAAATGTGTGACGTGATGTGTGACAAATGGACAAAATGCGTGACATATCATCAAACGTGGCAGGGCAAGCTCAGAACTCTGTGTACATCAGTGCACTAACATTCATAATATTTTCTGATAACTCTGCATCAACAATTATCATGAATTTCTGGTTTAAAGTCTCACTGGGCAATGTGGAGTATTGCCTTCTCCATGCGAAACAGAGGCATTCTGAGTGGTAAAATGAGTGATGTACCTCATAATGTGTGACTGTTGAGAGATATGTGCAGTGCTTTCTCCATAGTGTCAAGCTCACTGTAGGGTGCTGCAAGCCCCAGCTTCTTGAGAGTTGGTGCTGCATTGGTGAGACTGTTAAAAATATGTGACTTGTCATCCAGGAAGATGGTTAGTCTTGTAGGAAATGCCAGGTGGGCTTTAATCAGTTTCTCACTGAGTTGTTTCTGTACCATATATGTTTCATTTTGGTCTGCAACTCTGTAGGATAGTCCAGCTCGAAAAATAACCTAGTGCCCTTATAGAAAACTTCTTTCTTGACCCACGTGATTGACAAAAACAGTTGTTATACTGGATATCTGAAGAACCTAATTATTAATCACCTTGGTCTTGCCTCTGGTGCTGTTGGTTTTTACCAAGTGTTCAGTGGGCTTGTTCCATCTCAAGCCTCTGGTCAAGTTGGAGCTGCAGAGAATCTTTTAGGAGGTCTCGCAGGAATGCCGGAGGCCTTTCTCAGAGTCCTATGGTAGTCCGCAGATACAGAAATCCACCGGCAGGTAACAATTCTCCACATCCTCCCATCTGTGGTGCAGCTGCTGCTCCCATTTATACAGACAGAGGAGGGCAAGGCTATGGATATCCATCACCTGAGCTGTCTCCGTTAAACCCTGCTCCAGTTCTGTGTTCCACAGCTTTGAGGTCCTTTCTGCAGTCTTCAATACTGGAGTTCATTTTGTGCATCACGTGGGAGATGGTTTGATTCTGCCCATATGTGCCTCAAGCTCACTGGTTCCACGTCATCTCTGCTCGAGGTCAGGGATGGTAAGTGCGAGGGCTGTGAATCAAACTGACTCTTGGTTTGCTGTCCCTCCTTTGAGATGCAGTGTGCTGTGGAGACAAATTATGTCACCACTAGCCATCCCTCAGCTTGGCTATGTTGTAAGTCTATATTTTTATGTATGATCGTCTCTCTGTTTGTCGGATGATATTTGATTTGTTTCTCTCAGCTGTGCTCCCAGAGTTAGGCCGCTATCATGACATGGCCAGAACATGAAGTCCCCCAAAACCCCTACTTTGACAGCTTATAACTTGGCAGCCTTAGGACTTAAAAGTTTTGAAAACTGGCATGTACCTTCTCAGTGATAAAGGCAAAGTGCGTGGCAATTTTTAAAATGATCTGTACTGCAATTTTGGCAGCGTGAAGTGCACTAATTACAGAAAATACCTCCCAAATTAAGAAATGTTTTCTCCACTTGGATAAAGATCAGTTAAGTAAGAACTTACCGTAACAGTAGATCTTCGAGGGAATCTTTATCATCAGGTCTCAACTATGGAACATAGCCATCAGGCGTCAGGATCCCATGGAAGTTTTTTCTGCAGCAGTCTATTAGGGGTAATCCACACCAACATCAGGCTCAGACATCATACACCCTATATAAGCACAGGTGGCCCTGCTTCCTCCTCAGTTCTTTCCCAGACAGAGGCCATGGGAAACAGGAATCCTGCCAGGGACTCGAGGAGAGAGAGAAAGCGCCCAGGAAGCAGAAAGGCTGGAGCAACAGGACAGCCGAGCAGTAGAGAGAGAAAGGGGAATGGAGGGAGGGACGGCATGACCTGATGACAGAGATTCTCTCAAAGATCTACTGTTATGATAAGTCCTTAATTCCTGTCTTCTTCGGGAAAATCTCTGTCATCAGGTCACACCTATGGAACGAGGCCCAAGCAGTGCTGAGAGCAAGGACAGTCTGGGAGGCATGAGGCCAGAGGCTTAAGAAAGAAGGCATTGAAGCACAGTTAGGCCAAGGCCTGCCATTCTTCTGGCGGCAATGTCCAGACTGTACAGCTTGGTGAAAGTGTGGACAGTACTCTAAGTGGCAGCAGCACACAAATCTTGGCTGTAGACTCGCTCCTGAAACAGCCAACTGAAGTGGTCATACCCCTGGTGAAATGGCCCTGAACAACTCCAAGAAGTTCTTTACTGTACTTCCTGTAACAAAAAATAATACAGTTGACCAACCATTTGGACAAGCACTGTTTCGAAACTGGAGCACACTCTCTGCCGGGGCAAAAGAAGCAAACAATTGAGAGGACTTCCTGCAGTCCTTCATACGGTGTGTATAGTAACTCAGAATTCTATGCACATTCTCAGTTTGGAGCAATGCCTGCCCTAGTCTGGCATGCTCTGGGTAATAAACCAAGTATTAAAGAAAAAAGGTAACAGGTTTTGGTGGTTGAACTAAGCGACAAAGCTTCTGCAGAGTCCGTGCACGAATGGTCAACAGCGGGAAAGAACGGAGGAGAAAGCGGGGCTGCCTGCGCTTATATAAGGTGCATGATATCGCAGCCTAACATTGGCATGGGCAACCCCTAATAGACTGCTGCAGAAAAAGCCTCCATGCGATCCTGACACCAGGCGGCTAAGTTCCATAGGTGTGACCTGATGACAGAGATATCTCCGAAGAAGATCAGAAAAACTCTACACTGATTTAACACCTGGGGTCAGATTTTCAAAGGGATGATAATGCTGCAAGTCCCAGGTGCGCTGAACAAATGGCGCATGGGGCTTGCAGCATTCTCTCGGCCGGTGATCAGGATTTTCAATCCTGTGTGCCAACTGTCATAAGCCAGACCAACTTTTTCTGGTCTAGCTGGTGGCAATCCCAGGTACCCTTTTTATGGGACTTGTGCCAAAAGTTTGACGCAAACTACCATAAATCAGGGAATGTGTTACAACTGTGCCTGACCCAACAAAATCAGCCGCAGTGTGTGGCAAAAGTGCTGGTGCAGCTGTGCCAGCAAAAGGGTTTGATGTAGGGCTTGATGCAAGCCCTCCGTTGCCCTTTGAAAATCTGGCCCCTGAACTTTTCAGGTTCATTAGATATTGACCCAGAATAGGGCATCTTATTTCTTTCCCATGAAAAAAGGCCAAATTAAACAGTTATAAGTGTTTAAAAAAACAGAGCCCATGCAAGTGCAGAAAAAAAAATATGCCGGAAAAATATATATGAAAAAACACTATTTATTTTTCTCACTGGCCGTGATACAGAAGACATCTGTTTTTTTTTTCCTTTGTGACTGACTTCTAAGTCAATCACACAGGACAAAAAAGCCTTGCATTTGTACACTCATTTGCCAATACTGGGTACCAAATCCCAGTGTCAGAAACCCCCACCCACTTTCCCGACACTGGGTGCCCAACCCCAGTCCTTAGTGCATGATATTTAATGCTGGAGAAAACAACAAAAGGGTTGAATTTTGGTGTCCCTGAAAACATATTTTGGGGCCAAATTCAGACCCCAAAATTACGTGGCTGGGAGGGTGGCTGATAAGACCCTTACATATAGAAAAAATGTTAAAAAACTAAAAGTTATGGGTGACTAAAAAAACAGCACCCATAAAAAAAAAAGTCCAGAAATATGAACAGCGCATGCTCACTGTTCTTCTTTTCTATCATCCATAACTTCAACATATTTTAATGTTTTAAGCCCAAATGTGGGTATGGGCTACTTACCATGCCTTCAAAACCACCCAAGTGGCAACTTTCAGACATACCAGCCAGAACTTTTGTTTTTACAGATCCCATGTGGTTTCCTATTGGTCTGCTGCTTCGCCTAGGGTCCAATTTTAAACCCCAAGTTTTCATTTCCCTACTTTGTACGCTTTGCACTTAAACCCTTATAGATGCATTAACATAATTATTGTTTTTTGCAATTAATTTCCTTAATTTTAACAAAGATATCTATAAGCAGCATCATACTGACATTCAGTGCACCAGATCTAAAGCTTGCTTTGCAAGTGGTCCTGCCGGCCACTCAGGAAGCAGCAGCATAATGACGTGCACTGTGCCAAACCGGTATCTTTCTTTGCAAGAGGTATGCTACTCAGAAAGTAACTGAATAATGAAGTTTACTGCACCAGATCTGTAGCTTGCTTCACAAGTGGCCACAACACTCACTGCACCAGATCTATAGCTTGCTTTGTGAGTGGCCATAAGGGCCACTTTTGAAGTAACAGCATTATGACACTCACTGTGCCAGACCTGCAACTTACTTAGCAAGTGGCCCTTTATCCCACTAACAAAGCAGCTGCATAGTGACACACATCATGCCAGAACTCTATCTTGCTTTCTGAGTGGCACTTCAGACCACTGACAAAGCAGCTGCATACTGACATACACTGGACCACACATGTAGTTGCTTCGCAAGTGGTTCTGCAGATCACTCATGAAGCAGCTGCATAATGATGCTCACCATCCATGCCAGACATGCAGCTTGCATTGAAAATGGTCCTAGAGTCCAGTCTGAAGCAGTTGTATATTGGTGATCACTGTCCCACACACGTAGCTTGCATCAAAAGTGGTCCAGTAGTCCAGTCATGAAGCAGCTGTATAAATAATGACGCTCACTGCCCCAGACATGTAGCTTGCACTGAAAGTGGGCCTGTAGTCCAGTCACGAAGCAGCTGTATAATGATGCTCACTGTCCCAGATACACAGCTTGCAACAAAAGTGGTCCAGTGGCCGGCCCGGTGCCTCAGAGGGCTGAGGTGCTGGCGCCTTACCTCGAACCACACTGGCCAACCCGGGTTCGGGAATGGACTTGGGACGCCGAGGGTCGGCAGGGGGAGGATAGGATTGAGCATCCGAAGGACTGCTCTCCTATCTGGGGGTCAGGGACTGCCTCGCTCAGCAGTGGCCCCCAGTGGAGACTGGAGGCACTGCATGAGTGGTGCGACGAGGGAACCCAGAAAACCAGAAATACCGCTCGGTGGTGGCCGCCAAATGATGGCTCTCCATCCCCTGATTCCTCTGGTGAGCCTCCTTCCCTCAGCAGCATCCTTGGGCCCTACTGAGAGTGTGCTGGACTCCTCCCCGGTGCCTTCCCCCTCGCAGGAGGGGGACCCACCCGAGGGGTTACATCCGGGATATCCCAGGGACCGGCTGCATTGTGAGGGTTAGAGAGAGAGCTCGGGTAAGGTCAGTGGGGATCGGTGAGGACTTGGAAGGAGCCTGAAGAAGTGGGGGTCACCAGGAGCATGGAGGGGAATAAACAGATAATGCAAAAAAAAAAAAAAAAAAAGTGGTCCAGTAGTCCAGTCATGAAGTAGCTGTATAATGACGCTCACTACCCCAGACACATGCAGCTTGCACTGAAAGTGGTCCTGTAGTCCAGTCATACAGCAGTTGTATAATGATGCTCATTGTCCCAGACATGTAGCCTGCATCGAAAGTGGTCCTGTAGTCCAGTCATGAAGTAGCTGTATAATGACGTTCACTGCCACAGACACGTAGCCTGCATTGAAAGTGGTCCTGTAGTCCAGTCATGAAGCAGCTGTATAATGATGCTCATTGCCCCAGATATATGTAGCTTGCACTGAAAGTGGTCCTGTAGTCCAGTCATGAAGCAGCTGTATAATGACGCTCATTGCCCCAGACATATGTAGCTTGCACTGAAAGTGGTCCTGTAGTCCAGGCATACAGCAGCTGCATAATGATGCTCACTGTGCCAAACATGGAGTCTGCATCAAATGTGGTCCTGCAGTCCAGTCATGAAGTAGCTGTATAATGATGCTCACTGCCACAGACACGTAGCCTGCATTGAAAGTGGTCCTGTAGTCCAGTCATGAAGCAGCTGTATAATGACGCTCATTGCCCCAGACATATGTAGCTTGCACTGAAAGTGGTCCTGTAGTCCAGTCATACAGCAGTTGCATAATGAAGCTCACTGTGCCAAACATGGAGCCTGCATCAAATGTGGTCCTGCAGTCCAGTCATGAAGCAGTTGTATAATGATGCTCACTGCCCCACACATGCAGCATGCTTTGCACAGGGCCCCGTGGGCCTTATGCAAACAGCACACCCATCAGGCACAGCCCGGACCTGTAGCTTGCTTTGAGCAGGGCTGTAGGCAACGTAGTCAGCCATTTCACTTCCGGAATAGGACAAAGAAAAGAAAAACAAGTATGCTGATGGTTTTGTTTGTTGTAACTGACAACTGGATTACTGAAATATTTGTGTATATTGCAATACTCTATGCAGCTTTGTAATCCTTATTTAAAACAAACAGACAGGCATTTTTTTTCTTTTCCTGAGACACAATGACTACTAACTAGAACTATCTCTAACCTAGTAAAAGTCAAAGGTATAACTGTACGAATTGGTTCGCTGCTCATGTCATTACATTTAATATGAAAGTTTAAGTACTACAATCTGGAACTTCCAACATAGTAGTGCTGTATATAGCAGAAACAGCAGCAAAATCAGTAAGTAGGGTGATATACAGCTAAATTACTGGCAGAACTGTGATGTAGTTTAAACATTTTTAAAGAGTTTGTTACATAATCAATAAAAAAATCAACTGTTTTATGTTTACAGAAATTACCTTTTGTATCAACACCTATACAAGGAGATGGGGTCCTGGATGACTGTGGGTGGTAGTGGGTTAAAAAAACATTCATCTGTAGGTCCTAAGTTTACATCTGACCACATCTACTGGCACCTTATTTATTGCTATTTGGTGACCTATGTGAAAGTAACTGTGGTAGTTTCAGTTCATGTCCTTAAAGAAAGGTGCCCAGATCACAAAACCAGTCATAAAAGGGCACATTTGCACCCTTATGTTGCATAACAGGCTGCAAAATGAATGGACATGCAGTCGAAGCTACCTTTTCACCCACCAGAGTAGGGTCTCTCTGGGACAGGTTTGAACCAAGGCAGAGCACAAGAATCAACTACACATACAAAACAAGCATTTAAAATACACATACTTTAGAAAACAAACTCACTACCTTACCTTTGTAATAAGAATTCGATATTCTTCAACCAGGTGATCGTTGTTGTGACATCCCGCTAGCAGCTGCCACACTTCTCCTCTCAAAGCCTCTGGGACCCCACTTCTCACCAAGGATGACAGCGATTTCGGCCTTACACTCAAATTGAGATGCCTGCAGGAAATTTCACATCATTTTACACTAATGCAAGTGCAAAACTCAAACTGAATCCGTTTTCAATTTTTAATTTTAACTTATGTACATAAATCAGGATCCCACTGTTTCTTACTCATAAAATGAAGCCCACATAAAAAAGCAGGTTATCAGTGAAGGTATAAACAAGCCACAGGTTTGTCAATTAGCTTGCCTTGCTATACTTTATTACAGTTCGTGTAGGAAAAGGTCTTATGTATTGTGGAAGGTAATACTGACTAAAGGAAAATGGTAAAGAATTTCAACATGAAGCATTATAATTTAGTTTATATATACATGACACTTATAAAACACATTGTAAACTTTCACACTGAGGTGCACTGCCAGAAAACCATTTTTTTTTTGGGGGGGGGGCAGGCTAGCGGAGAAGAAAAAATTACTCACCTTAGTAATGTTGTTTCTTCTAATGGAGTCTTGCTATATTATGACTATTGCAGTTTGTCCCAGCCTTAGAACTGCTCCGGAGGTGAAAGAGTTAACTTCCATGCAGAGCATGGAGCTTAGAGCGCGAGCTCGGTTCAGAAGCTCTGTTAGGCTGGTTTCAAACCGAAACCGTCAGATCTTTATGAGCAAAAACTCACTAAGGTTCTGTGTGGAAGTTATAACCTACACTAGCCAACTGGCCACTAATATATTAACACATTTTTCCTGGTCCCAACTCAAAGACTCAAGTCAGAGGACCAGAAAAATAAGATAAAATAACTAAATAAACACAACACCCAAACATGAAAGAGGGCATCAATAAATGCCAACAGAGGACTACCCACCCCATACCCAAAGTAGGAGTTCTGAGAGGGGCAGGCTGGGGGGAGGTCATAATATAGCAAGACTCCATTAGAAGAAACAACATTACTAAGGTGAGTAATTTTTTCTTCAAACAACATGAAGTCTTGCTATATTATGACTATTGCAGACTACACAGCAGTACCTCCATGGAGGAGGGACAGAACCTACTTAGGGAATAGGCTCTGAAGCACGCCTGTGCCAAACCGACCATCCCTCCTGGCCTGAATATCCAGGGAGTAATGCTTGGTGAAAGTGTGTACTGTCTTCCAAGTAGCTGCCTGACATATCTCCAAGATAGGGATGTCTGTAGCAGCAGCTAGAGATGCAGCTGTACCTCTGGTAGAGTGAGCCCTCAGGCCTGAGGGGGGAACCTTACCCAGCTTTTGATAGCAAAATTGGATACAAGAAACGATCCACCTGGCAATGGATTTCTTAGTGGCAGGTCTCCCTTTCCCAACCTCACCATAAGTGAGAAACAGTTGGAGGGAGTCAAACCTGTGCCCCTTGGTACGCTCTATGTAGTAACTTAGGGCCCTCTTAACATCTAAGCTGTGCAGCCTCCTCTCACCAGAGGAGGAATGGTCAGTGAAGAACACTGGAAGTGAATAGATTAGCTAAGGTGGAAATCTGAAACCACCTTAGGAAAAACTTCCTGTTAGTCCTGAGGACTACTTTATCCCTGTGAAGAAATAAAGTCAGTTTCTACTGATAAAGCCTGTAACTCACTTATACGCCTGGCAGAAGTGATGGCTACCAGAAATACAGTTTTCCAAGTCAAATACTTAAGCCCTGCCGAAAACAGAGGCTCAAAGGGGGGTTGCATTAGCTGAGCAATGCAAACATTAAGGTCCCAAGCCGGGGCAGGATCCCTGAATGGAGGATTGGTGTGAAGCAATCCTTTAAAAAACTTGGAAAATACAGGATGAGCAGAAAGAGAAGAGGGCTTCCCTGCTGAAATGAAGGCAGAGACAGAAGCCAAGTGCACTTTCAGGGTGGCTGGTCTCAGTCCCAAAGAATTAAGATGGACCATGTAGTCCAATACAGTGGGTAGATCAGCAGATTCTGGGAAACATGCTTCCCAGAACACCATATGGAAAACCTTTTCCACTTGGAGTTATAGGTAGCCCTGGTGGAAGGCTTCCTAGCAGCCTTCAGGATTTCGAGAACACTGAGAAAGTTGCAAATCAGCAAACTCTAACTGCTCAAGAGCCAAGCCTTGAGGTTGAGGATTTGAGATTGGATACAAACTCTCCCCTGAGCACAGGTCAACAGATTGTGGTTCCTGGGAGACACAGGGAAGATGGACTGCTAAGGACAGAAGGAGTGGGTACCAGGGCTGCCTGGCCCAGTCTGGAGCAATCAGGATCATCTTGCAGGGCTGAGA
This sequence comes from Neoceratodus forsteri, assembly GCA_016271365.2. Classification (NCBI taxonomy): domain Eukaryota; kingdom Metazoa; phylum Chordata; order Ceratodontiformes; family Ceratodontidae; genus Neoceratodus; species Neoceratodus forsteri. The sequence goes on from JADMNL010000022.1 coordinate 351,514,548, forward strand.
CCTGATTTTGACTAGTACTTTGAACAGGAGAGGGAAGGGAAGCATAAGAACTTCCTTCCCAATCGAGGAGAAAGGCATCCAGGAACTGAGCTCAACACTGGGGCCTGCAACAAAACAGTGGAAGTTGATGATTGTCTGGGGCTGCAAAAGATCTATCTGAGGTGCCCCATCTGGCAAACACTATCCCAGTACTAGGGGATCCAGTGACCATTCGTGATGGCCTGGGAAATCCTGCTGAGAGCATCTGCCAGGACATTGTCCTTGCCTGGGAGGTGAACTGCTATGAGGGAAGTGTTTAGGAGTAAGCCAGAGACCACAACTTCATCGCCTCGGTGCACAAGGTCAAGACCGAGTGCCCCTTGTTTGCTGATGTACCACATTGTAGTGGTGTTGTCTGTTCTGACCTGTACCACCTTGTTCTGAACAGATGCAGAGAAAACCTGAAGTGCTAGAAAACAGCTCTGAGTTCCAACAGATTGATGTGGGCAGAGATTCCTGAGGGGACCATAATCCCTGGGTGGAGAGGTCGCCCATGTGAGCTCCCCATCCCAAGAGGGATGCATCTGTAGTAAGGGTCAAGGAATGGGACAGAGGGATGAAAGGCACCCCCTGTCTCAGATTGCTCTGATCCTGCCACCACTGAAGGGCCTGGATCAGAGTTTGAGTCACTGGGATTAACTTGGATAGAGGATCTCTTTTTTGAGACCAGAAAGCTCTCAAATGGAACTGAATGTCCCTCATCTGAAATCTTGCTCCTTGCACCACAGCTGTGGAGGCAGCCATGTGCCCTAGGAGCTGCAGGAAATGCTTTGCTGGTCGAGAGACCTGCAGAGTGAAGGAGGCGGCCAGGGCCACTAAGGTCCTTACCCTTTCCAAAGGGAAGGAAGGCTCTGGCCTGCTTTGTGTCCAGTTCTGCGCCTATAAAGTTGAGTACCTGGAGAGGTTCCAAAACTGACTTTGGAAGATTGAGAAGAAATCCCAGAGAGGTAGGCAGCTGCTGGGTAACTAGCAGGTGTGATTTGACCTGGTCTGGAGACTGACCCACAATGAGCCAGTCGTCCAGGTAGGGAAAAATGGCAATCTTTTGCCTTCTTAGGTGAGCCGACTGCTACTACCAGACACTTTGTGAACACCCTTGGGGCAGAAGTGAGGCCAAGGGCATTGCTCTGAACTGATAATGGCCTGAGGGCAGTTCGAATCTGAGGTACTTTCGATGGGAGCTTCTGATAAGAACATGGAAGTAGGCATCTTTGAGGTCCAGGGAGGCTAGCCAGTCCCTGGTAGGAGAGGTAAAATCATTCCCAGTGTCACCATTTTGAACTTTGGTTTTAAAAGGTGCTTGTTTAGATATCTTAGATCCAGGATAGGCCGCCACTCTCCTGTCTTTTTTGGGGTAAGGAAGTACCTGGAGTACAGACCCTTGCCCTGGTGAAGGGGAGAAACCTTTTCTACAGCTCTGAGAGCCAAGAGGGTTGAGACTTCTGTTTCCAAAGCAAGTCTCTAAAGGGTTTGTAGGTGGAAAAGATCTGGCTCTCATCTTTGGAAATTTCTTGAAGCTGAGAACCAGACCCTGGCTCACTACTTCCAGGACCCACCTGTCTGAAGTTAAAGACTGCCAGTCCCGGACGCAGTGAGCCAACCTGCCCCCTACAGGTAGTGGAGAGCCGACCCTGGGCATCCCATCAGGGTGCCTGTTTGGCAGGGGCTTTAGGCTGAGGGGTGGGAGCAGGCCTGCTCGAACCTCGTCTGCCTCTCCCTCTGAAGAACTCCCTCTGTACATAGGCTGAAGAGGCGGAGGCCTGGGTCTGGTAAAAAGGCCTGTGAAAAGGCTCACCCTACCCCTGGGGCTGCCTCTGAGGAGTGGCTTGCCGTTCCTTGGCTTGTGCACTCCTGTAAGTGGTTCTATATTCATCCATTTTCTTCATATAGTTCTCTGTCTGCTCCCCAAACAGAGAATTTCCCACCACAGGAAAATCCATAGCCTTAGACTGGGTATCCTGTGACAAAGTAGTACACCTGAGCCAGGCCAATCTGCGAAAAACCACAGATGTAGCCATGACTCTAGAGGATACATCGTTAGAATCCACTGCAGCATGGAATTGCACCTTAGATGCCTCAATACCATCAAGAGCCACCTGCTCCAGCTCGCTGCGAGCTGGCCAGGGACCTGTTTAGCTAAGGCCATGACAGTATCCATCTAGATTTCTGGTATCTTGCAACATAAGCCATATAGTTAGCTTGTCTGAGTCCCAAGGATGCTGCCATGTATTGTTTTTGGCCATGGCATCAATCTTCCTGGAATCCTTGTCAGGAGGATGTGAAGCCAGTGGAATATTAGCTTTATCACAGGCTGCAGCCTGAACTACTCCAACATGACTGCATTGCTGTGAAAGAAAATCTGTATCAGGAGCTGACAAAGTGTACCTCCTGTCCATCTTTTATCTACAGGAGGCACAGAATTAGAGCTTTTAAAATTTTTATTGTTTGTTTTCAAAAGATTTATGTAAAGGGATGGACAACCTCCTGGACTCTGGGATATCCATCATCTCCACATAGTCAGGCTCCTCTTGCTCATCCAAAGCCTCCTCTAAGGGAAGCTGGAGGGTCTCAGCAACTTTTTTATAAAACAAAAAATGAGAAGGGGACTCAGAAAGCCTAGGGGAGACTCATCTGAAGGTCTGTCTGGGGAGATGTCCGGTTCAATGGGCACATCCAGACTCTCAAAGTCACATTCACACTGATCATAATCCCCATCCCCCTCCTCTGGTTCATAGGACTCTTCTATATCATAATCCTGAACCGGTGGAACCGACCTTTTGCCAGACAGTGGCGGTTCAGAGGGAAACGGGGACAGGGACTGGACAATCTGTATTGCCCTGGCTATCTCTGCAGCAGTTGGAGAAGGAATTTTGGACTCCAAACCTGCTGATTTTTTAGATTTCTTTGCTGGAACTGGCTCCTCAGAGCCAGCTTTTCGTTTGCCCGAGGAAGTCTCGCCCTGGTCAGAGGGCACTCCCTCGTTCGGTTGGCACGAACCGGGATGGCATCCGGTCAGCGGACTTTTGGCCTCTCGTTCCTGAGCCTGCCCACTCTCTTGTCCAGGGTGGCTGCAGGAAATTTTTACAAATCTGGCAGTCTGAATTGAGGTGGTCAAACCCAGACAATAGACACACATGTGAGTGTGTGGGTCAGCCTCGGCAAAGGCTTCCCCACAGACACTACGGTGTTGAAAACCCATGGGCTCAAGGTTTTCTTTTGGGTTTCTCAGACATGATGCCAGCCTAACCAAACCAACTTGCCTTTTAATGGCAGTGCCAGGCAAGACACCCTTATCGGTTCCAAACCGTGTCACGGGTCGTGGAAAAACACCGTAACGAAATCCGTTTTTTTTAGAACCGATAAGAACCGGGAACCGCACTCTAAGAAGCCTTAAAAGGCTTTAAACTTATATTTTAATACAATTCGATCGGTTCAACCGAACTGATACACTTTACAAGTTCCACACAGAAAAAACCCTATCTATTACTTACGATTACCATAGACAGAGCCTGAACCAATCGGTTTTGCGGTTAAAATAATTAAATCGCGGTTAAATTAAACCGAGAAATAGCGCTTTAAACCGAAGAAATTAACCGAGCAACGGGAGGAATCTCCGGAGCGACTGTTCAGTGAGGTGGAGTAAAGAATCCGACGGTTTCGGTTTGAAACCAGCCTAACAGAACTTCTGAACCGCGCTCTAAGCTCCACGCTCTGCATGGAAGTTAACTCTTTCACCTCCAGAGCAGTTCTAAGGCTGGGACAAACTGCAATAGTCATAATATAGCAAGACTTCATGTTGTTTGAAACACATTTTCACCACCAAGTTAAACCTTATGTGTTAATTTAAAAATAAATGTTTTAATATTCTTATGGTTACTGAATATTCTGGCAAGGATAGGTCACAGTGGTACCCTTATGATATGCCAAGACTCACTATCCTGACACTAGCCTGCCTGTGCAGTATTGCCAGACAGATTCAGTATCCGGATAGTGAGAATCCCGGCAGCAGGAAACCTGGCAGACATTCAGAGTGTTAAGGTAGCGAATGTGATGGCTTGGAAATCCTGGATAAATCAGGAGGCTGGGCAAGCTGCCCCGGTGGTGTTGAGGGCTAAACCACTGGCAGCTTGGCCAGCGTGCCCTGGGAGGCCGAGGTTCTATTCCGCACTGCGTCCATTTACATTTTTTACCCCCGTAACTGATTTTTTTGTAACTCTGAGGTCTGCTCCCCCTCAGAGTTAGTTATGGGGGGTGCAGCCCCCCACATAGGGTGTTCGGGGGTGAAGCCCCTTGCATTGCCTTTTGTATTTTTCAATCAGATGCCTGACATTGTACTGTGGGGCATCTGATTGATTCGGGAGCATGTATTTCGGGCCAATGAAGTCGGTATCCCAAGACTCAGTATACTGAGTTTAGGGATACCATAGTATATCTATCACAGTTTAGCAAATACAGTCAAATAACAACCATTTATCAGTGCTGAACATTTGATGCTTGGTAAACAATTTGTTTTTTTTTGCAATTCTGACCCCAAAATTTGAAGATATTTGTTTTAGGATTCACCTTATAGACATGACATGTACCATTTATTGTACGCTGGCCGAAATGTCATTTCACACCAGAGGTGCAAAAACACATCTCATCCAGGATATTTAAAATGACACGTCACGTTTATGAGGTGGTGTGGAAAATGGCTATATTGAAAGGTTGGAGTCAAAATATTAAAAATTAGCTAAGTTATGAATGGACGCTGAAACAGTGTAACGTTCAGTCATAACCTGGGCATTTTACTATATTTGTATGCCAAATTTTTAGCATAGCCTTATTACCCCACCTAATGGTAGGTGAAACCCTTTCAAATCCCTGCCAAAACATCATTCCGCCCCACCAAAGTGTCATTCTACGCCACAGGTATGAAAACACATTTTGGCCAGGATTTGAAAAATGACAGTGGTCACATTCATGAGGTGCTGTGAAGAAATGGCTATGTTGAAAATTTGGGGTCAAAATTTTGAAAATTACCAAAGTTATGTAGGCTCAATTCCAACCTGCTAGCCAGAGGATTCTGACAAAATGTGAAAGTGGGTATACTTCAGTTTAACCAGCACAGACATGTACTGAAGAGCCTATCATAACACATTTATTTCAAAGCATTCTACAGCCAAACAGTTCTGCCAAATATTAATTCATATACATTTATTTATTTATTGAAAAGTTTTACCAGAAAGGCACACTGAACAACAAGTTGCTCGTCTCACTGTGCCTCCTGGGGGAAGGGTAATAGGGAGACATATGTTCACGAACATTCAAAATACAAGCTGGATAAACAATTTCTTAACAGAATATAGTGAAAACATTCAAGAAAACTGGATAACAATAACTACAGAAAAGCAAATTTGTACAGACATCGGATTCCGCGACAGTGATGCAAAATCTCATCGGCAGAATATAATGAAAACATTCAAGAAATTGGATAACAATACCTACAGTAAAGCACTGGATTCCGTGACGGTGATACATAATCAACGCTTACATAGCACATATGAATTACAACACATTAACAAGATGCTTGAACATTAATTCGAACGAGTTAAAGTGCAAACAGTATTACAAGTGCTAGGGAGCCCCAACTGCTGAGTTACAGTAACAGCCAAGAGGTAATTAAGCAGTGCAAGGAAATTAGCAGGGCACAACTAGAGGGCAAGAGCAGTTTTGGGAGTAGTAATTTACGAGGGCTAAGGAGATGGAGCGAGGGAATGATGAATATCTAATCCGAGGTGGCAATGAGTTCCAGAGCTTGGGGAAGTTGTGGGAGAAGGCATACTGACCAGCAGTGGTGAGTCTGCGAGGTACAATCGGCATTCTAGCATCAGTGGATCTGAATAAATGTTCAGAGGGTAGAGGGATAGTCAGAGTAGATGAGAGATAGGAGGAGAGGGAGTTGAACCAGAATCTAGAGGTGAATTTTGCAATATGGGTCAGTCAGCGGTTGGTAAGAGAAGGGAAACCAATGGAGTGGTAAAGATCGCAGAGGTGGGTGCATGGTGGTGCATCAAGAGCAAATCGACAGAAGGAGTTGAAGAGTGAATCCAATCTGGTTAAGGCAGACTTTGGGGCGGACAGTAGAATACATCACGGTGGTCAAAAATAGGAAGAATCATCTTCTGGGCTAGTTAGCACCTTACCAGAAGAGGTAGAGCGTTACGGTTCCTGAAAAGAGTGCCAAGCTTGGGGCATAGGTTTTTCAGAATAGTGTCCACATGTCCAGAGAAGATGAGGTGCTGGTCCAGCCAGACCCCAAGGTATCTGAAGGAGGAGGTGTCCTCCAAGGAAGTCCCATATAGGGTATGGAAGGAGGGAAGGGAGGAGAGCCTGGAGAGTCTCTGCCTTGTTCCAAAGGTCATGGAGACAGTCTTTTTGACATTTAGCAAAAGTTGGTGAGTGCCAAGCCAGAGTTGGAGCTTGTCGAAGTCCAACTGGAGTCTGGCTTCAACATCAGAGACGGAACAGCTGGAGGTGAACAGGACTGTGTTGTCAGCGTACATGTGGATTGAGCTTGAGGTACATACTGATGGGAGGTCATTCAGGAATACTGAGAAAAGTATGGGGCCGAGCACTGATCCTTGAGGGACCCCGGTGTTGGTTGGAAGGGGGGGGATAATGAGTCAGCGATCCTAGCTGATTGTGTCCTACCTGTAAGGTAAGCTCTGAACCAGTTTGTGGCAGAGTCAGAGAGACCAGCTGAGGAGACATTATTTAAGAGGAGGGAGTGGGAAACCGTGTTGAAAGCCTTTGCAAGGTCAATGAATATGACTGAAGTGATTATGCCACTATGCATCCCTGAGAGGATGGAATCTGTTAGTCTAAGTAGGGAGATGGTGGTTGAGTGATGTTTCCTAAAACCAGATTAGAAAGTGGTGAAAAAGTTAGAATCAGCGAGATAGGTGGAGAGTTGTGACAGGACCAGGTGTTCCTGGAGTTTGGCTAGGATAGGAAGAAGAAATTGGGTGGTAATTACTGGGTGAGGATGGATCGTCCCCCTTGGGTAGTGGTAGGACAACAGCTTGTTTCCAGTTTTAGGTATTGTGACGAAAGACAGATTTAGGATGTCGTCCAGTGGGGCGGCTATTGCTGGGACAGAAAGATGGAGGAGCTTAGGGTCCAGGCCGTCAGGTGAGCTACCTTTAGTAGGGTTTAGTGCTAGCAGAGCAGATAGGGTGTCTGTATGGGAGACTGAGGAGAAAGTGAAAACTACACTGCATGAAGTTGCATCTTGGGGTGCTTGGGTAGACCACTGGGAGGGATGGAGGGGAGCGAGGCTAGAAGGGTGGATGTACAGGAGGTAAAATAGGAGTTGAATTCAGAGGCTACAGCAAGGTGGTCAGAGACTATGGTATTACTTATTTTAAGGAGGGAAGGGGGAGATTTAGATGGGTGGGGGGAGAATAAAACACGTATAACCTTCCAGAATTTCAAAGGGCTTTTAATATTGGTTTGGAAGGAGTTTCTAAAGTATTCTGCCTTCGCTAACCTAGTAGCTTTTGTTCATTTGTTTCATAAAGTGTGGTAGATCATGTAATCGTGTGGACTGTTAGAGGCTTTGGTGATCCAGGGGAGATGGTTGCCGCGAACCCTGGAGCACCTGATGGGGATGAATAGGTTCCAGGTGGTGATGAATCTGTCTTTGAAGAAGTCCAAAGCATCTTCAGTGGATTGGTCCAATGAAACAGGAGTCCAGTCAGTTCGCGCAAGACTGTGGAGTAAGAGGTCAAGAGACTTAAAGGACCTTAAGTGGATTAGCCTGGATGGTACTTCGGGCCTATGTATTTTCCAAACCATGAAGATCATATGGTGGTCGCTTAGTGAGTCTGGTAATAAGACTGGATTTTATGACTCTGCGGGTGGGAAGTGAGGGCCCAGTCAATCAGGGAGTGGTTCTGGGACTTAAGGTTTAGATGAGTTGGTTTGGGGATTTGTTGTGATAGGTTCTGTGCCGTTATGTCATTGCAGAGTTTAGTGAGGAAGGGGGCTTCCCAGTTTTGGTTGGAATCCCCCATTATGTACAACTCACCAGCAGAGGAGTAGGCGACAGTAATAGTGATGAGCTCTGAAACCGTAGCAGGGGATTTATTTATTTATTTATGATCATTCGGAAAAAAACCTTTGAGCGTGAGCTCTTTTACAAAGGTTCCACGTCAGGGTGGACAAACATATAAAAACACAAATACAGTGGTTACAGGTTTCGGAACATGTTCAGTTACAAAGGTTCCACGTCATGGAGGACAAATGATACAGAAACACCAGTACAGTAAATACAGATTTCAGGTCATTTACAGTTTTTTCAGGATTAGCACAAATGAAAAAATTACTCACCTTAGTAATGTTGTTTCTTCTAATGGAGTCTTGCTATATTATGACAATTGCAGTTTGTCCCACCATTAGAACTGCTCCGGAGGTGAAAGAGTTAACTCCCATTCTAAGAATGGAACTTGGAGCGCAAGCTTGGTTAGAGAAGCTCTGTCTGGGTTATTTCAAACCCAAACTGTCAGATCTTTACGAGCAAAACTCACTAAGGTCTGTGTGGAAGCTGTAACCTACACTAGCCAACTGGCTACCTGACTATTAACACATATTCCTGGTCCCAACACAAAGACTCAAGTCAGGGGACCAGAAGTAATAATATAATATAAGCAATAATATAAGATAAAATAAAAACACCACACCCCAAAATGGGGTGGAAAACATATAATGGGCATAACTAGCGCCCACACAAGGCTGCCCACCCCATACCCAAGTAGAAGTTCTGAGAGGGGCAGGCTGGGGGGGAGGTCATAATATAGCAAGACTCCATTAGAAGAAACAACATTACTAAGGTGAGTAATTTTTTCTTCAAACAACATGAAGTCTTGCTATATTATGACAATTGCAGACTACACAGCAGTACCTCCATGGAGGAGGGACAGAACCTACTCTAGAATAGGTTCTGAAGCACAGCTTGTGCTAAACCGAGCATCTCCTGGCCTGGACATCCAGGGAGTAATGCTTGGTGAAAGTGTGTACCGCTTTTCCAGGTAGCTGCTTGACATATCTCTAAGATAGGGATGTCTCTGGCAGCAGCTAGAGACGCCGGCTGTACCTCTGGTAGAATGAGCCCTCAGGCCAGAGGGGGAACTTTCCCAGTTTCTGATAACAAAATTGGATACAAGAGACAATCCACCTGGCAACTGATCTCTTAGTGGCAGGTCACCCTTCCGACCTCACCATAAGTGAGAAAAAGTTGGAGGGATTGAACCTGTGACCCTTTATCGTTCTATATAGTAACTTAAGGCCTCTTAACATCTAAACTGTGCAATCTCCTCTCGCCAGAGGAGGAATGTTCAGTGAAAAACACTGGAAGGAGGTAGATTGATTAAGATGGAAATCTGAAACCACCTTAGGCAAAAACTTCCTGTTAGTCCTGAGGACTACCTTATCCCTGTGGAAAGAAATAAAGTCAGTTTCTACTGACAAGCTTGCAACTCACTTATCGCCTGGCAGAAGTGATAGCCACTAGGAAAACAGTTTTCCAAGTTAAGTACTTAAGCTCTGCAGAAGACAGAGGTTCAAAGGGGTTAATTAACTGGGCAATGCAAAACAAAGGTCACGCAGGCAGGGGCCGGATCCCTAAAAGGTGGATTAGTATGAAGTAACCTTTAAAAACTTGGAAAATACAGGGTGAGCGGAAAGAGGAGGGCTTTCCTGCTGACACAAAAGCAGAGACAGCTGCCAAATGTACTTTCAGGGTAGCTGGTCTCAGGCCCAAAGAATTAAGATGGACCATATAGTCCAAAACAATGGGCAAATCAGGAGATTCCGGGGAAATATGTTTCCCAGAACACCAAATGGAAAACCTTTTCCACTTAGAATTATAAGTAGCCCTAGTGGAAGGCTTCCTAGAAGCCTTTAGGATTTCAAGAACACCCTGAGAAAGTTGTAGGTCAACAAATTCTAACTCCTCAAGAGCCAGGCCTTGAGGTTGAGGGATTTGAGGTTCGGATACCAAACTCTCCCCTGGGCACAGGTTAACAGGTTGTGATTCCTGGGGAGACACAGGGGAAGATGGACTGCTAGGGAGAGAAGGAGTGGGTACTAGGGCTGCCTGGCCCAATCTGGGCCAATCAGAATCACCCTGCAAGGCTGGGATCTGATTTTGACTAGCACCTTGAATAGGAGAGGGAAGGGGGGAAAGGCATAAAGAAACTTCCCTTCCCAATCTAGGAGAAAGGCATCCAGGGGGACTGAGCCCAACACTGGGGGCCTGCAACAGAACAGTGGAAGTTGGTGATTGTCTGGGGCTGCAAAAAGATCTATCTGAGGGGTGCCCCATCTGGCAAAAACTATTCCCAGTACTTGAGGATCCAGAGACCATTCGTGACGGCCCTGGGAAATCCTGCTGAGAGCATCTGCTAGGACATTGTCCTTTCCTGGAAGGTGAACTGCTATGAGGGAAGTGTTCAGGGAATAGGCCAGAGACCACAACTTCATTGCCTCGGTGCACAAGGCCGAAGACCGAGTGCCCCCCTGCTTGTTGATGTACCACATTGTTGTGGTGTTGTCTGTTCTGACTTGTACCACTTTGTTCTGAACAGACGCAGAAAACACTTGAAGTGCTAAAAAGACAGCTCTGAGTTCCAGCAAATTGATGTGGAGCAGAGATTCCTGAGGGACCACACTCCCTGAGTGGAGGTTGCCATGTGGGCTCCCCACCCCAGGAGGAAGCATCCGTAGTGAGGGTCAAGGAGTGAGACAGAGGAATGAAGGGGACCCCAGTCTTAATTGCTCTGATCCTGCCACCACTGGAGGGCCTGGATCAGGGGTTGGGTCACTGGGACCAACTTGGAAGGGGTCTCTTCTCTGAGACCAAAAGGCTCTCAAGTGAAACTGAATGTCCCTCATCTGAAATCTTGCTCCTTGCACTACAGCTGTGGACGCAGCCATGTGCCCCAGGAGCTGCAAAAAGTGTCTTGCTGGTCGAGAGACCTGCAGAGTGAAGGAGGAGGCCAGAGCCACCAAGTTCCTTACCCTCTCTAAGGGTAGGAAGGCTCTGGCCTGCTTTGTGTCCAATTCTGCACCTATGAAGGTGAGCACCTGAACTGGTTCCAGAACTGACTTTGGAAGATTGAGCAAGAAGCCCAGGGAGGTGAGCAGCTGCTGGGTAACTTGCAGGTGAGATTTTACCTGTTCTGGGGACTGGCCTACAATGAGCCAGTCGTCCAGATAGGGAAAGACAGCAATCCTTTGCCTTCTTAAATGAGCAACTGCTACTGCCAGACATTTTGTGAATACCCTTGGGGCAGAGGTGAGGCCGAAGGGCATTGCTCTAAACTGGTAGTGACCTGAGGGCAGTTCGAATCTGAGGTACTTTCGGTGGGAGCTTCTGATTAGGACGTGAAAATAGGCATCCTTGAGGTCCAGGGAGGCTAGCCAGTCCCCTGGCCTTAGAGAGGGTAAAATCATTGCCAGAGTTACCATTCTGAACTTTGGTTTCAAAAGGTGTTTGTTCAGATATCTCAGGTCTAAAATGGGCCGCCATTCTCCTGTCTTTTTTGGGGTAAGGAAATATCTGGAGTACAGACCCTTGCCCTGGTGTAGGGGAGAAACCCTTTCTACAGCTCTGAGAGCCAGGAGGGTTGAGACTTCTGTTTCTAAAGTAAAGGTCTCTAAAGAGTTTGCAGGTGGGAAAGATCGGATTCTCATCTTTGGGAACTTTTTGAAGCTGAGAACCAGACCCTGGCTTACTACTTCCAGGACCCACTTGTCTGAAGTTAGAGACACCCAGTTCTGAACGAAGTAAGCCAACCTGCCCCCTACAGGTAAAGGAGAATCGGCCCTGGGCACCCCATCAGGGTGTCTGTTTGGCAGGTGCTTTAGACTGAGGGGTGGGAGCAGGCCTGCCCACACCCCGTCTGCCTCTCCCTCCGAAGAACCCGCTCTGAACATAAGCAGAGGAGGCCTGGGTTTGGTAAAAAGGCCTGTGAAAAGGCCTACCTCTACCCCTGGGGGCCTGCCTCTGAGGAGTGACTTGCCACTCCTTAGCCTGAGCACTCTTATAGGTAGTCCTATATTCATCCATTTTCTTCATATAATTCTCTGTCTGCTCCCCAAACAGAGAATTTCCAACCCTGAGAAAATCCATAGCCTTAGTCTGGGTATCCTGTGACAAGCTAGTACACCTGAGCCAGGCCAACCTCACAGCTTCAGAGCGTAGCCATGACTCTAGAGGATACATCATTAAAATCCACAGCAGCATGAAACTGCACCTTAGATACCTCAATGCCATCAGCAGCCACCTGTTCCGCTCATTAGCAAGCTGGCCAGAGGCCTGTTTGGCCAAAGCCATGACAGTGTCCCATCTAGATTTCTGATACCTTGCTATATAAGCCATGTAATTTGCTTGCCTGAGTCCCAAGGACGCTGCCATGTATTGTTTTTTAGCCATGGCATCAATCTTCCTGGAATCCTTGTCAGGAGGATGTGAAGCCAAGGGAATATTAGCTTTATCACAGGCTGCAGCCTGAACCACTCCAACGTGACTGCATTGCTGTAAAAGGAATTCTGTATCAGGACCTGACAGAGTGTACCTCCTGTCCATCTTTTTGTCCACAGGAGGCACAGAATTAGGAGTTTTTAAAATTTTTATTGTTTGTTTCATAAATGATTTATGCAAGGGAATAGACAATCTCCTAGACTCTGGAATATCCATCATTTCTACAAAATCAGGTTCCTCTTGCTCATCCACAGCTTCCTCCAATGGGAGATGGAGGGTTTCAGCAACTTTTTTGTAAAACATAAAGTGAGAGGGGGACTCAGAAAGCGAAGGGGGAGATTCAAAAGGTCTGTCTGGGGAGATGTCCGGTTCAATGGGCACACCCAGACCCTCCAAGTCATATTCATACTGTTCATAATCATCCTCCCCCTCCTCTGGTTCATAAAACTCTTCAACATCATATTCCTGAACCGGTGGAACCGACCGAACCGACCTTTTACCAGACAGTGGCGATTCCGGACGGAACCGAGAGAAAGTGACTGGACAATCTGAATAGCTTTTGCTATCTCTGCAGCAGTTGGAGAAGGAATTTTGTGCTCCACACCTGCTGATTTTCTTGTTTTCTTTACTGGAACTGGCCCCTCCGAGCCAGCTTTACGTTTGCCCGAGGAAGTCTCGCCCTGGTCAGAGGGCACTCCCTCCGGGTCAGTGGACTTTTTGGCCTCTTGTTCCCTGAGCCTGCCAGCTCTCTTATCCAGGGTGGCTGCAGGGAAATTTTTACAAATCTGGCAGTCTGAATTGAGGTGGTCAAACCCCAGACAATATACACATGTGGTGTGTGGGTCAGCCTTGGCAAAGACTTCCCCACAGACATCACAGTGTTGAAACCCAGTGGGCCCAGTTTTTCTTTTGGGTTTCTCAGAAATAATGCCAGCCTAACCAAAAACTTGCCCTTTTAAACGGCAGTGCCAGGCAAGACACCCTTATCGGTTCCTAACCGTGTCACAGGTCTTGGAAAAAAACGTAATGAAATCCGTTTTTTTTAGAACCGATAAGAACCGGGAACCGCACTCTAAAACCTTAAATTTCAAGTCCCACACAGAAAATAAACTGTTATTACTTACGATACCACAGACAGAGCTTGAACCGATCGGTTTTGCGGTTAAAATAATAATATTCTCGGTTGATTTGAACTGAGAAAACACTGTTTAAACCAAGAAATGAACCGAGCAGTAGGAGAAATCTCCGGAGCGACTGTTCAGTGAGGCGGAGTAAAGAATCTGACAATTTGGGTTTGAAATAACCCAGACAGAGCTTCTCTAACCGAGCTCGCGCTCCAAGTTCCATTCTTAGAATGGGAGTTAACTCTTTCACCTCCAGAGCAGTTCTAATGGTGGGATAAACTGCAATTGTCATAATATAGCAAGACTTCATGTTGTTTGAAGCAGTGGTTACAGACAACAGAAGGATACAGTCATACAGGTTCAGCGCATTAGGCAGGGCAGGGATAGTCCAGGTTTGCAGTAAACACCAACTACACAGACTGGGATAGAGAATGGTATTGATAGCCTTATGAGGAGCACTTCATAAGTTGCTGGGAGGGATGTGGATAGGATGATATCAGTATTGAGAAATGAGGAGACATACATCGCCATGTCGCCGCCCCTACTTGCTCAGTCTTGCCGCTAGATTGAATAACCTGGGATGGCAATTTAATTGTTCAGGGTTTTATTTAACTCCAAAAATTGATTAGTGTTTTGCTCATAAAAGTGCTAAAACATTATGAAAATGCATAGCACTTGCCTCACTGTGTTTAACAAACATAACACTTCTAGAAAACCTATATAAATACTTTCTGTACATTTAGCATTGTCCCAAGAAAAAAACTGCTAATCAATTATTTAAAACCCTGTTGTTTGATATTTTGTTAGTTAGCTAGGTTTCAGAGAGAATATGGATATCAGGGATAAGACAGACAGCAAGAGGTTGTATAAGATCAAGTTTTGGTAGCAAGCTACGTATTTTACATGTAGTAGCTTGAGGCCTCGGAGAGGACCTGGGGGCTACGGAGGGAGCAATGTATGCATTTGTATGAGCAGTGGGGGGGGGAGTAGGGTAGGGGCCTGCGTCTGGGTTGATGTCCCCTGAGAGTAGCAGTAGGTAGGTAATGATGAGGTAGTGTAGACTGTCTCTCTTGTACCAAGGTTTCGATAATAGTTATCGTGGGATATGGTAAAGAATTTGGGTTGGAGGAGTTTGCAGCTTTAGCAGTGATGTTAAATAATAGACGTTTATGAGGGGGAAGATGGAAGCTATAGGGAGGGGAAGTGGGACCAAGAAGGTTGGTCATATGTCAGAGTAGAAGAATAATGGATATGAATGGAAGGTTTGGCTGATGGGAGGGTATTACCCTGCCCCAAGGAAGGGGAGTTGGTATGAGGAATGCGGTGCATAGCAGATGGGGCAAGGATGGGAATGAATGTAAGGAGAAGCCAAGGTGTGCAGAGATACATGTTTGGGCTGAGAGGCTATAAAGTTATGGTCAGAAATGGCACAGTGGAGATGTAGCAATAATTGCAGCGATAAGTGTCTGTGGTTTATAGGGCAGTATAGTAAGTACCTGGGATTTGATGCAGTTATTGAGGGAAATGGCACATTCGAAAAGATGGAGCAGTAGTTGCAATGTTGGTGCCACTGGGTTACACAAAGTGGAGCAGTAATTGTAGGGTAGGTGCCACAGTTTATAAGCTGGTAAGAGTAGGTACCTGGGGTGGGTACTAATTAAATTGGGAGAAAGGCACAGGAGATGAATGAGCAGTGTTTGAGTAGATTAGTGGTACAGGGTTATAGGTCCAAGGAGTAAATTTATGGAAGAGGTAACAGGAAGCCAGTACAGTAAGCACCTGGAAATAGGCACTATGGAGAAAGCTAAGAGAGACCTTTGGACAGGGCCACTGTTGCCAGCTTAGATTGATTAGGTAGTGGCTCTGAGGGGCAGTGCCTCAATTGTGTCAGACCATTTAAAGAGTGCCGGGGTGGGGGAGGGAGGGTGAGAGAGAGAAATTTCAGACTAATTCTAGCTTCAGTGCTAGCTGGCTAGGACAGCATAGAGCAGAAGAGCTGAGAACCAAGGACTCCATGGGTCAGCCAATCAGGCAGTTTCGGCAGAGAGGCGCCAGGATTCAAATCGAAGAAATTACCTTTAGCAGCTGAAGTGATGCAGCCAGGTGGTGGCAGCCACAGAAGAACAGCACCACGGGAAGGGGAGCCCGATCAGGGGCTAGGCACAGTTCTTTAGCAGCCGAAGTGAAGCAGCCAGGCAGCAGCAGCCGCAGAGGAGCAGCACCACGGGAAGGGAGGCCCGATCAGGGGCTAGGCAAAGTTCTTTAGCAGCCAAAGTGAAGCAGCCAGGCAGTGGCAGCCACAGAGAAGCAGCACCACGAGGAGGGAAGCCCAATCAGGGGCTAGGCACAGTTCTTTAGCAGCCGAAGTAAAGCAGCAAGGCGGCAGTAGCCACAGAGGAGCAGCGCTGAGGGGAGCCTGCTTAGGGGCTATGCACATGGACATAACTCAGTTGAGAGACTGTACTTAGAGAACACAAATATTAAAACGACCTTTTAAAACATACTCTTCAGGCCTTCCAGCTCAAAAACCTTAAAAAGTGTTAACTGGACATACTTGGCTTAAAGGAACTTATGGACTGTATTAACAGCTTGATAAGCAAAGATTTATTTTTAAAAACTACAGTGCAGCATTAGTCCTGTCAGAGGACCAAAACTACAAAACTGCAATCACCCCAGACATTCCAGCCTATGGACAAGATCCTCAAAGACAATCACAACCCTCTGTTACCAAAGATCATCTGCTACTACAAACTGCAGCCTTCTAACCACAAGTTACAAAACCTCCGAACACCTTGTCTTGAGTATGCACAGTGCAAAGCCCTGCGGTCATGATTCTATTAATTGCTGTCTTGTGGGTAGGTCAAGAGTACAGTAGACATAAAGATGCTGACTGAAGTTTTGTGGTTGGAAAACCCCACTACGTTGACTCCAGGACCCCCCTACTGGGCAAGGACATCTGCCTGGAGATATGGCTAGGCCAATGAGAGATTGGCAAGTATCTATTGTTCAGCCCAATGGAAGACACCACGTTATCTGTAATGGGAAAGTTCTACAATAAAAGGATGCCGAGAGACAGAAAGCCATATACCAATCTTGCTTTATCTCTGCTATACTCCCTGTTATCTCAAAGAGACATCAGCTATACTTCACTTTCAGACCTCAAGACTGTCATTTCCCTAACTCTACAAAAGATTTGGCTACTGCAAAAAGAAAGAAGAACACATTAAAAGCTCTAACAATAAATTAACTTTGTTCAATATTACATTAAGCTTTAGAAGAAGAAAGGAAGTACTTCAAACCAAGGAAAGACACAACTCATCCAGCCTCTAAGGAAAATCCAATCTTCAGACAGAAGGGAGAGAAGATAGAAGGACTTTGGCTGAGTATATTTTAAAGACTATTAAGGTGCTCACCTAACATGCGTTTTTTGTGAATCAAGGTTCCATATGAATGCATAAGTATATAATGCAATACAGTACTGTTTAAAGTCATTATAATCATTATTACTAAAGGATTGTGCACCTGTGTTAATTGAAATGGTTATTGCTAAAAACACTGCCTTAGAGAAATAAGGACAGGTTAAGACTATATAAAGATTACCAGTGTGTAGTTGCAGAAACACACAACAGACTGAGTCTACTCAGGGATCCTAGGATTATATAAAAAGTTATTGTGTTTATGTTGTCTGTGATACTAGAAAATCAAGTGCTTTGCAATTCATATCTAAGAGAAGTCTGATGACTCAGTGATTATCACCACCTAATTGATGAGTGCAATTTACAGTACACCTTTCTAGCAAGCAGCCAAAAGAGATTTCCCCTTTAAATTTGTAGAGACCAAGTTAATTACTGGTAATTGCACCCACAGTTACAAGCCTGCGTTAGTGAATTTCAACGTAGGCTCATAACACTGTTTTTTTTAATATTTTTGCCCCAAATTTTCAACATAGCTTTCTTATGACCCCACCTCATGAACAAGTGTAGAGAAATGTTTCAACTCCTGGATGAAAGGTGATTTCGCGCAGTGACTGCAAAATCACCTTTCGGGGTGCAAAACCACATTTGGCCAGGATTTGAAAAATGACAGCTCTCACATTCTGGGTACTATAAAGAAATGGCTATGCTGAAATTAGGGGTTAAATATTGAGATGACAAGTTATGAACCTGCGTTTGCAAATTCAACTTAGGCTCACAACTTTGCTGTTTAATATTTTTACCCCACATTTTCAACATAGCCTTTTTATGACCCCACCTCATGAACAAGGGCAGAGAACATGTTCAACTTCTGCCCAAAAGGTGATTTTGCACAGAGACCGCAAAATCATCTTTCAGAACAGATCTGCCTAAATTCACTGCAATTATTCATGAGGTGGGGTCCCAAAAAAGGCATGTTGAAAATTTGGGGCAAAAATATTCAGAAATGGCCAAGTTATGCCACTAAGTTCAAAACTCCACTGAAATACACTGAACCGCATATCTAATTTCCTCAGTTCGTGGTCTGGTTTTGAAGAGCAAAGACGTGTCTGCGGTCCAGAGAAGATTATGGTGTCAGACCCCAGTGGGTAAGTAAGGGCTTGGGGGTGGGGTGGTGGATGCAGGTGGGAGGGTCAGGCGGGGAGACTGGGCGGTACAACAGACATCAATGGACATTTTTTTTAACAGGGTTAATGAAAAGGAGGGGGCAGACTGGGGGAGGAGGTTTCAGGAGAAGCAGAGGGAGGATGGAAGTATAAGGAACCTGGGAAGGGTTCGACAAAGGGGATCAGGGATAAGGGGTGGGGTGGGGGTGTTAGTAAATGACAGGAGCTTGGGAAACAAGTTGCCAGAGTTCCAGGCCATGCTGTTTGAGGTGGAGGGCTGGATGTGGTGGCGGTCACAGAAACGTGGGCCAACAAAAACCATGACTGGGACCTAAACGTGCGGGGGTACACTATGCTTAGGAAGGACAGAAAGGAGGGCAGAGGGGGTGGAGTGGCTTATGTTCATTAGAGATGACATAGAAATTGCTAGGGTAGAAGAGGCAGAGGGAAATGTGGAGGCCTTATGGGTTACATTACGAACCCCGGCAGGAGGTAAGGTCAAGCTGGGTGTAGTATATAGGCCCCCCAGGATGGGTGATGTTCTGGAGGATGGTTTGCTGCACAACATCATTGCCCAGTGTGGACCAAAAGGGGAGGAAGAGTGTTGATGGGGCACCTTAATATGCCAGGTACAAACTGGGGAAGCATGTCCTCTAAGGTGGCCAAGGAGCAGAGGCTGCTGGACAGCTTCCAGGATGTGTTCTTAACACAGCACATGATGGAGCCCACAAGGGAGGGGCATGTCCTGGATGTGGTTCTGGCGGATGGGGATCTGGTAAAGGATCTGGTTGTACAGGATCCCCTGACTGGGAGCGACCACAATATTGTCTGGTTTCAAATAAGCATTTGGGGGGGAGGAAGAGATCTAGGACACTGGCAGTGGACTTCAGGGGGGCAGACTTTGTGGGCATGGGAAATATTCTCAAGGATCACTTGAAGGGGATTACAACAATGACAAATGTGGAAAAGAGATGGGAGGTCATAAAACAGGGACTTCATGAGGCAGTCATGACCTGCGCTAAGGTGAAGTGTAAGGGAGCAGGTCACATAAACCATGCTGGTTGTCCAGTGAGGTTCAGGTAGTGGTCAGAGAAAAGAAGGCTGCCTACAAAAAATATAAAATGACGAGAGGGGATAGAGAAAAGGAAATGTACCAACTTGCATCTAGAAAAGCCACCTGGATGGTGCAGGGGGCAAAGTCCAGTAAAGAGCAGCGGCTGGCACAGGGGATACGGGGAGGGGAAAAGGGGTTCTTCCGGTACATCGGGGAGCAGAGAAAAACTAAGGGCCATCTCGGCAGATTGAGATCAGAAGGAGGGTGGGTGGAAGAGACGAGGGACCAGGCAGAGGTATTAAACGAGTACTTCGCCTCTGTGTTCACTAGAGAGGGGGATGGGATATCTACAAAGCAAGGCACGACAGGGATAGAAGTGGTAATGAGTGGGATCAGGGGAGCAACAGAAATGGAGCAAGAGGGAGGGAGAGGTATTCCAGGGGTGTCACATCAGGATACGGATAAAAAGGCCAGTAAGGTGGAGGGGACGGATGATGCTATCTCCACGGAAAGGCTGTGGTTAGCCCTCAAGGCCCTAAAGAAAGATAAATCTCCTGAGCCAGATGGCATTCATCTGAGAGTACTATGGGAACTGGCGGACATACTGGCTGCACCCCTGGCGGAGCTCTTCAACAGGTCACTTGAGACAGGGAGGGTACCTAGGGATTGGCAAGAGGCACATGTAGTGCCAATCCATAAAGGGCGGGGTCGAGGGAAGTACCAGGTAACTACAGATCCATCAGTTTGACCTCGGTGGTGGGAAAATTAATGGAGAGTATACCAAAGGAACGATTAGGGGTGTACTTGGAGGAGGAGGGAGGTCTGGATAGTCGGCAAAATGGGTTTGTGCCAGGTAGATTGTGTCAAACCAGTCTTGTGGAGTTCTACAAATGGGTAACATCAGAACTGGACAGGGGAAAGCCTATGGATGTATTATTCTTGGACTTCAGCAAGGCGTTTGACTCTGTCCCCCACAATGATCTGCTGGAGAAAGTGACGAGGTTGGGAGTAGGCCCTTTGATGGTCAGATGGATTGAAAACTGGCTAGCTGGATGCACCCAGAGAGTAGTGGTCGGTGGGGAGCTCTCGAACCCTAGAGAGGTCGGTAGTGGGGTAACGCACAGGGCTCAGTCCTTGGTCCGATCCTGTTTAATGCATACATATCGGACATCAGGGAGGGTATAGCGTGTGAAATGAGTCTCTTCACTGACGATTCCACGGTGGAAGCAGTAGTTGAGGGGGAAGAGGGGGAGGTTGGCCCTGCAAGGGGACCTGGACACCCTGGAAAGGTGGGCTCACACATGGAAATGAAATTTCAATATCACCAAGTGCAAGGTGTTACATCTTGGGTGGGGAAACCCTAAACACAGGTACACTCTGGGAGGGGAGGTGCTGGAGGCCTCAGTAGGGGAAAAAGACCTAGGGGTCACGGTGGATGCATGTATGAATAACTCTGAGCAGTGCAGGAGAGCGGCTAGCAAAGTAAACAGGATGTTGGGATGCATCGTAAGGGGGATCACCTTTAGGAGCAGGGAACTGATTCTGCCGCTGTACAATGGACTGGTTAGACCACGCCCTGAGTACTGTGTACAGTACTGGAGACCACACTTGAAGAGGGAAATACAGCTCCTGGAGAGGGTACAGAGGAGGGCAACTAAGATGATACGAGGACTAGGGGATTTGACGTATGAGGACAGACTTGAGGAGCTCTGCCTGTTTTCACTGGAGGAGAGGAGAGGAGAGACGGGGGGACATGATTGAGGTCAAGTACCTCAAGGGAATAAATAGGGTAAACACAGAGGGGATCTTTAGACTAAAGCAGGGAGGTAACACCAGAGGGCATGGTTTGAAGTTGGAAGGATGAGGGGGAAAGAGGAGGAGGTTTTTCACTGAGAGGGTGGTGGATCCTTGGAATGCGCTGCCTGGTGAGCTGGTTCAGAGATCCACAGTGGAGGGCTTCAAGAGAGGGTGAGACAGACATAGAAACAGATGTATCAGATGATGGCCTGGCCCAGGGGGTGGGGATGGATGATAGAGGTTTCTGGAACAGAAGGGGGACCTCGGTACACAACTAGGGATCTGAGGTTTGAGCAGACTCGACAGACCGTGAGGCCCTAATCTGCTGGCAGTTAGTATGTTAAAAAACATGAGGAGGATTTCTGTATTTTGGCCGATGACACCTGGGATTGGGCACCACCAGTGTCAGTGTTATGTTTGAGGGGTGGATGCTGACGGTGGGGGTGTCAGGTGGGGGACAGTTGCAGGGCCTAAGGGTGCCAGCAACAGACATCAATGGATGGTTCCTTTGTTACAGTTTTTTTTTTTAATAATATATATTAAAAACTACATAGTGGTGACACTGGGGATTGGGCACCCCAGTTTTAGTGTTAGTGTTATGTTTATGGTGGTGTGGTGGGTGCTGAGAGGGAGGGTCGGGTGGGGGAGCAGTTACAGGGGCCCAAGGATGCCAGCAACAGACATCGATGGATGGTTTCCTTTCTTACAGGTTTTAAAATAATACATATATACATATATATATATATATATATATATATAAACAACATGGAGGTGACACTAGGTGACTGGGCACCCCAGTGTCAGTGTTTTGATTGGAGGGTGGGTGGATGCAGAGAGGGAGGGTGGGTGGGGGGGGACAGTTACAGGGCGCCAGTATGAGACATCGATGGAAGGTTTTCTTTGTTGCAGGCAATATAAAAAATAAAAACTACAAGGTGGACACTGGGGATTGAGCACCATCAGTGTTATGTTTGTCGGGGGTGTGGGGTGGTGGGTGCTGAGAGGAGGGTGGGGTGGGGGACAGTTGAGGGGCGCCAGTGTTAGGGCTTGATACAGCAGCTGCACACTGGTGAGGTATGTAGCAAACCTCCGGTGTGCGGCTGGTAACTGTTTTGAAAGCCCATCAGCTGTTTGCTAACGCAGTTTCATGCAAATCAAAGGACCGAAGCCCTCTTTGATTGGAGTGGCTTTGGTCCTTTGAAGCACACGCAGTTTCAGCCCACAAAGCAGAGAGTTGTGTCATGACCACATTGCGTGGTCACTGGCCTACACTGCCGAGCTCCTGGTACTGTGAACTGCAATGGGCTCAGCAGTGATACACTCCCAAAATCCCCTTGCACTCATCACAAAACGTTTGTTGCATGCGCATCAAACGTAATAAAAAGGGATAAGATAATCACTCCTACTCCACTAGATTCAAACTTAATACGACAAAACTGGAAAGTCTGTGGCAGTCTGCAAAGGGATATACATCTTTGTCCCAGTTACCAAAACCATTTCTCCCATTATGGGCCTAATGAAATGTGCAGTTCAGTTAGTGAACTACTCAAGAGTGTTGCAATAAAAAATAGGCTAGAAAAAAAACTGCAACATTTCAGTTGCCTATTATTTTTGTAAAAGTAAAGCTCAACATGTTTCCCGAAGTTTACAGACATCATATGGAAAATGTAGTCATTAGCTAAAATGTTCTCCTTTTACACAAGGTTACATTTCACTGTAGGCTAAGTATTCATTGCTCCTGAAGCTGATGTGGATACTTAACGCAGCAGTTCATGATACCACACAAATGTGGAACCTGGATCTCAGTATTTCATTTTACACTACCTTTTTTCCTTTGATCTTGTAAGATGCCCCTAGGCTCAATTTAAAGGGACACTGTCAACCCTTTTGGCACCATATTATTTCTAATGAAAAACCCACATTTTCTGATCAGCTTATCTTCTCTAAAATTATTATTAATGTTGCTAGTTGTTTTATCTTCTTCCTTTCAAAAGTAGAACTGAAATGTATGCTAACTGTGCAACAGTACCCAAACTTGTTTTGTTTCAAATCCTTGATCTACTCATACTGCACATTTCCTGAACATTATGAACACCACAAACAGTGCAGCCACTCATAATGCAACAGTCTTCTCTCCTGCCCTTTCTTTGTAAGTGGCTATATTGTATTGGGGATGTTCCGAAGTCAAGGAAAGATGCAGTGGGAGCTGATCAAGGACAGTAAACAAATGTGTTTTTGTGTGGAAACACCAATATAGTGGGCAGCCTGTTTTTCACTTTTAAAAATGAAATAAAAAAAAGAGGAATCTGAAATCTACCAGCTACATCAGCAGTCTCTACATAATGTGATAAATCATAAAACATGTTTTTAAACTACAGACAATTTGAGGCCTAAGGGAGTTAACAGTGTTCCTTGAAGTTGGATTTTGCATTTTTTAGGACTGAAATAATTAACAGTAAAGATCATTAATTATAGCTACCCGAGGTTTTCAGTATTATCAACTGTTTTAAACACCCATGTCCTGATACTCAAAGAGGAGCTCAAGCACAGCGCAAATGTTTACCTTGCGCTTGCGTTAGTGCCTGAGCTGGTGGCTGCTATTTTCAGTCAGATAGCAGGCGGCGCTATCCAACTGAATATCAGACTGTGTTGTCATAGCGCTAAGTGAAACTGCACTGCCCCGACATGGACCTGGGCTGCATACAGCTCACAAGGAATAGTGTTGCCAGAGACAGGATAGTGCCAAGACCCTTGTGGGCTATATTTAATCACAACATGCAAGTAAGTCCATTGTGCATGCAAGACACTAAGGGGGCATCTGCATGCCCATTATGGGCGCATTTGCATGCACAACACCCCCTTAGCGGCACTTACACCTGGAAAATAAAACAGAAGCCGGGTGGTGGTGGTACCCCCCCCACCAGCTGATCACCCATTGTCAATATATACCCCTTCCCCGGTGGTCCAGTGGTACCCCCAATCACCCATTCTAATGTATATACTCTATCCCTGGTGTCCAGTGGTAACCCCCACCAATCTCCTGTTTACACTATATATCATTCTCTGGTGTCTAGTGGCACTACCTCCTGATTGCCCATTGACAAAAGTATGACAAATCAGTGGTGGTCCAGTGTCCTCCCCACTCATCCCACCCACTCACATAACCCCCCCTCCTTACCTGGGTGGCCGGTATTCAGCGAAGCCCGATACAGCGACCAGCATTGCCCTCATCTTACCTCCTCAGCCAGCTGCCGTATGAGCCATCAGTGAGTGCACGTACAGTATTTATACTACTCTGGTGTCTAGCGGCACCTCCTCCAATATACTATTACATTATTTATACTGTACATGCACTCACTGACAGTTCATATGGTGACTGGCCAAGGAGGTGAGAGGAGGGTTGTGCCGGTTGCCATATCAGGTTTTGCTAAATGCCAGCCATACAGTAAGAGTGAGGGTGCAGGATGGTGGTATGCGAGTAGGCGGGGTGCGTGGGGAGATACTGGATCATCACTGATTCTTCATACTTCTGTCAACAGGCAATCAGGGGAGGTGCCACTAGACACCAGGGAATTATATATATACAGTGTAAATGAGAGAGCAGGGGAGGTGCCACTAGACACCAGTGAATGCTATAAACAGTGTAAGTAGGAGATTGGATGGGTTCCACCGGACCACCAGGGAGGGGATACATAACTGAAAATGGGTGATGGGGTGGGGGGATTACTGCTGGACAACAGGGAATGATATATACAGTGTAAAAAGGTGATCATGGGTGGGCAGCTGCGGTAGGCAGTGACGTCCAGTTAAGAGGCGTTTTTAGGCATCAGTAAACAATGCTACTTTGGGGGCTGTTTACCACTGCCACAAACATTTGAAGATACTGCTGCACTGATATACATGGGGAGACACCCTCATCTGCAAAGACGCAGTGGCATTATAGCGCTTTGGCACCATGGGTTTGTGCTGGCGCTTGAGGACTTCTGAATCTGGGCCAGCCAGAAGCACCAGTGCAATTCCAGGTTAGCATATCCACTCACCATGTTGGCGAGTGCACTAATCTTTGAATATTGGGCCTTTATTGTTAAAGCAGTAGTGCATGTTAGCAAGGCTCACACCATCTTTCAGCATATCAGCTTGTTTCCTGCGTCCAGGTCATCTGCATGAACTGCTTGTTGCTGAACTGTGCACCTGAGCCCGCCCCACCAGCAGCAAGATGCCCAGGTCCTGCAGAGGAGCAGCTGATCCCAGTAGGCAAGCAGACAACCAGAGGCCAGTAGGCACAGCCGGTGACATCCTTTGGGGGCTGGCATTTAAAAGTACAGCCAATCCAGCTAATCACCTGTGGCTCCCACCATCTGTCAGCACGTCATCCTGTGTGCCTGTTTCCAGTCCATCTCTGTGAACTGTTTGCTGCTGAACTGCGTATCTGAGCCTGCCCCACTACCAGTAAGACACCCTTTCCTGCAGAAATGTCACTGGTCCTAGTGAGCAAGGGGGCTACCGGAGGGCGGGAGGCACAGCTGGAGACGTCCTTTGGGGGCAGGGCTCACAACATTCAAAAGTGCAGCTGCTCCAATGGCTGCCTGTGTGAAAACCTACTGCAGGAGTGGCGGGAGCCTCTTTTTTTTTTTTTTTTTGGTTTTATTATTTGTTCTGTTTAGGCATTTTGACTAAAGCAGTGTTTGATTATTGGAGGTTTACTTGAGGGGATTTTTGTCATAGAAATATAACGTTAAACACAGGTTCTGTAGTCTGTTTGCTCTGTCTAGTTACACTAAGTGGGGTGGTGGCTTTAATTCAGAGGATTACTTGACAGAAATAAATGGTACTTTTGTAAATGTTGAGAAACTGCTGATAACCGATGGAAATGTATATGTAATATACAGGCTGAATAGTTTAGGATTACTGCATAAAAAGGATGCTACAAGTTCTGGTTACTTCTTACAGAATATTAAATTACAGAAGCACACTGAATTATTTTTATTCTTAAAACTACTGGGAGCAGGAAACAGAGAAGAAAACCCAGGTCCAGCCGACAAATTAGCTAATGACTGGCCATACTTACAAAACTGATTCTGAGCCAATGGACTACATTTTGCACATTCAAATGTATGTAGCCTACTCCCAAAAAAACATGAAATGAAAGCATGGATGCACACATATACACCAGACATTCTGGCTATTATAGAATCTTGGTTAACAAGAAGAAAAAATTACTCACCTTAGTAATGTTGTTACTTCTAATGGAGTCTTGCTGTATTCTGACATATGCAGTTAGGTCCTGCCTTTCAACTGCCCCGGAGAACAGAGTTAAACTTTCCATTGCCAGCATGGAATGTTCACCACGTGCTCGGGTGAAGCCCCTTTCTGCTGTTGTTTAAACTCCAACCGCCAGATCTTTACGGGCAATACTCACTAGAAGTTGTGTGTGGAAACTGTAAAACTCAAAACTAGCCAACTGGCAACTATATCTACATAAAAGGGTTTTTTTGGTTTCAAAAAGAAGACTCAAGTCAGGAAACCCAAAAAACAAAACACATCCAAAACACAGTCACTCATCCAAAATAAAAGGAGGTGAAAAAAGGACACCCCTAGGGTGCCAACACTGCTCCTGCCCACCCACATCCCAAAAACTAGGTTCTGAGAGGGGAGGCGGGGAGTCAGAATACAGCAAAACTCCATTAGAAGAAACAACATTACTAAGGTGAGTAATTTTTCTTCAAACAACATGAAGTCTTGCTGTATTCTGACATATGCAGACTACGGAGCAGTACCTCCATGGAGGAGGGACAGAATCTACTTTGGAAACAGGCTCTGAAGTACTGCTGTGCCAAACCGAGCATCACTCCTAGCCTGGATATCCAGAGAGTAATGCTTGGTGAATGTATGGACTGTTTTCCAGGTGGCTGCTTGACAAATTTCTAAGAGAGGAATATCACTGGCAGCAGCCAGGGAAGCAGCTGTACCTCTAGTGGGATGAGCCCTCAGGCCTGAGGGTGGAGTTCTATCCAGTTTCTCATAGCAGAATTGTATACAGGAAACAATCCACCTGGCAATAGATCTCTTAGTGGCAGGTTTGCCCTTACCAACCTCTCCATATGTGAGGAACAACTGGAGGGATTCAAACCTGTGACCCTTGGTGCATTCTATGTAGTAGCTCAGGGCCCTTTTAACATCTAAGCTGTGTAGCTTCCTCTCTCCAGAGGAGGAATGGTCAGTGAAGAAAACAGGGAGAGACAGACTGGTTGAGGTGGAAATCTGAAACCACTTTAGGCAAAAAACTTTCTGTTAGTTCTTAGGACCACTTTATCTCTATGGAAAAAGATGAAATCAGGTTCCACTGACAGGGCTTCCAATTCACTGATACTCCTGGTAGAGGTAATGGCCACCAAAAACAGAGTTTTCCAAGTCAAGTACTTAAGCTCTGCAGAGGACAAAGGCTCAAAGGGGGGTTGCATAAGCTGAGCAAGGCAAACATTAAGGTCCCAAGCAGGAGCAGGATCCCTAAAAGGGGGACTGGTGTGAAGCAATCCCTTAAAAAACTTACAAAACACAGGATGGGATGACAGAGGGGAAGGCTTGCCTACTGACAGGAAAGCAGAAACAGCTGCCAAATGTACTTTAAGGGGTAGCTGGCCTGAGGCCTAGGCCATTAAGGTGGACCATATAGTCCAGAACCGTAGGCAACTCAGCAGAATCTGGAGAAATATTTTTCTTAGAACACCAAATGCTGAATCTTTTCCATTTGGAGCTGTAAGTCTTTCTGGGGGAAGGCTTTCAAGAAGCCTTAAGGATATCCAGAACCCCTTGAGAAAGATGCAGATCAGCAAACTCTAACTCTTCAAGAGCCATGCCTTGAGATTGAGAGACCGAAGATTCGGGTACCAAATCCTCCCCTGAGAGGATGTCAATAGGTTGTAATTCCTGGGAAGAGAAAGGGGAAGGTGGACTGCTAGGGACAGCAACAGAGGATATCAGGGCTGTCAGGCCCAGTCTGGAGCAATCAGAATCACTTTGCATGGCTGTGACCTTATCTTGACTAACACTTTGAACAGGAGAGGGAAGGGGGAAAAAGCATACAGAAATTTCCCTTCCCAATTCAGAATCAGAGCATCCAGGGGGACTGAGCCCAAGACTGGGGGTCTGCAACAAAAAGAGAGGAAGTTGGTGATTGTCTGGGGCTGCAAAAAGATCTATCTCTGGAGTGCCCCATCTCGAGAAAATCACTTTCAAAACTAGAGGATCTACGGTCCATTCGTGATGGCCCTGAGATATTCTGCTCAGAGCATCTGCTAGGACATTGCCCTTCCCTGGGAGGTGAACTGCTATCAGAGAGGTTTGCAGGAAATAGGCCAGGGACCACAAGTTCATTGCTTCTGTGCACAAGGCCGTAGAC
Organism: Neoceratodus forsteri; assembly: GCA_016271365.2. NCBI lineage: Eukaryota > Metazoa > Chordata > Ceratodontiformes > Ceratodontidae > Neoceratodus > Neoceratodus forsteri. The sequence continues at coordinate 351,543,066 of JADMNL010000022.1, forward strand.
GGAGTGCCTCCCTGCTTGATGATGTACCACATGGTGGTGGTGTTGTCTGTTCTGACCTGGACCACCTTGTTCTGCACAGATTTGGAAAAAGCTTGCAGTGCCAAAAAACACTGCTCTGAGTTCCAACAGATTGACGTGAAGCAGAGATTCCTGAGGTGACCACAGTCCTTGGGTGGTAAGATCCCCCAGATGGGCTCCTCAGCCCAGCAGGGAAGCATCTGTGGTGAGTATAACTGAATGAGATTGAGAGACAAAAGGAACCCCTTGTCTCAAATTGTCCTGATCCTGCCACCATTGCAAAGCCTGGATCAGGGTTCGAGTCACTGGGACTAGTTTGGTAAGGGAATCCTTTCTTTGGGACCAGAAGGCTCTTAAGTGGAACTGAATGTCCCTCATCTGGAATCTTGCTGCGTGGACCACTGCTGTGGAAGCTGCCATGTGGCCCAGAAGTTGAAGGACATGCCTTGCTGGTCGAGACACCTGAAGGGTGAATGAAGAGGCCAGTTCCATGAGGGTCCTCGCCCTTTCCAGGGAAAGGAAGTCTCTTGCCTTTACTTTATCCAGCTCCGCCCCATGAAGGTGAGGAGCTGTACTGGTTCGAGAACTGACTTTGGAAGGCTGAGAAGGAATTCTAAGGAAGTGAGCACTTGCTGAGTCACCTGCAAATGTGACTTGACTTGGTCTGGAGTCTGACCTACTATGAGCCAGTCACCCAAGTATGGGAAGATGGAGATCTTTTTTCTCCTTAGGAAAGCAACCACTACTGCCAGGCACTTTGTGAAAACCCTTGGGGCTGATGTTAGGCCAAAGGGCATAGCTCTGAATTGATAGTGGCCTGAGGGCAACTCGAACCTGAGGCACTTTCTGAGGGAGCACCTGATGGGAATGTGAAAATAGGCATCTTTGAGGTCCAGGGAGGCTAGCCAGTCCCCTGGCCTTAGAGAAGGAAGGATTATTCCCAGAGTCACCATTTTGAACTTTGGCTTTAAAAGGTGTTTGTTCAGATATCTTAGGTCCAGGATGGACCGCCATTCTCCTGTCTTTTTCGGGGTTAGGAAGTACCTGGAGTACAATCCTTTGCCCTTGTGTAGGGTGGAAACCCTCTCTATAGCTCTGAGAACTAGGAGAGAAGAAACCTCTGCCTCTAAGGCAAGGGTCTCAGATGGATTTGCAGGTGGAAAGGATCTGGATCTCATCTTGGGAAATTTTTTGAAGCTGACAACCAGCCCCTGGCTTACTACTTCCAATACCCAATTGTCTGTCGTTAGAGACTTCCAGTCCTGGACAAAGTAAGCTAGCCTGCCCCCTACTGGTATGTGAGAATCGGCCTGGGCAGACCCATCAGGGTGTCTGCTTGGCAGGGGCTTTAGGCTGAGGGGTGGATGCAGGTCTGCTCATCCCCCGTATGCCTCTCCCTCTAAAGAACCCCCTCTAAGAGTAAGAAAAGGAGGCCTGAGCTTGGTAAAAAGGCCTTTGGAAAGGCCTGCCCCTGGACTGCTGCCTTTGAGGAGTGGCTTGCCTTTCTTTGGCCTGAGCACTCCTGTAAGTAGTCCTGTACTCGTCCATCTTTTTCATGTAGTTCTCTGTCTGCTCCCCAAACAGAGAATTACCAATAACAGGGAAATCCATGGCCTTAGCCTGGGTATCCTGTGATAGGCTAGTACATCTGAGCCAAGCCATCCTCCAAAGAGCCACAGATGTAGCCATGACTCTTGAAGAAACATCACTGGAGTCCACAGCAGCATGAAATTGTACTTTAGATGCCTCAATCCCATCAACAGCCACCTGCTCCAGCTCCTTGGCAAGCTGGTCAAGAGCCTGTTTAGCCAGCACAGTGTCCCACCTGGACTTCTGGTATCTAGCTTGTAGGCCCTATAGTTAGCCTGCCTGAGTCCCAAAGATGCTGCCATGTACTGTTTCTTTGCCATGGCATCAATCTTCCTGGAGTCCTTGTCTGGGGGGTGTGATGCCAAGGGAATATTTGCCTTATCACAGGCAGCAGCCTGCACTACCCCAACATGGCTGCATTGCTGGAAAAGGAACTCCATGTCTGAGCCTGACAGAGTATACCTCTTGTCCATTCGTCTGTCCACAGGAGGTATGGAATTAGGAGACTTAAGAATTTTATGTGTCTGTTTCCCAAAGGATTTGTGGAGGGGAACAGACAGTCTCCTGGACTCTGGGATGTCCATCATCTCAACAAAATCAGTCTCCTCCTGATCCTCTACTTGCTTCCTCCACAGGAAGCTGGAGGGTCTCAGCCACTTTTTTGTAAAACATATAGTGAGAAGGGGACTCAGAAAGCCTAGGAGGAGAAACACCTGAAGGTCTGTCTGGGGAGATGTCCGGGTCAATAGGCACATCCAGACTTTCATAATCACCATCATCATCCTCATACTCCAGTTCATAAAATTCTTCCAAAGTGTAATCTGGAACCCGAGGAACCGACCAAACCAAACCCCTGCCAGATGGTGCCGTTTCGGTCGGAAATGAAGTAAGCGATTACACTATCCTTATCGCCTTGGCTATCTCATCGGCGGTCAGAGTATGAATTTCTGGGTCCGAACCGGACAATTTATCTTTTCTTTTCCTTTTTACCGGAACCGACTCCTCAGAATCGATTCTCCTCTTGCCCGAAGAAGTATCGCCCTGGTCAGAGGGCACTCCTTCTGTTCAGTCGGAACCAAACGGGCTGGCCATCTGGGTCAGCGGACTTCTCGCCTCCCTTTCCTCAGTCTACCTAATCTCTTTTCCAGGGTAGATTAGGAAAATTCTTACAAATTGGCAGTCTGAATTGAGGTGGTCAAACCCCAGACAATATACACAGGTGGTGTGGGGATCAGCCTTAGCAACTTCCCACACACTGCAGTGTTGAAACCAGTGGCCCCAGTTTTTGGGGTTCTCAGACATGGCCAATCCTAACCAAAACTTACCCTTTTTGGCAATCTGCCAGGCAAGACTCCCCTAACGGTTCCCTGACAAGTATCACTAGTCTTGAAAAAAGCATAATAAAATCCGGGTTTTTAACACACCAATACGAACCGGTTACCACACTCTAAATAAATCACAAACTTTTTACCTGAAACTGATCGGTTCAATCAAACTGATCCACAATTTACAAGTTCCACACAGAAACTTAACAGAAAACCTATCTAGTACTCACAGTACCATAGACAGTGACTTGAACTGGCTGAGCGGTAACAGCAATTCGGTAGAAACCGAGGGAAAAAAACGACACTTCAACCTACTTTTCTGAACCGAGCAAAGGAGGAATCTCCGGAGTGACCGTTCAGTGAGGCGGAGTAAAGAATCTGACGGTTGGAGTTTAAACAACAGCAGACAGGGGCTTCAACCGAGCTCATGGTGAACATTCCATGCTGGCCATGGAAAGTGTAACTCTTTGTTCTCCGAGGCAGTTGAAAGGCAGGACCTAACTGCATATGTCAGAATACAGCAAGACTTCATGTTGTTTGAAGAGTAGATGACCATTATATATTAATGGAGGGGTACAAATCTTATAGGAGGGATACAACTGGAAAAAGGGGGAGGAGGGCTTATTATTTATATAAGAGAGCCCATCAGAGTAAAACTACTGAATTTGGAAACCATTATATCGGGTTGTGAAAGTTTATTTGTTGAAATAGCTTTAGGTAACAAAGAGGCTAGTGATAGGGTGTGTTTATAACCCACCAAAGTCTAAATTACCAGGACTGGAAGGCTGGAAGAGCTAATAAATACTGCTGAAGATTTAAAAAACAAACAGTTTTTGTTAGGCGACATAAACAAACTTTTTTGGGCTTTAAACTAATAAGTACAAAAATGTACAGCAAAAATCAAGTGTACAAAAAATAATCAGAGGCAACAAGAAAAGATAACAGAACGGGTGCATGCTCACTGATCGATGGGTGCCAGTAAATAATAAGAAAAATGTTGTAAGTGTGGGACTACTACCAGCTTCAGTCAGTGACCATGCCCCAGTGTTCTGCGTATGGAGCACCAAAATACGAAAAGAACAGAACAGGTTAAAAAAATCTAGTTTAATTAATGAAGATTATGAAGCACTAGAGTTCTTTCTAGAAGCATATAATAAAATCTTATGTACTCATGCACCATTAAAAAAGAAACGGGATAACTTACTTAACAAATGGCTGAATAATGAAGTAATAATGAGAGTAAAAAAAACAGGATGCAGCATGGGTAAGGTTTAAAGCATCCAACAAAAGAAAAGACTGGGTACAATATAGAGAACAGCTAAACAGATGTAAAAGATTAATAACAAAGTAAAGGCAAAGTTAGATCTTTATAAAAATGAACAATCGAACAATTTAAAAAATAAGACATCCTTTTGAAAAGGACTAAACAGATTATAAGCCAGAAAATTAAAAATGAGATAAATAGCTTAAATGGGCAAAACAGATTATCAGCTCGAAAAATAAAAATTAGATAAATCGCGTAATTGAGGAAGGTCTAGAAATAACTTTAAAGTCTGGAAATACCAAATGCTTTAAACAAACTTTTACTGATCTGTCTAAATATGTAAAACGGCTGACAAGTATCGAGAATAATAGTGAACATTTTAACTATTCAAGACTACTCTATTTTAGATGTAGAACTAGTGAGCAAATTCAAAAACAACTGTAAAAACTGGATAGATCTAAGGGACAATGATCAGATCAACTGGAAGCAAAGTTCCTTAAATCAGCAGCAGTATGAAAAAATTACTCACCTTAGTAATTATATTTCTTCTAATGGAGTCTTGCTGTATTCTGATAATCTGCAGTTAGCTCCAGCCTTTGAACTGCCCCGGAGTGTAGAGGGTTAATTTTCTATGCAGTGCATAGAACGTTGAGCTCGAGATCGGTTGAGGTCTCTGTCTGCAGCATTTTGAAACCCAACCGCCAGATTCTTACGAGCAACCACTCACTGACTAACTATGTGGAATCGTAAAATTTTAACTAGCCAAATGATACAAGAGAAAGTTTTGGATTCCGAAGGAAGACTCAAGTCAGAAACCCAAAACTTAAACCTATCCAAAATAAAGCTTATAATACAAAGCACCCAGATAAAGTGAAGAGTTGTGCTTGAAGCACCCCTAGGGTGCACACTGCGCCTGCCCACCCACTCTCCCAAAACAGGTTCTGAGAGGGAGGCAGAGGGCAGAATACAGCAAGACTCCATTAGAAGAAATACAATTACTAAGGTGAGTAATTGTTTCTTCAAACAACATGAAGACTTGCTGTATTCTGACAATCTGCAGACTACCAAGCAGTACCTCCATGGAGGAGGGAGAGAACCTACTTTGGGAATAGGCTTTGAAGTACTGCTGTGCCAAACCGAGCATCACTCCTAGCCTGGATATCCACAGAGTAATGCTTGGTAAAGGTATGGACTGTTTTCCAGGTGGCTGCTTGACAAATTTCTAACAGAGGGATATCCCTGGCAGCAGTCAGGGAAGCAGCTGTACCTCTTGTGGAATGAGCCCTCAGACCTGAGGGTGGAAATTTTTCCCAGTTTCTCATAGCAGAATTGTATACAGGAAACAATCCACCTGGCAATAATTCTCTTCGTAGCCGGTTTGCCCTTTCCCACCTCCTCATAAGTAAGAAACAACTGGAGGGAATCAAACCTGTGACCCTTGATACGCTCTATGTAGTAGCTAAGGGCTCTTTTAACATCTAAACTGTGTAGCCTCCTCTCCCTTGAGGAAGAATGATCAGTGAAGAAAACAGGGAGACATAGACTGATTCAAATGGAAGTCTGAAACCACTTTGGGCAAGAACCTCCTATTGGTTCTAAGGACCATTTTATCTCTATGAAAGGAGATAAAATCAGATTCCACTGACAGGGCTTGCAATTCACTTATACGTCTGGAAGAGGTAATAGCTACCAAAAACACAGTTTTCCAAGTCAAGTACTTAAGCTCTGCTGAGGACACAGGCTCAAAAGGGGTTGCATAAGTTGAACAATGCAAACATTTAAGTCCCAGGCAGGGGCAGAATCCCTAAAGGGAGGATTGGTATGAAGCAATCCCTTAAAAAATTTACAGAATACAGAATGAGATGACAGTGATGAAGGCTTTCCCACTGACAGGAAAGCAGAGACAGCTGACAAGTGCACCCTGAGAGTAGCTGGTCTGAGGACTAGGCCATTAAGATGGACCATATAGTCCAGAACTGCAGGCTATTCAGCAGTGTCTGGAGAGATATGCTTCTTGGAACACCAAATGCTGAATCTTTTCCATTTGGAGTTATAAGTCTTTCTGGTGGCAGGCTTTCGAGAGGCTTTGAGAATATCCAGAACCCCTTGGGAAAGATGCAAATCTGCACACTCTAACTCTTCAAGAGCCATGCCTTGAGACTGAGAGACCGAAGATTGGGGTACCAGATCCTCCTGAGAGGAGGTTAACAGGTTGTAATTCCTGGGAAGAGACAGGGGAAGATGGACTGCTAGGAACAGTAAGAGGGGGGTACCAGGGCTGTCTGACTCTATCTGGAGCAATCAGAATCACTTTGTAGGGTTGTGACCTTACCTTGACCAGAACCTTGAACAGTAGAGAGGAAGGCACAGAGAAATTTCCTTCCCAGGGCAACTCAAAGCATCCAGAGGGACTGAGCCCAAGACTAGGGTCTGCAACAAAACAGAGGAAGCTGATGATTGTCTGGGGCTGCAAAGAGATTGATCTCTGGAGTGCCCCATCTTGAAAAAATCACTTTCAACCCCAGAGGGTCCAGGGACCATTCTGATGGCCCTGGGAGATCCTACTCAGTGCATCTGCTAGCACACTGTCCTTCCCTGGAAGGTGGACTGCTATCAAAGAGGTCTGCAGATAATAAGCCAGGGACCACAATTTCATGGCTTCCGTACAAGGCCATGGACCGAGTGCCTCCTTGCTTGTTGATGCACCACATGGTGGTGGTGGTGTCTGTTCTGACCTGAACTACCTTGTTCTGCACTGAGTGAGAGAAAGCCTGCAGGGCCAGAGGAACTGCCCTGAGTTCCAGGAGATTGATATGAAGAAGGGATTCCTGAGGGAACCACAGTCCCTGGGCTGTGAGAGACCCCAGATGGGCTCCCCACCCCAAAAGGGAAGCATCGGTGGTAAGGACCACTGAATGAGGCTGAGCGACAAATGGGACCCCTTGCCTTAAACTGTCCTGATCATGCCACCATTGAAGAGCTTGAATCAGTGTCCAAGTCACTGGAATCAGTTTGGTAAGAGGATCCTTCCTTTGGGACCAAAAGGCCCTCTAATGGAACTGAATGTCCCTCATCTCGGAATCTTGCCCCTGGACCACCGCTGTAGAAACTGCCATGTGGCCCAAGAGCTGAAGGAGTGCCTGTGCTGGTCGGGACACCTGAAGGCTGAAGGAAGAAGCCAGTTCTATAAGAACTTGCCCTTTCCAGGGAAGAAAGGCTCTTGCTGACAGTATCTAGCTCTGCCCCTATAAAGGTAAGAAGCTGCACTGGTTCAAGAACTGACTTGGGGAGGTTGAGAAGAAATCCCAGGGAAGTGAGCACTTGCTGAGTCACTTGAAGGTCTGACTTGACTTGGTCTGGAGACTGACCCACTATGAGCCAGTCGTCCAGATATGGAAAAATGGAAATCTTTTGCCTTCTTAGAAAGGCAACTACTACTGCCAGGCACTCTGTGAAAACCCATGGAGCTGATGTTAGACCGAAGGGCATTGCTTTGAACTGATAATGGCCTGAGGCAACTTGAACCTGAGGTACTTTCTGTGGGAGCACCTGATGGGGATGCAAAGTAGGCATCTCTGAGGTACAGGAGGCTAGCCAGTCCCTGGCCTTAGGGAGGAAGAATTATTCCCAGAGTCACCATCTTGAACCTTGGTTTTAAAAGATGTTTGTTGGGTATATTAGATCTAGGATAGGTTGCCACTCCCTGTTCTTTTGGGGGTAAGGAAGTACCTGGAGTACAGACCTTTGCCCGGTGCAGGTAAGAACTCTAGCTGGTTCAAGGCCAGAAGAGATGAAACCTCTGCCTCTAGGGCAAGGGTTTCGGAGAGACTTGCAGGTGGAAAAGATCTGGCTCTCATCTTCGCAAATTGTTTGAAGCTGAGAACCAGTCCCTGGCTTACTACTTCCAGGACCCACTTGTCTGAAGTAAAAGACATCCAGTCCTGAGAAAGTAAGCCAGCCTGCCCCCTACAGGGATAGGAGAATCGACCCAGGCAGACCCATCAGGGTGTCTGCTTGGCAGGGGCCTTAGGCTGAGGAGTGGATGCAGCCCTGCTCATCCCCCTTCTGCTTCTCCCTCTGAAGAACCCTCTCTATGAAAAGGGAGAAGAGGCCTGTGCTTGGTAGAAAGGCCTATGAAAAGGCCTGCCCCTGCCACTAGATTGCTGCTTTTGAGGAGTTGCCTGCCTCTCCTTGGCCTGTGCACTCCTACAAGTGGTCCTATATTTCTCCATCTTTTTCATGTAATTCTCTGTCTGCTCCCCAAACAGAGAATTACCTTACACAGGGAAATCCATGGCCTTAGCCTGGGTGTCCTGTGAGAGGCTAGTACATCTGAGCCAAACCATTCTCCGAAGAGCCACAGATGTAGCCATGACTCTTGATGACACATCACTGGATTCCACAGCAGCATGAAACTGTACCTTAGATGCCTCAATCCCATCAGCAGCCACCTTCTCCAGCTCCTTGGCCAGCTCGGGGCTGTTTAGCCAGTGCCAGTACAGTGTCCCACCTGGACTTCTGGTACCTGGCTGTCTAACCATATAATTAGCCTGCCTGAGTCCCAAAGAGGATGCCAAGTACTGTTTCTTTGCCAAGGCATCCATCCTCCTGGAGTCCTTATCTGGGGTGAGCCAAGGGAACATTAACCCTGTCACAGGCTGCAGCCTGCATGACCTAACATGGCTGCATTGTTGATAGAAAAACTCCATGTCTGAGCCTGATAAGGTATACCTCTTGTCCATTCTTTTACCAACAGGAGGTACAGAATTTGGAGACTTTAACATTTTTGTATCTGTTTCCAAAAGATTTGTGTAGGGGAATAGACAGCCTCCTGGACTCTGGGATGTCCATCATTTCAACAAAATCTGGCTCCTCTTGATCATCTGTAGTCTCCTCCATAGGAAGCTGGAGGGTTTCAGCCACTTTTCTGTAGAACAGATAGTGGGAAGGGGAAATACCAGAAGGTCTGTCTGGGGATGTCCGGTTCAGTGGGCACATCCAGACTTTCTGCTCCATCATACTCATCATCTTCTCATAATCCCCTCCTCCTCGAATTCCGGTTCATAAAAATCTTCAGGGCATAATCCTGAACCGGAGGAACTGACGAACCGAACCCTAGCTAGCAGGCGGATCGGACGGAACCAAGCAGCGATCAAAGATAATAATCTGAATCGCTCGGGCAATCTCATTAGCAGTCGGAACATGAAACTCCGGATCCAAACCGGCTGATTTTTCTTTACGTTTCCTCTTTGTAGGAACCGATCCCTCAGGATCGTCTTTCCTCTTGCCCAAAGAAGTATCACCCTGGTCAGAGGACACTGCTTCTGGTTCGGTCGGAACCGAACCGGGCTGGCCATCTGGATCAGCGGACTTCTCGGACTCCTTTTCCTTAAGTCTACCTTATCTTTTTTCCAGGGAAGACTTAAGAAAGTTTTTACATATTTGGCAGTCTGTATAGAGGTGGTCAAACTCCAGACAATAAACACAGGTGGTGTGGGGATAGGCCTTAGCAAAGACCTCCCCACACTCACTGCAGTGTTGAAAACAGTGGGCCCGTTTTTTTTCTTGGGTTTCTCAGACATGGCCAACCTAACTAAACTTACCCTTTTTTTGGCAACCACCAGGCAAGACTCCCTTATCGGTTTCTAACGTGTTAGATAGTATTGAAAAAAAACGTTAAAACATGTTTTTTAAACCGATAAGGACCGGTAACCACACACTAAAGGAAATCACATAGAATTCAAATATGTTGGATTGGTTCAGTCGAACGATCGAGAAAAGTTGTTACAATTTCCACAAATAACCCAGAACTACTACCTAAAGTACTTATTGTACCGCAGACAGAGCCCTGAACCGTAATACTACAGGAGTTAAGTGGAAAAAACGACACTTTAACCAACTTTGAACCAAGCAAAAGGAGAAATCTCTGGAGTGACTGTTCAGTGAGGCGGAGTAAAGAATCTGGCGGTTGCTGCAGACAGAGACCTCAACCAAGCTCCAGCTCAACGTTATACGCACTGCATAGAAAATTAACCCTCTACATTCCGGGGCAGTTCAAAGGCTGGAGCTAACTGCAGATTGTCAGAATACAGCAAGGCTTCATGTTGTTTGAAAATTATTGCTGCCACTGGAAAAAAATGTTAATCAACCTCTTCGTACAGAAACAGTTCCTAAACTCTGGAAAAAGGCTTTTGTTATACCTGTATATAAAGGTGGTCAGACAAATAATTACAGGCCAATATCACTTTTATCTTCACTCAATAAGCTCTTAGAGCAACTTTTACATAATCAGATTACTGAGTAATGAGTATGTGGAAGAATATAAAATACTGATAGAGGCCCAGCAGGTTCAGGAGGGACTGTGCACAGCGACTATTGGTCAGGTTCATGGCGACCTGCAAGAGAACGTGGAGGGAGGGCATGTTCACAGGGTGTTCGTGGACCTGAACAAGGCATTCGACCTAGTGGATTGCTCCCTCCTGAAGTTGCAGCTGGGGAAAATAGGCTTTGGGATGCCCGTGGTGCAATGGATCAGTGATTATTTAATGGATAGATTGCAGCAGGTTAGGGTTAATGGAGTATTGTCCCAGTCAAGGGAGAGTCGAGTACGGTGTGCCTAAAGATCAATATTAGGGCCTTTATTATTTTCATTATTTATTAATGATCTTCTCAATATTTTCACTATTTCAAAAACAGTACTGTACACCAATGATGCAGTGATGTATACAGCCAATAAAGATTTAGTATCTTAAAATAAAAAAATGGAAGCAGAACACATTTTAACTGAATGGTTTTAAAAAATAGACTCATTCTAAACCAAAAGAAAAACCTCAAAGAAATGGTGTTTTGCTCAGCTAAACAAAAAGCACAAAGAAGACTTGCAGTTGAAAATCTTCAGGTTTCCACTGAGGAGGATGAGACACTGGAAGTAGTCAGTGAGTTTAAATATTTAGGTATCATTTAGAGTCCCAATTAAATTTTGAAAACTTGCAGAACAAACCCACCCAACTGAAAAAAATTAGCATTATACAGTCAGCACTCATTTATCTGCCACTTTTGTTTTCCGTCCATGTGGTTGAGCTACCTTTTGCTATATCCTTTGGGGGGCGATTCCTGGCATTTAAAGTACAGCCACTCCACACTCTGATGACCGTCACACTGTGATATCTGTTCCGTGACGATGAGAATGATGGAGTTGGATATCTGAGTGTTGACTGTATGCAGTCAAGGACTTTTTGACCCACGAGGCAAGGAACATGCTAGCCCACAGTTGCCTGCTGCCAAGGATGGATTATGGAAGCTTTGTGTGGGGAGGGGTTTCTGACAAAGCATTAAAAAAATGTATTTGCAAGTATAATTCCATCTGTCGGTTTGCCTTTAGAGCAAGGCTTAGGGAGCACCACTGCAACCTGTAAGAGACTGAAATGGTTATTGATTGATCAACGGGATAGACTATGCAAAGCCATTTGGTGTTTAAAGTTCTACAAAAAAAGGTAAAGACAGCCTGTCCTGTTTGTTCTGAAAATGTGAGTACGACCCTTGAGGTCAGATGATTCGGTATCTATTCAGATACTTGTTTATAAAACAAAAACAGAACCAAAAAAAAAAAAAAATCACAAATCATTTTGTTGCACAGCTGCTAAACTCTGGAACAATACTGACTTAGGGATCAGAAAAACAGTCAACTCTGATCTTTTCAAAATGAAATGGAAAATCCTTCTTTTTAAAGCTTTACATTTATTGCATTATAAAAAAATACAAAAACATATAACATCAAATGTCAGACATCAAACAGTGTACAGGAGCCATCAAATAGTACAGAATTAATCTAGTCTAAACATAAAGGTTATGGATAAGGGGAAAACATATTTAAAGAAGACCATCATATAAAAGCGAATAGCTGACCCTACAAGATTATGGTGGTCAGTCTAAATTAGAGAAAGTTCCAGCATATTGAAACTTCAACAACTTGTGATGATATGACCCATTCCTGAACATTACAGTGTCCCAAAAATGTGTAAAGATCAAAAACAGACGCTGCATCAAGGAAACAATATTAATTACTAGCCTACAAGGCAATTAAGCTCTATTAAAGCCAAATGTTAAGATAAGCAGCAAAAATGTAACTGTACACAGAAAAAGTATATGCATACAAGAATCACAGGCCCAGATGGGACCCATAGCAATCTGTCAAAAACCCATCAGCGAACTTGCAACACTGGAAGGACAGATACTCAGCTGGAGACAGAGAAAGCAGTAGATGTCAAACAAACAGGAGGCCACGGAACACCGCCTCAAAGAAACAAACAGGTCAAGTTAATTCTAGTCCATGCATGTATCAGTATCTGATGCCTTAATTGTCCTCCTCATCAAACTGCAATCAAGAAAGAAGCATTCCTGCGGAGCTGCCTCAAAACTCCTTTTGATCTGATCAGCTCATTTCCTAGCTTTACCAGATCAGTAAATTGAAAGGTATGTCTGCCGTAATAAATACATAGCAGGTTCAGCATCAGCAATGAATGGACCACACCTAGGCTGCATAGTTTAGCCCGCACCATCAAATTTTCTGCAGCAAGTCCTTGTCACATATGATAAATCCGGAAACATATGTAGTGTGCGGTCATTACAATTTAGCTGATCTGTGAATCAGGCCACTTGCAGCAACTCGTCCTGCATGGCAGCCCCAGCAGTAATCAAGAGGACAGTTTGCGGAAGATCCCGTTGAGCCTCTGCAGACTAAGGGGAGATATGATAGGCTTGACAAAAGTGGTACACACATTCCGCATCCAGATGGAGAGCCCCAGATAACCACATTTTCAAAGTTATTAAGTCTGGTACCTCTTGTCCTTCTGGCAATCCAACCAAACGGATATTTAAGGAACTGTGTGCATTTTTGACGGTCTCCAGACAATACCTTAATTACACATTTTCTTAAATGAGCTTAGTCATGGTAGAGGGAGCTTAAGTAGCTTGGGATTCCATCGATGCTAAGGTTTTAGTTGCGACTTTTATTTTTATGTCTTGCTCCCCCCCCCCCCAAATTCTCTGCAATATAGTGTCTACCTTAGCATCTATGGCTTGCACTGACAGTTGGAGGGCCTTCCGTGGTGGTTGTGTGTCAAGGGGAGTGAGTGTGGACACCAAGCCCTAATGCTCCAGAGAAGGCTGAGACTTGTGTCACTAGGACCTCTTTTATTTGAGCACCCCATAGACAAAATTCAGTACCAAACTGCTCTGCTCACTATAATCTGCTGACTGTTGCAGTAGATCTGATGAAATAAGGCAAATTCTAGCCAATCTGTCTCCCTGAAACGCAGAGCTGCAAGGAACATGTCCTATTCATAGGTGTACTCAACAGCAGCCCCCAATAAAATCTTTTTAAGGATGATAGATGTAACTGTTTTTATTATGATCTTTTTGTTATGTTTACATAGTATCTATTTGTTTAAAGTATCTGCATTTTGTCTTGTAATGTATGTGTTTAGAACAAAAACTGTGTAAAGTCTGTAATTATACATACATATTTGTTTACATCTGTACCCAGCTCAAGCCTGTAAAAGGGCCATGTGGCCTGCTGCTTCTTGACCTGGTTAACCATTTTTTTAAATTAAAAGATAAATAAAATTAAAATATTGACCATTGCTATTTTATTCCATTTTAGACTACCCCTGCCGGCTGGGTGGAGAAGGATGGAGCATCCGTGAGACGACTCTCCTTCTCCCGGGGCGCGAGTGTCTAGTCAGATGGCAACCTCTGGCGGAGGCTTGGGGAATCATGGGAGTGCTAGCGCCTGGTTCAGTGGGAGGCGGGAGAGACGCTGGTGTCACTGCATGATCTGCCTCCCAGGGGATAACTGTACTTGAAAAACCTCCGGTCCCCCAGATATGACACCCTGCTCTGACACTGTTCCCGCTGCCACCAGTGCTCATTGGGGGGGGGGTCCTGCCTCTCATGGCCCCACCCCTGTGGGTAAGCCAGAGCATGCCACTAGTGTCCTTCAGAGGTGGGATGCCTGCACGGGCACTCACTGGGGGTAAGCCTAGGCATAGTAGGGACGGTGTTCAGGGTAGGGCTGAGCTCCTCCTGGAGGGAACTGGGCGCTGGGACAAAAAAAAAAAAAGACTGACCCTTTTCTCTTCCTTCACAAGATACCCAATTTGTATCCATTTTGAGTCTTCTTTATCACTTTTTTTAACATATGAAATAATAAAAGACTTCATTTTAATATGGTTCTAAGTTTTTATCAATATTCTCTAATGTTCTTGAACACTCATTTAATATTATTTTTCTTGTGAACTGACATGCAACAGACATTGTCACCTGACCTAATGGAACAAGTGCACTAAACAGTTGAGCATACTAATGTAAGCCTAGCCCGAGCCATACTATAAGAAGCACTCCTTTTATTATTTCAAATGTCAAAACAACAGTGCTAAACCAGACTCCAAATGGGGAGAGAAGGGTACTGTACATGACTGGAGGTAAGGGGCAATCTAAAATGAAATAAAAACGCATAGAATAAAATGCTTATCGTATCATACAGTAACTGCACTTTTTGGGGACTAAGATAAACTTTCATGCAAGAGAAACACCTTTCCTCCCCAACCTTATGAGACACTGGGGACAGCCGGACTAAATTCAGGTTCCAAAACATAAGCTCTAACATGTTAAGCATACAATGGTAAATGACACCAAATAAATGTACCTGGAAATTAAAATCAGCAGCATATATCAACACTGTAGTGTATGGTGAACCATATTAATTTTTGTCTAACATTTTATGTACTGTACCAATAGGTTACACAGAGACACACCTACTGTATTATTACTGCTCCAGCAAGTTTCAAGTTTAAGACATTCTTTAAAGGAAACATAAACCCCATATTTTCGCCTCATAATAAATTTGTAAAGTTGGAGTGGCCAGTAGTGTGCAGAGCTAAGGTGCTGGGTGCCTTACCTCCTGCCACAAAGGCAACCTGAGTTACGAGGAACAGGCTCAGAGTTGCAGGAAGGTTGGCCAGGGCAGGAGAGGATTGAGCTGCCAATGGATTGCTCTCTTCTCCTCTCCCAGGGAAGGAGTGCTATGTTGGCCTGGCCTTGAGCTGCTACCAGGTGGAGCCCTGGTGGCAGTGCAGGACTGAGCAGCATGAAGGAAGAGCTGCCGTAACATACTACGTGTGTACCTCCACACACGTGAGAATCAATGGCGGCAGGGACGAGGGAAAACGAAAAAGGTCTCGGCCTGTATGCCAGCTGGTCCTGGGAACTTCTGGATATGTGTACTGGGTTTGGGGTGCCTCTGCCCCACCATTGGAGGTGTCCATGGGGTACTTAGTCTATGGACTGGAAAAGGTGTGGGTCATTCAAGAGGAGAGGTAACACAGTTGAGAGCCTGCCCACTTGATCCCATCTGGTAAAAGCTTTATGGAAAAAACTGTAAAGTTGGGCATGTGTGAAGTTTGCTTAATAAGTTTGTTTTAAAATAGTCTTTTTTTCCTTATGTCGGGCCCAATACTGAATGCAGTCTTTTTCCTGCCCAGTATTCGTTTTTAAACTTAGCAGTTTCAAAACCCAGTGACATCAGTTGAGCTGATGATTACAATGGAGCAGCACAAAGTGAAAGCAGCTGAGTTGAACTGACTGGATTCCATTTCACTGTAGTCTTCAGTTCAACTGATGTCACTGGGTTCCAGAACAGCCAAGTATGAAAAAATGAATACAGGGTTGAAAACAGCTGCATTATTACTGGGCCATACATAAGACGAAAACTGTGCTCTTTTAAAACCAACACACCAATCAAGAGAATGGGGTTATTAAACAGTCTCACATGTGTTCAAATTTAGAATTCAAAATGTAAACAGAATTTATGTTCCCTTTAAGAAAGATTAAGGACTTTCTACTTTGATTTCCATCATGCAAATATTGTGATTTTTGCTAATCAATTATTATAAAAGTACAGCAGTGTGTGTGTGTGTGTATTTTAATATAACAGTAATTACTAGTACTCTGGCTCTGCATAATAAAGAACCGCACACATCAAGGTAATTCTCTCCTTTAGTATACAGCTCTATGCCCTAATGCTTGTGTGGGTTACTTTTAAGTTTTCATCTTTGAAGTAAGTTACATCCTGAGGAGGAAGAGAAGAAGCAGGAGCTGGCTGTAAGGAACTGGTAACTGAAAGCTCTTCTCTAGGTTATCAGACAGGCTGGTATACTTATACCATATTCTTTCATAACAGAAGGTCATGCCATTTAACAATGCTTTAAATCCCTCGCCAAATGCAACATAAATATTTCTGTTATGGAAATAAATGTTTTCTAAAGCAGACATCATGTTATGGCATTCAACAGAAGGATCTTGTTAACTGCAACTGGTTTTAAGTCTTGCTTTAGGTGTTTTTTTGTGTTTTTTTTTAAATCTTTTATTTTAAGGGGATCTAGCTTATTTCCATTCAGGGCAGTCATTCTCTACCAATTTCAACCAGCTGGGACGACAGCCATATGCCCCAGACCCTCCACTAGGGGTGTGTGAGGGACAAATAGTATTTCCCAAATACCATGCATTATGCATTATTCATTATTCCGATATCAATGATGAACAGTGGCATTATTATTTGTATTTTGGAAATAATACAAAGAAAAGTTAAAAAACCAAAAAACTGTCACACCCTGCTCCCCAGTCCGACTGTTTAAATATACACAACCCCCATCCCACCCACCACACACAATTTATTGTTTAAAAAAGGTTCCATGGGCGACCGACACAACCTACACGCCTCCACAGCCGGCCACCGTCTCTTCTCTCACAGTGCTTTTATGTTAAGTATATCCTTGGAAAGAAAAAAAAAATCCCCTCCCAGTCCCATCCTGGTGCAGCAGCCAACTCCCCCCCCCACACCCACATTTCTTTACAGTGAACCTCCCACCACAGCAAGGAAGGGTGACTGACACAACCCGCTTTCCTCCACAGCCAGCTGCCTTCTTGTAAAGTGCTCCTGCACTTGCTCACATAGTGAAACAGCTGATCATGTGAGCAGGAGTGAACTACTGTCATTTACAAGACGGCGGCTGGCTGTGGAGGAGGGCAGGTTGTGTTAATCACCTTTCCCGGGGAGGGGCTCGAGGAGGTTGGGAGTTGGGTGCTGCACTGGGGTGGTGGGGGATTATTTCTTTTTTCAATGACATACTTAATGTAATGAGAAGAAACAGCAGCCGACCATGAAGGTGGGCAGGTTGTGGCAGTCACCCATCACGGATCCTGTTGTAAACATTAAATGGTGGTTAGAAGGGTGGGTGGAGGGTGGGGATTGTGTATGTTAAAAAACTGGGCTGTGAAGGAGGGTGTGGGGCTATTTGTAACTTTTTTCCTAGAAGAAAACAAATAATGAATACCAAATTCGCCACTCATTCACACCAATAGGTCAGAGTACCAAGCTTTCCCAAAGAAAGAGGTAGTTGGCTCATCCTGAGAGAAATATCCCTCAGACCCTTTGGGGAGAACCACTTGAGGGCAGGGACTCCTTAGGGGTCTGGCAGGACCTGAGACTCATCAAGGACAGGCAGGGGTCCCGTGGCCTGGAAGCAGGAGGGCACCCCAACAATTCACACCTGAACCTGCGGGAGAAGAAATTAGTCCCCTGAAAATGTTAGTTAAGCACCCTACGCTGGGCAAGGGGGGGCCAACTGGGAAAGGTGAAGCCATGCCGTCCACCAAATGCAGACTGCTCTTCCTATCAACCTGGAAGCTACCTCACCGGTGTCGTACGATGTCCTTGACTGGTGCCATGCCAACTTCAGGCCCTGAGCAGAAAGGCAAATGGCTTTCCTAGTTGTCTTGCGGTCCGGCATGGAAGCTAGAACCTGGCCTAGCTTCGATCTCACTCACACACACACACACACACACTCACTCTTGTTGTAAACTGCCTCGTGCAGCAATGCACGTTACAATGTGTGCAGCTGTAAAAACCCTCCTCCTCCCCAAGCCATCCATTTCAGCTGAGTCAGCCTCAGGAGAGCGGTCACACACAAGGCATTTGGGCCCAATGAGGTCTGTAGTACTGAAATCTCCTAAGTGGGGTGAGGTACAGCTCCTGCAGACCCTGCTGGAGCGCAATATCTGCACTGGACGTCCTCAGGGGCTGGAGAAGTGGTAAAAGGACAGAGCCAGATATTCCAAGATGCCTCTTCACAGGCTTGAGGCCAAGGAAGGATGCCAAAAGAGTAATCACAGAAATCCCCAAGGAATCCTGGAGTCAGAGCAGCAGTATTGCAACCAACAAAGGACCCCACGTTCGGCTCTCTCAACATCTCCATAAAGAACTGCTGGTACGCAGAGTACTCAGCATCTGTGGACATGTGAATGAAAAAATCTTCACAGGACACTGGCTTCCTCTGACTCTTGTTACGCTACATCTTTGCTCCTGCATACCTTTATGACCCCTTCTCTCCAAACTAATGTTGGGCGCCATGTTATCCATCCCTCCTTCCCCTGTCCATGCCCTAAGATCACACAACACATGTACTATGGTAGTCCCTCGGTGGTTCACTTCTGCTGGCCAGCTGCCTTCTCACATTGCTTCCCTAAACTGTGGAACGCACTCCCTCACCAGATTCACCATTCTTCTTCCCCCTCCTCCATCTCTTCTGCCCTACACAATTTCCTCTCTGTAAACTGCACCTGCAGCTAACCCCCCTGCAGTCCACCCTGTTTTGCCCCTCCATCTCTGCAATTATACAGCTACTCTATCTTCCTTTATTTACAGCCTCCGCATTCCCCTCTGCCCTACGTAACTCCTCTTGGTATGTTACACCCCAGCTATCTACCCGTCTTACTCCCTTACACTCTGCATTGCACTTGACTCAATGTGCTATGAGTTGTCCCAATTAGTTGGGCACTGTTGCACTTACTATGTATTGTTTTAGTTCTACGTATTGCTTACTTCTGTTATGTATAGTCCTTGCTCAATGTACACTACTCGAATGTATACTGCTTGTATGTATTATCATGTTTGCTTACTACTGCCTGTTATTTGCTGTACTTATATACTGTTCAATGTTTACGGCTTGAATGTATTCCTATTTACCCTCTCCCCCAGGACGTACCGGGAGACGAGCAACTTGTTCAGTGTGCCTTTCCTAGTAAAACATTTCAATAAATAAAACATGCTGCAAACGCTCTGTCACAATGAATGTACACTCTGCAGGAGTCAACTTTAGCAGTTGCTCGGTGGGCTGAGGCCAACTTTGCTGGTCCGATTGGCCAGCACCTTTTTAAAGTAAATAATGCACTGCACCTTTAAGGAATAAAGGGTTGCCAGTGCTGGGAATCTCCAACTTCCTGGTTGTGGAGATTAACGTGCTTGCTCATGAACTGATGTACTGGACCTGCAATGATGTGCAAAGAGATACACACAGCAATACATAGTGGGAACACCAGGATTAGTCAAGTCAGGGTGAGCAGTCACTGTGGTGCGAACAGCAGAACTTATCGACAGGTGGAAACAACAGGTTTGATAAATATGACAGCAATGGAGCTCCTATGCTGATTATACAACTACTAGCTTCTACCTGACCTTCATGACAGGTGAAAGAAATGAAAAGTACGTACCTACCGTAATTATTTATCTTTCAGTGTATCTTCACCATTCATCACTATTGGGTTATAAGCGCGAAGCTAGGACCCATGAGACTTTTTTTTTTTGTGATGGAGTCAGCAGAGGGTTGGCACCGGCCCTTGAGACCAATAATTCTACGTGACGCTTGAGGGTTGGCAGTTATCCGACGCTGACTCCGCCCCAACTCCAGTTCTGCAACGCCGGAGAGTGTAAAAAAGGGAGGGTGGGATGAGGCAAGAGAGCCTAAGGGATAGACAAAAGGAAAAGAAAAATGAACTAAAAGGAGAAATAAATGACTGAGGCGACAGAGGAGGAAACTTTAGAAAGGAAACTGGGGAGAAGAAGAGGGGCCCCAATCTCTGGAAGGAGAAGAAGGATAAGAGAAGCAACAGAAAAGAAGAGAGGGAGAAAGGGGGAAGGATGAGTAACACAACCTCAGAATGCACCATGTCTTTTTAATTTTTACAGGCGTGACCTGGAGCACAGGGAGTTAAGAGAGCTGCTCAGGGCCACACAGCCCAAGAGAAAGCCATGGGACCCAAACTTAGGTCTGAACTGCTGGATTTCACCAGATTTGCAGTTCAGAGTCCAAAACCACTACATTATAGTGTGGTATAAGGTCTAGGTCTGGAAAAGAAACCGGCTGCCAGAAAAAAACCTGCAGCGAAGATTGGAAGACCACGTGGAGAAACAGAGGCTGAGGCTGTGTCCCAACTCCTCCCCCCTTCCCATCAATTTAATTTTTTTTTTTTTTTAAACCAACTAGAGGTTCAAGAAAAAAAATTTAGAGGGTGCCTCAAATTGAAGTCACTAAAGAAAATCTCATAAAAATACAAGGGGGGAAAAACATGACCCTCTTCATACTCCACAACCCCTTTGGAGGGGAAAAACATGAAGAGTTCTTTCCAGAATCAGAAATACAGAGGATTACCCCCCGTGTGTCCTCACAACCCCCTCCCGTCTACATATAAGGAGAGGAGTAGGAGGGGAAGACACACAGGGAGAGAGCAGGAGTCCAGAGACTGAGGCCCCGGGGGAAGGAGAGTGGGATTTAGTGATGAATGGTGAAGATACACAGAAAGATCAATAATTACAGTGAGGTACATAATTTTCATATCTTATCTGTGTCAATCTTCACCATTCACTATTGGGTGAGTACCAAGCCCCACCCCGAACAAAAAAAGGGAGGGGTACTCTGAAACCCTAAGAGACTGTCCTTAGCTTCCAGTGGGTGAGGCACTGGAAGGAAGAACCCTTACAGGCCCGGCGAGGCCTGAGACTGATCCGGGTGAGACGGAGATCCCCCAGTGGGGGAAGGAAGGCGGCCCGAAAGTCGCCGTCTCACCCAATGGGAGGAGAGATGGGTTCTCTGGTAGATGGAGTAAATCACCCTACGCCAGGCCAAGGGTGACAACCAGGATAGGCGAAGCCATGCTGTCCACCAAAGGCAGATCGTTGTCCCTACCACTCTGGAAGCTACTTCATTGGCGTCATAAGATGCCCTTGCTTGGTGCCCTGCGAGCTCCAGGCCCCATTCAGAGAGGGCGATGGCTTGCCTGGTTTGCTCTGAATCAGGCATCGAGACTAGGAGTTGTCCTATCCTAGACCACAAAAAACTATCATAGGCTGCATAGTGGGCCTGATGTGATGCGATAGAGAGATCCGTGCCGAGTAGAACACTCGTCTCCCCCAGAAATCGAAATCTGCAGAGTCCAGATCTGCAGGGCAGTCATGTATAGGGCGCGAGACCCAGGAGGTGTATCCAGGGAGGTCAAACCCGAGACTAGGTAAGGCAGAGTGCCTGGAGACTCCGGAGGAGCGCAATACCACTGGCTTAAGTCCCTAGGGACTGATACTGTGGAGAAGGGATGAAGCCAGAGCCGATGTGACGCTTCCTGAAAAGGAAGAGGACAAGGGGAAGTCACCAAGTGGGCTGTGCTGAAGTCGCCTAAAAGGTGCGGGTCACATGCTCGGGATTGCTTACGGGAACGGGGGTCAAATGAAGCTCATCCAACATCCTCACCAAGAAGCGTTGATAAGAAGACATATCAGACGCTGGGGAAAGGTGGACGAAGGTTCCTCTCCTCAGAAGAGGGAGGAGAAGAAGAAGGACGAGCTGCCAGGTTCAGGGGCCTGCTGCAGAGGGACATGGTGAAACACCTGCTGGTCCAGGGCATGGAGGTAGGAAGGAAATGAGCAGCAGAACCCTGAACTGTTCCCAGCTAAGAGGTCAGCGAGGGCCTAGGATACCTGGGAATACCGGGATGGAGACAGAGGCTCGGCCGGACAGGCTCCTGGAAGCAGGAGAGCGGTCTCTGTCAGGCAAGGGGGCCAACAGGATCCCTATGAGAGGAGGGGAGACCAAGGCCACTGCAGCTAACAGCCATTCAACTGGATCGAGACGGATGGAGCTGTGCCCTGCGGAAGAAATCCCCCATGAGGTGACCGGGACGTGCGAGTCAGTAGGATGGCCCCGACCTCTAAAGAAGCAGTCCTTCTGTCAGACTCTGAAAAGGAAAGACAGGGGCCAGCACTACAGCTACTGCCAGAGCCCGGCTGGGCCATAGAAGGAGCTCACCGCGCCACACCCCATCTCTCAACCCTTCCAAGTCGGAGAAAGACCTCATCCTTGTAATAACTAACCTAGGCAACTGGCAAGCTGAAGTGGGCTCCGAGGAGTCCACCAAGGGAACCGTGCCCTCCCCCTCCTGGTGCGCCCCAGGCTGCCTCAAACTTGGGCTGTCCAAACATACCAAGGAAGGGGGTACCCCAACTGAGGAAGCAGCCTCCCTGGTGGCCCCAGGCTGCACAGCAGTGGCCACAGGGGCTCCTGCTGACTGGTCAGACCCTCCGACCCCGAAGTCCACCCGAGAAGGCTGAGCCCCAGAAGGGAGGAGAGTGGGGGCTGAGGTGCTAGAGATGGAAAGATCCGAAGATCTAGAAGAACCCAGGAGCCAGTCCGGGTACGATCCAGAATCCTCCTCCGAAGAGGAAGAAACCGAGGCCCGTGCCAGACCACCCCTACGGGATCCTCCAGTTCCTGGACCCCAAGGTCGGGCACCCTGGGATTCAAAGTCCCAGAAGCAGCAGAGGAGAGTAGAGACCCCAGCCCCATGCCAACACCCTTCGACAACGCGAACAGTGTCGAGTTAGCGCAGAACCGGCGCACCCAAGACCTCTCCCCGTGCCACAGAGAACGAATTGGGTACAGTGCAGTACTTGACACTGACAGCCCCTAACATTGCTAGCGACACGAGGTCAACGCGGCTGTCAGCCTTGACCTTGTGCCGCAGCCTCCAGCACACAGCCCACGGTGCGGAGGCAGGGTCGACCTCAAGGAGCGCCCGACATCATCCCCAGCGCCGGAACAGAAACAGCGTCAGACTCAGTCCCGGCACATAGCGCGCCAGGGACAGAATCAGGCCTGAAACCCCCTCAGCACCCTCCCCCATGCCGCAAGCCAAGACAGGGGCAACAACGGCACTGAGGGAGGGCCCGACGCCGACCGCAGCGTTGCTCTCCAAGCTCACGCCGCCTCGAACAGCGCCTGGACCAAGAGCGACACCGGTGGAGAGTGCCGAAGATGGTGCCGGTCTGGTCCGAGGACCCGAACCGCGACACAGAGGAGCCGTCGCGACTGGAGTAGCAACTGCCAGAACTGTGCTTCCCGACTGACCCCAAGAGGGTCAGCCTGGGCCTCTGCACCATGGAAGAAACCCACGCGTGGCAAGGCTGTAGAAGCGGAGGTTCCTCATCTCAGGTCGTACAGGACCGGTGGGACCCGGAGGAAGGGCCAAGATTCCTTACCTTGGCCTTGCTGCGAACGAACTGCCCCCTCCAAAAGTCGGGGAGCATGTCCGACGCTCCACACGCGAATTGAGAACACGGGCGGTCCATGGAAAAGCAGATGTCACAACTATCCATATCATGACTAGGGCCGAGGCAGGAGGGCAATGATCATTCTGGTCCGTAATGGAATAAAGGTGGCCACAGGGCACTGGCGCATTGAGGGGCGCCCGCTTTGATGACTTTTGCTGGGACGAGACATGATCGAGCCGAAAAAATAACAAAAACAGTACTTGACGCGCTTAAAAATAAGGAAAGGTTTTACCAGTATCAAGTGGCGTTGAGTAAAGCTGGCGAACCGAGCAACTCACTAACTGATGGACTAGGCCACAAAATCAGAGCCAGCACGCAGCAGGGTCCACACTCGATGGCGGAAGAGAAAGAACTGGAGTTGGGGCAGAGTCAACGCCGGATAACTGCAAACCCTCGGCGCCACGTGAGCGCCGTCTCGAGGCGGGCGCCAGCCCTCTGCCGATTACCCACGCAAAAATAAGTCTCGCAGGGTCCCAGCTCCGGGCGCTATGACCCAATAGTGATGAATGGTGAAGACTGACGAGATAACATCACACAAGTGCTGGGCAGCAGGCTAATCTGTCCTAAGTGTGGTGCGACTTCTAATTTAAAAAACAAACTCTAGCCAACAAATTTTTCAAATCCATTGTGGGGAGAAACAGATTTAAAAGAAGTAGTGAGAATTCATTCATTAGCTGGGGGAGGTGACCGCTGCAAGTTTGCAGCCTCTCAAACAAATTCAGTTTTCTTTTCTACAAAAATTCCCCATATAAATAAATTTCTACTGAGTGTTTGAACTGTAGCTGTATACAATAACTCTCAGAAAAATCTAAGTGAAGTCCATCAGCGTACCAGCCAGCCAGCGAAGTATTAGACAGGCCCAGTCTTCAAAAAATTCAGAGTGGTCCTCTGTTAGTAAGGAACTAATATGTAAGCATTAATCACTGACAGAGGAGGGCTCTACCAGTGGATTAATGCCTGCTGGTGGGGTTGGTGCGCGAGGCGGGCCAGGGTTCCCACCAGCGGGCGTGTCACTGACTGCAGCCCGACTCTGGAGGTGATTAATGCGCTAGAATATAGGCCTTTTGCCATGGGCGACAACGAGCTTATGTTACCGCATCACCTCCGGGCGGCCACGTAGTGATCTGGTAATAGAGACCGCCTCAGAAACCTCCTCCCAACTCTTGCTAGCTCGTGGACCAGAAATCGGGTAACGGAAATCCCTTAATTGTACTACAAACTAAGTAGAAGACAGACTGTGAGATGTAAGGACATGCAACACACGCAACAGTGAATTACTCAACGCTGCTATCATGCTGTGCATCTAACAAATGGGTGTGTTGGAAGAGACTTCCGCACTGCGCATCCGCAATAACCCAGGACTCGAGCAATAACGGGTGTCAGCAATAAGAGACGCTGGCAGCCAACAGACCATGCAGTTTAAAAATAAACTCAAACAATGTACAACTACAACACTTCAAGCAGAACAGACTAACTATATTGGGCAAATGATGACACACACAAAGAGTGGGTTGCAACCAAAGATGAGCATGATACAGTATGTTAACATTTGCAACAAAGCGAGAGCTCTAAGGATGCATCTTGTCTGTCAGCTTGCCGGGCGGACGCTCTGCATCTCTGCGGGGTGGGGTGAGGGGCAACATGGGCGTGCTGTCATCGGCTGGGTTCCCGGGAGGCCCACAACAGAGGCTTATCAGTGCGGGTCGGTGTGCGCTTGCAGCACCACCATTGGCGGCGCCAGGTGGTGCCTCAGCGGGCTGCTACTCTCGGCAGCCTCCATGGCCACAGCTGGTACTGACCGAACGGGCGTTATGTCTGGCTTAATACCCGCTTGGTTTCAGTCAGCTGTGGCCATTCCGCCAATCATCGTGCTGCTTTTCACCGCCCGACTGAGAGCCGTGTTATGAACTGTAACAAACAACTAGTGTGTCATAATTTGGGCTCTTCTTCGTCATTTCTTAGGTAAACCTGTCTCTGTGCCAGTTTCCTTTCCCTAGGCATGAACATCTGTGTTCAGTTTATATACTCAGAAACTTACCCTCCTCCTGTCCCCCACCAAATAAAATAAATGCCATTATCAGATTTGCCCTTTGTCCTGTTATCCAGTCAGTGTGAGTAAAGTAAGGCAGTAGTACTGTCCTGGTGGGCCACCAGAATTTTATGCGAAATATTAATTTTAGCTAACTCACTGGCCCAATGCCCATCAGGTTTTTGGTGCTAAAGTTAACCCCTGCAGACTCTGGGACTATGAGGGGCTATGACATAATCAAAGGCCCTACCACAGGAGGCAAATTATGAGGATGCCAGTGGGGTGAGCAGTTGCTGGTATTGCAAGGTTGCTGGTCATGGTCTGATAGGGCACAGCAGGACTGCAGGAACATGAAGACACCAATAATTAAAAAAGAATTGGAGGCATGTTCTATGTTAAACGCACACTGAAAATGCAGAGCAAGAGGAGAAAAGGAACAGATGACTAATTCAACAACTGTGGGATTTTCACAAAATTCAAACATGATATCCAATGTCTCCTCCAGACTGTAGCAAGCCATCACTGGCACAACTACTTTACATGTTACACTATTTCTGCAAATAGCAAATACAAGACAGATTTTAACCAGTGATATGTTTTAATTCTCACTTCAGCCAACTCAATGCTACAAAGAGAATTTGTATGCCAGATGGTATTAAAA
This sequence comes from Neoceratodus forsteri, assembly GCA_016271365.2. Classification (NCBI taxonomy): domain Eukaryota; kingdom Metazoa; phylum Chordata; order Ceratodontiformes; family Ceratodontidae; genus Neoceratodus; species Neoceratodus forsteri. Next base: position 351,569,445 of record JADMNL010000022.1, read on the forward strand.
CAAAATCACCAGAGCTTGTAGGTTTCTATGTGAGAATGACTGACCCTACATACCAGGATAACAGATGCTCTGCATGATAATTCTGAAATGCAGTCTTACTAATTTGACTTCGCACTTCTTGTGGTTGAAAGAGGTTCAGTGCTTTTTGGCCTATTCAAGATCTGACAGTCACAGGGGAAAATCCAAGCATGGAAAAAAATGCTCATAGAGTTCTAGGAATGAGAAACTAAGACTTTTAACCTTCAGTTTCTGCTCCCCAAACAGAGAATTACCAATAACAGGGAAATCCATGGCCTTAGCCTGGGTATCCTGTGATAGGCTAGTACATCTGAGCCAAGCCATCCTCCAAAGAGCCACAGATGTAGCCATGACTCTTGAAGAAACATCACTGGAGTCCACAGCAGCATGAAATTGTACTTTAGATGCCTCAATCCCATCAACAGCCACCTGCTCCAGCTCCTTGGCAAGCTGGTCAAGAGCCTGTTTAGCCAGCACAGTGTCCCACCTGGACTTCTGGTATCTAGCTGTGTAGGCCCTATAGTTAGCCTGCCTGAGTCCCAAAGATGCTGCCATGTACTGTTTCTTTGCCATGGCATCAATCTTCCTGGAGTCCTTGTCTGGGGGGTGTGATGCCAAGGGAATATTTGCCTTATCACAGGCAGCAGCCTGCACTACCCCAACATGGCTGCATTGCTGGAAAAGGAACTCCATGTCTGAGCCTGACAGAGTATACCTCTTGTCCATTCGTCTGTCCACAGGAGGTATGGAATTAGAGACTTAAGAATTTTATGTGTCTGTTTCCCAAAGGATTTGTGGAGGGAACAGACAGTCTCCTGGACTCTGGGATGTCCATCATCTCAACAAAATCAGTCCCTCCCTGATCCTCTACTTGCTTCCTCCACAGGAAGCTGGAGGGTCTCAGCCACTTTTGTAAAACATATAGTGAGAAGGGGACTCAGAAAGCCTAGGAGGAGAAACACCTGAAGGTCTGTCTGGGGAGATGTCCGGGTCAATAGGCACATCCAGACTTTCATAATCACCATCATCATCCTCATACTCCAGTTCATAAAATTCTTCCAAAGTGTAATCTGGAACCCGAGGAACCGACCAAACCAAACCCCTGCCAGATGGTGCCGTTTCGGTCGGAAATGAAGTAAGCGATTACACTATCCTTATCGCCTTGGCTATCTCATCGGCGGTCAGAGTATGAATTTCTGGGTCCGAACCGGACAATTTATCTTTTCTTTTCCTTTTTACCGGAACCGACTCCTCAGAATCGATTCTCCTCTTGCCCGAAGAAGTATCGCCCTGGTCAGAGGGCACTCCTTCTGGTTCAGTCGGAACCAAACCGGGCTGGCCATCTGGGTCAGCGGACTTCTCGGCCTCCCTTTCCCTCAGTCTACCTAATCTCTTTTCCAGGGTAGATTCGGGAAAATTCTTACAAATTTGGCAGTCTGAATTGAGGTGGTCAAACCCCAGACAATATACACAGGTGGTGTGGGGATCAGCCTTGGCAAAGACTTCCCCACACACACTGCAGTGTTGAAACCCAGTGGGCCCAGTTTTTTGGGGGGGTTCTCAGACATGGCCAATCCTAACCAAAACTTACCCTTTTTTTGGCAATCTGCCAGGCAAGACTCCCCTAACGGTTCCTGACCGTGTCACGGGTCTTGGAAAAAAACGTAATAAAATCCGGGTTTTTTTAGAACCAATACGAACCGGTTACCACACTCTAAATAAATCACAAACTTTTTTACCTGAAACTGATCGGTTCAGCCAAACTGATCCACAATTTACAAGTTCCACACAGAAACTTAACAGAAAACCTATCTAGTACTCACAGTACCATAGACAGTGACTTGAACTGGCTGAGCGGTAACAGCAATTCGGTAGAAACCGAGCGAAAAAAACGACACTTCAACCTACTTTTCTGAACCGAGCAAAGGAGGAATCTCCGGAGTGACCGCTCAGTGAGGTGGATAAAGAATCTGACGGTTGGAGTTTAAACAACAGCAGACAGGGGCTTCAACCGAGTCAGGTGAACATTCCATGCTGGCCATGGAAAGTGTAACTCTTGTTCTCCGAGGCAGTTGAAAGGCAGGACCTAACTGCATATGTCAGAATACAGCAAGACTTCATGTTGTTTGAAGAGTAGATGACCATTATATATTAATGGAGGGTACAAATCTTATAGGAGGGATACAACTGAAAAGGGAGGAGGGCTTATTATTTATATAAGAGAGCCCATCAGAGTAAAACTACTGAATTTGGAAACCATTATATCGGGTTGTGAAAGTTTATTTGTTGAAATAGCTTTAGGTAACAAAGAGGTTAGTGATAGGGTGTGTTTATAACCCACCAAAGTCTAAATTACCAGGACTGGAAGGCTGGAAGAGCTAATAAATACTGCTGAAGATTTAAAAAACAAACAGTTTTTGTTAGGCGACATAAACAAACTTTTTTGGGCTTTAAACTAATAAGTACAAAAATGTACAGCAAAAATCAAGTGTACAAAAAATAATCAGAGGCAACAAGAAAAGATAACAGAACGGGTGCATGCTCACTGATCGACTGGGTGCCAGTAAATAATAAGAAAAATGTTGTAAGTGTGGGACTACTACCAGCTTCAGTCAGTGACCATGCCCCAGTGTTCTGCGTATGGAGCACCAAAATACGAAAAGAACAGAACAGGGTAAAAAAATCTAGTTTAATTAATGAAGATTATGAAGCACTAGAGTTCTTTCTAGAAGCATATAATAAAATCTTATGTACTCATGCACCATTAAAAAAGAAACGGGATAACTTACTTAACAAATGGCTGAATAATGAAGTAATAATGAGAGTAAAAAAACAGGATGCAGCATGGTAAGGTTTAAAGCATCCAACAAAAGAAAGACTGGGTACAATATAGAGAACAGCTAAACAGATGTAAAAGATTAATAACAAAGTAAAGGCAAAGTTAGATCTTTATAAAATGAACAATCGAACAATTTAAAATAAGACATCCTTTGAAAAGGACTAAACAGATTATAAGCCAGAAAATAAAATGAGATAAATAGCTTAAATGGGCAAAACAGATTATCAGCTCAGAAAAATAAAATTAGATAAATCGCGAATTGAGGAAGGTCTAGAAATAACTTAAAGTCTGGAAATACCAAATGCTTTAAACAAACTTTACTGGATCTGTCTAAATATGTAAAACGGCTGACAAGTATCGAATAATAGTGAACATTTTAACTATTCAAGACTACTCTATTTTAGATGTAGAACTAGTGAGCAAATTCAAAAACAACTGTAAAAACTGGATAGATCTAAGGGACAATGATCAGATCAACTGGAAGCAAAGTTCCTTAAATCAGCAGCAGTATGAAAAAATTACTCACCTTAGTAATTATATTTCTTCTAATGGAGTCTTGCTGTATTCTGATAATCTGCAGTTAGCTCCAGCCTTTGAACTGCCCCGGAGTGTAGAGGGTTAATTTTCTATGCAGTGCATAGAACGTTGAGCTCGAGATCGGTTGAGGTCTCTGTCTGCAGCATTTTGAAACCTAACCGCCAGATTCTTACGAGCAACCACTCACTGACTAACTATGTGGAAATTGTAAAAATTTTAACTAGCCAAATGACAAGAGAAAGTTTTGGATTCCCGAAGGAAGACTCAAGTCAGGAAACCCAAAACTTAAACCTATCCAAAATAAAAACTTATAATACAAAGCACCCAGATAAAGCTGAAGAGTGTGTTTGAAGCACCCCTGGGTGCACACTGCGCCTGCCCACCCACTCTCCCAAAACAGGTTCTGAGAGGGAGGCAGAGGGCAGAATACAGCAAGACTCCATTAGAAGAAATACAATTACTAAGGTGAGTAATTGTTTCTTCAAACAACATGAAGACTTGCTGTATTCTGACAATCTGCAGACTACTAAGCAGTACCTCCATGGAGGAGGGAGAGAACCTACTTTGGGAATAAGGCTTTGAAGCACATTGTTGTGTTAAACCGAAGATCACTCCTAGCCTGGATATCCACAGAGTAATGCTTGGTAAAGGTATGGACTGTTTTCCAGGTGGCTGCTTGACAAATTTCTAACAGAGGGATATCCCTGGCAGCAGTCAGGAAGCAGCTGTACTCTTGTGGAATGAGCCCTCAGACCTGAGGGTGGAAATTTTTCCCAGTTTCTCATAGCAGAATTGTATACAGGAAACAATCCACCTGGCAATAATTCTCTTCGTAGCCGGTTTGCCCTTTCCCACCTCCTCATAAGTAAGAAACAACTGGAGGGAATCAAACCTGTGACCCTTGATACGCTCTATGTAGTAGCTAAGGGCTCTTTTAACATCTAAACTGTGTAGCCTCCTCTCCCTTGAGGAAGAATGATCAGTGAAGAAAACAGGGAGACATAGACTGATTCAAATGGAAGTCTGAAACCACTTTGGGCAAGAACCTCCTATTGGTTCTAAGGACCACTTTTATCTCTATGAAAGAGATAAATCAGATTCCACTGACAGGGCTTGCACTCACTTATATCGCCTGGAAGAGGTAATAGCTACCAAAAACACAGTTTTCCAAGTCAAGTACTTAAGCTCTGCTGAGGACACAGGCTCAAAAGGGTTGCATAAGTTGAACAATGCAAACATTTAAGTCCCAGGCAGGGGCAGAATCCTAAAGGGAGGATTGGTATGAAGCAATCCTTAAAATTTACAGAATACAGAATGAGATGATAGTGATGAAGGCTTCCCACTGACAGGAAAGCAGAGACAGCTGACAAGTGCACCCTGAGAGTAGCTGGTCTGAGGACTAGGCCATTAAGATGGACCATATAGTCCAGAACTGCAGGCTATTCAGCAGTGTCTGGAGAGATATGCTTCTTGGAACACCAAATGCTGAATCTTTTCCATTTGGAGTTATAAGTCTTTCTGGTGGCAGGCTTTCGAGAGGCTTTGAGAATATCCAGAACCCCTTGGGAAAGATGCAAATCTGCACACTCTAACTCTTCAAGAGCCATGCCTTGAGACTGAGAGACCGAAGATTGGGGTACCAGATCCTCCTGAGAGGAGGTTAACAGGTTGTAATTCCTGGGAAGAGACAGGGGAAGATGGACTGCTAGGAACAGTAAGAGGGGGGTACCAGGGCTGTCTGACTCTATCTGGAGCAATCAGAATCACTTTGTAGGGTTGTGACCTTACCTTGACCAGAACCTTGAACAGTAGAGGGAAGGCACAGAGAAATTTCCCTTCCCAGGGCAACGCCAAAGCATCCAGAGGGACTGAGCCCAAGACTAGGGGTCTGCAACAAAACAGAGGAAGCTGATGATTGTCTGGGGCTGCAAAGAGATTGATCTCTGGAGTGCCCCATCTTGAAAAAATCACTTTCAACCCCAGAGGGTCCAGGGACCATTCGTGATGGCCCTGGGAGATCCTGCTCAGTGCATCTGCTAGCACACTGTCCTTCCCTGGAAGGTGGACTGCTATCAAAGAGGTCTGCAGATAATAAGCCAGGGACCACAATTTCATGGCTTCCGTGCACAAGGCCATGGACCGAGTGCCTCCTTGCTTGTTGATGCACCACATGGTGGTGGTGGTGTCTGTTCTGACCTGAACTACCTTGTTCTGCACTGAGTGAGAGAAAGCCTGCAGGGCCAGAGGAACTGCCCTGAGTTCCAGGAGATTGATATGAAGAAGGGATTCCTGAGGGGACCACAGTCCCTGGGCTGTGAGAGACCCCAGATGGGCTCCCCACCCCAAAAGGGAAGCATCGGTGGTAAGGACCACTGAATGAGGCTGAGCGACAAATGGGACCCCTTGCCTTAAACTGTCCTGATCATGCCACCATTGAAGAGCTTGAATCAGTGTCCAAGTCACTGGAATCAGTTTGGTAAGAGGATCCTTCCTTTGGGACCAAAAGGCCCTCTAATGGAACTGAATGTCCCTCATCTGGAATCTTGCCCCTTGGACCACCGCTGTAGAAACTGCCATGTGGCCCAAGAGCTGAAGGGAGTGCCTTGCTGGTCGGGACACCTGAAGGCTGAAGGAAGAAGCCAGTTCTATAAGAACTCTTGCCCTTTCCAGGGGAAGAAAGGCTCTTGCTTTGACAGTATCTAGCTCTGCCCCTATAAAGGTAAGAAGCTGCACTGGTTCAAGAACTGACTTGGGGAGGTTGAGAAGAAATCCCAGGGAAGTGAGCACTTGCTGAGTCACTTGAAGGTCTGACTTGACTTGGTCTGGAGACTGACCCACTATGAGCCAGTCGTCCAGATATGGAAAAATGGAAATCTTTTGCCTTCTTAGAAAGGCAACTACTACTGCCAGGCACTCTGTGAAAACCCATGGAGCTGATGTTAGACCGAAGGGCATTGCTTTGAACTGATAATGGCCTGAGGGCAACTTGAACCTGAGGTACTTTCTGTGGGAGCACCTGATGGGGATGCAAAAGTAGGCACCTCTGAGGTACAGGGAGGCTAGCCAGTCCCCTGGCCTTAGGGAGGGAAGAATTATTCCCAGAGTCACCATCTTGAACCTTGGTTTTAAAAGATGTTTGTTCGGGTATATTAGATCTAGGATAGGTTGCCACTCCCCTGTCTTTTTTGGGGTAAGGAAGTACCTGGAGTACAGACCTTTGCCCCGGTGCAGGTAAGAACTCTCGCTGGTTCTTAAGGCCAGAAGAGATGAAACCTCTGCCTCTAGGGCAAGGGTTTCGGAGAGACTTGCAGGTGGAAAAGATCTGGCTCTCATCTTCGCAAATTGTTTGAAGCTGAGAACCAGTCCCTGGCTTACTACTTCCAGGACCCACTTGTCTGAAGTAAAAGACATCCAGTCCTGAGAAAGTAAGCCAGCCTGCCCCCTACAGGGATAGGAGAATCGACCCAGGCAGACCCATCAGGGTGTCTGCTTGGCAGGGGCCTTAGGCTGAGGAGTGGATGCAGCCCTGCTCATCCCCCTTCTGCTTCTCCCTCTGAAGAACCCTCTCTATGAAAAGGGAGAAGAGGCCTGTGCTTGGTAGAAAGGCCTATGAAAAGGCCTGCCCCTGCCACTAGATTGCTGCTTTTGAGGAGTTGCCTGCCTCTCCTTGGCCTGTGCACTCCTACAAGTGGTCCTATATTTCTCCATCTTTTTCATGTAATTCTCTGTCTGCTCCCCAAACAGAGAATTACCTCTACAGGGAAATCCATGGCCTTAGCCTGGGTGTCCTGTGAGAGGCTAGTACATCTGAGCCAAACCATTCTCCAAGAGCCACAGATGTAGCCATGACTCTTGATGACACATCACTGGAGTCCACAGCAGCATGAAATTGTACCTTAGATGCCTCAATCCCATCAGCAGCCACCTTCTCCAGCTCCTTGGCCAGCTGGGGGGGCTGTTTAGCCAGTGCCAGTACAGTGTCCCACCTGGACTTCTGGTACCTGGCTGTCTAGGCCATATAATTAGCCTGCCTGAGTCCCAAAGAGGATGCCAAGTACTGTTTCTTTGCCAAGGCATCCATCCTCCTGGAGTCCTTATCTGGGGTAGCCAAGGGAACATTAACCCTGTCACAGGCTGCAGCCTGCATGACCCCAACATGGCTGCATTGTTGATAGAAAAACTCCATGTCTGAGCCTGATAAGGTATACCTCTTGTCCATTCTTTTACCAACAGGAGGTACAGAATTTGGAGACTTTAACATTTTTTGTATCTGTTTCCCAAAAGATTTGTGTAGGGGAATAGACAGCCTCCTGGACTCTGGGATGTCCATCATTTCAACAAAATCTGGCTCCTCTTGATCATCTGTAGTCTCCTCCATAGGAAGCTGGAGGGTTTCAGCCACTTTTCTGTAGAACAGATAGTGGGAAGGGGAAATACCAGAAGGTCTGTCTGGGGGATGTCCGGTTCAGTGGGCACATCCAGACTTTCTGCTCCATCATACTCATCATCTTCTCATAATCCCCCTCCTCCTCGAATTCCGGTTCATAAAAATCTTCAGGGGCATAATCCTGAACCGGAGGAACTGACCGAACCGAACCCCTAGCTAACGGAGCCGGATCGGACGGAACCAGGCAAAGCGATTCAATAATCTGAATCGCTCGGGCAATCTCATTAGCAGTCGGAACATGAAACTCCGGATCCAAACCGGCTGATTTTTCTTTACGTTTCCTCTTTGTAGGAACCGATCCCTCAGGATCGTCTTTCCTCTTGCCCAAAGAAGTATCACCCTGGTCAGAGGACACTGCTTCTGGTTCGGGTCGAACCGAACCGGCTGGCCATCTGGATCAGCGGACTTCTCGGACTCCTTTTCCTTAAGTCTACCTTATCTTTTTTCCAGGGAAGACTTAAGAAAGTTTTTACATATTTGGCAGTCTGTATAGAGGTGGTCAAACTCCAGACAATAAACACAGGTGGTGTGGGGATAGGCCTTAGCAAAGACCTCCCCACACTCACTGCAGTGTTGAAAACAGTGGGCCCGTTTTTTTTCTTGGGTTTCTCAGACATGGCCAACCTAACTAAACTTACCCTTTTTTTGGCAACCACCAGGCAAGACTCCCTTATCGGTTTCTAACCGTGTTACGAGTATTGAAAAAAAAACGTTAAAACATGTTTTTTTAAACCGATAAGGACCGGTAACCACACACTAAAGGAAATCACATAGAATTCAAATATGTTGGATTGGTTCAGTCGAACCGATCGAGAAAAGTTGTTTACAATTTCCACAAATAACCCAGAACTACTACCTAAAGTACTTATTGTACCGCAGACAGAGCCCTGAACCGTAATACTACAGGAGTTAAGTGGAAAACGACTATTTAACCAACTTTGAACCAAGCAAAAGGAGAAATCTCTGGAGTGACTGTTCAGTGAGGCGGAGTAAAGAATCTGGCGGTTGCTGCAGACAGAGACCTCAACCAAGCTCCAGCTCAACGTTATACGCACTGCATAGAAAATTAACCCTCTACATTCCGGGGCAGTTCAAAGGCTGGAGCTAACTGCAGATTGTCAGAATACAGCAAGGCTTCATGTTGTTTGAAAATTATTGCTGCCACTGGAAAAAAATGTTAATCAACCTCTTCGTACAGAAACAGTTCCTAAACTCTGGAAAAAGGCTTTTGTTATACCTGTATATAAAGGTGGTCAGACAAATAATTACAGGCCAATATCACTTTTATCTTCACTCAATAAGCTCTTAGAGCAACTTTTACATAATCAGATTACTGAGTAATGAGTATGTGGAAGAATATAAAATACTGATAGAGGCCCAGCACGGGTTCAGGAGGGACTGTGGCACGGCGACTATTGGTCAGGTTCATGAGCGACCTGCAAGAGAACGTGGAGGGAGGGCATGTTCACAGGGTGTTCGTGGACCTGAACAAGGCATTCGACCTAGTGGATTGCTCCCTCCTGAAGTTGCAGCTGGGGAAAATAGGCTTTGGGATGCCCGTGGTGCAATGGATCAGTGATTATTTAATGGATAGATTGCAGCAGGTTAGGGTTAATGGAGTATTGTCCCAGTCAAGGGAGAGTCGATGCGTGTGCCTAAAGATCAATATTAGGGCCTTTATTATTTTCATTATTTATTAATGATCTTCTCAATATTTTCACTATTTCAAAAACAGTACTGTACACCAATGATGCAGTGATGTATACAGCCAATAAAGATTTAGTATCTTAAAATAAAAAAATGGAAGCAGAACACATTTTAACTGAATGGTTTTAAAAAATAGACTCATTCTAAACCAAAAGAAAAACCTCAAAGAAATGGTGTTTTGCTCAGCTAAACAAAAAAGCACAAAAGAAGACTTGCAGTTGAAAATCTTCAGGTTTCCACTGAGGAGGATGAGACACTGGAAGTAGTCAGTGAGTTTAAATATTTAGGTATCATTTTAGAGTCCCAATTAAATTTTGAAAAACTTGCAGAACAAACCCACCCAACTGAAAAAAATTAGCATTATACAGTCAGCACTCATTTATCTGCCACTTTTGTTTTCCGTCCATGTGGTTGAGCTACCTTTTGCTATATCCTTTGGGGGCGGCATTCCTGGCATTTAAAAGTACAGCCACTCCACACTCTGATGACCGTCACACTCGTATATCTGTCTGTGACGATGAGAATGGATGGAGTTGGATATCTGAGTGTTGACTGTATGCAGTCAAGGACTTTTTGACCCACGAGGCAAGGAACATGCTAGCCCACAGTTGCCTGCTGCCAAGGATGGATTATGGAAGCTTTGTGTGGGGAGGGGTTTCTGACAAAGCATTAAAAAAATGTATTTGCAAGTATAATTCCATCTGTCGGTTTGCCTTTAGAGCAAGGCTTAGGGAGCACCACTGCAACCTGTACGAGAGACTGAAATGGTTATTGATTGATCAACGGGATAGACTATGCAAAAGCCATTTTGTGTTTAAAGTTCTACAAAAAAAAGGTAAAGACAGCCTGTCCTGTTTGTTCTGAAAATGTGAGTACGACCCTTGAGGTCAGATGATTCGGTATCTATTCAGATACTTGTTTATAAAACAAAAACAGAACCAAAAAAAAAAAATCACAAATCATTTTGTTGCACAGCTGCTAAACTCTGGAACAATACTGACTTAGGATCAGAAAAACAGTCAACTCTGATCTTTTCAAAATGAAATGGAAAATCCTTCTTTTTAAAGCTTTACATTTATTGCATTATAAAAAAATACAAAAACATATAACATCAAATGTCAGACATCAAACAGTGTACAGGAGCCATCAAATAGTACAGAATTAATCTAGTCTAAACATAAAGGTTATGGATAAGGGGGAAAACATATTTAAAGAGACCATCATATAAAAACGAATAGCTGCACCCTACAAGATTATGGTGGTCAGTCTAAATTAGAGAAAGTTCCAGCATATTGAAACTTCAACAACTTGTGATGATATGACCCATTCCTGAACATTACAGTGTCCCAAAAATGTGTAAAGATCAAAAACAGACGCTGCATCAAGGAAACAATATTAATTACTAGCCTACAAGGCAATTAAGCTCTATTAAAGCCAAATGTTAAGATAAGCAGCAAAAATGTAACTGTACACAGAAAAAGTATATGCATACAAGAATCACAGGCCCAGATGGGACCCATAGCAATCTGTCAAAAACCCATCAGCGAACTTGCAACACTGGAAGGACAGATACTCAGCTGGAGACAGAGAAAGCAGTAGATGTCAAACAAACAGGGAGGCCACGGGAACACCGCCTCAAAGAAACAAACAGGTCAAGTTAATTCTAGTCCATGCATGTATCAGTATCTGATGGCCTTAATTGTCCTCCTCATCCAAACTGCAATCAGGCGAAGCATTCCTGCGGGCTGCCTCAAAACTCCTTTTGATCTGATCAGCTCATTTCCTAGCTTTTACCAGATCAGTAAATTGAAAGGTATGTCTGCCGTAATAAATACATAGGCGGTTCAGCATCAGCAATGAATGGACCACACCTAGGCTGCATAGTTTAGCCCGCACACCATCAAATTTTCTGCAGCAAGTCCTTGTCACATATGATAAATCCGGAAACATATGTAGTGTGCGGTCATTACAATTTAGCTGATCTGTGAATCAGGCCACTTGCAGCAACTCGTCCTGCATGGCAGCCCCAGCAGTAATCAAGAGGACAGTTTGCGGAAGATCCCGTTGAGCCTCTGCAGACTAAGGGGAGATATGATAGGCTTGACAAAAGTGGTACACACATTCCTCGAGATCCAGATGGTCAGATAACTACATTTTCAAAGTTATTAGTCTGGTACTTTTTGTCCTTCTGGCAATCCAACTAAACGGATATTTAAGGAACTGTGTGCATTTTCACGGTCTCCAGACAATACCTTAATTACACATTTTCTTAATGAGCTTAGTATGGTAGAGGAGCTTAGTATGCTTGGGATTCCACTATGTTAAGGTTTTAGTTGCGACTTTTATTTTATGTCTTGCCTCCAAATTCTCTGCAATATAGTGTCTACCTTAGCATCTATGGCTTGCACTGACAGTTGAGGGCCTTCCGTGGTGGTTGTGTGTCAAGGGGAGTGAGGTGGACACCAAGCCCTAATGCTCCAGAGAAGGCTGAGACTTTGTGCCGCTAGGACCTCCTTTATTTGAGCACCCCATAGACAAAATTCAGTACCAAACTGCTCTGCTCACTATAATCTGCTGACTGTTGCAGTAGATCTGATGAAATAAGGCAAATTCTAGCCAATCTGTCTCCCCGAAACGCAGAGCTGCAAGGAACATGTCCTATTCATAGGTGTACTCAACAGCAGCCCCCAATAAAATCTTTTTAAGGATGATAGATGTAACTGTTTTTATTATGATCTTTTTGTTATGTTTACATAGTATCTATTTGTTTAAAGTATCTGCATTTTGTCTTGTAATGTATGTGTTTAGAATAAAACTGTGTAAAGTCTGTAATTATACATACATATTTGTTTACATCTGTACCCAGCTCAAGCCTGTAAAAGGCCATGTGGCCTGCTGCTTCTGACCTGGTTAACCATTTTTAAATTAAAAGATAAATAAAATTAAAATATTGACCATTGCTATTTTATTCCATTTTAGACTACCCCTGCCGGCTGGGTGGAGAAGGATGGAGCATCCGTGAGACGACTCTCCTTCTCCCGGGGCAGTGTCTAGTCAGATGGCAACCTCTGGCGGAGGCTTGGGGAATCATGGGAGTGCTAGCGCCTGGTTCAGTGGGAGGCGGGAGAGACGCTGGTGTCACTGCATGATCTGCCTCCCAGGGGATAACTGTACTTGAAAAACCTCCGGTCCCCCAGATATGACACCCTGCTCTGACACTGTTCCCGCTGCCACCAGTGCTCATTGGGGGAGAGGGGGTCCCGTCTCTCATGGCCCCACCCTGTGGGGTAAGCCAGAGCATGCCACTAGTGTCCTTCAGAGGTGGGATGCCTGCACGGCAGCCCCGCCCGGGGGGGGGGTAAGCCTAGGCATAGTAGGACGGTGTTCAGGGCAGGGGCTGAGCTCCCTCCTTGGAGGGAACTGGGGGCGCTGGGACAAAAAAAAAAAAGACTGACCCTTTTCTCTTCCTTCACAAGATACCCAATTTGTATCCATTTTGAGTCTTCTTTATCACTTTTTTTAACATATGAAATAATAAAAGACTTCATTTTAATATGGTTCTAAGTTTTTATCAATATTCTCTAATGTTCTTGAACACTCATTTAATATTATTTTTCTTGTGAACTGACATGCAACAGACATTGTCACCTGACCTAATGGAACAAGTGCACTAAACAGTTGAGCATACTAATGTAAGCCTAGCCCGAGCCATACTATAAGAAGCACTCCTTTATTATTTCAAATGTCAAAACAACAGTGCTAAACCAGACTCCAAATGGGGAGAGAAGGGTACTGTACATGACTGGAGGTAAGGGGCAATCTAAAATGAAATAAAAACGCATAGAATAAAATGCTTATCGTATCATACAGTAACTGCACTTTTTGGGGACTAAGATAAACTTTCATGCAAGAGAAACACCTTTCCTCCCCAACCTTATGAGACACTGGGGACAGCCGGACTAAATTCAGGTTCCAAAACATAAGCTCTAACATGTTAAGCATACAATGGTAAATGACACCAAATAAATGTACCTGGAAATTAAAATCAGCAGCATATATCAACACTGTAGTGTATGGTGAACCATATTAATTTTTGTCTAACATTTTTATGTACTGTACCAATAGGTTACACAGAGACACACCTACTGTATTATTACTGCTCCAGCAAGTTTCAAGTTTAAGACATTCTTTAAAGGAAACATAAACCCCATATTTTACGTCTCATAATAAATTTGTAAAGTTGGAGTGGCCCAGTAGTGTGCAGAGCTAAGGTGCTGGGTGCCTTACCTCCTGCCACAAAGGCAACCTGAGTTACGGGAACAGGCTCGATTTGCAGGAAGGTTGGCCAGGGCAGGAGAGGATTGAGCTGCCAATGGATTGCTCTCTTCTCCTCTCCCAGGGAAGGAGTGCTATGTTGGCCTGGCCTTGAACTGCTACCAGGTGGAGCCCTGGTGGCAGTGCAGGTTTGGGCAGCATGAAGGGAAGAGCTGCCGTAACATACTACGTGTGTACCTCCACACACGTGAGAATCAATGGCGGCAGGGACGAGGGAAAACGGAAAAAAAAGGTCTCGGCCCGTGCTGCCAGCTGGTCCTGGGAACTTCTGGATATGTGTACTGGGTTTGGGGGGCCTCTGGCCCCACCATTGGAGGTGTCCATGGGGTACTTAGTCTATGGACTGGAAAAGGTGTGGGTCATTCAAGAGGAGAGGTAACACAGTTGAGAGCCTGCCCACTTGATCCCATCTGGTAAAAAGCTTTATGGAAAAAAAACTGTAAAGTTGGGCATGTGTGAAGTTTGCTTAGTAAGTTTGTTTTAAAATAGTCTTTTTTTTTTTCCTTATGTCGGGCCCAATACGAATGCAGTCTTTTTCCTGCCCAGTATTCGTTTTTTAAACTACTTAGCAGTTTCAAAACCCAGTGACATCAGTTGAGCTGATGATTACAATGGAGCAGCACAAAGTGAAAGCAGCTGAGTTGAACTGACTGGATTCCATTTCACTGTAGTCTTCAGTTCAACTGATGTCACTGGGTTCCAGAACAGCCAAGTATGTAAAAAATGAATACAGGGTTGGAAAACAGCTGCATTATTACTGGGCCATACATAAGACGAAAACTGTGCTCTTTTAAAACCAACACACCAATCAAGAGAATGGGGTTATTAAACAGTCTCACATGTGTTCAAATTTAGAATTCAAAAATGTAAACAGAATTTATGTTCCCTTTAAGAAAGATTAAGGACTTCTCTACTTTGATTTCCATCATGCAAATATTGTGATTTTTGCTAATCAATTATTATAAAAGTACAGCAGTGTGTGTGTGTGTGTATTTTAATATAACAGTGATTACCAGTACTCTGGCTCTGCATAATAAAGAACCGCACACATCAAGGTAATTCTCTCCTTTAGTATACAGCTCTATGCCCTAATGCTTGTGTGGGTTACTTTTAAGTTTTTCATCTTTGAAGTAAGTTACATCCTGAGGAGGAAGAGAAGGAAGCAGGAGCTGGCTGTAAGGAACTGGTAACTGAAAGCTCTTCTCTAGGTTATCAGACAGGCTGGTATACTTATACCATATTCTTTCATAACAGAAGGTCATGCCATTTAACAATGCTTTAAATCCCTCGCCAAATGCAACATAAATATTTCTGTTATGGGAAATAAATGTTTTCTAAAGCAGACATCATGTTATGGCATTCAACAGAAGGATCTTGTTAACTGCAACTGGTTTTAAGTCTTGCTTTAGGTGTTTTTTTGTGTTTTTTTTTAAATCTTTTATTTTAAGGGGATCTAGCTTATTTCCATTCAGGGCAGTCATTCTCTACCAATTTCAACCAGCTGGGACGACAGCCATATGCCCCAGACCCTCCACTAGGGGTGTGTGAGGGACAAATAGTATTTCCCAAATACCATGCATTATGCATTATTCATTATTCGATATCAATGATGAACAGTGGCATTATTATTTGTATTTTGGAAATAATACAAAGAAAAGTTAAAAAACAAAACTGTCACCCTGCTCCCCAGTCCGACTGTTTAAATACTACACAACCCCCATCCCACCCACCACACAATTTATTGTTTAAAAAAGGTTCCATGGGCGACCGACACAACCTACACGCCTCCACAGCCGGCCACCGTCTCTTCTCTCACAGTGCTTTTATGTTAAGTATATCCTTGAAAGAAAAAATCCTCCCAGTCCCATCCTGGTGCAGCAGCCAATCCCCCACACCCACATTTCTTTACAGTGAACCTCCCACCACAGCAAGGAGGTGATCGACACACCTGCTTTCTTTCCACAGCCAGCTGCCTTCTTATAAAGTGCCTCCTGCACTTGCTCACATAGTGAAACAGCTGATCATGTGAGCAGGAGTGAACTACTGTCATTTACAAGACGCGGCTGGCTGTGGAGGAGGGCAGGTTGTGTTAATCACCTTTCCCGGGGAGGGGCTCGAGGAGGTTGGGAGTTGGGTGCTGCACTGGGGTGGTGGGGATTATTTTTTTTCAATGACATACTTAATGTAATGAGAAGAACAGCCACCATGAAGGTGGGCAGGTTGTGGCAGTCACCCATCACGGATCCTGTTGTAAACATTAAATGGTGGTTAGAAGGGTGGGTGGAGGGTGGGGGATTGTGTATGTTAAAAAACTGGGCTGTGAAGGAGGGTGTGGGGCTATTTGTAACTTTTTTCCCTAGAAGAAAACAAATAATGAATACCAAATTCGCCACTCATTCACACCAATAGGTCAGAGTACCAAGCTTTCCCCAAAGAAAGAGGTAGTTGGCTCATCCTGAGAGAGAAATATCCCTCAGACCCCTTTTGGGGGAGAACCACTTGAGGGCAGGGACTCCTTAGGGGTCTGGCAGGACCTGAGACTCATCAAGGACAGGCAGGGGTCCCGTGGCCTGGAAGCAGGAGGGCACCCCAACAATTCACACCTGAACCTGCGGGAGAAGAAATTAGTCCCCTGAAAATGTTAGTTAAGCACCCTACGCTGGGCAAGGGGGGGCCAACTGGGAAAGGTGAAGCCATGCCGTCCACCAAATGCAGACTGCTCTTCCTATCAACCTGGAAGCTACCTCACCGGTGTCGTACGATGTCCTTGACTGGTGCCATGCCAACTTCAGGCCCTGAGCAGAAAGGCAAATGGCTTTCTCTAGTTGTCTTGCGGTCCGGCATGGAAGCTAGAACCTGGCCTAGCTTCGATCTCACTCACACACACACACACACACACTCACTCTTGTTGTAAACTGCCTCGTGCAGCAATGCACGTTACAATGTGTGCAGCTGTAAAAACCCTCCTCCTCCCCAAGCCATCCATTTCAGCTGAGTCAGCCTCAGGAGAGCGGTCACACACAAGGCATTTGGGCCCAATGAGGTCTGTAGTACTGAAATCTCCTAAGTGGGGTGAGGTACAGCTCCTGCAGACCCTGCTGGAGCGCAATATCTGCACTGGACGTCCTCAGGGGCTGGAGAAGTGGTAAAAGGACAGAGCCAGATATTCCAAGATGCCTCTTCACAGGCTTGAGGCCAAGGAAGGATGCCAAAAGAGTAATCACAGAAATCCCCAAGGAATCCTGGAGTCAGAGCAGCAGTATTGCAACCAACAAAGGACCCCACGTTCGGCTCTCTCAACATCTCCATAAAGAACTGCTGGTACGCAGAGTACTCAGCATCTGTGGACATGTGAATGAAAAAATCTTCACAGGACACTGGCTTCCTCTGACTCTTGTTACGCTACATCTTTGCTCCTGCATACCTTTATGACCCCTTCTCTCCAAACTAATGTTGGGCGCCATGTTATCCATCCCTCCTTCCCCTGTCCATGCCCTAAGATCACACAACACATGTACTATGGTAGTCCCTCGGTGGTTCACTTCTGCTGGCCAGCTGCCTTCTCACATTGCTTCCTAAACTGTGGAACGCACCCTCACCAGATTCACCATTCTTCTTCCCTCCATCTCTTCTGCCCTACACAATTTCCTCTCTGTAAACTGCACCTGCAGCTAACCCCCTGCAGTCCACCCTGTTTTGCCCTCCATCTCTGCAATTATACAGCTATTCTATCTTCCTTTATTTACAGCCTCCGATTCCCTCTGCCCTATGTAACTCCTCTTGGTATGTTACACCCCAGCTATCTACCCGTCTTACTCCCTTACACTCTGCATTGCACTTGACTCAATGTGCTATGAGTTGTCCCAATTAGTTGGGCACTGTTGCACTTACTATGTATTGTTTTAGTTCTACGTATTGCTTACTTCTGTTATGTATAGTCCTTGCTCAATGTACACTACTCGAATGTATACTGCTTGTATGTATTATCATGTTTGCTTACTACTGCCTGTTATTTGCTGTACTTATATACTGTTCAATGTTTACGGCTTGAATGTATTCCAATTTACCCTCTCCCCCAGGACGCACCGGGAGACGAGCAACTTGTTCAGTGTGCCTTTCCTAGTAAAACATTTCAATAAATAAAACATGCTGCAAACGCTCTGTCACAATGAATGTACACTCTGCAGGAGTCAACTTTAGCAGTTGCTCGGTGGGCTGAGGCCAACTTTGCTGGTCCGATTGGCCAGCACCTTTTTAAAGTAAATAATGCACTGCACCTTTAAGGAATAAGGGTTGCAGTGCTAAGGAATTCCAACTTCCTGGTTGTGAGATTAACGTGCTTGCTCATGAACTGATGTACTGGACCTGCAATGATGTGCAAAGAGATACACACAGCAATACATAGTGGGAACACCAGGATTAGTCAAGTCAGGGTGAGCAGTCACTGTGGTGCGAACAGCAGAACTTATCGACAGGTGGAAACAACAGGTTTGATAAATATGACAGCAATGGAGCTCCTATGCTGATTATACAACTACTAGCTTCTACCTGACCTTCATGACAGGTGAAAGAAATGAAAAGTACTGCACTACCGTATTATTTATCTTCAGTGTATCTTCACCATTCATCACTATTGGGTTATAGCTGAGCTAGGACCCCTGGAGACTTTTTTTTTTTTTGGCATGGAGTCAGCAGAGGTTGGCACCGGCCCTTGAGACCAATTTCTACGTGACGCTTGAGGGTTGGCAGTTATCCGACGTTGACTCCGCCCCAACTCCAGTTCTGCAACGCCGGAGTGTAAAAAGGGAGGGTGGGATGAGGCAAGAGAGCCTAAGGGATAGACAAAAGGAAAAGAAAATGAACTAAAGGAGAAATAAATGACTGAGGCGACAGAGGAGGAAACTTTAGAAAGGAAACTGGGGAGAAGAAGAGGGCCCCAATCTCTGGAAGGAGAAGAAGGATAAGAGAAGCAACAGAAAAGAAGAGAGGGAGAAAGGGGGAAGGATGAGTAACACAACCTCAGAATGCACCATGTCTTTTTAATTTTTACAGGCGTGACCTGGAGCACAGGGAGTTAAGAGAGCTGCTCAGGGCCACACAGCCCAAGAGAAAGCCATGGGACCCAAACTTAGGTCTGAACTGCTGGATTTCACCAGATTTGCAGTTCAGAGTCCAAAACCACTACATTATAGTGTGGTATAAGGTCTAGGTCTGGAAAGAAACCGCTGCCAGAAAAACCTGCAGCGAAGATTGGAAGACCATGGAGAAACAGAGGCTGAGGCTGTGTCCCAATCCTCCCTTCCCATCAATTTATTTTTTTTTTTAAACCAACTAGAGGTTCAAGAAAAAATTTAGAGGGTGCCTCAAATTGAAGTCACTAAAGAAAATCTCATAAAAATACAAGGGGAAAAACATGACCCTCTTCATACTCCACAACCCCTTTGGAGGGGAAAAACATGAAGAGTTCTTTCCAGAATCAGAAATACAGAGGATTACCCCCCGTGTGTCCTCACAACCCCCTCCCGTCTACATATAAGGAGAGGAGTAGGAGGGGAAGACACACAGGGAGAGAGCAGGAGTCCAGAGACTGAGGCCCCGGGGGAAGGAGAGTGGGATTTAGTGATGAATGGTGAAGATACACAGAAAGATCAATAATTACGGTAGGTACATAATTTTCATATCTTATCTGTGTCAATCTTCACCATTCATCACTATTGGGTGAGTACCAAGCCCCACCCCCGAACAAAAAAAGGGAGGGGTACTCTGAAACCCTAAGAGACTAAGTCCCTTAGCTTCCAGTGGGTGAGGCACTGGAAGGAAGAACCCTTACAGGCCCGGCGAGGCCTGAGACTGATCCGGGTGAGACGGAGATCCCCCAGTGGGGGAAGGAAGGCGGCCCGAAAGTCGCCGTCTCACCCAATGGGAGGAGAGATGGGTTCTCTGGTAGATGGAGTAAATCACCCTACGCCAGGCCAAGGGTGACAACCAGGATAGGCGAAGCCATGCTGTCCACCAAAGGCAGATCGTTGTCCCTACCACTCTGGAAGCTACTTCATTGGCGTCATAAGATGCCCTTGCTTGGTGCCCTGCGAGCTCCAGGCCCCATTCAGAGAGGGCGATGGCTTGCCTGGTTTGCTCTGAATCAGGCATCGAGACTAGAGTTGTCCTATCCTAGACCACAAAAACTATCATAGGCTGCATAGTGGGCCTGATGTGATGCGATAGAGATCCGTGCGTAGAACACTGCCTCCCCAGAAATCGAAATCTGCAGAGTCCAGATCTGCAGGGCAGTCATGTATAGGGCGCGAGACCCAGGAGGTGTATCCAGGGAGGTCAAACCCGAGACTAGGTAAGGCAGAGTGCCTGAGACTCGGAGGAGCCAATACCACTGGCTTAAGTCCCTAGGGACTGATACTGTGGAGAAGGGATGAAGCCAGAGCCGATGTGACGCTTCCTGAAAAGGAAGAGGACAAGGGGAAGTCACCAAGTGGGCTGTGCTGAAGTCGCCTAAAAGGTGCGGGTCACATGCTCGGGATTGCTTACGGGAACGGGGGTCAAATGAAGCTCATCCAACATCCTCACCAAGAAGCGTTGATAAGAAGACATATCAGACGCTGGGGAAAGGTGGACCGAAGGTTCCTCTCCCTCAGAAGAGGGAGGAGAAGAAGAAGAGGACGAGCTGCCAGGTTCAGGGGCCTGCTGCAGAGGGACATGGTGAAACACCTGCTGGTCCAGGGCATGGAGGTAGGAAGGGAAATGAGCAGCAGAACCCCTGAACTGTTCCCAGCTAAGAGGTCCGCGAGGGCCTAGGATACCTGGGAATACCGGGGATGGAGACAGAGGCTCGACGGACAGGCTCCTGGAAGCAGGAGAGCGGTCTCTGTCAGGGCAAGGGGGCCAACAGGATCCCCTATGAGAGGGAGGGGAGACCAAGGCCACTGCAGCTAACAGCCATTCAACTGGATCGGAACGGATGGAGCTGTGCCCTGCGGAAGAAATCCCCCCATGAGGTGACCGGGACCGTGCGAGTCCAGTAGGATGGCCCCGACCTCTAAAGAAGCAGTCCTTCTGTCAGACTCTGAAAAGGAAAGACAGGGGCCAGCACTACAGCTACTGCCAGAGCCCGGCTGGGCCATAGAAGGAGCTCACCGCGCCACACCCCATCTCTCAACCCTTCCAAGTCGGAGAAAGACCTCATCCTTGTAATAACTAACCTAGGCAACTGGCAAGCTGAAGTGGGCTCCGAGGAGTCCACCCAGGGAACCGTGCCCTCCCCCTCCTGGTGCGCCCCAGGCTGCCTCAAACTTGGGCTGTCCAAACATACCAAGGAAGGGGGTACCCCAACTGAGGAAGCAGCCTCCCTGGTGGCCCCAGGCTGCACAGCAGTGGCCACAGGGGCTCCTGCTGACTGGTCAGACCCTCCGACCCCGAAGTCCACCCGAGAAGGCTGAGCCCCAGAAGGGAGGAGAGTGGGGGCTGAGGTGCTAGAGATGGAAAGATCCGAAGATCTAGAAGAACCCAGGAGCCAGTCCGGGTACGATCCAGAATCCTCCTCCGAAGAGGAAGAAACCGAGGCCCGGTGCCAGACCACCCCACGGGATCCTCCAGTTCCTGGACCCCAAGGTCGGGCACCCTGGGATTCAAAGTCCCCAGAAGCAGCAGAGGAGAGTAGAGACCCCAGCCCCATGCCAACACCCTCTTCGACAACGCGAACAGTGTCGGAGTTAGGCGCAGCACCGGGCGCAACCCAAGACCTCTCCCCGGTGCCACAGAGAACCGAATTGGGTACAGTGCCGTACTTGACACTGACAGCGGCCCCAACATTGCTAGCGACACCGGAGTCCAGCACGGCATCGAGCGCGACGCCGCGCACCGCTCCAGCACTGGCCACGGTGCCGGAGGCAGGGTCGACACCAAACAGGACGCCGACATCATCCCCAGCGCCGGGAACAGAAACAGCGTCAGACTCCGTCCCGGCACCGCAAGCGACGCCAGGGACAGAATCAGGCCTAGAAACCCCCTCAGCACCCTCCCCCATGCCGCAAGCCAAGACAGGGGCAACAACGGCACTGAGGGAGGGCCCGACGCCGACCGCAGCGTTGCTCTCAAGCTCACGCCGCCTCGAGAAGCGCCTGGACCAAGAGCGACACCGGTGGAGAGTGCCGAAGATGGTGCCGGTCTGGTCCCGAGGAACCCGGAGCACGACACAGAGGGAGCCTTCGCTACTGGAGTAGCAACTGCCAGAACTGTGCTTCCCGACTGACCCCCAAGAGGGTCAGCCTGGGCCTTCTGCACCATGGAAGAAACCCCAGCCGTGGCAAGGCTGTAAGAAGCGGAGGTTCCCTCATCCTCAGGCCGTACAGGACCGGTTGGGGACCCGGAGGAAGGGCCAAGATTCCTTACCTTGGCCTTGTGCGAACGAATCCGTCCTCCAAAAGTCGGGGGAGCATGTCCGACGTTCCACACGCGAATTGAGAACACGGCGGTCCATGGAAAAGCAGATGTCACAACTATCCATATCATGACTAGGGCCGAGGCAGGAGAGGCAATGATCATTCTGGTCCGTAATGGAATAAAGGTGGCCACAGGGGCACTGACGCATTGGGGGCCGCCCCGCTTTCGATGACTTTTTGCTAGGACGAGACATGATCAGACGAAAAAATAACTAAAAACAGTACTTGACGCCGCTAAAAAATAAGGAAAGGTTTTACCAGTATCAAGTGACGTTGAGTAAAGGCGAAGCAGAACCGAGCAACTCACTAACTGATGGACTAGGCCACAAAATCAGAGCCAGCACGAGCAGGGTCCACACTCGATGGCGGAAGAGAAAGAACTGGAGTTGGGGCAGAGTCAACGTCGGATAACTGCAAACCCTCAAGCGCCACGTAGAACGCCAGTCTCGAGGGCGGCGCCAGCCCTCTGCCGACTCTACCCACGCAAAAAAATAAGTTTCCCGCAGGGTCCTAGCTCCGGCGCTATGACCCAATAGTGATGAATGGTGAAGACTGACGCAGATAACATCACACAAGTGCTGGGCAGCAGGCTAATCTGTCCTAAGTGTGGTGCGACTTCTAATTTAAAAAACAAACTCTAGCCAACAAATTTTTCAAATCCATTGTGGGGAGAAACAGATTTAAAAGAAGTAGTGAGAATTCATTCATTAGCTGGGGGAGGTGACCGCTGCAAGTTTGCAGCCTCTCAAACAAATTCAGTTTTCTTTTCTACAAAAATTCCCCATATAAATAAATTTCTACTGAGTGTTTGAACTGTAGCTGTATACAATAACTCTCAGAAAAATCTAAGTGAAGTCCATCAGCGTACCAGCCAGCCAGCGAAGTATTAGACAGGCCCAGTCTTCAAAAAATTCAGAGTGGTCCTCTGTTAGTAAGGAACTAATATGTAAGCATTAATCACTGACAGAGGAGGGCTCTACCAGTGGATTAATGCCTGCTGGTGGGGTTGGTGCACGAGGGCGAAGCCCGAGGGTTCCCACCTTAGCGGGCATTAATCACCGGTAAGCCCGACTCTGAGGTGATTAATGCGCTAGAATATAGGCCTTTTGCCATGGGCGACAACGAGCTTATGTTACCGCATCACCTCCGGGCGGCCACGGTAGTGATCTGGTAATAGAGACCGCCTCAGAAACCTCCTCCAACTCTTGCTAGCTCGTGAGGACCAGAAATCGGGTAACGGAAATCCCTTAATTGTACTACAAACTAAGTAGAAGACAGACTGTGAGATGTAAGGGACATGCAACACACGCACACAGTGAATTACTCAACGCTGCTATCATGCTGTGCATCTAACAAATGGGTGTGTTGGAAGAGACTTCCGCACTCGAAGCGCATCCGGCAATAACCCAGGACTGTAGCAATAAGGGTGTCAGCAATAAGAGACGCTGGCAGCCAACAGACCATGCAGTTTAAAAAATAAAACTCAAACAATGTACAACTACAACACTTCAAGCAGAACAGACTAACTATATTGGGCAAATGATGACACACACAAAGAAGCGGGTTGCAACCAAAGATGAACGCAGTACAGTATGTTAACATTTGCAACAAAGCGAGCTCTAAGGATGCATCTTGTCTGTCAGCTTGCCGGGCCGGACGCTCTGCATCTCTGCGGGGTGGGGGTGGGGCAACATGGACGTGCTGTCATCGGCTGGGTTCCCGGGAGGCCCACAACAGAGGCTTATCAGTGCGGGTCGGTGTGCGCTTGCAGCACCACCATTGGCGGCGCCAGGTGGTGCCTCAGCGGGCTGCTACTCTCGGCAGCCTCCATGGCCACAGCTGGTACTGACCGAGCAGGCGTTATGTCTGGCTTAATACCCGCTTTGGTTTCAGCCAGTGTAGGCTATTCGCACAATCATCGCTGTTTTCCACCGCCTGACTGAGAGCCGTGTTATGAACTGTAACAAACAACTAGTGTGTCATAATTTGGGCTCTTCTTCGTCATTTCTTAGGTAAACCTGTCTCTGTGCCAGTTTCCTTTCCCTAGGCATGAACATCTGTGTTCAGTTTATATACTCAGAAACTTACCCTCCTCCTGTCCCCCACCAAATAAAATAAATGCCATTATCAGATTTGCCCTTTGTCCTGTTATCCAGTCAGTGTGAGTAAAGTAAGGCAGTAGTACTGTCCTGGTGGGCCACCAGAATTTTATGCGAAATATTAATTTTAGCTAACTCACTGGCCCAATGCCCATCAGGTTTTTGGTGCTAAAGTTAACCCCTGCAGACTCTGGGACTATGAGGGGCTATGACATAATCAAAGGCCCTACCACAGGAGGCAAATTATGAGGATGCCAGTGGGGTGAGCAGTTGCTGGTATTGCAAGGTTGCTGGTCATGGTCTGATAGGGCACAGCAGGACTGCAGGAACATGAAGACACCAATAATTAAAAAGAATTGGAGGCATGTTCTATGTTAAACGACACTGAAAATGCAGAGCAAGAGGAGAAAAGGAACAGATGACTAATTCAACAACTGTGGATTTTCACAAAATTCAAACATGATATCCAATGTCTCCTCAGACTGTAGCAAGCCATCACTGGCACAACTACTTTACATGTTACACTATTTCTGCAAATAGCAAATACAAGACAGATTTTAACCAGTGATATGTTTTAATTCTCACTTCAGCCAACTCAATGCTACAAAGAGAATTTGTATGCCAGATGGGCTATTAAAACAAAATCACCAGAGCTTGTAGGTTTCTATGTGGAGAATGACTGACCCTACATACCAGGATAACAGATGCTCTGCATGATAATTCTGAAATGCAGTCTTACTAATTTGACTTCTGCACTTCTTGTGGTTGAAAGAGGTTCAGTGCTTTTTGGCCTATTCAAGATCTGACAGTCACAGGGGAAAATCCAAGCATGGAAAAAAATGCTCATAGAGTTCTAGGGAATGAGAAACTAAGACTTTTTAACCTTCAGTTTTTGTTTAAACATAATATCAGGCCATACAATCGAAGAAGCATACAATGGCCACCTGGCATATGCTCTCATGTAAGGACAAATATGATGGTACAGAAAATTAGGCTGCAATTTAACAAGTCTTTGGATTTGTTATATTGAGGCAATAATGTGAATGCCATCATCTGGAGCTTTATACTGAAGGAAATGAAGCCAGTGGCTTTATGTTTTTCTTTTGGAAGACAGAGTGAAGCTGTAATCTGATTGCTAAGATCTCATAACATATATTCCATTATTCTTTTTTGGTCAGTGGGCTTTTGGTTAGCCATTTACAGGTGAAAGCCACGGTTACTGCCACAGTGAGAATATTATAATTTTTTGTCTGGATCTGTAATGGTGGCAGTATAATGCCTATGAATGCACTGCTGAAGTTCCAGATCAATGTCTTACAAAGAATCTTTCACAGTTGTATATTCAGAGCTAGCCAGTTGCACGCGCACATGGGGTCGCAGCGAAGAAAAATAGGGCCGACCAGCTCTGGCACCATATTCAAACAGATAGCATGATCCAAATTGACCACGCTATCCATCTGAATATCAGGCCATGATAGCGTGGCGCACAGCCAACGATCACTATGCTGAGTGCCGCGCTACCAGAATGTCGGGCCACAGACTGCCCATAGGGGTAAAGTGCAGCACACACTGGTTTGTGACGTGGCCCCTATGGGTGATACTCAGTCCAAACATGCAAATGAGCCCACTGGGCATGCACAGTTGCTAGTGGGCCATCCGCATGCCACTGCAGCGGCTGAGTATGCCAAGCCAGGTTCCCCCTTCCAAGCCCCGATCCCAGACTATGTAAAAAAAAAAGAAAGAAATCTCTGGTGGTTCAGCAGTACCTCCTATGCCCCAATCTTCAATTATGTACAAGAAAGAAATCTCTGGTACCCTAGTGGTCCCTCTCCAGCCCCATTCCCTCAGAGTCGACACAAAACTGCAATTCCTGCTAGTCTAGCTGTCCCTCCCCAGCCCTAATTCTCCACAGTTGACACAAACAGTAAGCCCTGGTGGTCTAGTGGTCCCTCCCAAGCCCCGACTCCCTCTGTACATATAATTAAAAAAATCACCGGTGGTTTAGCATTCTCCCTCCCTAACCCCGACCTGCTCATATCAAACATATACATGTCCCTAGTGGTCTACTGGACCAACCCCCCAACACCCAGCAGGCAGTGGCCCCACCACTTCGCTCTGCCCTGTCCCAACCCTGATAGGTGACCAGCACAGCATTCGGCTCACCACCACATCCGGCCACAGACAGAACTCTCCTGGTGTGCATATGCCATGGTGGTGAGCAGAGGGCTGTGCCAGTCAGTGGCTCTTGGGGTTGGGACAGGGGGACAGAGTGGTGGGGTACTATCTGCCAGGTGGAGGAGTCCACTAAACCATCAGGGACATGTATATGTCTGATATGGGCAGGTCGGGGTTAGGGAGGGGGAATGCTAGACCACCGGGAATTTTTTAATTATATATACAGAGGGGATCGGGGCACAGGCGGACCACTTGACTACCAGGGCTTACTGTTTATGTCAACTCTGGGGGATCGGGGCAGCTAGACTACCAGGGATTGCAGTGTTGTGTCAACTCTGGGGAATCGGGGCTGGGGAGGGACTGCTAGACTACCAAGGATTGCAGTTTTGTGTCAACTCTGGGAGAGCGGGGCTGGGGAGGGACCACTAGACCACAAGGTTACCCAGCCCTTGATGGTGTGTGGACGAGGTGTGGGGCACACACCTCCTCTGCACATTGTTATGGGTTGGGCTTCAGAAATGTTAAACTGTGCCGTGCTTGCAGACATCTAGCACTTCTGAAAACTATCACTATCATGCTGCGCAGTGTAAGCATGGGGGGGTCCCTCATTTGCATACGTGCGGCATGATACTGTACGCCATGGTGCTGTTGGGGGTGCGCTACGCATAAGTTGGCCTTTGAATATGGCCACACCCCCGACAGCCAGAGCTATTCCTGGTCATCACAGTGCACACCCGGGTTTGTGCCACACTAACCTTTTGAAAATGGGGTCCATAGTCTTTCAAAAACATCTGAACTTCTGACTGGTCCAAAATATACGTACATGGATGCCTTGGGCACCACATTCTCAGCAGTATAGCTCTGTTTAAGTAGTTTCAAAGTGTTTTGTGATGATTGGGGTGCAGAAGAAGCAACTTAAAATGTCCCATTTCTATCTCTAAATGTGGTGTATCACTGGACTGCCTGCTTACAAACCTTACAGTAACCTTTTCACCTCGGGGTCCCCCACACACCCGTACTCAAAACTCAGATTTGTTGGTTATTTTCTTCTCATTAGTTTCTGTACTTGTGGTGGTGGATTGTGGAGAATCCCCCCCCCCCCCACACTTAGTAATCTGTGGGTTGAGAAGACTGTTAGTTGCATCAACTGTTTTACTCATATTTGCCCTATCTTGCCCTGTTCAGTTGAGCTGTAACCTATGGGATCCAGGAACACTGTGCTTCTTTAAATTTTAAGGCTTGCTGTTGTTTTTCTTTTTTTCTTACTTCCTTTTGGTGGCTGGGTGGGTGTGGGGTAGGTTATTAGGGTTTTAGCTTAGGTTGTGTGGATGGAAGTTTGGCTGGTTAGGATTGTGTTCTGTATTAGTAATGTGACTGGATTTGAGTAACTGTGTTAGTTGTTTAGGAACTTTTTGGTGGGAAACCATGTGTCTGGGGAGACTGGAGGGCCTGGGGTGGGATAGGATGGTGTATGGGGCATCCCAGCTACTCGATCTACAGCCCTTCATCGACCTCCCCATGTCTATTACTACAGCACGTCGCTGTTGCGAGGTCAGGATAAACAGGTGCCGCTCAGATCATCTGTGGCGGGGCGCACTGTGCACCAAAGGGGAGGCAGGATTGAGGTCATCAGGTGTAGAAGGCACCCTGGGTGTTGACTGGCCCTTGGGAGAGGCAAGACGTGTCTGGTCCCCATCCCCACCGTCCCCAGGGATCCCACCAGACTAAGTGGGCAGGTAGATAGAGGGGCTACACTCTCCACCAATCCCGAGGGCAGTGCTATGCAATGCCAGATCCATTAGGAACAAGACCGCCATTATTGCAGACTTGATTTCTTCAATTGATCTGGCTTGCATTATCGAGACCTGGGTGGGTGACAATGCCGGCCCAGTTCTAGATGCTGCCATCTCTCCTGGGTATATGGTAGTGCACTGCCCCAGAGTTGAATGCATGGGGCGGGGGAGTGGCCATCTGTTTTAGATCTGAGCTTGGCTTCTCCATGCACCCAGTGGGAAAACCAGATTCATTTGAACGTGTGGCCATACGTGGAGGTCTGGGCGCAGGTTGTAGGATTCTCCTGATCTACCACCCCCCTGGGGCGGCAGGTGAATTCCTACAGGAGGTAGCCAATTTCGTTGTTGGTGAGACACTGGAGTCCCCCCGGTGTTTGATCCTGGGGTACTTCAATGTCTGGGATGACAACGAATCATCTAGGCTAGGTTACAACTTCCTCCAAACCATGTCATCTCTGGGCCTGCTGCAGGAAGTTTCCTCCATGACCCACTAAGGCGGCCATATGTTGGACCTGGTTTTCTCACTAGGGCTTGAGGTTAATAACCTCAAGACTGATTGGGTTGTTTGGTCCAGTCACTCTATGGTGATTTTGGCAGGTCAGTAGATGCTAGCCATTTGTACTTAACCTGTAAAATATTTATTGCATTCCTATATCTGTGACCATGTACTTATTGTATTTTATGTATTGTATTGTTGTATGTCCAGGACCACTTTGAAAATGAGCTTGCTCAATGGTGTTTTAAAGTGACTGACTGATCGACTGATGGTGGTGGTTCTCATTCGGGGCCCCCTGAGAGCCCTCCCCCTGCAGAGATGGTCAGCTACTGCCCTTTGAGGGGTTTGACCCTGGAGGGATTTCTGGTGGTGGCCGATCTATCTAGTGTGGGTAGTGCATGCACTGGGGGTCCAGATGAGGTTGTTGCCACCTATAATGGGTGTTGTCCGCTACACTTGATTCCCTCACACCAACCCGTGTACGACCCAGATCCTCTCACTTGAGGTCCCCTTGGTTTGATGGGGACCTCAAGGTGATGAAGGTTATGGGTCAGAGGTTGGAGCGCTGCTGGCAGAGGTCTGGTCTGGAGGAGGACAGACTGGCCCTGTACTCACATTATACTGAGTATCGGGGGCAATCACTCGTAAGAAGGCAGAGTTCCTGTCCAGAGAGATTGCTGCTGGGAAGAATTGACCAAATGTGCTTTTTCGGACTGTGGACAGGCTCTTAAACTCAGCCTGTCTACAGCCGAAAAAGACTTTTTCTGACACTCTTTGGGAGGAGTTTGCTCGATTCATTTTGGACAGAGTGTCCACCATCCAGCATGGCGTTCCGCCAGTGAGCCCTACTGTGGCCTACAGTGATCATCTGAGTCGCCCGCTGAGCACTCTGCCTAATTGGGGGGAGTTTAAACCAGTGGAGGTGTCAGAGGTCATCGAGGCTGTCTCAAAGTTAAAGCACACATATTGTGAACTGGACCCAGTGCTGACTTGTTTCTTGATGAGATGTGTTGACACTGTTTGCCCAGTGTTCATCTTGATTGTCTGGTGTTCTTTCTCAGAGGGGACTGTTCCAGATGCCTTGAAGAAGCCACTGGTTTGTCCCCTCCTGAAAAAGTCTTCTGTAGACCCTGACATCAAGGCAAATTACTGTCCCATCTCCAACCTCCATTTTTAGGGAAAGTTGCTGAGAAGATTGTGGTGCAGCAACTTGAGGAACACCTCATGGCCTTCGAACTCTATGAGCCATTCCAGTCTGGATTTCGTGCGAGGCACAGTAGGAAACCGCACTAGTTCGGGTGCATAATTATCTCCTCAGAGCCAGAGATCGGGGGGAGGGGACAATTCTTGTCCTCCTGGAGCTCTCTTCAGCCTTTGACATGGTAGACCATTGTGTGTTACTCGACCACCTAAGGGAATTTTGTGGACTCATCAGCTCTGTCATCTGCTGGTTTGATTCTTCCCTCACGAATAGGAGGCAACGGGTAGTGATGGGGAATTTCTCCTCCTCCTCCTCCTCCTCCCCCCCTAGCCTACTGTCATGTGGAGTACCTCAGGGTTCGATCTTGTTGCCAATGCTGTTTGCTGTGTATATGCTGCCTTTGGGTGAGCTCATTAGGAAATACAGTCTGGGTTTTCACTGCTATGCTGATGATACCCAGCTGTATTTTTCCTTTGCCCCTGGAACATCAAGTGCGGTGGAAGTACTTAACAACTGCCTGGCGGAGATCAATGATTAGATTACCTCCAGCTGGTTGCGACTGAACCCTGATAAGACGGAGGTACTGGTGGTGGAGTCGAACAGAGGATGGAACAGGTTGGCCTCTGGCGCCGAAACCGGCTTGTTCCTGGGATCTGTGCCATCGAAGGCCTTCTCTAGGGTGCGAAACCTTGGCATGACCTTCGACAGCGGTTTGACGCTTGAATCTCAGGTGTCATCCATTGTCCAGACCAGCTTCTACCATCTTAGGAATATCACCAGGGTCAAGCTCCTAGTTCCGCCCACGGACCTCCCCACGTCTGTGCATGCCTTCATGGCATCCAGACTTGTTTACTGTAATGCACTTTTCCTCACGGTCTTGGGGGGTAATCTCCTCCATCAGCTGCAGCTTGTGCAGAATGCAGCTGCCAGGCTGCTGACTGGGCAGTCAAAATTCTGTCATATAACACCGGTGCTGCATGCACTGCACTGGCTGCCGGTCCGGTGGAGGATATTCTTCAAGGTGGGCTTGCTCACCTATAAGGCCCTACACAGGTTGGGCCCTGGCTATCTGTCAGACCTCCTTATACCTGCTGTCTCGATCGGCTCCCTCAGATCCTCCTCTAGGGGCCTCCTGGCGATTCCCAGGACGTGGCTTAAAAACTGCCAGCAACAGAGCATTTAGGGTCGTCTGCCTCGTCCTGTGGAATTCGCTTCCTCCATTTGTTCAGGAGGCCCCTTCGGTTGAGGTTTTCAAGACCCATCTCAAGGCCCTCCTGTTTAGTCAAACCTTCCTGGAACATGTATACTAGCCCTTTTGGGAGTCTCGCCTTTTGTTTTCATTTCTGACAATGTTCGAGAGAGTTCTGTGCTACCACAGACCATATTTATTGTATGTTGTTTTTATTATTATAATTTTATCTGATATAAAATTTTTTACTGATAGTGTGTTTTACTGTACGGCACCCAGAGCCTCTGGGATTGGGCTCCTGGAAAAATAAAATTTGCCTTGCCTTGTGTCTGACAATTTTCCACACTATGGTCCAGTCTTCCTCTGTTATATGGAGAGCTAATTCCTGGTTCCATTCAGCCTGGTTTCAAAGGGATGATGGGTTTTGAAATACATTTTTTAGAGACATGTCCTTTCATGGTCAGCTTTTATAGTACTTGTGATTAGTGATCCAAGATTGGGGTATTCCTGAAATTTAAATGTTCTGAGTACGGCTGGGAAGTGATAAATGCACTAGAAAGAATCTAAGTAGTATAGAAAGAATCTAAGTAGTTCCTAATTTGACAGGTTAATTTCCTGCATGAGATCACTTAAGCTTTTGACTCCATCTCAATCCAAAAACTGATCTAGTCTAATGAAAGGGTTTCTTTCCCAGTGTTGGAAGCCATTGTCAAAGTGGGTTGGAAGGAAGAATCTCAAGGGGGTTAGATGTAAAATGAGTTTGGTAAACATTTCTGCCATGATAAATCCAACCAGACAACACATTCTTGGCCTGGATGTGGACTATGGGTTTCCACTGAGTGACCCTTTATTGGGGTGAGTTTAAACTGGGGTGTAACGCACTGAGCTAGAGTGCTGTATGTTGGGCCTCTTCCATGGTGTATCAACCTGAACCTGTGTCTTTGTTAAGCCATGTCACAGACTAAGCCAACTGGGCAGCCTGATGATAATCCTTGATAAGTGGGACCCACAGATTTCCATTTATTTTGATGCTTCAGGTCCAGTTCATCCTTGTCTGCTGTTAGCCCAAATTAATTTTGAGAATGACTGTTTCAGGGTTTTTCCAAAAGACAGAGGAAGACTTGGCTGATAGTGTTTTGGACAGGTTGAAGAAGCTAGAAAGAAATGTCATCCTTAAAGAGTCTCGATGCATACCTATAGAGATAGGGAAGCAAGTCCCATCTATTTAATTCCACTTAAGTTCACTTAATCAGTGGAGTATAATATGGTACATCTTTTATAGGTTGTTGTACTCCTCCCCCCATGGTACTTGAATGTAGTGTGAAAAAATTACTTACCATAGTAATCTTGTCTCTTCCCAGTGATACTCAGGTATTCAGAATTTCTGCAGTGTCTCTTTAAGACTGAACTGCCCAGAGAGAATCTGGAATGGCATGCAAATGATGGAATCTTTGCGCATGCTATTTTCAAATGCTGCCTTAAACTAACTGCCTAAGTTCTAAACCCTCAGATTTCCTTGGAGCCTGGAAAGACAGGCCTCAAAAAATGAAATATTTATATATAAAAACCTTAATAATTAGAAATATAATAATAATGGAATAACACCCTAATGCCCCCAAGACAGGGAAAAAAAAAACTAAACCGGAGGTCATAAAATATAACAGTACCCCTGAATGTCAGAAATCACCTGAAGGGGAAAAACGACAAAATGAACCCAGATCACAAACAATAGTGCCTGATTGTGGCCCCTATACAGTACATCACAAAAACAGTCCTAGGAAAGGGTTCTGAAAGAACTCTTAAAACTGAAGGGGGACAAAGCAATGGGCTCGATGGGATTTATCCCAGAATTCTAAAAGAACTAAGGGAAGAACTAGTGACACCACTGACTACCCTTTTTAATAAATCATGGGAGAATGGTGTGGTACCTGAGGACTGGAGGAGGGCGGATGTGATTCCCCTTCACAAAAGTGGGAGAAAGACAGAGGCAGGAAACTACAGGCTTGTCAGTTTGACCTCAGTGGTAGGGAAAATGATGGAATCACTTCTGAAGGAAAGAATTGTTGAGTACCTAGAGGCCAGTGCAGCACATGACCCAAGACAGCATGGATTCACAGCAGGAAGGTCATGTCAGACAAATCTAATTGATTTCTTTGACTGGGTGACCAAAGTAGTAGACCAGGGAGGGGCTGTGGACATGGCCTACCTAGACTTTAGCAAGGCATTTGACACAGTCCCACACAAAAGATTAATAAACAAATTAGCCAGCCTGGAAGTGGGTCCTAGGGTGGTAGCCTGGGTAAAACACTGGCTGGACAACAGGACACAGCGGGTAATAGTAAATGGAGTCCACAGTGAAGAAAGGAGGGTTACTATTGGGGTACTGCGGGGTTCAGTACTGGGGCCGGTACTTTTTAATGTCTTTATGTGACATTGCGGAGGGACCAAAGGGGGAAGGTATGTCTCTTTGCAGATGACATAAAGATCTGCAACAGGGTTGATACACAAGGTGGGGTGGAAAGGATGAAAAGGGACTTGGCAAGGTTGGAGGAATGGTCAAATGTATGGCAGCTTAGATTCAATGTAAAGTGCAAAGTAATGCACCTGGGAAACAAAAACCCAGGGCAAGAGTATACAATGGGGGGTGAGATACGGACAACAAAAATGGAAAGGGACCTGGGGGTAGTCATATCAGACAACCTAAAGGTGGGACAGCAATGTAAGAAGGCAGTAAGGAGGGCTGGGGGGATACTGGGATGCATAGGGAGAGGCATCACCAGTAGAAAACAGGATGTTGTTGGCCCTCTGTACAGACAGTTGGTAAGACAAGATCTGGAGTACTGTGTACAGTTCTGGAGACCCCATCTCCGCAAAGACATAGACAGGGTGGAGGCTGTCCAGAGGAGGGCAACCAGAATGGTGCAGGATCTGCACCAGAAGACATATGAAGAAAGACTAAAGGAGCTTAAGACATATAGCCTCGAGGAAAGGAGAGAGAGCAGGGACAAGACAGAAACTTTCAAATACCTCAAGGGAATCAACGAAGTCCAAGAGGGTAGCATCTTTCAAAAAAAGAGATGTGCAAGAACAAGGGGACACAATTTAAAGATGGGGGGCGGCTCAGAGGTAATGTGGAGGAAGTATTTCTTCACAGAGAGGGTTGTGGATGCATGAAACAGCCTTCCTGAGGAGGTCATAGAGTCAAAAACAGTGGGGGAATTCAAGAATGCATGGGACAGACATAAGGCAATTCTGGGGAGGGTAGGAGGAAGTAGCCTGTTGGTTAACTAGGATCTGCAGCTTATCCATTAGGTAGGAAATGAGCAGACTAGGTGGGCTAAGCGGTCCTTATCTGCTGTTAAATTCTATGTTTCTATGAATGCAGAGGCTACTGGTTCCTGAAGGAGAGGCAGAGTGGCAAGTTCTGAATACCTGAGTATCACTGGGAAGAAACAAGATTACTATGGTAAGTAATTTTTTCTTCTAACCCCAGTAATGCTCAGGTATTCATAACTTAGGGCATCATCGACGTATAGGGATATGGTGTGAATTGCTCTTATTTAGTGAGACAATTATTTTTGGGATATTGCAGATTACCTTGGTGACAGACTCAATGCCCACTGCAAAAAGGAGTGACAAGTGCGGGTAAACATGTTGGGTACCACAATGGATTTGGAGCCAAGATGAAAGAGATCAGTCAGCTCCAAGTCTGACTAAGGAACCATGATAACACAGTTGCAGCTGGGGGCAAAACCGATCACCTACAACAAAACATTTAGGGACTATGGAGATACTGTAGGTCCAATTAAGGAAATCAAACATCTTTTTGATGTTGATGTATATAGAAAGTGAGGTGGATTGCACCTGGTGGATTAGTAGTGTCAGTAGCACACTTGCCTCCGTGGCCAGAAGACCAGAAGGCTGTGGGTTCTATCCCCAAATCTGGCACTTGGGGTAGGGTGCCGTCCTTCGGATGAGATGTTAAACTAAGGTCCCTTCTGCTCTTCTCTGGTCACTGTCCAAGTGGAAGTAAAACACTTCATGGCACTTACTAAAGAAGAGCAGGGGAGTTTACCTCAGTGTCACAGTCCCCTTGTCAATAAAAGAGGTCCGTGCAACCCACTCCAAGGACACACCTGGAACAAGCTGTAATAGCTTAGCGTGCCTCTCCTGGTCAAAAATTATAAATAAATAATTACTTTTGATAGATGAGCGATGATACTCAGAAAGTAGCATATGTTGTTCTGGATGTGTCTTAAACCAGTTTGATCCATGTGAATGAGTAATGGGACCAACAGCAAAGACCCTATTGACAAGAATGGTTGTAAAAGCTTTACAATGATATCTAAACTATGAGCGATATAGAACTGTAGGAGCCGCAGTCTTGAGGGTCTTTCTAACTACGGAATGATGGAAATGAGAGCCACTGCCCAAGGAGGGTGGACATCTTTATCTGGGTCTCCTGAGAAAGCCCTGCATAACAATGGCATCAACAAATCCTGAAAGTACTTATAAAAATCTCCACAGAATCCCTGTAAATCTGGAGCCTTACTGGTTTTGAAGCTTTGATGGCTTCCTAGATCTCAGATATTGAAATCGGGCATCCAGACTGTTACGTTCATCTTTAATTTCTGGAGGTTCAAACTGGCTAGACAGTGGGACACGGGACTGTTCTTCTGTCCAGTATTCAGCTTAATACTGATCTTTATCAAAGTGAAAAACTTCGGAGGCAATATTAAGAGGGTTTGTAATGAGCTGTTATGGTTGCCTTCTATGTCTTGTTTGATAACCGGTATCCGCCCCATTGCTTTGTTAAACAACATGCTAACACAGGACTTGCCTTACTGCCATGTTCATAATAGCATTGCCTCATGTAGCAAACATTTCAATAGTAGTTAATTCAATTCATATATTTTCATCTTTCAATTCTTGAAAGGTCTCTGCAGAACCTAAGACTCTAATCTGATCCTCCAATATTTTTGTAGCTTTTTCTAATGGTATTTGTATTTCTGTTCTTTGCTTCCATTTACTGGTTGAGTAAGTAATAACTCATACCAGAGCCCCAACCACTTTAAAGAGCTAGTGTACTGCCTAAAACTAATATTGGTTTATAAAAGCAGTCAATCATTACCTTTTATAACTGAGGTACTTTTTATTTTCCCTTTGGTTAATTAGAAGATTGCTTACCTGATGTTAGTAGGTGTGATGTGTGGCACTGGCAGCTGACATATCTAGCCCTATTCCCCCAACTACATCAGCAGCATTCTGATCTCACTGACTGTGACATCACTGTTGCTTAGGAACGGCCACTCAGTAGCTGCGAGGTCAGTCATCTGTGATGTCACTGTCAGTGAAATCACAATGCTGATGATATAGTGAGGGGACGAGAGACAGGTATGTCAGTTGCCAGGCTGAGAGCTATTTCATATATTCAAGACAACCTTGCCACATAAAAAACTTTCTAATAAGCAAAAGGAATGTGAAAAAATACTTCAGAAATAAAACATTACAACGGACTACTACTTAAAATTTGTATCATTTTCCTGTCTGTCTGTTTTGGTTTCACTAGCTTTTAATCATTCCCAGACGTGGAAAATACATAGAAACACAGAAACATAGAATTTGACGGCAGATAAGGACCGCCTGGCCCACCCAGTCTGCCCATTTCCCTACCTACTGGATAAGCTGCAGATCCTAGTTAACCAGCAGCCTACTTCTTCCTACCTCCATCCCCTAGAATGGCCTTATGACTGTCCCATGCATGCTTGAATTCCACCACCGATTTTGACTCCACAACCTCCTCCGGAAGGCCGTTCCATGCATCCACAACCCTCTCTAGAAAAAATACTTCCCTAAATTACCTCTGAGCCTCCCCCCATCTTCAAATTCAGCCCTCTTGTTCTTGCACACCTTTTTTGAAAGATGCTACCCTCTTGGACTTTGTTGATTCCTTGAGGTACTTGAACGTTTCTATCATGTCCCCCCTCTCCCTCCTTTCCTCGAGGCTATACATATTAAGCTCCTTTCATCTCTCTTCATATGCCTTCCGGTGCAGACCCTGCACCATTTTAGTTGCCCTCCTCTGGACAGCTTCCATCCTGTCTATGTCTTTGCGGAGACTGGGTCTCCAGAACTGCACACAGTACTCCAGATGGGGTCTCACCAGCTGCCTGTACAGAGGGACAATAACTTCCTGTTTTCCACTAGTGATGCCTCTCCCTATGCATCCCAGTATCCCCCCAGCCCTCCACTCCAAGCCCAACACTCTTTGACAGATTTAGTCTTTTGATCTTTATAGATAGGGTCATTCAGTAAAGAAACATTAAGCTACCACACTGAAAATCTTTCTGACGAGACCAGTTTCAAGAACAGAACAAAAGAATTCAAAAAACAGGCAGGTGGTCCGAGACAGTGACTGCTGACCCTATTTTACAGTCAAAGAGTAACTGAAAAGATCATGTAGAAAGAAAAAATAAGGTAAATCCTGGAAAAAGCGTCACATGGTGGGCAACAGACCTTATAGTCCTTTTCATTAGCATGTGATAAATGCGACATGTCCCAGTATCCAAATTCATTTGCTAGATTAACCACTGTTCTAGATGCAATGGTGTTGGTATTCATATTTACAGATGAGCCAAGTTGGGGTATAGCTAAGTCGAAGTCCCCCCCAAACAAGATAGTATCAAAATCCAGCAGTATTACTTTGCTGAAGATTTCCTTGTAAAAGTGTAATGCTGCCTTATTAGGGGCATAAATGTTCAGAAAGGTGAGTCTGGTACCAGGGATTTTTCCTCTTGCTTTTATGGATCTCCCTATCTGTGTATGCCATGCATTCCAGGAACCTGAAAGGATACATTTGTGAATTAAGATGCAGATGCTACGCCAGATTTTTGAAAGGCCACCACCTATAACTGACTTACACCCACCTTTTCATTGTTAGATTGGAAAAAAACAAGTCAAGATGGTCCTTGAAAATGAAGAAATTACAATGTAGTTGCTTTTGCAAATGAACCAGTTAAATACACATTGGTTACCCTTTCTTTCATATCTAGAAGAGGCAGAAGGCTATCTAGAAGAGGTGCAAAGCCTCCCAGCGTTAAGCAATATACTTGCGCACAGATTTAGGCAACACCGTAGTCACCAGACACAAGATTACAGAACACCCACCTCACCTACACTGGTGATCCACAGTCAAATACAGTCAGTATTTTTTTTCTCACACAGCCTGACATAAGAATTATGTTTGCATTACATCAAGTACATCATATGATATTTCCCATGTCCATTCAGTATATAGTTCCCTCTTAACTTTAAACTTAGGGTACTGTAAGATTTGTATATATAGATTCTGTATGATTAAACTGTATGTGTGTCTCCTACATGAAAGAGAGGTTATACTACTTTATTATCAACTACATTTTATTAAATATAGTAAATACAAAGTTCAGTAACGTAAGGTAATACAGTTCCAAAAGATATTTGATTTTAACAATCATAATATAATCAAAGCTAATCTTAGAGAGACACTATAATCTAGAGCTACATTTAAATTTATTGGTATTACTGTATCGAGTACTATGAGAACGTACATCAACATTAACTAAGAACACTCTAAAACAAAGGCAAGAACATGAATGTTTGAATAGAGCTGATGATTATACAAACACAACTTCCACATCATAATAACCCTTTTTCCCTTATCTGTATAGATTAAGGAAGAAGAAGCGAAGAGAGAGAGAGAGAAAGATAGAGAAGAAACTAAGATTTAGATAAGAAAGACAAGAATATAGGATATAAGTTTAATGTGTAAAATTAACGAGTGTCACATCTATTAAGCATTTTTATAGTTACAAGTTTTAAAGCGTCTTATGAAAGGGACAACTATAGTTGGTGTTATTAGACATATTTATATCTGTATTTGTTATAGGATTGTGATGCATCATGCTATAATAAAATCATGAGAGGACCAAAACCTATGTAAATAATTAAAAAGTTTGGCTTTTGGCTGCCAGTGAGTGGAGGCTTGGTGGTAGCATCGAGCAAATATACAGCTAGTGCTAGGCCGGTTGAGTGGAGTGGGCATGCTGGTTCTGGAGCACAAGCGCACCTCCATGTGCATGCGCAACTGTGTCGCTGGGGCCCCAGGGAGTAAAGTGGAGAAATCAGGGAAAAAATACCACACCCATCCATTGCCATATGTGACGGCCCTTGGGGCTCTTGGGTTCCGCACCATATGGATCCCTGCCGGTATGACAGCAGGGGGAGCAGCAGACGAGACAGGTGGGGTCTTCAAATGCCCCGATGAAAGGCACAAGACAGACAACAAAGGGCAAAATGTTTTATGGAAAAACTTAGCAAAGATTGGGAATTAAAAGGAATAAGTAAATTGAAGGATATTTTAGAAAAAAAT
Source organism: Neoceratodus forsteri (assembly GCA_016271365.2). NCBI lineage: Eukaryota > Metazoa > Chordata > Ceratodontiformes > Ceratodontidae > Neoceratodus > Neoceratodus forsteri. The sequence continues at coordinate 351,609,144 of JADMNL010000022.1, forward strand.
GACTGCTGAATTTACAGACCTGGTTAAAATATTTAATATTCCTTTATCCTCCTCAGCACCGCTCCATGACATCAGATCTTACATGCTGAAAGAAAGATCAGTGTGCCATTTGCCAGGGGAGATCAGGTGGGTTGTGTAGATGTACACTACATACTACTCCTAGAAAGCACAGTTATGTAAGAACTTACCATAACAGCAGATCTTCAAGGGGATCTCAGTCATCAGGTTACACCGTAAGAACCTTCACCATCGGTGAAGAAGGATCCACATGGAAGATTTTCAGCAGTACAACTGGGGCCGCTGATGCCGTTGACGTCCATCAACATCACCAACCCTATATAGGCACGAGTGGCTTTGCTCCCTCCTCAGTTCTTTCCCCTGGAGACAAAGGGATCACAGCTCTAGCCATGGGGGACCGAGGAGAGAGAGGTGCCCAGATCAATATGAAAGGCTGGATACATCAGACAGCCAGTTCCTAGACAAAAGCCCCAAGAAGAGGGATGGTGGGAGGGAAAGCAGACCTGATGACTGAGATCCCCACGAAGAGCTACTGTTATGGTAAGTTCTTACGTAACTGTTCTATCTTCTTCAGGAGTATCTCAGTTATCAGGTTACACCGTAGGAATGAGTCCCAAGCAGTTACAGGTGCAAACAGACAGTATAGGAGGACGGCTCACCATAAACTTAAGACAGGAGGTCCTGCAGCACAACCCTGCCAAAACCTGCACAGGCTCTTGAGGTAATGTTCACACTGTAGTGCTTGGCAAAAGTATGGATGGTACTCCAGGTGGTAGCCGCACAGATGTCAGCAGCTGAAACCTCTCGGAAACAAGCCACAGAGGTAGCCATGCCTCTTGTAGAGTAAGCTTTGACAGCTCCAGGCAATTCTTTGCCATATTTGCTGTAGCAGAACACAATGCAATTTGCCAATCATTTGGATAAACACTACTTAGAAACAGAAGCACCCTCTCCACCTAGGGCAAAGGAAACAAACTGCTTCAACTTTCTACATTCCTTCATCCGAAGCAAGCAGTATTCAAAGTTCTGGGCACAGCTAATGTATGGAGCAGTGCCTCCCCTGGATTGGCACACTCGGGGAAAATAAGCAGAAAGGTAGACAGACTGGTTGAGTGTAAACTCTGAGACCACCTTGGGGACAAACTTAGGATTTGTGCACAAAGTCACCCTGTCTTTATGAAAAATCAAATAAGGCTCCTAGCACCAGATAGCCTGAAGCTCAGAAATTCTTTGAACACAAGTAATGGCAACTAAAGGTAACACTTTCCAAGAGAGAAGGCACAAATCCCAAGTCGCGACTGGCTCAAAGGGACACAGGGTCAACTTCTCCAAAACAAAATTCAAGTTCCAAGCTTGGACAGGAGAACAGATTGGGGGTTCATATGCAAGATGCCCCTTAAAAAGGTATGGGAGACATCCAGCTGAGCAATCATCCAGTCACTCACGGGCTCATGAAAGGCAGAGATAGCCAAAAGGTGCATATTGAAGGAGGAGTAATGGAGACCTGAGTTAGACAGGAAGATCAGGTAGTTCAGGATACGGATCACTGGACAAGTGAAAGGGTCCAAACTATTTCTGGCAGCCCAGATGGCAAACCACTTCCACTTCATGGCATAAGTGGCTTGAGTGGAAGGCTTGAAGGCTACAACTAGGATGTCTGCCACTCTGTCAGAGACCAAAAACCTGGCAATGGCTATGTTCTCAGGAGTCAAGCATGCAGGTGGAGGGACCTAAGACTGGGAGGGACCAGGGTCCCCCGATCCTGGGTCAGCAGGTTCCTGTAGCAGGAGAGAGGGACTAGAGGTTCCTCCGCCAGCTGCTGAAGGAGGGAAAACTATATCTGCAGAGGTCAGAAAGAAGCTACAAGAATCATGCTGGCCCCCTCCATCTGTAGCTTGATTAGCACCCTCTCAATGAGAGCAAATGGAGGGAAGACATAAAGGAACCTCCTGCTCCAGGAGTGGGACAACGTGTCTCACCAGAAACCTCCAAGCCCTGGACCCAGTGAGCAAAAATTTGGCAGTTTTACGTTGAGTGGGGATGCAAAAAGGTCCAACTCTGGATTACCCCATCTGTCGAACAAGTCTTCTGCAACGGATGAAAGAAGCTCCCATTCATACATGCTGGACTGAGTCCAGCTGATGCTGTCTGCCAGAGTGTTTAACGCACCTGGCATGTGGGCCACAGAGAGTGTCAGACCATGATCCAATGCCCGGTACCACACTCTCATGGCCTCCTTGCAAAGGGGGTATGAATGAGCCCCCCCCCCACTTGCTGATGTAGTACACCACACTGAGATTGTCTGACTGCACCAGCAGCTGAGTCGTTTAAGGTATGCCTGAAAGGCCTGCATGACGCAAAGCACTGCCCTAGTTTCCAGGACATTGACATGCAGGGAGGTTTCCATCTGGGACCAACAGCCCTGGATTTGGAAGGGACCCAGATGCGCTCCCCAGCCCAGACTGGACACATCCGTGGTGAGGATCTGCTTCAGAGAGGAGATCTGGAGCAGGACGTCTTGAAGCAGATTCAAGGGGTCCATCCACAACTGCTGTACCTTGCTGACTGGGGAAGAGAACAGGACTGGATGATCTAACTCATCCATACGCTGGTCCCACTGTACCCAGAGGGTCCACTGGATTCGCATATGAAATCTGGCCAGTGGAACAGTGGGTATGGCAGCCGCCATCAGACCCAACATTCTTTGGCACATCCTGGCAAGAATATAGCGCCTTTGAGGGACTTCCTGAGCTTGGGATATAAGGCACTCTGCCCCAGAATGGGGCAGGAATGCCTTTCCCTGTGCAGAGTCTAGGACTGCCCTATATATATATATATATATATTGCAGTCTTTGGGACAGTACCAGAACTACTTAGGCAAAATGACAGTGATGACCAGGGAGTGAAACAGCTGAAGAGTTCTCTCCAGAGTTAGCAGAAGCTGTTCCCTGGATGGAGCTTTTAGAAGCCAATCGTCCAGATAACGGAAAACATGCAGTCCCTCCATTCTGAGAGCTGCTGCTACTGCTGCTAAGCATTTGGTAAAGGCCTGCAGCACAGAGGACAAGGTAAAGGGCAGCACTTTGAACTGATAATGCTTGCCCTGAAATGCAAAATGAAGAACCCTCCTGTGAGGAGGAAAGACCGATATGTGCAGGTAAGCATCCTGCAAAGCCAGCCTTGAGGAGGGACAGCAGGCCTGATAAAGTTACCACCCAGAACTTTTTGTACCGGACATACAGATTGAGGTCCTTTAGATCCAGAATGGGCCTCAAGTCTCGAGTCTTTTTGGGAACCTGGAAAAACCTGGAATAAAAACCCTGGTTTATTTGGCACCTGGGTACTGGCTCGATAACCTGCTTGTGCAGAAGGGACTGTACTTCCTCCCGGAGAACAGATACGTGAGCCGGGGGTAACTGGAGGGCAGGGGAGACATTTTCAGAGGTTGCTCTATAAGCTCCAGGGTGTGACCCCTTTCTATGATTGGCAAAATCTAGACTTCCAAAGTTATGGTTCTACATTGGTTCAGATGGAGGGAGAACTGACCTCCGACCATCACCTCTTGGTCTGGGACCAGAAAGGGGGGGGTTTGGCAAGGAGTTAAGCAAAAGGCGGAACCAGCCACAGGGGTTGGTCCCTCACTTCTGAGATGCTTGGCCGCAGCTCCAGCGTTGGAGGGGGCAGGCACAGCAGCTGGGGTCTACGTTTCCCTTGCGGGCAAGAGGCTGCACCTAGTCTACTGGTCACTCTGCAAGGGGTCTACTTCTTGGCTGGGTATGGTAGAGAGAGTGGACAGACTTAAGCACCCTGCCTGAGGCTTGCAGATCATTGATAATGTCCTGAACGTCAGGGCCAAACAGCTTAGTGCCATTAAAAGGGACATTAAGCACCTTCTGCTGAACATCGGCCGCAAAATTGGATACCCTCATCCAGGAGTGCCTACGTAGGCATACCCCAGTGGCACAAGCCCTGGCAATAGTGTCAGCCAAGACGTAGAGTGCTCTGAGGAGGTGTTTGCTAACATCCTCAACTACCTGAAGGTACTGGATCAGTTCTTGCCTTTGTGTGCCATCTGGGAGGGCCTGGGCAGCAACCTTGCCCTTCTTCCAAATAGCATTCTGATACTTTACCATGTGAGACAGGTAGCTTGCAATCCTCAAACCCAGTGTGGAGAAGGCATATACCCTCTTACCCCAGAGGTCAATTCTGCAAGACTCTTTGTCTGGGGGGAGGGAACTAAGGTGCTTAGGTACCTTAGACCTGTCGTTAGCTGCCTTAATAACCACTGAATCTGTTTCGGGCTTGGCAGCATAACAGGGGAACCCCTGAGGGACGTGGTAAAGTTTATCTGCTCTGCGGGGCATAGCTAGCACCATGTCTGGTCTGCGCCAAACTGCCATGGCTGCATTTCTCAAGGCAGGCAAAATTGGAGACATGATTTTTGTGGAAAGACTCTGGGATCTCCAGGAAGTCCACCAGCTCTTTCCTGGTGGCATCCACTTCCTCAGTGTGGAAGCCCATGGTTGAGGACAGCTGCTTCATCACGTTAAAAAATGTGGGGTCCTCAGGATGAGACCAGGAAGTATGCTTAACTAAATCCTCACTGACAGATGATGCTGTGAATCTGTCAGAGACCAGGATCTCTTCCTTTTCTTCCTCCTCCTCCTCATCAGGAAGAGTGAGTTCTGGATGTTACTCCTCTTCGATATCAACCTCTTCCAAATCGAGGTCAGGTATCAGATGCATTGACGACTGCTTGCGGGGATCTTCCTGCGGCCAGTGTGTAGGCATCGACGATGGAGCTGCCATCAATGGCGTCTGCAAAGTGGGTCTGTATGCGCCCAGCTGTTGAACAATCGCCAAAGTGAATTTAGTCAATATTTCATTCAAAAGTCGATGACATCTGTCAATGGAGGGGATGTTGATGGCACATGTGTTATGACCTGCTTGCTGGGCCCTGTGAACCCAAATAGCCTGTAGCCCTGGAGGGAGAAGGGTCAGGCCTCGACGGGAGGGCCATCGACAATGAGCCCATTGTTCATGAAGAAGGGGTCGACAACTCGAAGGCTGACAACCAGCCACCCTGTGAATCAGGCAGGGGTGTTGTCGGTATGGGTCTGGTGGGTATAGAGCCCTGGACTGCAGTTTAGCAGCTGATGAGGATCCTCCTGAAGAGGAAGAGGCCATTAGGGAATGAGATCGCCGCCAGAGGGAAAGGTTGTGTTCTTGGGCTTTTTTATGACTTTCCCCTGAGGATATGTCTTGGGCCTTGGAGGCCTGGGAGCTTGATGGCTCCACCAGCGACTGAGAGGCTAGGACCCTGAAGGACCCCTGCCCAGAACTGGCTACCTTTTGATCCATCAGGACTGTAACAAGGGATAAAGAAGTGTGTCCCCATGTTTCAGGCTAACCTCATTTTGGTCTAAAACATAATGTGTTTGTGTAACTAATGTTGGCCTTTATAATTGGATCATATAAAACTTGTAAAGCCACAAGACAAAATAAGCCACAAGTTGCAATATTAAAGTGCCTTTTGATATTTGTATTGACCATGTGAATAATAACAAACAGGTGTCTTAAGTGTCTGCAAAGACAGAAATACAGGATAGAGTTCAAATTACCCTTCTGACCATCTTTAGTGTTTGTCATTATCAGGACAGACCAAAATGCTTGTATGCACATTCTTAAGTCCAAATCTATTTCTTCCTCCTAGACCTTGGTAACTGGTAGTGACAACCAATTCTAGCCATATATAAATAATAGAATGTACACTATCTATACATTTGTGCTGACCAAAGATGAGCTCATACATATACTAAAAGGAGAATTGCCTTTTAAGTTGATGTTTGTACTTGTTTGGAACCAATCATAGAACTCCATAGGAAATGATGATGCTGTCTTCCACTATATAAGCAAGCCAGCACACACTGTTATTTTGAAGAATGAAGGATGTACCACTTGTAATCTCTCGCTATGATTATTGTTATAATCATTAAATTCTTCCGCCTTCAGTCTCATCTCCGTTCGTCTCCTTTCTAAGTATTTGTAATAGATAATTTACTAATTGTAATTTGTTCACAACGCTACAATTGGTGCCTTAAAGACTCGAATCGCTGGTGCTGCATGTGAGGAGGCCACCTAACTACTGGTTGGTTAGTCTGTGGGTCCAAATAAGAAGGTGACGACGCTCGGAGACGTGGTGCTGCTGGCTTAAAGCGAGAGAAGAAGGTACACACAGACAGTCACAGCCACTTGACAATCAGGTGATGTATGCTTTGTATGCTTCTCAAATTGTTTAAAATAAAAACTAATGCTTAACTCTGTAGGAACTCATGGGGCAGAGTAGGTAAGTGAAGGTGCTGGGACTTGCAAGCCGGACCTCACAAGGGAGCCATAAGACATAGCTAGACAGACCAGGGCACCAGTGCACGGGTGCACCCAGCTGTAAAGGCTAGGCAGGCAAGAAAAAGATAAGAAGAATGAGTATGGAAACAATAATAGGCCGTTTTCTAGGAAAACACCTAAAGGGGGAAGCATATGAACCAGTGCCTGATGATCAACAGGCACAATTGTATTTTACTCAGCAAGTGTCGCTTCGTAATGAGGGAGTAAAAAATGAAAAGGAAATCTTTGCAAATGCATTGCAAGGGTTGTGGCAGTATAATCAGACTACTGTATGTCACCAGAATAAAGAAGTAGCTCAGATGAGGGATGAAAGGGATCAAACTGCTAAACAACTAGAAGAATTAACATTGAATTATAAAGATAGCATCCCAATAGATCAACACCAAGAGTTAGAGCAGCAGTGTATTAATTTTAGGACACAACTAATAAAAGCACAAGGGGATTTGTGTCTATTAAATAGGGATCATGCCCTTCTACAGATTAAGCTAGACCAACAGTCACAAGAGCAGGCCAGTGAAACCAGGCAACTGTATACAGAACTACAGGGAGCAATGGAGAAGATCCAAGAGTTCAGTAATATAGGAGAAGGGGTGGTAAAGGTTAAAGTGGCACCTGTGCAAACACGGGGAATGATGGCCACCGGTGGACCTACGTCTGCCGCCACAAGGTATCAGCAAGAACAATATGCTTTAGAGCTGCAAAACAAGTGTGCCAAACATGGATTAAAAAGGAAATACGCTGAAAAAATGGGAAACAAGGAAGAAGCAGAAAGGCATAAAAAGCAAGAAGATAGCTATGATAAAAAGTATGTAAAAGTAAGAGATACTTTGAGAGAGGATGATGAGGCACGTCAGGCTATGAGCAGAGAAAGTGATGAAGAAGGGCCCACTACCTCCCCACTAGGAGCTAAAAAAGAGGAATGGGTAGAAAGGGAGGAAACGCAGGAAATGGAGCAGGATGGAGAAGAGTGGAAGGCAGTGGGAGGTAAAGTGGTAAAGACAAGAAAGGTGGTACGAGGGCCCCCGCCATCACCAATAACCATTAAAAAGGAAGATAAAAGCCCTATAGTCAAGGATTTGACTATAGAGGAAATGACCAATTTGGGCCAAATGATAGGTCCAATTGATCACAAAACCAACCTACCTGAATTGCGGCAGAAATTAAAGCAATTAACAACCACCTTCCACTTAACCAACCAAGACATATGTAGGATGATTATGTTTAAATTGTGCCCTGCCCTAGCGGAAGCTATGCCTGAGGAGGTCCAGGGGACACACAAAGGGGCCATGCAAAACATAAATTCGTGGGCAGACTATAATGAAGTAGTTGAGGCTATCAGAAAAGCGAGAGGGGAATCTGCAAAGCAACAAGTTGACTAGGACAGAATACCTCAAACAAAGCCGCAGTCGGGAGAGGGACCACAGGTCTTTATCCCTTGGCTTTTTGAGGTCTATCAAAGGTACGGAGGGCAGGATTGCCCCTCAGAAGATGATACTACCTTCCAAGACTTATGGATTAGGGCATATGATTTAGACCCCACCCTACGGACAGTTGTAAAACTGGCTCCAACCCAGGATGAGCGAATCACCCTCCTAGAGACTTATCTTAATGAAAAACAGCGAAAGGCGGAAGTTGCCGCCGTGACATGGACAAATGAAGGACCACAAAAAGAAACTAGAATGTGCTTTAATTGTAAAAAGCCTGGGCATGTAATGAGTGATTGCTGGGCAAAGGAGGGAGGTAAAGAAGGACAGGGACCTCAGCAAATGGGAAGGGGCCAGAGGCAAAAAAGGCAAGATGCAAGAGATAATCCAAGCCGAGGGGGTGATAGTGCACAGGATTTGTTGGATCGGTTAAAAACAATATTAGACGCAGTGGAACGAAAAAAACCAACCGCGCCGCCCCAAGAATTTGATGATGAAGACATCATCAGGCGGCTGGCAGCAGTCAAACAGTTGGCTGAAGAATAGGAATGCGGAGGCCCGGGTCCCTGACTCACGATGGGTATGTGCGCTAACATTTGATAACCAGGGGCGACCAACCATGCCACTTAAAGTGGGAAAAAAACAGGTGATGGCTTTAGTTGATACCGGGGCAGCCGTCTCACTTACTACTATGCACATACCACTGGATCCAGAAAAACCTCCCTTACAAATAGAGGGCTGCACAGGACACACAGTACAAGTGTACATGACTCACCCACAAATAGTTGCTTTAGAAACCAAGGTAGTTGGGGAGGGAAGATTTATAGTAATGAAGGGGAGCCTTACAAAGCAAAATATAATAGGAAGTGACTTTTTAAAGAAACACCGCCTAATTATTGATTTATTCAACAAGTGCTTGCGGCAAGTAACAGTTAAGGGGTATAGTATTACAACAGTACCTGAGAGTTATATCTGGGCCTCAGTTAAATCCAATAAAGCATATAATCAGCCCAAGGTAAGCGAAACAGAGTTACAACAAATAATAGACAAATACCCCAGTGTCTAGGCGGTGTTTGGCACTGATTGTGGGATAGTCAGTGACACAGAGATAGCAGTGGAAGGCCCCGACCCTGGACATACTAAACAGTATCCCATCCCACAGGAGGCAGTAACAGGAATAGAACCAGTAATTAATGATTTATTGTCCAAAGGGGTATTGCGACCTATTTGCTCAACAGCAAATAGCCCTATATAGCCCGTTAAAAAAACCCAATGGAAAGTACCGACTAACTATAGATTACAGAAAATTAAATAAAGTAACTCCACAAGTTAGTCCCATTATAAGTATGACAATTGAAATGTTTAACAAACTTAAACCTACAAGTAAAGTTTTTCGGTTCTCGACCTGGCAAACGGATTTGGTCCCTGCCCTCAACCAACAAGACCAGTATAAGTTGCTTTTACTTTTAAAATCAACAATACACCTTTACTCGTTTGCCCCAGGGGTTCCACCTCCCAACGTTATTTCATCGCTATGTGCAACAAGTACTCCAAGAGAGGGGTTGGAACATGAGGTAATCCAATACGTGGATGATTTGTTGTTGCAAAGTAAAAATATGGCAGAGCACGCCCAATTATTAGACCGAGTGCTTAAAGCCCTAGCTAAAAGAGGTCTTAAAATTAATCCAGAGAAGATACAAATTGCTAGGCCGGAAGTGACATTTTTAGGAACCATAGCGTCAGAGAAGGGTAGGCGTGTTGACCCTGCCAGGGCTACCCTTATACAAAAGTTACCTTTACCAACGACTGTAACAGGGCTTAGGAAACTGTTAGGAATGACCAATTTTTGCAGAGATTATATTGAAGGGTATTCTGAGATCACTAAGCCGTTGTATGCGTTACTTCGAGACAACCCACAAAAAGAGGACAAGCTAATATGGGAAGGGGAAGAGTTGCAGTGTTTTAAGAAATTAAAGCAAGCATTAATGCAAGCTCCAGCTTTAGCCATCCCAGATCATGCAAAACCATTTATAATACAAGCTGTAGCAACAGACGACACCATAATAGCAGTACTATTACAAAATCGTTGGGATAATTTGGTCCCAATAATATACTTAAATCGACAGTTGTCTAAAGTGGAACAAGGTTTTTGCCAGTGTGAAAAAACATTATTGGCAATAGCGTGGGCAGTACAAGCCTGAGAAGAAATAGTTGGATTTAGCCTATAATTATCCAACAACTCACACGCCCATTAAATTGTTAGTGGAAGGAAAGGCAAAGGGAGTCAGCCATAGCAGGCAGGCTAAGTGGCTGCTAGCACTACAGGATAAACAAGTTACAGTACAAAAACTCAATAAGCCCCACATGATGCAGTACTTGAACTACCAAGGAGAACCCCACGATTGTGGGGAACTCATGCAGCAGGAGGCATATTTGTCCCCCTTTGTAGAAAGACAGGGAGATGATAAAGGTCACACAATGTTGCGTGTTGATGGATCGCGGTACTGGGAAAAAGGAAATGCCTATACTGGGGCGGCTGTGTATTTTAATACTGGGGATGATGATGAAATGAGGCCCCTAGATCAGCAGCGGTTGCTCATTAAATTGTCACCAGGAGATTCGTCTCAATATGCAGAATTGGTAGCCATATATGAGGCAATAAAGGCAGTCCCATACGGGCGCATCACAATTTGTAGTGACTCACAGTTTGCTATAGGCTCGTTAACCACATGGTTGCCCATATGGGTTAGAAGGGATATGAAAACAGCTACAGGGGAGCATGTGCGACATAGACAGCTTTTAAAGGCAATTTTAAAAGAAGGGGAGAAGCTCCCAGGGAGAATAGATTTAGTTAAAGTAAAAGCTCACACTACCAGTAAGTACGGAACCTTCGAGGAATGGGGTAATAAAAAAGCAGATAAATGGGCTAAAATCGCTGCCAAGGAAGGGGACCCTTGGAAGGGCATCAGACCACAAGACAGGCAAGGCTCAAGTAGTGTTAGTGCGGTTAAAAGGGTGGATACTCCGCCTAACTTACAGGAGCTCCAAAAACAGGACCAGTGGATACAAGAGAAAATAAAACAAGTGCAAATGGATCCAAAGGTCCATGGGGCCTTCACAATAATAGATAATGTTTTATATCAAAGGGGGGGAAGACAAAATCCCAAAGTGGGTAGTGCCCGACTCTTTACAAAAGGATATTGTACTAGAAAACCATCGTTGGGCGGGACACCAAGGACAAGATCAAACCTGTCAAATTATCAAAAGTAAATATTACTGGCCCGATATATCTAAAACTGTCCGATCAGTATTACAGACATGCTTAATATGCCTCCAGCAGGACCCCAAGCGAGAAAAATACCCCCTCCAGCGATTACCCTTAGCAGAAGGACCTTGGGATACATTACAAATTGATTACGTTGGGCCATTGCCCACCACAAAGGGGGGGATATAAGTATATGCTGGTAGTGATAGATATGTTCTCAAAATGGGTAGAGGCATTTCCAGTTAAGAGTGCCAATGCTATAACAACAGCTTGAATTTTATATACGCAAGTTTGTGCTAGGTGGGGATTTCCTAATATCACAGAATCTGACAGAGGAACTCATTTTGTAAATCAAGTGATGCAGGAAATGTGTAAGATAATGGGAGTTCAGCAGCGACTACATTTGTCATATAGGCCTCAGGCCTCAGGGATGGTGGAAAGACTAAATCGGACCTTAAAAAATGCCCTTAAAAAGGCAGTGTTGGATGAAGGAAAGGATTGGGTTACACACCTCCGGGGATTTTAATGGCTATTAGAGGACAGTCAAGCTAGTACAGGATTAACCCCTTTATGAATTGATGACAGGAAGAAAAATGAGGTTGGTTCACCCACAGGATGTACCCCCACCAGGCTCAGCTACCCAAGATAAGGTTAAACATCAGCAGTTTTAAAGGCAATACAGTATCAACTAGACAAATATTTAACCTTTGCAGCGGAACATGGCTGTGGCATAAACAAAATAAGCAAGGTAGACAGCCGGTAGCAGGATGGGGCTACCTATAGAGGAGGGAGATGTGATGGTGCTAAATTGGGAACAAAAAACTCTTGAAGGATGCTAATTGGTTAGGACCGCATCAAGTGTGCAAACGGTTAGGTGAGAGTACGGTATATGTGGTTAAAGAAGGGCAAGAAAGGGCTGGAGGAAGGAAGCAAGAATTCTGGGTACATGTTGATCAGTGTAAAAAGTGTCAAACAAAGCTGGTTGAAAATTAAAATACTACACTTGATGTTTATAGCCATGAAGACACAAAGCATCATTATCATCGGCTTGGTGACAGCCATAAGATTTTCTATAATCCTCAGCCTATACATTAATGTGGAACAGACTAATGTCACGTGTGAGTATGAACAGTCCATTACACTGTTAATCAGTTGGAATTGGGACCCTGTTGATACAAACACCTACACAACACGAGCATGGAAAGCCACCTGGACTAAAAACAACCGTACTTTCATATCTACAAACTGGTGTGTGGACATTTTTAATAGGTGGTCCAGCTGTGCATCAGAGCTCAAGACTGGATCACCGCAAAGCTACATGGACTGGGAACAGAAAAATGGGTCTCTTGTTATAAACAGAGCCACACCAAAGGACAATGGTGTTTATGTGTTAACTCTGTCCTACTGTCTTTGGGGTGATAATAGTGTTTGTAACTATGCTGGTGTAAACAACTCATTACGTTTTGCAGTCTCAGATGCCATATACTTAACTGTAACACCAACCAATGCCCAAATGTGACAACAGGGCCCAGAGTGGACTTACATCAACACCTATTGATCAAATGCTTGTAAATAATGTAAAGTACAGTAGACGGCATATAAACTTAGATTTTTCTGGTTGGAATATAAATGTTAACAGTAGTTGTGCAGACACTGGTGTGTCAGAGTTTTATGCCACCATGTTAATTGACATGTTAAGTGCCTTCCATGCCAAAACAGGGAGTATGATAGCCCCTCTTATTAGTAAAGGAAGAGTTAGTAATACTAGGAAAAAACGAGATCTGTGGGGAGACCTGACTGGACTTTTTGGATCAGGAATGAGCATATGGAATAGGGCAGACCTTGAGGCCATTAAGGGGTACCAAGACCAGTTTAATACTAACCTGGAGAAAGGGTCTTGCTACCACCTACATTAGCCAGCAAGGTTTGGCAATGGAAGAGCGCTTATCTGTGTATAATATACATGAGGTAGGCCGCCTGTTTAAAGAGGTAGAGCACAAAATTAATGAAGTTGTGGTTGAACATAATGAAGAAGATTTTAATAATACCATAAATAAAGCTATAGTGTGTAGTGCTTATGGATCTTATGTTTTAACTCAAGTTAGTCAATTGTTACAGGAGATTACTAATAATCAATTGCCTAACCAAATTTCTGATGTACAGCTAAAATTGTGGTATTGTCCAGATTGCCTTAATGTTAATGATAGCAAGTGTATGACTTTTTGTATTAAAGCTCGAACCCCAACTATGTGGTGGATTCGCAAGGTAACCAAAGTATATGTTAAACCACAAGTGTTTAGACCTAACAGTACGCTTGGTTGCACCATGAGGGTGTCCCTCGTGGTAAGACTACCTCAAGTTGAGTATAACAAGGAGGTGTACTCCCAAATAGTAAAAGTACACTCTGTAGAGTATTTACAAGGCCAGTATTATGCATATCGAGTCTCGCCCCCAGAGATCCTAGTACGTAGCAATGATGGGTCCTAGGTAGCGCCAAACTTACATTGCTGTGAGGAAATAAATAGTCAATGGATATGCCAGTGTGACGTCATGTCACAAACACAACCGATCTGTGGGGAAATTCCCAAGGGTCAAGCTGAAAATAATACTGCCTTGTGCCCTATCCAGTTAAAAGGATGGTATACCCCACAAGTAGTTGTAACCTATAATGGTACTAACCAATACTGTGTTGTTACAAATACACCCATCTTATTTTAAGAAGGACAAATGTGTACTATTCACAACCCAAACTTTTGTATTATTCCCAAACATAATGTATATATTGGTGACAAGGTGTTGCACCCTATTACCAACCTGGAGGATGAGAATTATAATGTGACATTTGATACCCCACACCAAGCATATGATATTAACAAGTATGCGCCATCATTTGGAGCTGTGATACCTCTCCTGTCTCTTAACGTGCAGTCACTTCTAAATCAGAAAGATACTCATTTAATACAAATCCAAAATACTGCTCATAAGGCACAAGCAATTGTAAATTAATTGCTCAGTGAGAGTGATAATGAGCACTTGATTTATAGCTATGCAGGAGGACCCTTAGGAGTCCTGTCTTTTAAAGTTTTACTTGTGTTGCAAGTGGTCTTAGTGTTCTTGGTAATTACAGGCCTGTGTCAATTAAGAATTACTATTCGTAAAGTACGTAATGAGATGTACATGCTCCGAGGAGCTGCATTGTTGCACAAATAATAATTAGAAAACATAGGGCCAAGGGGGGCTTGTAACAAGGGATAAAGAAGTGTGTCCCCATGTTTCAGGCTAACCTCATTTTGGTCTAAAACATAATGTGTTTGTGTAACTAATGTTGGCCTTTATAATTGGATCATATAAAACTTGTAAAGCCACAAGACAAAATAAGCCACAAGTTGCAATATTAAAGTGCCTTTTGATATTTGTATTGACCATGTGAGTAATAACAAACAGGTGTCTTAAGTGTCTGCAAAGACAGAAATACAGGATAGAGTTCAAATTACCCTTCTGACCATCTTTAGTGTTTGTCATTATCAGGACAGACCAAAATGCTTGTATGCACATTCTTAAGTCCAAATCTATTTCTTCCTCCTAGACCTTGGTAACTGGTAGTGACAACCATTTCTAGCCATATATAATAATAGAATGTACACTATCTATACATTTGTGCTGACCAAAGATGAGCTCATACATATATTAAAAGGAGAATTGCCTTTTAAGCTGATGTTTATACTTGTTTTGAACCAATCATAGAACTCCATAGGAAATGATGATGCTGTCTTCCACTACATAAGCAAGCCACTGTTATTTTGAAGAATGAAGGATGTACCACTTGTAATCTCTCGCTATGATTACTGTTATAATCATTAAATTCTTCCGCCTTCAGTCTCGTCTCCGTTCATCTCCTTTCTAAGTATTTGTAATAGATAATTTACTAATTGTAATTTTTTCACAACGCTACAAGGATATTTGTAAGAGCTTTCTGCAGTGCCGGAGGGTTGTTTGGTTAAACTTCTGGCAGTGCTCACAGTCACAAACTTCGTGGTCAGACTTAAGACAGCAGACACAGAGAGAATGTTGATCTGTGGAGCTAATCTTCTTTCAACAGCGGCAGCAACAGCGAAGGAAGACAGAAGTCGAAGGATTAACTCTCGACATCAACAAGTTGGAGGAATCTCTTTAATAAAGGATTCTGAAAATTGACTGAAGAAAAGTCAAAGGTGAAAAAAGGCACAAATACTGCGTTGGAGCTTTGATGGAGACCCATGCAAGCGAGTTGACAGTGGAAAAGAACTGAGGAGGAAGCAGGGCCACTCACGCCTTTATAGGGTTGGTGACATCGACGGACGTCGACGACATGGGAAGCCCCAGTTGTACTGCTGAAAATCTTCCATGTGGATCCTGCTTCACCAGTGGTGAAGGTTCCTACGGTGTACCCTGATGACTGATATATCCCCAAAGAAGATCTATGGTTACAGGTGAGTAATCTTATTTCTAGGGGCGTGGATATGGTGTACGATCCACACTTCTAGCAGACTCCAAGCAGTTCTCCAGGAGGCAGGGGCAAGGTGCACACCCTCTATTTATGGAAAAGAGACTGGAGAACCAAGGCCCCAAAGCCAGTATCCTGGAGTGACTCAAGGTTGATGTGGAAATGGAACATGAAGACGAAGGTGTGAGCCGACTTCCAGGTAGCAGCCCTGCAGATGTCAGTGGCTCAGTAGGTAGCACACTCGCCTCCGAGGCCGGGAGATCAGAGGGCTGTGGGTTCAGTTCCCACATCTGGCATTGGGTTAATATCCCAGTACTGACACTGTAGTGCAGCATGAGAGGGGTGCTGCACTTCTGAGGTGCCATCTTTCAGATGAGACGTTAAACCAAGGTCCCATCTACCTGGATTGGTGATAGTTCAGGTGGATGTTAAAGATCCCATGGCACTTATCAAAAAGAGTAAAGGAACTAACTCGGAGTCCTGGCCAAATTTCCCTCAATCACTAAAAATACCACAAACAGCTTAATCTGGTCCAAGATCAGTTGGCATTCATCTGTATCCCCCTCCCTCTGAGTCATGCCTGAAAATAGGCAGGACTTGTCTAGTGCACTTACCCAGTCAACAAAAACTAAATAAATAAAAAACCAAAAAGATGTCCTGGATAGGGACGTCCATGGAAGCAGCCACCAAGGCAGCAGTATGTCTGGTGGAATGAGCCCTAAGCCCAGCAGGAGGCTCCCTACCAGCCAACCTATAGCAGAGATCAATGCAGGAGACTATCCACCTGCCAATCGTCCACTTAGCTGCTGGTCTAGCAGGTGTGGCTTCATTATAGGTGACAAACACCTGGCGAACCTCTCCCTGAACTCCAGCTATACACTCCTTGTAGTAATCAAGTGCTCGCCTCAGGTTCAATGTGTGGAGCCTGTGCTCAGTTTCCGAGGTTGGATTGGTGATGTACACTGGGAGGTTAATCACCTGGTTAAGGTGGAACTCAGAAACAGCCTTCGGGAGGAACTTCGGGTTGGCGCAGAGGACAACCTTGTCCTTGTGGAAGACCAAATAAGAAGACTCCACTGAGAGCGCCTGAAGCCTACTGATCTTTGTGACGGAGGTGACAGCCACCAAGAAGGCGGTCTTCCAGGACAGATGTAAGAGATCACACCAGTGCATCGGTTTGTATACCCTGCCCATGAGCATCACCAACACCAGCAGCAAGACCCAAGGTGGTGGAGGCTCACACACCAGAGGGGACAAATGGTCAAGGCCTTTGAAGAAGTGCCCAACCACCTTCTCCTGCACCACCATCAGCATACCGGCCCATGCCCAGAAGGCAGAGATGGTTGCCAGGTGCACACTGAGGATCGTTGACTGGAGGCTGGACTGAGAGGAACCAAAGGTAGTCTAGAATGCTCACCACCAGACAGGACAAGGGGGCCAGTTTCTTGCTCTGACACCAAATGGAAAAATCTCCTTCCTTTAAAGGCATAGCACTGGCAAGTCGACGCATTCCTTGAGGCCTTGAAAAAATGGGGGACTTCGTCGGAGAGACCCAAAGCCTCAAACTCTAGCAGCTCAGGAACCAGGCCATCAGGTGCAGGGACTGAAGGTCTGGGTGAAGGATCCTCCCCTGAGAGCAAGAGAGCAGATCCGGGTGGAGAGGCAGATGCCACAGAGGCCTGCTGCTGAAGTTGAGGAGGTTTGGGTACCAGAACTGGCATGGCCAGTCTGGAGCATCCAGGATCATCTCAGCCTTGTCCCTCTGTACCTTGATCAGCACCTTGTGGATCAGGGGAAAGAGAGGGGAGGGAACGTTTACATGAGGCCCGGATGAGGCCCGGGGACCAGGGCCTTGAGAAAGCATCCCCCAGCACTGTCCTGCACTGGGGGGGGTGCAGGGACAAAACAGCCTTAGCTTCGTGTTCTCCCAGGTGGCAAACAGGTTAGCCAGGGGTGGAGGTGCCCCACTGGGAGAACAAGTGATTGATTACTTTCTGATGAAAGGACCACTCGTGGGATGCCTCCCCCACTCAGCTGAGGGTGTCTGCCAGCTGGTTGAACACGTCGGCCATACGAATCGCCAGAAGGTTGGAGCCCAGACTGCGAATAAGAGTCCAGTTGTAGAGAGCTTCCCGACACAACAGAAGGAATGCATCCCACCATGCCTGTTGAGGTAGTACATGGTCACCATGTTGTCCATCTGGACCTGGATGACCTGACCCCGAACATGTGCAGTGAAGGCCATCAGTGCTATATGCACTGCACAGAGCTCCAACAAGCATCTGGACTCCTAGGGGTTCCAGAGCCTGTGGACTCTGTGATCACCCAGGTGGGCTCCCAAGCCCAACAGAGAGGCACTGGTTTTGAGCGTGACCATGGACTCTGGGCGGACAAATGTTATTCCTTCCTGGAGATGATCCAGGACTAGAGCCACCACTGGATGGTGTCCCACATCTGCTGGGTCACCATGACTGGCTGGTTGAGGTGACCAAGGCACTGAGACCACTGCTGGGCCAGTCCCCACTACAGGGAGCACGCCCTCAAGTGGGCCTCAGTGAACCATGCTGGTACAAGCCGCCATATACCCCAGCAGGTGCAGGAAGTCCCAGGCAGGGTGCAATCATCCAACCTGAAATGACTGGACAAAGGAGGAAAGATCCTCCGCCTTGTCTGCCGGGAGGTGGGCCTTGGCCCGAAGAAAGTCGAGCTCTGCTCCGATGAACTGGATCACCTGTGAGGGACCAAGTTCCGACTTGGCCTCGCTGACAAGGAGGTCCATGGCTGAGCAGGTCTGGAGGGCCAGATCCCTGGACTGCTCCACCTCCGCTCTAGAGGAGCCAGCAATTAGCCAGTCATCCAGGTATGGTACAGCCAGACTTCTTGGGGCCTCAGGAGTGCTGCCACCAGTGCAATGTACTTGGTTAAGATCCTGGGGGCTGAAGAAAGGCCGAATTGCATGGTGAAGAACTCGTACTGGATCTCTTCTGAGTGGAACTGCAGGAACCACCGGCAGGATGGACGGATGGGGATATGGAATAAGGTGTTCTAAAGGTCCAGAGAGCAGAACCACATGTCCTGCACCAGAGGCGAAATGACTGGATTAACACAGAAACACAGAAGTTGACGGCAGATAAGGACCGCAAGGCCCATCCAGTCTGCCCATTTCTTTTTCTACCTTATAAATGTGCCATCGGCCTTTGCTCTGTCAATGGCCTATCTATTCATACTCATCTGTATTGCTCCTGTATGCCTATCCCATGCCTGTTTGAAGCCCTGCATTGTATTCATATCCACCACTTCCTGAGGTAGGCCGTTCCATGCATCCACCACCCTTTCTGTGAAAAAGAACTTCCTCACATTACCCCTTAATCGGCCTCCCTCTAATCTTATGCTGTGTCCTCTTCTCCTGCTATTTTTTTTTATGTTGAAACACGTTAGACTCTTTCACCTTGTTAATACCCTTAAGGTGTTTGAATGTTTCGATCATATCACCTCTCTCCCTCCTTTGCTCTAGGGTATACATATTGAGCTCCGTTAATCTGTCCTCATATGTTTTCTGATGCAGTCCCTGCACCATTTTGGTTGCCCTTCTCTGGACTGCCTCAATTTGGTTAATGTCCTTGTGAAGGTGTGGCCTCCAGTACTACACACAGTACTCCACATGGGGCCTAACCAGTGTCTTGTAAAGAGGGATTATTACCTCCCTCTTCCGACTTGTGATACCCCTACTAATACACCCCAATGTCCCCCTAGCCTTACCTACTGCTTTATTGGTCTGCTTGGATTATTTCAGGTCATCGGTGATGATGATGCCCAAGTCTCTTTCTTCCCTTGTGACTGCCAGCAACTCCCCTCCCAGCCTATAGGTGGCTTCAGGGTTTCTCTTCCCTATGTGCATGATTTTACACTTCTTTGCATTAAACCACAGTTGCCACTCTTCCAATCATTTTGCTAGTTCATCTAGATCTCTTCTCATTCTGCCCACCCCATCTGGATCATCTCTGTTGCAGATCTTGATGTCATCTGCAAACAGACAAATCTTACCCTCCAGTTCATCTGCAATGTCACTGATGAAGATATTACATAGAAACATAGAATTTGACGGCAGATAAGGACCGCTTGGCCCACCCAGTCTGCCCATTTCCCTACCTACTGGATAAGCTGCAGATCCTAGTTAACCAGCAGCCTACTTCTTCTTACCCCAACCCCCCAGAATTGCCTTATGACTGTCCCATGCATGCTTGAATTCCTCCACTGATTTTGACTCCACAACCTCCTCGGAAGAGTTCCATGCATCACAACCCTCTCTGTGAAAAATACTTCATTAAATTACCTCTGAGCCGCCCCTCTATCTTCAAATTGTGCCCTCTTTTCTTGCACACCTCTTTTTGAAAGATGCTACCCTCTTGGACTTTGTTGATTCCCTTGAGGTACTTGAAAGTTTCTATCATGGCCCCTCTCCCTCCTTTCCTCGAGGCTATACATATTAAGCTCCTTAAGTCTCTCTCATATGTCTTCCGGTGCAGACCCTGCACCATTTGAGTGCCCTCCTCTGGACAGCTTTCATCCTGTCTATGTCTTTGCGGAGATTGGGTCTCAGAACTGCACACAGTACTCCAGATGGGGTCTCACCAGCTGTCTGTACAGAGGGATAATAACTTCCTGTTTTCTACTGGTGATGTCTCTTCCTATGCATCCCAGTAACCCCCCAGCCCTCCTTGCTGCCCTCTCACATTGCTTGCCCACCGTTAGGTCATCTGATATAACTACCCCCAGGTCCCTTTCCATTTTTGTTGTTGTTAGTATCTCACCCCCCATTGTGTACTCTTCCCCAGGGTTTTTGTTTCCCAGGTGCATTACCTTGCACTTCTTAGCATTGAATCTAAGTTGCCATACATTTGACCATTCCTAGTCTAACCTTGCCAAGTCTCTTCTCATCCTTTCCACCCCACCCTGTGCATCAACTCTGTTGCAGATCTTAGTGTCATCTGTAAAGAGACATACTTTTCCTTCCAGTCCTTCCGCAATGTCGCTTATAAAGACACTGAAGAGGACCGGTCCTAATACTGAACCCTGCGGTACTCCACTAGTAACCCTCCTTTCTTCTGAGTGGACTCTTTACTATTACTCTCTGTGTCCTATTCTCCAGCCAATTTTTTGCCAGGCTGTCATCTTGGGACCTACTCCCAGGCTGGCTAACTTGTATATTAATCTTTTGTGTGGGACTGTGTCAAATGCCTTGCTAAAGTCCAGGTGAGCCATGTCCACAGCCCCTCCTGATCTTCTACTTTGGTCACCCAGTCAAAGAAATCTATCAGATTTGTCTGGCATGACCTTCCGCTGTGAATCCATGCTGCCTAGGGTCCTGTGCCCTCTGGCCTCTAGATACTCAACAATTCTTTCCTTCAGAAGTGATTCCATCATTTTCCCTATCACTAAGGTTAAACTAACAGGTCTGTAGTTTCCTGCATCTGCCTTGCTCCCACTTTTGTGAAGGGGAATCACATCTGCCCTCCTCCAGTCTCGGGTACCACCCCATCATCCCATGATTTGTTAAAAGGGTAATCAGTGGTGTCACTAGTTCTACCTTAGCTCTTTGAGAATTCTGGGATGAATCCCATCAGGCCCATTGCTTTGTCCACCTTCAGTTTTAAGAGTTTTTCAGAACCCTTTCTTCTGTAAATGGGCTGGTATCAACTTCTGTATCCAGAGTGTTACTACTGTTTGTTTTATGTACCTCCCCTCTTCATTTGTAAATACTGAGCAAAATATTTGTTTGGTATCTCTGCCTTTTCACAGTCTCCTCTGCCCACCCTCCCTCCCTTTATTAAAGAGGACTGGCCCCAGGACTGATCCTGAGGTACCCACTTGCGATCTCCATCTCTTCTGACTGTATACCATTTACCACCACTCTCTGTTTTCTGCCCATCAACCAGTTTGCCAAGCAGTTGACCAACTTCTGACCCAACCCGAGCCTACCCAGCTTATTAACCAATCTTCTACGCGGAACAGTATCGAAAGCTTTGCTGAAGTCAAGGTAGGCGACATCAACTGCTCCCCCTTGGTCCACCACTCTGGTTACCCAGTCAAAGAAATCTATCAGATTAGTTTAATAGGACCTTCCTTTTGTAAACCCATGCTGTCTTGGATCTTGTGCTTCTATGGATTCCAGGTGTTGCACTATCCCTTCCTTAAGGAGTGCCTCCATAATCTTGCCCACTACTGAGGTAATACTGACTGGTCTGTAGCTCCCTGCCTCTTCCCTGCTGCCACTCTTGTGAAGCGGGATCACATGAACCCTTCCCCAGTCTTCTGGGACCTCTCCTATACTCAGAGCCTCACTAAACAGTTCTGATAATGGCTCTGCTAGTTCCACCCTTAGCGCCTTTAGTACCCTGGGATGTATGCCATCAGGACCCACTGCCTTGTCCACCCTGAGCTTATTGAGCTCTTGTAGGACCCTTTCTTTTGTGAAGGTACTAGTGAACACCTCCCTCCCTCCCCCTTGTGTCCATGGTGCTGAGCTGTGGGCCCTGCCCTACCTTCTCTTCAGTAAATACTGAGCAGAAGTATCTATTTAGGATAGATGCTTTTACATGGTCCTCTTCCTCACACGCCCCCTTATCTCCTTTGATCTTAGCAATAACCTCTCTGGACTTTCTCCTTTCACTAATGTATCTCTAGAAAGTCTTGTCACCTTCTTTTACTGCAATGCTAGTGTTTCCTCGGTTTGGGCCTTTGCCTGCCTTACTGCCTTCCCTGCTTCCCTTAGGGAAGTTTGTTATGCCTCCCTGTCTTCATCTACTGTTTTTGAGAACCAAAGTGGTTTCCTTCTTCTTTTGCACTTCCTTTTCTCTCTAACACAATGGGATGTTGCTTCCAGTATTGCATCCCTAATGCTCGCCCACTTTACCTGTACCCCCTCACCTGTATTTCTTTTTTCCAGGGCTAGCGTAACTCTGTTGGTCATCTTATCAAAGTCAGCTCCTCTGAAGTCCCATATTTTTGCCTTGGAATGGGATGACTTAGTTCCAGTGGCCAAACTGAACCATACCATGTGATGGTCACTGGCCCCCCGGTGACCTTCTACCTGGAGATCTGTGAACCTTTCCCTGTTAGTCAGTACTAGATCTAGGATAGCCGTGTCTCTTGTGGGTTGTTGTACCAATTGTTTGAGGCCCTCCCCTGCAGAAATCCACCGTGTCTAGTTCTGGCAGATGTTCCTGCTGGTATTGATCAATCTGTATCTGGCATGTTGAAGTCTCCCTTATCAGAACCTCCCTTTAGTTGTCATGTTTTGTATATCTTCTAACAGTAATGTGTCTATGTCCTCCCCCTGGTCTGGGGGCCTGTAGACAACTCCAGTTCATATGGCTGTTCCATTTCCTGTTTCCAGGGAGACACATAGTTCTTGTGGCTCCTTATGTGTATTCTGAATTTCTGTAGCTCTGATATTTTCATTGACATACAGGACCACTCTACCCCCTCTTTTTGCACCTCGGTCTCTTCTGAACAGTACACAGCCAGGTACTAAAGTCTCCCAAGTGTGATTACTGGTAAACCACGTATCGCTAATTGCTACTATGTCCAGTTTAACCTCTGTCATTATTGCCTGCAGGTCTGGGATCTTGTTTCCCAGACTACGAGCATTTGTGTACATGATTTTCCACTGGCCAGATTTTGGTGCATTAGTTGCTGGGTGAGTTCTGGCATTTCCCATGTGCGTCATATGGGGAGCCGGACCTTTTTCCTTACCTGGTGTTGCAAATGAACTGCAAACATGCTGAACTCCTGTCTGACCACTAGCTGAGGGGTGTTCTTCCCATTCAATGTATGGGGTGCTGCACCCCTCTCCCCATTTGCTAGTTTAAATATTCTGCAAAGACGTCAAACTTCTGCCCCAATGCACTGACTTCCTCCTTAGTCAGATGCAGTCCATCAAATTTAAAGAACTTTCGCTCCCAAAACTGTTGCCAGTTCCCTACAAATTTGTGTCCTTTCTCCTGGCACCAGCCCTTGAGCCACATGAGTGACCATCTGAAATCTGCACAGCCTGAAATAGTTGTTGAGATCATGCAGATCCAGTATGGGGCGCCAACACCCCCCCCCCATTTGAATATCAAAAAAAATATCTGGAGGAAAAAAAACAGACTGGCTGTGGAGTCCAGACATGAACCACTGCCTCCTTAAGGAGGAGTAGGGTGATGTCCTCCCAAAGACTGGACAACATGTTCACGGATACCATATCCTCTCATGGGCACGGGCACAACTGGGTGGGAGAGCCTTGAACTCCAGAGGCAGATCTTGACTGACCTCTTTGAGCACCCATCTGTCCGAAGTTATAGCGGACCAGGTGGAAGCAAAGTGATGGAGCCGCCCCCAGAGGAGGCCCCAGGGTGGACAGGATGTGCGGGAGGATGACACCCCCTCAACCTGTCACTAGGCAGGCTTGGAAGTGGCGGTAGGGCTAGCTATGGGAAGAGCAGACCCTCATCCTCCAGGCTTTTTAGCTCCGGAGACCGGCTTCGGCTTTGGCTGCCAGTCCTGCAGTTGCCAGGCATGGGGCTGTGTCAGTCTGGCAAGAGGCACAGGGAAGGGCCAAAACTGAAAGGGCTTCTTCCACTGTTTCTGGCCTTTAACTTCCTTCTGAGAGGACATAACGGAGTCCAAGGTGGTGTTCAACTTCTCTATGAGAGTGAGATGGCCCTCAACGCTAGGCCCGAACAAGTCGGTACCCAAAAAGGGGATGTCCACCAACTTGTGCTGAGTGTCTGCTGTAGAAGTCGAGATTATCAGCCATGCCCTGCAGTGCATCACCACCGCTGAGGCCATAGACCTGGCACAGCAGTCACCAATGTCCAGGGCCATTTGGAGCTGCTGTTGACAGAAAGTCCCTGGTCACAGACCAACTTGACTGGCAGCTGCAGAAAGATGGGAAATAACCTGGCCCAGCATGCACAAGAGAGCATGGGCAAAGTTGCCCATCATCACGGCCAAGCTGGCCTGCAGAAGGTCAAGGGACAAGGCAGCACAGACCTTTTTGGCCACATGGTCTAACATCTTAAGACTACATGTGTGTGTTGGGGAGGGGTATCGATGTCCCACACATTGCCTGTGGGCCGAAATACAGAGTCATCAACCAGCCCTTCAGCAGAAGAGTGGTCGGTGAACCTTGAAAGGGACCATGTAGGTACCACGTGCTTGCGAACCATATGGGCCAACGGCATTGGACAAGAGGCAGGCCACTGCCACAGCGGGGCCAAGGATGGCCTCCACCACAGAGATGACGACCCTTGGGGATCTCCAACAGGAAATACTTCACCTGCTTCTGGACAGGTTCCAGCAGGATCCCCATAGACTTGGAGATCAGGTGGAGAAGAGCCAGGAATGAGGTAGGCCCTTGCTCCACAGCAAGGTACTCTCCGGACTTGCGGTTGAAGCCAGAGGTCCGACAAGAGTGCATGGAGGAGTCCTCTCAAACACCAGCTGAACACCCATGTCCGTGCTCACAAAGTAAGGTTCATCAGCCTGTGGGATTTTCACAGAGAGCCAACCGGGAAGGTTGGGGGCCTGCGTGCAGACTTTGGAGAGGCTCTGTCCTTAGGCTGTGGAAGAGGCAGTTCCACCGAAATGGGGGGGAAGCAGGAGTTGACTTGACTAGAGAAGCCCACTCTGGTTGCTACTCTAGTGGCCATGGGAGCGCTGGAATGGGCTAAGGCACACAACCTGTGCTGAGAAGCCACTGCTGCCAGAGGAAATCCTTGCAGTGGCGCCGCATTTTACGGCAGAGCCAATCCTCCCCACAGGATGAGGAGAATGAGGAGTAATGACAGCATTTTTTCACCTAGGGTCGAAAACAGGACTGATGAGAGCATCAAGAGTCTCTCGACCATGGTCGAGACCCTGATCGGGACCTCAATTGGCAATGCAGCAGTCATCGGGGAGGAGGCGGGGGAAGGTGAAGGGCACTCGGAAACCCCCAAGGGCTCAGGCTCATGAGGGGAGATAACCAGCTCAGGAGGCAGAGCCAACCCTTCCCGGGAGAAGGCCATAAGGACCAGAGTCCTAGAGAGGAAATCCTCCCCCTTGTCTGGTAACAACAGGTCAACTGTGTCGAGATAAATCTCAACTGGCTGGTCAACCTCCATCTTGGTCGGCAAGCCCACTGGGGAGGCTGAGGGGCTAGCGGCCTGGACCTTAGCAGAAGCATCAGCCATCGAGCCGGCAGAAGCACGGGAAAAGGAGGAGGGAACCCTCTCCTGATCCCACAACCTGTAGCGGGACTTCTAAGAGTTGTCTTGAGAGGATTTGGACCCCTGAGAAGGGCACTCCCTGAGGGTGGGCAGGGACTGGCACAAGACATGAAATGCTCCGGTGAATGAGGCACCCCAGCCCACAAGAACTAGGGTGGGTGACATGCCTGATCGGGCCTGAGTGGCCGATTCCTCAATGGTGGCAAACTGAGCTGCAGAACCGGCAGCTGCAGATCCCACCCATCGGATGTCTTTGGACTTGACAGGAGGATCCAGTTCGTCCAGGTGACTGAGAAGAAGGCGGGCTTTATGGTCCTTGAGAGTAAGGGCTGTAGGGTGCATCATAGGCTGCAAACCTGTGGGTCATGCTGGACTCCCAGGCAGCAGACACATGAGGAGTGCAGCTCAGTGCATGACATTTTTTGACTGCATGCCGCGCACCGCTTGACGCTGGGACCAGTTTTGGGGTCTACCATATCCATTAGGATGAAATGCAGTCAAAAAAGCTTGAAAAGCTCGAAGACCTGAGGTAATTTTGGAAAACAGGACCTACACCTAACGCGGAGCTGCGACGGAGTGAACCTGATGTTTCCAGTGGAAAGGAAGCTCTGATGTCATGAGGCAGTGCCCAGGAGGACATCACCTGGGTGGGTCGGAGGAGCCACCTGGAAGACCTTTTGGCCCAATTCTTAAAGGGATAGGATTCTGCCAGAAGTGTGAATTGTACACCATAGCCACACCCCTAGAAATAACAGTTACGTAAACATTTTCCTAACAGTAGATCTTCGAGGGTATCTCAGTCATCAGGTCACACCTCAGGAACTTCACTGTCAGTGAAGTAGGGTCCACACGGCAGATTTAACAGCAGTACACCTGGGGCTGCCCATGCAGACATCACCTACCGACGTCATCAAGCCTATAAAAGTGTGAGAGGCCCTGCTCCCTCCTCAGTTCTTTCCCCCAGAGACCAAGGGAGCAAGCTTGTGCTGCGGGGGACCAAGGAGACAGAGAGGTGTCCAGCCCGAAATAACAGGCTGGATACACCAGATAGCCAGTCTGAGAAGAGGACCCCAACAAGGGGTGATGGTGGGAGGGAAGGCTGACCTGATGACTGAGATCCCCTTGAAGATCTATTGTTATGGTAAGTTCTTACGTAACTGTTCTATCTTCTTCAGGGGTATCTCAGTTATCAGGTCACACTGTAGGAACGAGTCCCAAGCAGTTACAAGTACAACAGAACAGACTGGGAGGTAGGCAAACTGAGGCCTAAGACAGAAGGCCTTGAAGAACAGCCTGGCCGAAGCCTGCTCGAGCTCTGGAGGCAATGTTCAGACTATAGTGCTTTGTGAAAGTATGGACAGTACTCCATATGGCAACAGCACAGATGTCAGCTGCTGAGACCCCTTTGAAGCAAGTCACAGATGTAGCTATGCCCTTCGTGGAGTGGGCCTTCACCACTCCTGGCAACACCTTTCCATGCTTGTTGTAGCAGAACACAATACAAATGGCCAACCATCTGGACAAACATTGTTTGGAAACCTGGATGTCCTATCTTCCTTAGGTGAAAGAAACAAACAGCTCCTTTGACTTTCTGCAGCCCTTAGTTCACAGCAGATAATACTTCAACATTCTGCACATCTCTAAAGTATGGAGTAGTGCTTCACACAGGGAAGTGGACAGATTGGTTCAGGGTAAACTCAGACACCACCTTAGGAAGAAACTTAGGATTCGTGCGCAAAGACACCCTGTCTTTGTAAAAAATCAAATAAGTCTCCTCGCACCAGAGAACCTGAAGCTCAGAAATCCTTCAAGCAGAAGTAACAGCAACCAAAAATAATGTTTTCCATAAAAGGAAGCGTAGCTCGCAAGATGTAGCTGGCTCAAACAGAAACAGGGTCAATTTTTCCTAAACAAAATTCAAATCCCAAGCTGGGACAGGATTATGAAGTAGAGGCTTCAGGTGCAGGATGCCCCTGAGAAAGGTATGAGTCACATTTAACTGTGCAACAGTACACCCATCCACAACTTCGTGGAAGGTGGAAACAGCCAAAAGGTGCAGCTTGCGGGATGAATACTAGAGGCCTGAGTCGGACAGATATCAGGTAGTCCAGGCATGCAGGTGAAACTGAAATGGTCCTGATGGTGCTTGGCAGCCCAGATGGCAAATCACTTCCACTTCATGGCATAGGTGGCCCTCATGGAGGGTTTGCAAGCCACCAATAGGACATCAGTCATCTTCTGGGAAACCGCAAACTGGGAAACGGCTATGTCCTCAAGAGCCAGGCATGCAAGCGAAGGGGACTGAGGAGTGGCTAGACCTGGGTCCCCTGAACCTGCATCAGCAGATCCCTGCAGATGGGCAGAGGCACTGGAGGTTCCGCTGCTAACTGCTGCAGTAATGGAAATCATATCTGCTGTGGCCAGTAGGATACCACCAGGATCATGCTGGCCCCCTCCATTTGCAGTTTGATTAGCACACTCTGAATCACAGGAAGTTTTTTACTGATTTTATTTCTTTATTGAAATTTCAGATAACACCTTTGAGGACAAGCTCATGTCATAGGTTCCACGTCAGATGATAATACAGTACATAATGGAAGGAAAAATTACTCACCTTAGTAATGTTGTTTCTTCTAATGGATTCTTGCTGTATTCTGACATATTGCAGTGATGTCCAACCTTTGAACTGCCCCGGAGATGAAAGAGTTAACTTTCCATGCCAGGCATGGAACGCTGAGCTCGAGCTCGGTTGAGACTCTGTCTGTTGCTGTTTGAACTCAAACCGTCAGATCTTTACGAGCTATACTCACTAGGTGTCCTGTGTGGAAACTGTAAACTTACACTAGCCAACTGAAGCATATATAATAAAAGGATTTTTGGTCCCAAAACAAAGACTCAAGTCAGAAACCCAAAAATAAAACAAAACACAACACCCACACACCCAAACTAAAAGGGTGAGAAAAGAAGGGTGGGGCACCTCCCGAGTGCTAACACTGCTACTGCCCACCCACATCCCAAAACCAAGGTTCTGAGAGGGTGGCAGGAGGAAGTCAGAATACAGCAAGACTCCATTAGAAAAACATTACTAAGGTGAGTAATTTTCTTCAAACAACATGAAGTCTTGCTGTATTCTGACATATTGCAACTACCAGCAGTACCTCCATGGAGGAGGACAGAACCTACTTAGGAAATAGGCTCTGAAGCACTGTTACAAACCGAGCATCACTCCTAGCCTGGATATCCAGAGAGTAATGCCTGCAAAAGTGTGTACTGTTTTCCAGGTGGCTGCTTGACAAATCTCTAAGATAGGAATATCCCTGGCAGCAGCCAGGGAAGTAGCTGTACCTCTGGTAGAGTGAGCCCTCAGGCCTGAGGGTGGGATCCAACCTAGTTTTTCGTAGCAAAATTGAATGCAAGAGACAATCCACCTGGCAATAGATCTCTTAGTGGCAGGTTTTCCCTTACCCACCTCACCATAAGTGAGGAACAGTTGGAGGGAGTCAAACCTGTGACCCTTGGCACGCTCTATGTAGTAATTAAGGGCCCTTTTCACATCCAGACTGTGTAGCCTCCTCTCCCCAGAGGAGGAATGGTCAGTGAAGAAAACAGGAAGAGACATAGACTGGTTAGGGTGGAAATCTGAAACCACCTTAGGCAAAAACTTCCTATTAGTCCTGAGGACCACCTTATCTCTATGGAAAGAGATAAAATCAGGCTCCACTGACAGGGTCCGTAACTCACTTATACGTCTGGCAGAAGTGATGGCCACCAAGAAAACAGTTTTCCAAGTCAAGTACTTAAGCTCTGCTGAGGACAAAGGCTCAAAAGGGGGTTGCATAAGCTGAGCAATGCAAACATTAAGGTCCCAAGCAGGGGCAGGGTCCCTGAAGGGAGGATTGGTATGAAGCAATCCCTTGAAAAATTTAGAAAATACAGGATGAGCTGAAAGGGAAGAGTGCTTGCCTGCTGAGAGGAAGGCAGAGACAGCTGACAGTTGCACTTTTAGTGTAGCTGGTCTGAGTCCCAAGCTATTAAGATGAACCATATAGTCAAGGACTGTGGGCAGGCCAGCAGACTCTGGAGAAATATGCTTCCCAGAGCACCATATAGAAAATCTTTTCCACTTGGAGTTGTAAGTGTTTCTGGTGGAAGGCTTCTAAAAGCCTTTAAGATATCCAGAACACCTTGAGAGAGGTGCAAATCAGCAAATTCTAACTCTTCAAGAGCCAGGCCTTGAGATTGAGAGATTTGAGATTCGGATACCAAACCTTCCCTGAGCACATGTTAACAAGTTGTAATTCCTGGGAAGAGACAGGGGAAGGAGGACTGCTAAGGACAACAAGAGAGGGTACCAGGGCTGTCTGGCCCAGTCTAGAGCAATCAGAATCACCTTGCAGGGTTGAGACCTGATTTTGACTAACACCTTGAACAGGAGAGGGAAGGGGGGAAAGCATACAGGAACTTCCCTTCCCAACTGAGAACTAGGGCATCCAGGGGACTGAGCCCAACACTGGGGGCCTGCAGCAAAAGAGAGGAAGTTGGTGATTGTCTGGGGCTGCAAAAAGATCTAGCTGTGGGGTGCCCTATCTGGAGAAGACCACCTTCAAAACCAGGGATCCAGGGACCATTCGTGATGGCCCGGAGATATCCTGCTGAGAGCATCTGCCAGTACATTGTCCTTGCCTGGGAGGTGTACTGCTGTAAGAGAGGTGTTCAGAGAATAGGCCAGAGACCATAACTTCATTGCCTCTGTGCACAAGGCCGTAGACTGAGTGCCCCCTTGCTTGTTGGTATACCACATTGTGGTGGTATTGTCTGTCCTGATCTGAACTACTTTGTTCTGAACAGACTTGGAAAAAGCTTGAAGTGCTAGAAATACAGGTTACTCACCTGTAACAGGAGTTCTAGGAATGGTATATGTTGTTCATCCACACTGTCTGTCAGGTATCCTTGTCGCTTTAAATCTTGCCGGAAGGTCTTCAAGCTGGTTCCTCTCACCCACCTGGGTGTTAAAACTCTCGGCTCCGCCCCATGACTCCAGATCTGGCCCGCTGGAAGCTCAGGTTGTGCGTGGAAGCTGGGGAGGTTGGGTGGGTCGTGTGGATGAACAACATATACCATTCCTAGAACTCCTGTTACAGGTGAGTAACCTGTATTTCTAGGGACATGGATATGTTGTTCATCCACACTATCTGGCAGACTCCTAGCAGTTCTCCGGGAGGAGGGAGGCAAGCACACCCCTACTTAGGAATAGAGACTGGAGAACCGGGAGTCTCAAAACCAGCATCCCGGCGTGACTCAAGGTCGATGTGGTAGTGGGTGATGAAGGTGTGTGCTGACTTCCAGGTAGCAGCCCTGCAGATTTCCTGGATAGGGACCCTGGAAGCAGCCACCGATGCAGCAGTATGGCGAGTAGAATGAGCTCTTATCCCTCTGGGAGGCTCCATGCCCACCAACTTATAGCAGAGATCTATGCAGGAGGTGACCCACCTGCTTATCGTCCGCTTGGCTGCAGGTCTGCCCGCGTGCGGCTTAGCGTGGGTGACAAACAGCTGGGTGAACCTCCCCTAATTTCAAGTTTCGGCGCTTCCTTATAGTAGCTGCCTTCTAGGGGTCCAGAGTATGATGCCTATATTCGGCCTCCTCGAGGTGTGATTGGGGTAGAACACCGGCAGAGTCAACACCTGGTTAAGGTGAAACCCCGACACCACCTTGGAAGGACTTTTGGGTGGGGGCGCAGGACAACCTTGTCCCTGTGGAAGACCAGGTAAGGAGACTCGATGGAGAGCGCCTGGAGCTCTCCCATCCGTCTGGCTGACGTAATAGCCACCAAGAAGGCAGTCTTCCATGACAGGTGAGAGAGATCACACCTGTGCATTGGTTCGAATGGCTTGCCCATGAGCTTTGCTAATACCAGCAGTAAATCCCACGGAGGTAGAGGTTCTCGCACCAGAGAGGAAATGTGATCAAGGTCTTTGAAAAAGCGCCCGACCACTTTTTCCTGCGCCACCGACTGCTTCCCGGCCTGCACCCGGTAAGCAGAGATGGCTGCCAGGTGCACCTTAAGGGTCGTCAACCTAAGACCTTGCTGAGAAAGGGACCACAGGTAGTCCAATATGCTCGCCAAGGAACAGGAGGAAGGGTCAAGGCCCTTGCCCTGACACCAAATGGAAAATCTCTTCCATTTGAAGGCGTAGCATTTTCTGGTCAACTCCTTACAGGACGGCTCAACTACAATGAGGACCTTGTCGGAAAGACACAAGGCCTGGAACTCTAGCCACTCAGGAACCAGGCCGTCAGGTGCAGGGATTGAAGGTCCGGACGGAACACCTTCCCCTGACTGACTGAGAGCAGGTCCAGGCGAGCTGGAAGCTGCCTCGGGAGCCTGGAGCTGAGGCTGAGGAAATCTGGGTACCAGTACTGGCGGGGCCAGTCTGGGGCTATCAGAATCACCTGCGCCTTGTCCCTCCTTGCTTTGAGAAGCACCTTGTGAATCAAGGGAAATGGGGGAAAGGCGTAGAAGAGGCCCGGGTTCCATGGCCTCGAGAAGGCATCCCCATGCAGCGAGCCCTGCTGAGGGGGCCGGGCATGGAACCGCCTCAGCTTCGTGTTCTCCCTGGAGTCAAACAGGTCCACCTGAGGTGTACTCCAATGGGAGAACAGATCTTGTACTATCTCCGGCAGGAGAGACCACTCGTGGGACACAGCCCCTATCCGGCTTAGGGCATCGGCCAGGGTACTGGAGGCTCCTGCCACATGAATGGCTAGGAGATCCGCCTCCAGGCTGCATACGAGAGTGACCATCTGGCGAGCTTCCTTGCATAGAAGCATGGAGCGCATCCCGCCCTGGCGGTTTAGGTAGTACATGGTCGTGGTATTGTCCGGCTGAACCCGAACCACTTGACCCCGAAGAAACAGAGCGAAGGTGGTGAGAGCTAGGCGGACTGCTCAGAGCTCCAGCAGGTTGATATGGCATCAGGACTCCCGCGGGGACCAGAGGCCGTGCGCTCGGTGTTCCCCTAGATGGGCACCCCAACCCATCAGAGAGGCATCGGTTGACAGAGAGACCATCGGCTCGGGGCGGACAAACGGGATGCCCTCCTGCAGATGAGCTGGAACAATCCACCACTGGAGAGCGCTCCACATCCCTTGGGTCACCGTTACCAGCTGGTCCAATGGATCACAGCATTGAGACCACTGGCTGACCAGTCCCCATTAAAGGGGGCGCATGTTCCAGCGGGCCCAATGGACCACGCTGGTGCAGGCCGCCATGAGACCCAGGAGGCGCAGGGAAGTCCCGAGAGAGGGCGATTGCCCAACCAGAAATGATTGGGCAAAGGAGGAAAGAACTCGGCCCTGTCTCGGGGAGCCGTGCTCTGGCTCGAGAGAGTCGAGCTCTGCCCGATGAAGAGAATCACCTGCTTGGTTCGAGTTCCGACTTGGCCTCGTTGATGAGGAGGCCAATCTGAGAGCAAACCTGGAGGGCCAGATCCCTGGACCGCCCACCTCCGCCTGAGGGCTGCTATCAGCCAACCGCCCAGTAAGGGCACACCGGACCCCTTGGCACCACAGGAATGCTGTCACCACTGCTATGCATTTGGTGAAGATCCTGGCAGCAGGAGACAAGCCGAAGAGCATGGCTCGGAACTCGAAAAGGGGTCCTTCTGCTCGAAAGCGAAGGAATCTCTGATGTGACGGACGGATAGGGACGTGAAAGAACGCATCCTGCAGATCCAGAGAGGAGAACCACACGCCGCGTTCCGAGGATGGTATTATCTGAGCCAGAATGACCATCCTGAAGGTCCGAGACCTTAGGAACTTGTTTAGGTCGTGCAGGTCGAGAATGGAGTGCCAGCCCCCCCGTCCGTTTCGGAACCAGGAAGTACCTGGACACAAACCCCGGGTCTGAGGGAGGATCCGCCACCTCTCTGATCACCTCCTTCTCGAGGAGGATACCGATGTCGGCTCGGCGAGCCGACAGTGAGGCTGCAGACCCCGAGGTCTCCGAGGTGCGATGGCTCTGAAGGGCAGGGCCTGCTCGAACTCCAGAGGCAGGCCCTTTCCCACCACTTCCAACACCCACCGGTCTGTGGTAATAACGGACCAGGCGGAAAGAAAGTGGCGGAGCCCCCCACCCATGGGGGGAAACCTGGGGTGAGGTGACGAGGTTGGGGGCGACACCCCTCAACCCGTCACTGGGCAGGCTTGGAGGGGGGACCGGCGAGGGACCTCCTGGCCTTACCCCCCCTGCTTCCTGGAGGAGGAAGCTGCGGGCTTGGGTTTGGGATGCCAAGCGCGAGCCTGCTGGCCCTGGCGTTGTTGGGCCAGACGTGCCGCGGGCGCAGACGGACGAAAGGGCTTAGGCTGTGGTCTGCGGCCCTTGTCCCTCTGAGCGGATGAGACCGCTTCCAAGGTGGCATTGGACTTCTTGATCCTCTGGAGGTGACCTTCCACCCCAGGGCCGAAGAGGTCGGTCCCCAGGAAGGGGACATCCGGCAACTTGTGCTGGGTATCCGATGTGAAAGTGGATATCCTCAGCCATGCCCGATGGCGCATAGCCACTGCAGCCGCGACTGACCTGGCGCATGAGTCTCCAATATCCAGAGCAGTCTGAAGTTGCTGCTTGGCCACTGCCCTGCCCTGGTTCCGCACCTGCCTATCCGTGGTCTGCAGGTCAGCCGAGAGATGAGGCACTACCTCGTCCAGGGAGCCCAACAGGGCATAAGAGAAATGTGCCATAAGCACGGCAGAGCTGGCCTGATGAAGGCCAAGGGAGGACGCAGCGTAGACTTTTCGCCCGGCATAGTCCAATTCTTGGACTCCTTGTCGGAGGTTTGTCCACATCTCAGCGCTTCGCACGCTGAAAATGCTGTCGGTAACTAACCCCTCGGGTTGAGGGATGTTCCGGAAACCGACAGGGAACCTGGGACCGTGATACTTTCTGGCCATCCTGGCCAAGGCTTAGGGCAGGAAGCAGGGCGCAGCCAGAGCTCCAAGGCCGGGCCCACAATGGCCTCGGCCACAGGAAAGGCCTCCGTAGGAGAATACCCTCGGTCCAATATCTCCGTGAGGGGATACTTGGCCCGCTTGGATATGGGCTCGAGCTGCATCCCGGTGGACTCCGAGATGAGCCTAAGCAAACCCAGAAAGGACGAAGGGCTATCGTCCAGCGACTGACCTCCAGGGACTCCAAGTCCACTCGCCTAGAGAAAAGGGAGGAATCGTCATCGGACTCAGAAGAGTCCGCAAAGAGCTGCCTCGGGCCTGAGCCACCCTCCACCTGCCGAAGGCGATCGGGAGTGAGAGTGACAGACAGCCTCTGGGGCAGACCCTGGGCCGACCGAGAGTTCTTGGTCGGAGCCTCAAACAACGGCTGTGGAGGTGGAGGTTCCACCAGAATCGGTGGAGCAGCTGGTTTTGGCTGAGCAACAGGCCTGGAAACAGGCGCCTCGGCTAAAGCGAGGGGTTGCTTTGGCCGCTCTGGTGACAGCCACTTCATGGCTGGGGAAGGCGTCGACGTCAGCTTGTTCCCGGCCAGAAGAAGCTGTTGCCACATGAGGTCCTCGTGTCGTCGGCGCAACTGCGTCGGCGAGCGCCTCGCCCCGAGGAGGAAGACGAGGGACGAAAGGGCGGTGCCGCTGCCGCTGGGTGCCGAGACCACCCATGGCGGCGGGATCGGGCTGGACCGCCAAGAAGTCCGGGACCGCGAACCTCAGCTTTTCCGAGGAGGGTGCGGAGGGCGGGGAAACCTGCTCTCCCTCGACTTGAGGGGTCACCCAAGGGCTCCGGAACTGGAGGCACTGGCAAGCCCACGGATCCTCAACCACCACCGGGGAACCGGGAGAGGATTGTCACAGTCGCACAACCCGTCCAACGGGTTGAGAAAGATCTCATCAGGCCGACGGGAGTCTCGGGTCAACTGACCTGACGGGGACACCATGAAGCCAGTGGCCGAAGCTGAAGGATCGACCGAAGTCGATGGTCGACCACTCGGGGAGGGGGACCTCTCCCGCTCCCAAGAGCATCGACGGAGGGACTTACCCTTGTCCTTCTTTTTGGACCGAGAGGAAGGTCCAGCAGATGTTGGTCCCTCTCCCTTAGTGGAGAGGGATAGACAAAGCTCCTTAAAGGAAGCAGAATATGAGGATCCCAGGGAAAGTGGGATAAATGCCGCGGCCGAGGAAGATGCGGGCCACGCCGTCTCCTCTTCGAGGGTGATCATCTGTTCTAGCTGTTCCGCCGAGCCCGCCACCGCGGAAACCGCCAACCGGGCCTCCTTCGACTTTACCGGAGGGTAGCGCTTTTCGGGTCGCCCAAGTTGCAGATGTGCAGCACAGTCTTCCAGGACGTAGGCTGAGAAAGTAGAGCACAGGTCGCAAGCCTGCGGGTCGTGCTCAAGGCCCAAGTAGTAGACGCACGTGGAGTGCGGATCCTTCTGAGACATCTTCTGCCCGCATGGGCATCTCCGGAAACCAGGAGTCGATTTGTCCATCGCAGCTGCGAGGGAAATAGTTGACCGAAGTCTAGAAAACTTTCAACTTTAATTTCGGAAAACCGAAGAGTTAGGAACCAGTCTTACACGCAGAGCGTTAAGGAGGGAACCTGAGCTTCCAAGCGGTAAGGAAGATCTGGCGTCATGGGGCGGAGCCGAGAGTTTTACCACCCGGGTGGGTGGGAGGAGCCAGCTTGAAGACCTTCCGGCAAGATTTAAAGTGGCAAGGATACCTGCCAGACAGTGTGGATGAACAACATATCCATGTCCCTAGAAACACTGCTCTGAGTTCTAATAGATTGATGTGAAGCAGAGATTCCTGAGGAGACCACAACCCTTGGGTGGTCAGGTCCCCCAAGTGGGCTCCCCACCCCAAGAGGGAGGCATCTGTAGTAAGGATTAGAGAATGAGACTGAGCGACAAAAGGAACTCCCTGTCTTAGATTGTCCTGATCCTGCCACCACTGTAACGCCTGGATCAGGGTTCGAGTCACTGGAATTAGTTTGGTCAGAGGGTCCTTTTCTGAGACCAGAAGGCTCTCAAGGAACTGAATGTCCCTCATTTGAAATCTTGCTCCTGCACCACTACTGTAGAGGCAGCCATGTGTCCCAGGAGCTGCAGAAAATGCCTTGCTGGTCAAGACACCTGGAGGGTGAATGAAGAGGCCAGTGAGATAAGGGTCTTTGCCCTGTCCAGGGGAAGGAGGGCTCTTGCCTTTACTGTATCCAGCTCTGCCCCTATGAAGGTGAGGAGCTGCACAGGCTCTAGAACTGACTTTGAAAGATTCAGAAGGAAACCTAGAGAAGTGAGCAGTTGCTGAGTTATCTGTGGGTGTAACTTGACTTGGTCTGGAGACTGGCCTACTATGAGCCAGTTGTCCAGGTATGGAAAGATGGAGATCCTTTTTCTCCTTAGGAAGGCAACTACTACTGCTAGGCATTTTGTGAACACCCTTGGAGCAGAAGTTAGGCCGAAGGGCATTGCTCTGAATTGGTAATGGTCTGAGGGCAGCTCGAACCTGAGGTACTTTCGGTGGGAGCTTCTGATGAGAATATGGAAATAGGCATCCTTGAGGTCCAGGGAAACTAGCCAGTCCCCTGGCCTTAGAGAGGGTAGAATTATTCCCAGAGTCACCATTTTGAACTTTGGCTTTAAAAGGTGCTTGTTTAAATATCTGAGATCGAGGATGGGCCACCATTCTCCTGTCTTTTTGGGGGTTAGGAAGTACCTGGAGTACAATCCTTTCCTTTGTGTAGGGGTGGAACTCTCTCTATGGCTCTCAGAGCCAAGAGGGAAGAGACCTCTGCCTCTAGGGCAAGTGCCTCTGAAGGATTTGCAGGTGGAAAGGATCTGGTTCTCATCTTCCGAAATTTTTGAAGCTGAGAACCAGTCCCTGGCTTACTACTTCCAGGACCCATTTGTCTGATGTTAAAGACATCCAGTCCTGGACAAAGTAAGTCAGCCTACCCCCTACAGGTGGTGGAGAATCGGCCCTGTCAAACCCATCAGGGTGCCTGTTTGGCAGGGGCTTTAGGCTAAGGGGTGGAAGCAGGCCTGCTTGTACCCCGTCTGCCTCTTCCTCTGAAGAACCCCCTATGAGCATAAGCAGACGAGGAGGCCTGGGCTTGGTAGAAAGGCCTATGAAAAGGCCTGCTCCTGCCCCTGGAATGCTGCCTCTGGGGAGTGGCTTGCCTTTCCTTGGCCTGAGCACTCCTATAGGTGGTCCTGAATTCATCCATTTTCTTCATGTAGTTCTCTGTTTGCTCCCCAAACAGAGAATTACCCACAACAGGAAAATCCATGGCCTTAGTCTGGGTATCCTGAGACAGGCTAGTACATCTGACCCAAGCCATCCTACGAAGGGCCACAGATGTAGCCATGACTCTAGATAAAACATCACTGGAATCCACTGCAGCATGAAATTGCACCTTGGATGCCTCAATACCATCCGCAGCCACCTGCTCCAGCTCCTTGGCAAGCTGGCCAGGGACCTGTTTAGCTAAAGCCATTACAGTGTCCCATCTAGATTTCTGATATCTAGCTGTACAGGCCATATAATTAGCCTGCCTGAGTCCCAAGGATGCTGCCATGTACTGTTTCTTTGCTATGGCATCAATCCTCCTGGAGTCCTTATCTGAGGTGTGTGAAGCCAAGGGTATATTTGCCTTATCACAGGCAGCAGCCTGCACTACCCCAGCATGGCTGCATTGCTGGGTAAGGAACTCCGTATCTGAGCCTGAGAGAGTATACCTCTTGTCCAGTCTCTTGTCCACAGGAGGTATAGAATTAGGAGTCTTTAAAATTTTTATTGTCTGTTTCCCAAAGGACTTATGAAGGGGAATAGACAGCCTCCTGGACTCTGGGATATCCATCATTTCAACATAGTCAAGGCTCCTCCTGGTCGTCCACAGCTTCTTCCATAGGAAGCTGAAGAGTTTCAGCCACTTTTTTGTAGAACATAAAATGGGAAGGGGACTCAGAAAGCCTAGGAGGAGAAACCCCTGAAGATCTGTCTGGGGAGATGTCCGGGTCAATAGGCACATCCAGACTTTCGTAATCACCATCACTATCCTCATAATCCACAGAAGAACAAGAAAATAAACCTATCTAATACTCACGATACCACAGACAGGTTAACAGATTAAATTTGGTGGAAAACCGAGAAAAACTGCACTTTAACCAACAAACTTAAACCGAGCAAAGGAGAAATCTCCGGAGTGACTGTTCAGCGAGGCGGAGTAAAGAATCTGACGGTTTGAGTTCAAACAGCAACAGACAGAGTCTCAACCGAGCTCCAGCTCAGCGTTCCATGCCTGGCATGGAAAGTTAACTCCTTCATCTCCGGGGCAGTTCAAAGGTTGGACATCACTGCAATATGTTAGAATACAGCAAGACTTCATGTTGTTTGAAAAGCATGAAACAGAGAACAAACAAAACAAGGAATTATACAAAACATTACAAGAGTGTATAACTAGGGAAGTTCCAATACATGTGGCATTGTACAATGTATGCCAAGGTGCGAATTTGATTAAAACTTGGAATTTAAGAGGTCATATTAGAGGGGGTGGGGTCTTATGAAAGGACCCTTTATAGGAAAATGAGAACAGATTGTCCGTCAGGACGTTGCTTACACCTGGAACGTGGACTGCTGTCAAGAAAAGGCTATGCTGAATTGCCCAGTACCAAACCCTCACTGTTTCCCTGCAGAGAGGGTACGAGCGAGTTCCTCCCTGTTTGTTGATATACCAGACTGTGGACATGTCCGTCTAAATGAGAAGTGATCCTGGTAGGAGAAGAGACTGGAATGCCTGAAGAGCATACAGGATGGCTCTTGTCTCCAGAATGTTGATCTGGAGACGAAGCTCCTGATCGGACCAAGACCCTAGTGTCTTGTGGTCCCCCAGATGGGCTCCCCAACCCATGTCTAAAGCGTCCATGGTGAGGATCTGGGTGGGGTTTGGGGAGTGAAAGGGAGCTCCCCCTAGTAGACTGGAAAGATCCTGCCACCAGCAGAGATCTTTCTAGAGGCTGTTGGAGATCATGACTCGTTGATTCATGTTGTCCTCCGCTGGTCTCACTGGAC
This sequence comes from Neoceratodus forsteri, assembly GCA_016271365.2. Classification (NCBI taxonomy): domain Eukaryota; kingdom Metazoa; phylum Chordata; order Ceratodontiformes; family Ceratodontidae; genus Neoceratodus; species Neoceratodus forsteri. The sequence goes on from JADMNL010000022.1 coordinate 351,649,067, forward strand.
TCAAAGAGACCACTGGGTGACTGTCATATGTGGTCTGGCCAGGGCAACCGTCGAAATGGCCACTGCCATAAGTCCCAGAAGATGGAGCACAGCGTGTGCTGGGATCCATCGAGCCTGGGCCATGAGGGTGGCTTGAGAAACTAAAGTCTGGGCTCGATCCAATGGCAGAAGAGCCTTGCTCTGAACTGTGTCTAGTACTGCTCCAATGAATTTAAGGCACTGGGAGGGTACTAGCTGGGACCTGGGCAAATTGATTGTGATACCCAGTTGGACAGACAAGTTCAGACTGAAAGAGAGAGAGAGACTTTCAGGCTGTCTGGAGAGGGAGTCGAGAGGAGCCAGTTATCCAGATATGGGAACACATAAATGCCCTTGTGGCGTAGAAAAGCCGCAACCACCGCTAAGCACTTGGTGAACACCCGGGGAGCCGAGGAAAGGCCAAAGGGTAGTGCTCGGAAAGGAAAATGGTTCTCCTGGAAGGAGAAACGAAGGAATCGGTGGTGGGCCGGGAGGATGGGGATATGTAGGTAAGCATCCTGCATATCCAGGGAGCAGAGCCAAGATTTTGGTTGGAGCTGGGGAAGAAGACCCTGAAGGGTCAGCATGCGAAACCTCTTGTACTCAACAAAGAGGCTCAGTATGCTGAGATCCTGGATCGATTTCCTGTCTTCTTTGGTACTAGGAAGAAGTGGGAGGAAAATCCCCTTCCTATTTGGTCTTGATGGACGGGTTCTATGGCCGCTTTTTGCAGGAGAGCCTCAATCTCCTGGAAGACTATGGGGATCTGATCCCTTGGATAAAAAGACTGTCCCGGAGGGTGAGGGGCAGGGATCTCTGTAAACTCTATCGAGTAACCTTGTTGGATGAGTTGCAGAACCCATAGACCTGCGGTGACTGCCCTTAATCCCACCTGGTGAAGGCCGAACCTCCCTCCTACCGGTTCCTCCTCGACGACTGGAGGTAGCGGGAGGAGGGGGAAGGAGTCAAGACGCCGAAGGGAGCTTTAGCCCTGGAGGCCAGCTTGGGAAATTTAGCCTGAGGGTTTGGGGTCCAGATCTAGGGGCTTATCGTTTGCCCTGATATTTTCCCTGGGTCTTATTCCATCATTTTTGGCAGCAAAATGGCTGCTTCTTTTGCCCCGTCCTATACATAGAGCGTATGTCCCGCAATCAGCGTCTGCTCTCCTGCAACCCAGTTATTATATCCTTGGCGTCGCCGCCAAAAAGGACGGAACCCCTAAAAGGGGCATCCAGGAGGGAAGGCTGGACGTTGTGTGCCAAACCTGCAATCCTGAGCCAGGAAGACGTCGGATGCAGATCCCTGTAGCTGCTGCCCTAGCCACTGAGTCTACTGAATCATACGTTGCTCGAAGAGCATGACAACATGAAGACTTGCTCATATGGACCTTAGGGGAAGGGCATCCAGTGGCTTGTTTCTGAGCGTCTCATCCTAGACCGCTTGGCGGTCCCTCTCAAGCTCAGAGAGGGAAGCCTTCTGGAAGGCCACCATATGTGATATATGGTTAAAGGACCGGATGGCACAGTAAGTAGAGGAACATACTTTTCTGCCAAACTGGTCCAATTGCCTTGAGTCCTTGTCGGGAGGCGAGGAGCTCAAATGCTTGGGTTGTGCCGGACGGTCATGAACGGCCATAATGACCATTAAGTCAGTCTTTGGATGAGAAGTTAGATGTTGAATCCTTTCTGGGGGAAAGTAAGTGCGATCAGCCTTTCTGGACACAGCAGGGACAGAGGAAGGCTGTTGCCAGATGGTGGTGACCAGATCCTCATGAGGACCCATCCAGGGAGGGATAGGTAGTGGGTCTGTAATGGGCAGATCTAAGTGCTCCGCCAGTCTCTTACGCTGGGGGTTCACTTCTTTAGAAGGCCAGCCTCCTGCTTCCTGAATAGTCCTCAGAAGGTCACCAAAGGAGGGATCTTCTGGGGGGATTTAGGAGATTCCTTAGGTGGGACCTCAACTGGAGATCGAATGTCCGAAGGATCGGAATTGATGTCAGAGTCAGAAGGTTCTGAACCGCTGGGGATGGGCGGGTCCACCCCAGAGGAACCCACCAGCAGAGAACCCGAAGCTCGTCCGGAGGGAATCGGTGGGGGAGATGCCCTGGGCAGAGGAATGTCACCCATCGGATGCTGTAGCTCCGAGAGAAGCTGGGTCCTGGCATCCTGCCACCAAGCCGGGATCGTATCCCGATCAATCGGCGGAGTAGAAGGAGGAGGAGTCTGGTAGCCTGAGTATTGTGGGTATTGTCATGGAGGATACTGGAATCCTGGCAATCCCGGCCTGTAGCCATAGGGAGGATACCCAGGGTATCCCGGCATCAGGTATCCTGGCGTCAGCAGCACAGGGCCTGGCATAGGGTAATGAGGTGCCGAAGGAGGCCCGCCTGGCAGCAGAAAATGGGGGTCTGGCCCCGGAAAACCGCCTGGGGATTCTACTGGACCTACCGGGGGGATGCCTGAGGGCCACAAGGTGGCGTGGGATCAGGAAGGGCCCCCTGAAGGTCCCGAAGGAAGAGGCTCCATAATAGGATCCCAGGCCGGTGACACACTCCTGTCCGGGAGCGGTAGAAGACCAGGCAATGGGGTAACTTTGGCAGAGACCCCAGCGAAAGGTCAAAAACGATCCTGACAGCAGAGACAAAGCAGGATCAGGTGGCGAATCCCTGGGATGAAGAGTCTCCAGGCAGCAAGTTCGAGCCAGTGTCTGGGTCTTCACGGGAGCCCGACGGGCAAGACTGAGGGTCCAGATGGATGACAGAAGATCTGTTGCCCGACTTATCAGACCTGACTGGGCTGGCAGTAGCCAAGAGACCGCCGCTAGGCTTAACGGTCGCGGCCGTGCACCCGTCAACAGGGTCGGAGGGTGACTTATCAGCAGTGCCGGTAGGAGGAGACGCAATAGACATCGAGAGAGAGAGAGGCTACCCTGGCTGCCCACCTCACACCTCGGCACGGGAGGAGAAGGTGCCCGCCGAAAGCAGATGGGGTACGGGAGCAGTACTCGGTTTTTGAGGAAGCTGGCTCTCCACGCATGCACAGACTCCTCTCCAGCACGCCTCCTTATCTTTATTCTTTTCCCCGGGCCAGCTTTACCCACAACCTTTCCCTTAACTCCTGAAGCTCCTTTCCATCGACACCAGCCGTCTGGTAAGAAGGTGGACCTTCGAGGGTCCGCTTGCGTCTGGTCCGGGTGGCTAGATTAAAGGTCAGACAAACTGCACATTCATCTGAGTTGTGCTTGGGGCCTAGACAGAGAAGGCAGCAGGAATGGTTGTCCCCATGCAGGATTTGAGCTCCGCACTCAGAGCACTTCTTTTTAGGGTGAACTGACATACAATCGGTCAGATGCTGGATAGAAAAAACATTGTAGAAGTAGAAAAAAACTTTGAATGACACGTGGGCGTTTGATCGCTATTCTTACACGAGAGCCGAACGAACTGAGGCAACTGTGGAAAGAACTGGAGGGCGGGCGCGGGACCACCCCCTTTTATAGTCGGCCTGACGTCGCGTCACCCGACATCAGGGGCAGTCACCACTGATGATTGCTAGCTACAAGTTTGCTGTTGGAACCGGACGCCAGGGGGCACAGTCCTATATGTGAAGACCTACTGCAGGAACCCTCACAAAGTAAGATCTGGAGGGTCCTCTCCAGAGTTCAGAGAAGCTGATCCCTCCATGGGGCCTTGAGAAGCCACTCATCCAAGTAGGGGAAGACATATAGGCCTTCTTGCTGAAGGGCAGCAGCTACTACTGCTAAGCATTTTGTAAAAACCCACTGCACAGAAGATAAGCCAAAGGGCAAGACTCTGAATTGGCAATGTTACCCCTGGAAAAGAAACCAGAAGAACCATCTATGTGGTGGGCACACCGAAATACACAGGTAAGCATCCTGCATATCCAGGGAACAAAGCCAGTCATCCTGTTTGAGCAGGGGCAACAGACCAGGAAAAACCTGGAATAAAACACTATGTTCTTCTGCCACCTGAGCACTGGCTCGATCACCCTTTTCCACGGAAAGAAGAGTACCTCCTCCTCCTGAAGGACAGCTACGTAGTCTGGAGGGTAGAAGGAAGGTACCAAAGGGGTCTTGGGGGGTTGTTTCAAAAGTTCCAGTGTGTGACCCCTCTCTATAATCTGAAGAATCCAAACATTCGAAGTTATGCTTCTCCATTGGCTGAGATGAAGGGAGAACCGACTCAAACCACCACTCTTGGTTGAGGACTGTGGGGGGGGGGGTCTGGCAAGGAGTCAGGGAGAAGCGTATCCAGTCGCTGGGGCTGATACATTGCCTCTGGGCCATTTCGTGGCAGGACCCGAGGAAAAGGAGGGGGTAGGCAAGGCAGAAGTAGCCTTGGAGTCTGGCGCCCACATCGGACTTGTGGGACACCTTACAAAAGGGCGGACACTGTCTACTCCTAGGCTGGGTATGGTACAGCGAGTGGACTGATTTAATGGCCCTCCCAGAGGCCTGTAAGTCATTAATTACATTCTGGACATACAACCTAAAAAGCTTTGAGCCATTAAAGCACCTTTTGCCAGACACCTGCAGCTAAACCAGAGACCCTCAGGCAGGCATGCATGCATACAGAGGCAAATACCTGTGGCAGCAGCAGCACTGGTACCAGTGTCGGACATATCGTGCAAGGCCCTGAGGAGGGGTTTGCTAATATCCTCGGCGGGCTGGAGAGACTTGAGGACCTCATTTATGGAAACGCTCCTGGGAGGGCCTGAGCAGTTGCCCTGCCCTTCTTCCATATGGTATTTTGGTACTTGACCATATGGGATAAGTAGTTTGCATACCTAAGTCCCAGAGTAGTGGGAAGGGAGCTAAGGTATTTAGGCACCTTGGATCTGTCATGCACCACTTTGATTACCACAGAATCAGTCTTAGATTGGGCAGCATAATAGGGTAGTCCCTGGGGGGGCATGATAGAGCTTATGTACCCTCTTAGGCATGGCAGGGACCATGTCAGGGTGGTGCCAGGCCACAGTGGTAGCATTCCTCAGTGCTGGCAAAATGGGAGGAATGACCTTTGGAGGAGATTCTGGGATCTCCAAGAAGTCCACCAGGTCTCTTCTGGTGGCATCCTCTTCCTCAGTGTGAAAGCCCATAGCAGAAGACAGCTGCTTCATAATGTTAAAGAAGATAGGGTTTTCAGCAGGGGACCTGGGAGTATGCTTGACAGAGTCCTTGCTCACTGATGAAGCTGTAGATCTGTCTGAGGAAAGAGGTTCCACCTCTTCTTCATGGAGGATAAGGTCAGGGTGGTACTCCTCCTTGATGTCGACCCTCTCAAAGTCATGGTCCGACAAACGAGGCACCGATGGCATCCTGAAGGGTGCAGGTCGATAAGGCTGAACCGACGGAGTGCCCGCCGGTACCAGGGACACCGGGCCTATGTGTACCTAGCTGGTGCACAAGAGCCATTGTCAACAGAGTTAAAATAGTATGAAGGCAGACGGGTTGTCAGGACAAAGCGTGATGAAGCATTGGGCCTTGAGAGCTTGATGGCCCCTGCGTCTGAGGACCTCGAGAAACATCAGGCCTTGACAAAGGGGCTGGGGTCGATGACCAAAGGTTGACGACCCATGAGAAGTAGAAGGAGGTGCTGCCAGTATGGGCCTGGTTGGAGCAGAGGCCTGGGCAGCAGAGGATATCGGTGTAGCTGCAGCAGATGGGGTACCCCGGAGGAAGAGGAAGAAGCCATCTGAAAACCATAGCACTGCTGTGGGGAGCGGTCCCGGTAAATGGAAATTACATACTTACCGTAATTCTTGATCTTCTTGGACACAGTCTCCACCAGTCATTCATACTAATGGGACTACGCCGGAGGTGCTAGGACCCTGCGGGAGTCAAAAATCTTCAAGAGGGCCAGTACCGGGGATAGGACCACACATGCACAGCACCACTAGAGTATCTCGTGCCTGTATAGGCTATCTCGGCGTCGACCCTCCAACCACCTCAGTACCTTTTCGATCAAGGAAGTGCAGCGTAACTATTAAAATAAATAACTTACCCTAACCTCCGGGCATGTGAAGGTCTGGATGATCCATGCAAGAAGGGTCTATTGAACAATGTCTTCACAGCCCGAACAACAAGTGAGCCTGGGGGATGGTGGGTGGGTGGGCATGTGAATGAGTGGTGGAGACTGCTTCCAAGAAGAGCAAGCATTATGGTAAGTACGTAATTTCCATATCTTCCTGGACTCAAGTCTTCACCACTCATTCACACTAATGGGAGAGTACCAAGCTAAAACCAACCCACCTTGAGTAGGGCGGTCGGAGATAAGGTTCACTCAGAATGGAAGTCCAAAGGACTGTCCTGCCAAGAAAGGAGCTGTCTGGAAAGGACATCCAGAACATAGTGCTTTACAAAGGTATGCACTGAGCTCCAACCCACTACCTTGCAGAAGACTGCAATGGACATATTACGAATCTCCGCCAGGGAGCAGCAACCACTGTGATAGAGTGGTGTGAACTCAGCCTTTCAATTGGCCTGAGACAAGGCTTAGTAGTGTCAAATACATGCTACTAACCTAGCTGAAAACGTCTTAGGGCAAGAAGCTGACCTAGCTGAGGCATGCTGAAGCTACAAAAACTGCTCGAAGTGTAGCTTTTCGTTCTGTTGATGAGAATGGAAGAACCATTCTAACATTCAGAGAGAAGGGAGTGCACGTTTCCCTTCTGGACTTAAGGCAAAAACTTCAGTAACTGTAAGAGCCAGAGGAAATGTCTACTGGTTCAAGTCAGTCAGAAAATGCGCAGATGTGTACCTCCTCTACCAAGTATTTTTTGTTTACTTTTGTTTTACCAGGAGAGACACACAAAGCTGAAAGCTTGTTTACAGGTACAGCCTGGCTGACCTGCGAACAACAGGTCCAAGAGGCACTCGAACATGTTATTTGGTGGGCACTGAAGGGTCCTGGTGGGATTTGTTCGTCAAATGGAGAAGGGTTTCCATTTAGCCATGTAAGCCTTCCTGGTTAAAGGCCTATACACGACTTAGACGCTATCTGCGAAGGTCTGGGAGAAACCAGAGTCTACCAACTTCCAATCCGATGAGGAATCACTCTGCCCCAGTTTGCCAACAACTCGCGTAGCGCTCTTTGAATTAAGGGAAGAGAGGAAAAATGTACAGGAGAACTTGTCTACTGCAATAATGATCCTGACAGAAGACACCAGGGTCTGGATTTCTGAAGCAGGACAGAGGCAGACCTGCATTAAGAAAGGACGCAGAAAGGACCAGGCTCGGGCTGTCCCAGTCGTCAAAAGTGACTGTACAACAACTGAAACTGGCACAACGTGCTCAAGCCACCACTCACCATGGCCTTTCTGTACAGGCGGTAGGAAAAAGCTCCACCTTGCTTGTTGACAAAAAAGGAAAATTACGTACCTACCGTAATTCTTGATCTTCTTGGACGAGTCTCCACCACTCATTCACACTAGTGGGATTAGCGCCGGAGGCACTAAGACCCATCGGGAGCAAACTTTTGCTAGAGGGTCTGTGCGAGAGACGCGCCAGCGAGACAGCGGCTCGAGCGGTAATGACCATCTCGGCGACGACCCTCCAAACTACTCAGTACCTTTTACCAAGGAGGTGCAGCGCAACTAACGGAAAGAGTAAACCCAATATTAAAAACGAGGACATAAGATAGTCCGTGATGACCCGTGTAAGAAGGGTCAGTAAAAGAAGTCCTCACGGCCTAAAGATTTGAGGAGTGAAGACCAACACAGCGTGAGCTCGGGGATGGAGGTGGGAGGTAGAATGAGTGGTGGAGACTCGTCCAGAAGATCAAGAATTACGGTAGGTACGCAATCTTCCTATCTTCCTGGACATAAGTCTCCACCACTCATTCACACTAGTGGGAGAGTACTCAAGCTGATAATCCCCAAAAGGGCGGCAGGAGAGCCAGAGCTCACGCTGGGCTCAAGATAGAAGCCCATTAAGGATAGTTCCTTTCTAACGCGGAATGTCGCCTAGCATGAACATCCAGCATAGTGCTTAATCTAAGGTATGCACTGAGCTCCAGGTATGGCGTTGTATATATCTGCACTGGAACATTGCGACTTCACGCTAGGGATGCCAAGTGAAGTTTCTAGTAGAGTGAGCGCATACTCTACCTTCTAATTTAACTTGAGCCATGGAATAGCAATGACGAAGGCATGCCACTAACCATGAAGAGATGCATCTAATAGCGACAGGTTGACCCAGCCGGTGTCGCTAAAGAAACGAACAGTTGCTGAGTCTTATGAACATCCTTGGTTCTATCTAAACAGAACCAAAGGCTCTTTAACATCCAAGGAATGAAGAGCTCTGCCCCCTTCATTTTGGAAATTAGCGAGCGGCTGGAAGTACCAGAGGTTGGTTTAGATGGAATTTGACACAACCTTGGGAAGAAATTTAGGATGAGTAATGGAGAACTACCTTTGTCTTTATGGAATACAGTATACGGAGGGTCCGTAATCAGGGCATGTATCTCAGAGACCCTCTGAGCTGAGTAATGGCCACCAGGAAGGCAGTCTTCCAGGTAAGAAATTTTAGCTCACAGGTAGCTAAGGGTTCAAAGGCTTACACAGTGAGCATGTCCAGCACCAGGTTAATGTCCCAGGCTGCAACTGGACGCTTAACAGGGGGTCTGGTATGGAGAATCCCCTTAAGAAATCTCTTCACCATAGGTAACTGAGCCAGAGTTAAGGAAGAAACCGGCTTATGGAACGCTGAGATGGCACTAAGGTGAACTTTAACTGTGGAGTACTGAAGACCTAAGTTTGATAGGTCCAAAAGATACTCCAGAACCTTGCCAGGAGGACAGGAAAAGGGATTCCAAGAGGATTTTGCACACCAGAGAGAAAACGCTTCCATTTGGAAGCGAGGCTTGGCTGTGGCTGCCTCGAGCAGCCAGAAGGATGTCTGAGACTCTACGAGAGACGTTGAACCGATTCACTTCTATCTCTTCAGGAGCCAAGCATGAAGGTGAAGTGATTTCAGGTTGGGATGGACCAACGAATCCTGAGTCAAAAGACTGATTTGCAAAAGGAAGTGGTCTCGAGAGGCTGCCAACATACTGTTGAGTAGAGGAAACTATAGTTGCGAGGCCAGGAAGGAGCAATGAGAATCATCTTGGTCCCCTGAGACAACTTGAGGAGTACTTCTGGATTAGAGGAAGCGGTGGAAAGGCGTAAGAAAGCGCTTTGTCCACCGCAGCCTGAACGCATCCTGACAGAAAATGCCAGGCCCTGGATTTCTGGAGCAGAAGAGAGGCAGTTTCTTGGAGGGGATGCAAAAGGTCCAGGTCTGAGTCCCCACTCTTTGAACAGGGACCGAGCTACGGCTGGATCGAGAGACCACTGTGAGGGTCTGCCTCCTGCTCTGCTGAGGTGATCTGTTAGGTCGTTTGTATACCCGCAGATAAACCGCTTGAATCAGAGACTTGTGCTCCAAGCACCACTCCCACACCCTCATTGCTTCCTGCAAAGGGATAAGAATGAGCACCGCCTTCTTGTTGATGTAATACATCACTGCTTTGTTGTCCGCTTGAAGGAGAATGTTCTTGTGACAAAGGACATCCTTCAGAGCTCGGATTGCATAGAGGACCGCTCTCATCTCCAGGACATTTATGTGGAGATGAGTTTATAACTGAGTCCATACACCTTGAGTGTGGAGGGAGAGACAGTGAGCCCCATCCCATTAGCGATCGCCTGTGGGATGGAGATCTGATGATCCGGGGAGCAAAGGGAATCCTTCCAGGAGATTGCTCTCTTGAGACCACCAGGTGAGAAGACCTTCAAGGCGCCGCCACCTTGATGGGATAAGACTGGGGTGAGAGGTCGGGGACCACTGGTGGAGAGCATCCATTGGGTGGTTCTCATGTGCAGTCGGGCCAGAGGGACAGTGAGAGCACGAGGACGCCTATGAGACCAACATGCGTTGCATCGAGAGAGCTGTAACCGATTGGTTCTCCCTGATGTAACGGGCCATTCGAAGGATGTCGAGTCTTCTGTCCTCTGGAAGGAAAGCCTTCGCTGAAGAGGTGTCTAGAAGGGTCCCTATGAAAAGGAGCCTCTGGGAGGGTTGCAGTTGAGATTTTTTCAAATTCAGCAGAACTCCCATGGACGTGAGAAGACGAGAAGTCGTTTGCACGGCTTCCAAAGTCCCTTGGACGGAAGGGCTTGCTAGAAGCCAATCGTCCAGGTAGGGAAACACTCGGAGTCCGACTTTCCTGAGATGCGCCGCGAGAACTGCACAACACTTTGTAAAAACTCGCGGCGCCGAGGATAGCCCAAAGGGCAGGACTCTGAACTGATAATGCTGACCCAAAGCTACAAACCTGAGGAACTTACGGTGGGTCGGGTGGACAGGGATATGCTGGTAAGCATCCTGCATATCCAGAGAGGCCAGCCAGTCGTGCTGATGCAGCAAGGGTAACAGGGTACCTAGGGAAATCATCTTGAATTTCTCCCTGGGGAGGAATTTGTTTAACTTTCTGAGGTCTAGAATAGGCGCATCCCCAGATTTCTTTGGAACCAGAAAGTAATGGGAGTAGAACCTGTGTACACAGTAGATGCGGGGCACCAGTTCTATTGCCCTGTTTTCAGAAGGCCCTGGATCTCCGCGTGAGGAGGTCTGACTGAGAGGCAAACAACCTGGGTTGTCGCCTGGGAGGACAATTGGGGGTTTCCAAGAAATTGAGAGAATAACCCTCATGAATTATCCGAAGAGGACCCATTTGTCCGAAATTATGGACTTCCACTGGTTGTAGAAGTACATCAGGCGACCTCCCACGGAGGAGAAAATTCCACCTCGGGCAGAGTGGATGGAACTTGAGGCCAACGACTATAAGGTAGCACTGGGAGCTTTGGGCCCCTGCGCTTTCTGCTGCGTCTTCTTTTGAGGTTGGGCAGGTTGGCTTTTATGGAAGCTTCCCTGCTCTGCTGCCTCGAAAGGACTGACGTACTCATGAAACTGACGTCTGTTCACATGCCCCGAGAGGGACAGGCGGAGGTCTGGCTAACTTAATGGCCGATCTAGTCTTCTGAGTGGCCTCTAAGGCTTGCTCCACCTGAGGGCCAAAAGAAAGGAGCCATCAAAGGCAGGCGCCATCACCTGCTGCTGAGCATCATTGGTAAAGCCAGAAATACGATAGCCAGGAATGGCGCCCGAGTACAAATCTCACTGCTGAGCGAGAAGCAGTGTCGAAGCGTCCATGGTGGCTTTGACCTGTTGGTTGATGGACTCAATACCTCTTATAACGGTCAGAAGAAACTCTGACTTGGAATCCGAATCTGGAAGAACTCAAACCATTCTTTTCATAGAGTGCCACAGGATATACTCATACTGAGAAAAATAGCCTTGATAACTGGCCACATACTTAGAGTGGAAGGCAAAGACTCTCTTACCTAATGTATCAATCTTAGAGACTCTTTGTTAATAGGTCGAGCTGTAGTAGTTTGAGGAAGAGCGACCTTGTCATTCTCTGCCAGGACTACAATAGGATCCATAAAGCGCTTGGGATGCAAAATGGGACGATCCTTGGAGCTGAATACTTCTTATCGTGGATTTAGCCACTGAGGGAATAAGAGCAGGATTATTCCATCCATTTGAGACAGGCGTCTCGAAGGAAAGCTGAATGGAGGAGTCAAATCTGTAGGGATCTCCGAGCCATGAAGATACTGGAGTCTTAATATCTTCCCAGGATCGACGTTCTGTAGTCTGGAGAGAAAGAGTGGATCCCAGGTTCTTCAACAGAGACTTAAAGGACAGGTCCTCCACCACAGGCTCTGTAGCAAAAGAAAGATCCTGTTTCCTCCACTTCATCACCCAACCGAAGATCTGGGTCAGGCTCAACATCATCTCCTGATGGTCCAGAAAGGACCGTTTGGACAGAGAAAGGTGAAATTAGGAGAGGAGGAAATAGCAGAAAAACAAGGAGGAGAGTCCCAAGGGCTGCGGGCGCGAGGCGGCCAAAGCGGACTTGAGCGGCACCGAGGGCGCCTGGCTGAAGGGCAGCGGCCCATAGCGCCCAGCCGGCGCCGCGGGCGAAGCAGCGCAAGCAGCGGCCGGCTAACGCCCTTGATCGGTGCAGCAACGGCACCGCGAACAACACAGCGATAACCGCCCTACTCCGCGGCACCACGCGGCGCGCAAGACTCAGCAGCCGCGCGGGCCGAGCGCCCGGAAGACCCAGCTGACACCCGGCGGTGGCCGACAAGCAACAGACCCTGCCGAGCGCGGAAAAACCCCAGGAACCTGGAAAGCTAGAGAGGAAAAACCGAGTAAGGGCATCGGTGGGGCCCCTGCGCCCGCAGCCATGTGAGGGGAAACACTAAGCCGGAGTCGCTGGCACCGAAGAAGGCGCCACGCGACTAGGAAGATCCAACCGCCCTACCTGATCGCGGAGGGGCCGAGGGCTCCGAGGCAACCGAGCCAGGCAGAAGAACCAACCTCCGAGCCCATTGCTCCCACAAGAGCGGCCCACTGATGAACTGCTCATCTGGAGTCCTACCTATAGGCGGGAGGGACTCGATGTGCGGACGGCGATTACGGAAGTTGGCGACTCCGAAGAGGACCGGCAACTAGCGCGATAACGGCGTCGGCGCAGACACATACCAGAGAGGCGACCTCGAGTGATGCCTTCTCTTTTTGACCTGTGGGGAAGAAGAGCTCGAGGCGAACGGTGCGAGAATCGACGTTTATTTTATGCTGAAGGGACCGCCCATCCCCGGACATCGGACTGACCGTTGTCGAACCCGGCTGAGAAGAAGAGGCTGACTGAACAGCTTTCATACGAAGTCTCCCTACCGTCACCTGACCTGCTCATGGTCGACTCCGTCCAGTAGGCCGAGACTTCTTCAAGTAAAATTTAAATATTAGAAAAATTTAACGAAAATAGAATAAAATTAAGCGATACTACTTATCGTGATAAAGTTACAAAAAAACAAACTGAAAACTATGCGCTAGTTTGAAGTTTGACTCCCGACAGGCGAGCGACGTCGTCACTGAAGCGCACTCGACGGCGGGAAAAAAGGAACTGAGGCGGTTGGAGGGTCGTCGCCGAGATGGTCATTACCGCTCGAGCCGCTTCTCGCGGCGCCGTCTCTCGTGCCGACCCTCCAGCAAAAAGTTTGCTCCCGATGGGTCTTAGTGCCTCCGGCGCTAATCCCACTAGTGTGAATGAGTGGTGGAGACTTATGTCCAGGAAGATCATCACAATTTTGTCATCTGCCCAAAGTGAAATAACTCTGTGACAGAGAGCCTCCCTCGCCCTGGAGGAATCTAGGGAAGCTTCCCTGCTGGGAAGGTGAAACTGACACCTTCCCCAAAACAGAAAAAACCCTCCTAGGGAAGGGAGAGGAAAGCAGAGGCAACTGCTTCTGAAGAGTCTAGCTCGGAGTGAATGGCACGGAGCCAATGTCCAGGAAGTGAAGGTTTGGATACTGAGAACTCCTTCCTGAACAAGGACCTACTTGACCTTTAAGGTTGAGAAAGGGAGCATGCCGTCTGTTAATTTGGAGGCAAGCAAGGAAGTAGGAACCTGTGTTCTGACTCACTGTGGAGTCACTTCTGTTGCTCTGAGGCCCTGATCCAAGGAAAGAGAGTCTGACAGAAAAAAAAACAACAGACTGGGCTGCCGCCCAGGTCTAGAAAAAATCTCTGAATTAAGAGAAAATCCCTCTCGGAAAATCCTGATGACCCATATCTCCACTAGATTGGACTTCCCCTAGAAGTAAAAGAAGTCAGGTGTCCTCCACTGCTGTCAAGAGGCGACCGCCTCATGCAGCTTAGGTGGAATCTGGGCTGGATCCAGAAGGATGGTATCGGGTGCTTTCGGGCCTAGGCCCTCTGCTATGATGATTTTTTATTTTTAAACAATTAGTTAGTGCCTGACAAGGCTCTCAGGCCTCTACCTTGAAAGGACTGCCTGTTACAAGAATGACGATGATGTCGTCCATCTGAGGGGCAGAAGGAGCCTGAGTGTCCCCCATAACTTAATCTGAGAACCGAACCAATAATCACAGCTGAGGAGATGTTAATCACCCATTGCCAATGGCAGCTACCGTAGGGCCAGTGTCACGGGGTGCTATATACTCCTATCAAAGGAGCGGAAAAGTTCGGAAGGCTCTCGACCATTGAACTAGAGCGTTCTACAGGGTGTACCTGTACTGACAACTGAAAGAAGTTCAGACGCAGAAGTCCTTGGTCCACAGAAGCCTGAAATGTTACGGTGGACCCCATATTCCTGAGAAAAACTGAAGAGAAGATCTTCCATCACGTACTCTACTGATACAGAACTTGCATTCCAGTCTCTAAAATGAGTCATCCGCTGTATCACTGACAAGTGGGACAGGGAGAGGCTCATCCAGATCCACTTCTACCCCAGAAGAACCCCCAAGAGGAGGTCTAGGTCAGAATCACTGAGACTCTGCCACCTGCAAAGGTGTTGAGGAGCTCGACGCCTCTTCATGGAGCTGGCAGTAGTGCTGCGTGGAATGTGGAATTCCACTGGCAGAGGAGCATGCAAAAACAATTCTGCCAGTGTAAAAACCACTGGAACTTCACTGAAACCGCAACAGATCTTCACACACTAGGATCCGCGGGCACTTTATTCCACGGAAAACCACTCCGCAAAACCCTCCATGGAAAAGAAGAGATCAGCAGAAGTGAAACTCCGCAACTTGTTCCGTCACACAGCACCACCCATGGCGCCGGCATCACTCGAGACAATGGTACGGCACCGTGCAGCGTCGTCACCCGCAGCGCCAACGGAACCCAGCAATCACGGCACCGCACAGCACTCGCAGTGCCCTGCAGCACCAGCAGTACCCGTGGCACTGCACGGCAGCGACGGCACTGCCCACAGCACCAACGGCACTGCCACCGTAGACCTGAAGAAGGGAGGAGAGAAGGAAAACAGTACCCATGCCAGCCCCTGCATGGAAAAAGGAGAGGGGGTAGACATGAGGGGTTGGCGTCAATGGCGCTGACACCAAAGGCAGCACTGCGCACATCCTGGCCCAATCAACCCAGCTGTAGTCCAGTGGCTTCAAGGCCCAGAAGCATCGGAACTGGGTCCACTGGCCGGGAAAACTGGACAGATGCCGAAACCCCCTACTCCAAAGGAGCGGCCCAGAGTTGAAACTGCTCACCGGAACCCTGCCGAGGACAGAGATGGGATCTGGTGTCGAAGAACGCAGTCGTTAAGAGCGGGGCCAGAGGGGAACCCACCAGAGTCGGTTCAGGCCTACTGCCTTCCACCACTGATGATCTCCGCGCAGACGTACCAGAGGGTGACCTTGAGCAATACCGATTCTTCTTCCCCCAAAAGAGGAAGAAGAGCTTGAGGTCAAACTGAGCTGGAAGCCCAGAACTGCCTGTTTTGTGCTTTGGCGGACTGTCCTCCCCCTAAGCACAGAACTGCCTGTGGTTGGACACCCCCTTCATAAAGGGCGGCGGACCGGACACAGCCCTTCTGCCATTACAACTTTCAAACGAAATCTTCTTACCGTCACCGCTACCGTCAAAGGTTGACTCCATTGATGGCAAGTAAGAAATTATTTTTCTTCTTCTTCTTCATCATATCTTCTTTTCCTTTTTTTAAAGAAGAAAAGACCACTAAAAATGTCAATTTAAACAAATACTGAATGCATAAGCTGTTTTCGTATAGATGACGACTTGATTCCGGCAGGCGAGCGATGTCGACATAGAAGCGCACTCTACGGCGGGAGAAAAGGAACTGAGGCAGTTGGAGGATCGATTAAAGGTAGTGCTAATGAGAAAATTAGATGGTGGTCGAATACATTGGGCGGTGATCTTAATACCTGGGACGGGAATAAAATATGGTTGCACACTATTAAACATTCAAGGCAGTAAATATAAAAGTAGTTCAATATAAAGTGTTTCATAATTTGTACGATACTCCTCATCAGTTACACAGAGTGGTGCAACGAACATCCCCTACCTGTCTTACATGCAACAACAACCCTGGCACCTTGTTTCACAACTTTTGGGAGTGTGAACATTTTAGAGGTTACTTACTTACTTACTGTATGAGGTGTCCCCAGGCTGACAGGATGACTCCTGCCACTCGCAGTCCCCACACTCAACTACTCTGGCACCCCCAGCAACCGGATCCATACCTCGGCAGAGAAACCCACTGACCCTGACTGGGGAGGGGGGGTTAAGCCTCGCAGGAACAAGTGTTGTGAGATAAGGCCTAGGAAAAGTCAGGCTGACAGTGACCAGCACAACAGAGAAACACAGAAATTGTCAGCGGATAAAGACTGCTAGGCCCATCTAGTTTGCCCGTAAGCCCTGTACTTGATTACGGCTTCTGACCCTCCCTCTGCTTTACCTCTATGGCTTCCCTATGCCTGTCAGTCAGGTGCAGGGAAAGTAAACAGCGTTATAGAGAGAAATAAAAGAATGGTCTCCATCAGCTTGCCAATGACTGATGTCAAGCTGACTGACCTGTAGTTCCCTGGCTCATCCCTACCCCGCTCTTATACAAGGACGCTACATCAGCACTTTTCCACTGTCATGGCACCACACCTCTCAATCAATCAATCTTTATTTTACCAGGCGAAACGCCACTGAGTGAACTCATTTTCAAGGTGGACCTAGGAAGTTAAGGTAAGTATAATGTACAATAAGAAAACAGTATACATAATGCAAAATATGGGTACACAGGATAAATACATAACGATATGAGACTTATACAATGGAGAAATCTAGAGAACAATAGTTTGAGAAGGCAAAAATGTCTATAAACAATATGTGCAAGTAACTTGTAGTTTACAATATATACAACTGCCTGCAAGCAGTACTATAAGAGTATCCTTGAGGCAACATATAAATAAATACTAGGATATCTATTGTGCGCCTCACATATGGGGAGGGAAGAGGAAGTGGGGACATTATGCATAGTAGGGGGGAGGAGGAAAGAGCAGGATGCAGAGGAGACAGGAGGAAGGAGGAGATACAAAGCGATGGGAGGCACCAACGTTATTTAGCAAGGATGGTGTCAAGTGCACCAAGGGAGGCAACTGCAGACAGGTAATGCCAGGCCACAATCAGGGGACGCATTTATATGCCTCCTTGATAGATTGTGAATAAAGTGTCTTGAATGAAGCCAGGGAGATAGGGTGGGCCATCTTAAGAGTTTTTTGCAGGTTATTCCACAGTTGGGGTAGAGAGAAATTTATAGAGGACCTACCAAATCTTGATTTGACCTTAGGTATGGATAAGTGATATAAGTGGAGCTTCTTAACGCATACTTGCTTATTGTACTTAGGGGTAGACAGTCAGCTATGAATACAGGCAACTTTTTTTGTGATTACTCTGTAAATCCAGAAGGCAGCATTTCTTTGCCTTCTGAAAGTGAGAGATGACCGGCCAACTAAGTTGTAGAGAGAGCAGTGATGCATAGAATATAGCGCACCAGAGATAAATCTTATGGCTCTATGGTACAGCACATCAAGTTTGGTTAATGCAGATGGAGGAGCTTGGTCATAAAGGAAGTCACCATAGTCCAGAATCAATAGGAAGGTGGATTGGACCAGCCTTTTTTTAGCATCCTGAGTCAGCAGGTGTTTGAGCCTATAAAACAGGCCAAGTCTCTGCTTAAGCTTTTTTACTATTTCCTCGATATGAAGAAGAAAGGAGAGATTATGGTCAATCCAGACCCCAAGATACCTGAAATTGGGTACGAAGTCTAATGGTTCACCTAGGAGAGTAGTAAGCTTCAGTACGAATCCTAAGGTAGCAGGATTAGGGGTACAGATTAGGGGAGAGAGAAGCACTGCCTTACTTTTTTTAGCGTTCAAAACAAGCTTCCTGTTCAGTAGATTTAATTGGAGCTGCTTGAACTCCTGCTGTAAGTCAGAGCAGGCTGCTTCGGGGGTAACAAAACACACAAAACAAGCAGCACTCTCAGAAAACAAATGAAAAGAAACCAAGTCGGTAGTCACGCTGGAGCACTAGCGCTCGAGTCCAAGGCATGACTCTTCATCAGGGTCACGCCTTGGACTCAAAGCGCTGAGTAGTAGCCGCGGGCTCCAGCTGTTGAACTTTACCGACTTGGTTTCTTTCGTTTGTTTTCTGAGTGCTGCTTGTTTTGTGTGTTTTGCTTATGTCTTTTTAGCAGCACCAACCCTTCCAACGACGTTCCATATGCCTGTGTTTTTGTTTCAGGGGTAGGTCTGCTAATGTAAAGGACTGTATTGTCTGTGAAAAGATGAATATTTATGGATTTTAATCCCGAGTCAACACTATTAATGTGAAGTGTGAAGAGCAGTGGTCCCAATATGGAGCCTTGTGGGACACCCCTGAGCAAGGGTTTCAGCGGCGCAAATTCCCTCTTCTGCTTTCACCTGCTGAAGATGACCTACAAGGTAGTTTGAGAACCATCTCATGGACGGTGGGTCAAGACCAATCGTATGGAGAGTATGTAAAAGCAGGTCGTGATCGACAGTGTCAAACGGCTTGCTTAAATCCAGGAATACTGCACATACAACATTTTTGTTATCAAGGGCACCCCACCAGTCATTAGTCACTTTTGCAAGGGCTGAAATTGTACTATGACGTGGTCTAAATCCTGATTGCAGAGGATTAAGCAGATTAGAGGAGTCCTGGAACTTTCTAAACTATGTACTATTTTCTGCAACATTTTAGAAAGTATAGGGAGTAGGGAAATGGGTCTATAGTTATTCAGATCACCTGGATCACCAGATTTGTAGAGAGGGATCACATGGGCGGTTTTCCAAATATGTGGGATATCACCTTGCATAAGTGATAGGCTGAAGAGGTGCGTAATTGGCACAGCCAGGATGTAATGAGTAAGTTTTAGGAAGTATGAGTCAATTAAGTCTATGCCTGCACTCTTCCTACAATCCAGCTGTAAAATTAAATCCTCCACTTCTTTCAGAGATACAGGCTGAAAGGCAAAGGCTGTGGCATTCACCGAGACGTTAGTGTCCAGTTTTGCTGGATCCTGTAGACCAAGTTGAGAGCACAGGTTACTGGCCGGGAAGTATCGAATGCAAGGCCTACAGTGGCGAAGTGGTTATTGAGGAGGTCAAGGATTATATGTTTATTGGTCACTGTGGTGGAACCAGAAGTGATTTTACCAGGCAGAGAGTTAGAAGATGCATGACCTTCTATATCCTTGAACGTTTTCCAGAATTTGGCAGAGCATCTAAGGGAAGAGTCCAGTTCGGTGTGGAAATAATCTGTTTTAATCTCCTGGATCATCTTTGTACAGCGGTTCCTAACTGTCATAAATGCTGTCCAGTCTGCCGAAGTTTTGCTTCTCCAAGCTTTTTTCCATAGTGAATCTCTGTAAAGCGGTGCAGCCTTCAACTCTGCTGTAAACCAAGTACAGGACTTTTTCTCTACTCTGTCTAGGTAGCTACTGAAAGGGGAGCTACTGAAAAGGTCAGCCTGTGGGGCTGCCACGGCTGTGCGTATCATCTGGCCCGGGAGATTTATCTCCCTTAAGGGCCATAAGTTCCTTAAAGACCATGTCAGCTCTGATCGGCTCCTCACACATCTGCACCCTCCTCCCTCCCTTTGCCAATCCAACCCTGTGGTATTGGTCCATCCTTCTCCTTAGCGAATACAGAGAAGGAGTATTCATTCAATACTTCTGTCTTTCCTTTACTTTCCTCCAATCACTCAGTCCCTTCTTTCAGTTTGACAATCAATTCCTTCATCCTCCTTTTATCTCGGATGTACCAAAAATAAAGGTCTTGTCACCATCTGTAACTCCCTCAGCTATCCCTCCACTATTCGTAGCTCAGCCCCTGCTTTGGCCTTTCTTACCTCCCTACTAGCTGCCTTGAGTTTGTACAGGTATACCACTCTGTCCTCTTCGTCTTCCTGTATTTTTTTTCAAGGAAGCCATTTTCTTCCTCAATGCACCTACATTTCCCTGTGTACCAGAGGGGTTTCTTGTGCTTGTTCTTCTTGCCCTTCTGTTTAAGACAGATGTTGGTAACTTCCTGAATCCTTCCTAATTATGAACCATTTTCTTCTACTCTAGTCCCCGAGCTTGGCCAGGTGCACAGTCAAAAAGAAGCTCCCATTTGGTGAAATCTGCCTTTTTAAAATCCAGAATACATGTTAGTGTTCAGAACTTCCTTCTAGTCTCGAGCTGAAACCACATTTACTGGTGATCTCCGCTTCCCAGGGGCTCAGCCATGCTGATGTTCCTAACAAAGTCGCAGTACATCAGTAAGAGGTCCAAGATTGCCTACTCTCTAATCATCTCAATCAACATCTGGGTTAAGAAGCCATCTTGGACTGTATCCAGGAGCAAAAGGCTTCTGCTGCTATTGGTTTTAAAGATGATCAAATCTATGTACAGTAAGTTGAAGTCTCTCACTATCACCAAATTTCCCCCTGCAATGATGTCTTCCTGATTTCCATTTCCAACTCCTAGTCTGTGCCTTTACTCTGATTTGGAGGCCAGTAAACATCCCAACCCCAATTGTTTATCCTCCCTCTGTTTGGGCTCATGTCCAAATAGTCTCAATGCCCCCCTCCTCCTCCATATCCTTCCTTGTGGTTGTGATCTCTTCCCTGACACAGAGCACCACCCTTCCTCCCCTTCCTCTTGCCCTATCCTTCTTAAACAGCGAGAACCCTGGGTTGGAGAGATCCCAATTACGATTTGTGGACACCCAGGTCTCCCTGACCGCCACCAGATCCACAAGGTCATCCATCACCAAGGCTTTGGGATCATCCATCTTGCTTCCAATGCTCGTACACCAAGTACCTCCAGTCCAATCAGTCCATATCGGGGGTCCTGCCTGCCAGACCCTCCATAGGAAAATGAGGGTCCTCTGACCCATTTCAGTCCTCCAACCTGTCCCTCGTCCTCTCAATACTTAGGTGTAGCCTGTCCGAAAACTACAGGGTTTTCTCCTCCCAGACTCTTCCTCAGTTCCCTATGTAGCCAAAGCCTTACTCCCTATACCACTCTAAGCCAGATGTTTAAGTTTGAGACTATCTGCTTCCTAACAGTACTGGCTTCGGGAATGGTAGCACTTCTAAGCATGCAACCGTTTTGCCATCTCCCTAAGCTCCCAAAAAATACGATGAATCTGGACTGGACTAACTCCACCCTGCATCCTGCCAGGTTGTTTTATCCAGGTGGATGATCATGTGGGTTTATCCCCCTCTCCCTAAGTAATTAAGTGTAGCATGGGTATAATTTTTTTTCAGCCATCATACCTGGCAGGCAAGCTACTCCTTTTGTCCAAGCTGGTCTTTCCTCATTGCCATTCCGGTCCTCTTACTATAGGGTTTTCCAGTACAAGAACTTTAATTTCTTTGCTCACGTTTAATGCCCCAATCCCCGTTGTACTACTGAAGTCCTGGCCACTCCAAACCCTCACTCTTAGGCTTATTTAGCCTGGTAATGATCCCCTCCCTAGCCCTAACCTCTTGTAACAGTATGGCATGGTTTTCCAAAAGTCCTCCCCCTCAACCATCCCTTTCTTGAGCAAGCTGCGCCCACCCCCTTTATACTCCCCAGTGTTTTTTTATCTGCCCAGCCTGAATTTCCCTCTACTCTTCTCTTCCCCCTAACCTGTACTGTACTTCCCCTTGCCCCCTGCCCTGCATCATTCTTTTCTCTTGACACATACTTAAAACTGCCTCCATTCTTCCCCACCGAATTCCCCACATGCCCTACGAGATTACCCTTTTCCCACTTGCCTACCTCCCTGTCCCTCCCCCCATGTTCCTATGCTCCCACTGCCCCATCTGACTGCCCTAACCTTACTCTGTCTCCCCTCTCCCTGTGACATGGCTGGGCAAGATACTATCCCATTTTGTTATGCAGACAGCATTAAAAGCAAGGACCTGTTTTGTCATCTCCTATTCTTCCACTTGACTGGCTGCGCAATCAAATTTTCTCATGGCACCTAGGAACTGGCCAATGTGATGGTCCCACAATTTCCCCCTGTCATCTCCGTTCTTTCACTTGCTGTTTCTATTCTTTCTTTCTCCCTCCCATTGCTTCTCTGTGGTTAAAAAAATATGTGTGAATCTTTATGTGAAACTGGGATCCCTTGGTTTGCAAATGTATACAACTATTTATTTATTTAAGAGTTTTACCAGGAAAGCACACTAAGCGGGTTACCACTCGATTCCAGTTGCGTCCTGGGGGAGGGGACAATTGGAAACATACAAATCATATGCACAGGGAGAGAGTACAAGAATGCAAATTGTGAAAACATACAAATCATAAGCACAGAGAAGAGTGTACCAGGTGCAATTACATTTACATACAGTAGAGGGGTATTGTATCATAATTACATTTGCACTATGTAGAATACTGTGGTAAGACCGCATCAAGGGAAAACTAGAGCATGTAAAAAAACACAATGTAGTTGTAGATGTATGTAGATTACATATTATTAACATCAGATGAGGAACAATAGTACATGTAACAGAAAAACTCAAAAAGTATTTACTGTACTGTGAGGAGCCTCCATGTGTAACCCCTAGCTATACTAAACTTAGATGTGTAAGCTAGACAGGGAGTGAGGTGTTAAGAGCGCAGCGACTTTGGGGGCCAGCCCCTAGGTGTCCTCATGTGCAGGCACATGTTGAGGAGAAGTGTGCTTTGAGGAGGCGATTTAGGTGAGAGGTGTTAGTGCAGTCATGAATGCTTGCTGGAAGTGCGTTCCAGAGTTTAGGCATGAGGTATTTGAATGCCGCTTGGCCCTTTGATGTGAACATACGTGGAACTCTTAGAAGCCGGGAGTTACCGCTTCTGAGGGAGTAGGTGGGTCGTAATGGGGTTGAGAGGGCAGATGCAAGGGAAGGGGGAAGGGGCTGTGACCAGAATTTCGCTATGGTCCTGATGCTGTGGACGTGCCTACGAGCCTGGAGCGATGTTAGATCAAGGGAGCTATAGAGGTCGCAGTGATGAGTCGAGAGAGGGCAGTTAAGGGCAAAACGACAGAAGGAGTGGAAAAGAGGGTAGAGGCTGGCAAGGGCAGACTTGGGGGCAGCGCTGTAAACTATATCCCCATAGTCAATTATCGGGAGGATAATTTTCTGGACAATTTCCTTACGGGTTGCCAGAGGTAAGCTATCCTTGTTTCGATATAATACACCTAGTTTTGGGCGTAGTTTTTTGTGGATCGAGACGATGTGAGTGGAAAAGTCAAGATGCTGGTCAAGCCAGACCCCGAGATACTGGAAGGAGGTGCGGGTCTCTAGAGGAGACCCCTCAGTTGTGAGGAAGGTAGGGGTAGACTGGAGCCGGGAGAGCCTTTGTCTTGTCCTGAAGGTTAGGGAGACTGTTTTCTTGGCGTTAAGAAAAAGTTGGTTTGAGCGAAACCAGTGCTGTACCGCATTAAAATCTTGTTGGAGTGTGGCGACCACATCAGTGGGGCAGGGGCTTGTTGCATATAGTACGGTGTCATCGGCGTACAGGTGTATGGATGTGTGAGTACAGACTGTGGGGAGGTTGTTTAGGAAAACTGAGAAGAGTAATGGGCCGAGGACTGAGCCTTGTGGGACCCCAGTAGTAACGAGTAGGGGGGGGGAGGAGGTGTTAGATCCAATTTTCACTGATTGAGATCTACCTACTAGATAAGAGTGAAACCAGCTGGTGGCAACATCTGAGAGTCCGGCACTAGAGAGTTTGGAAAGCAGAAGGGAGTGGGAGACTGTGTCGAAAGCTTTTACGAGATCAACGAAAGTGGCTGAGGTGGTATGTCCTTTATCCATACCCGTGAGGATGGCGTCGGTGAGCCTTAGCAGGGAGGTTATGGTGGAGTGTGATTTCTTGAAACCTGATTGGAAGGGTGTAAAGAAAGAGGAAGAATTAAGGAAGGAGGAGAGCTGGACAAAGTGCTCCTGTAGTCTGGCAAAGATGGGAAGAAGGGTGATTGGGCGATAGTTACCCGGTGATGAGGGGTCACCCCCTTTTGGGAGGGGGATGACTGTCCAATGCTTCCAATCTGATGGGACATGAGCAAGAGAAAAAGAGAGCTTGAACACCGTGGCCAGCGGGGTGGCAATGGCCGGGGCAGATAGATGTAACATTTTTGAGTCAAGCCCTGTACGGCACTTGCCTTTAGAGGGGTTGAGACACCTCAGGGCTTTCAGCACAATCAGTGGGGTGACCCAATGAAA
The DNA here is from genome assembly GCA_016271365.2 of Neoceratodus forsteri. NCBI lineage: Eukaryota > Metazoa > Chordata > Ceratodontiformes > Ceratodontidae > Neoceratodus > Neoceratodus forsteri. The sequence continues at coordinate 351,673,238 of JADMNL010000022.1, forward strand.
AGAGAAGCCAGTTATCTGTGGGGATGTTGGCATCGGGGTGGGTGCATACTTGGAGTGAGGCAGAGAGGCTAAAAGTGAGGATGCACAGCTGGTGAAGAAAGTGTTGAAGACTGCGGCCACTTCAGGTGGTTCAGAGACAGTGGAGCCGTCCACCTTTAGGGTAGGGGTGGGCGGCTGGACAGGGGGAGAGAAAAGTGACTTGATTGAGTTCCGGAAATTTGTTGGGTGATTTAGGTTTGTGAGCAAGGATGCCTTGAAATAGTTGGATTTGGCCTGTCAGATTTGCCTAGTGCATGAATTACGAAATGAATGGTATAGTTGGAGTGCCGCCTGTGTGCCTGTTGCCTTGTACGATTTCCAGTTATATTGTATTATTAGTACAATTATATTGTTGAAATGACTGCAGAAAGCTATGTGGTTGACCTTGAGATGTAGTTTGACCTCCACAAGCTTGCTTACAGAACTGGCAACAGAAGACCAGCTCTGGGACAGAATGTTCTACGTTGCTGCACTTGTTAAGACTAGATGTGCTCTTCAAACTGCTTTCAGGAAGGAAACTGGCACAATCTTCGTACATTTTGTAAGAAACAGCAGATGCAACTTACATCATCAGGATGCAGAGTTTAAACTGCCAGGAAAAGATATCTTACAGAACAGAGCATTGTTCTATGGGGGAGAGAGAGAAAGAGAGAGAGAGAGAGAGAGAGAGACTGACTGAGATTTAAACAAAGAGACTCAGATGAAGGATTTTTTTGTTTGTGCTGCCTTTAAGAAGAGCTATCAGTGCAATTTTATTTTTCTGTTTTATTGTTTTTGACAACAATAAACACAACTTAGCCGGACCGTGGCATAGAAGGTTGAGACGCTGGACACCACACTCGGTCACGCCGACGACTTGAGTTCGAACGAATCAGGTTGCTGTGGGCTGGCAGGGAGGATGAGGATTGAGCGCCCATTGGACTGCTCTCCCTCCTGGGGTGGGATGGCATGTCGCTTGCAGCGCCCCCCGGTGGAGACCGGGAGCACTGCAAGAGGACGGCAATAGTTGTGGGACCAAGAAAAAACGGAAAATCGCTCAGGGCTCGGCCAGATGACGGCGGCAGGACTGCCTGCACCTCCTCCAGACCTCCCGCAAGTCATGTCTGCCTCAGCAGCATGGGGCCAATTAAGAGTGTGCCGGACCCCCTACCGGTGCCTTCCCCCTCAGAAGAGAGGGACCCATCCAGCGAAGGGATACGCTGGGTTACCCTGATGGCTGCTATATGAGATAAGGAGACTCGTAGTAGAATTGGAGAGGTGTGGGAGTCCTTGGCGGCCTGAAGGAGTGGTTGTGCCTTGAGCATGTAGGGGCATAAACAGATAACACAAAAACTAACAACCAAAAAAAAACCACTACTTGTCTTGGTCTGCTTATGCTTCCTGACCTAGGCCTCTACGACTGTTGGTATCAGACAAAGTAGAATTTACACCATGCATACTGTACGCAAGGAGTTTTATGCAAGTATACTAGACCTGGTATGAGGAAAGCATAAAAGAAAGGTACGGATCCTGCAACAGCAAGCCCAGGAGTAATTCCCAGAAGAATGGCAGCCAGACTAGAAGCAGAAACAGAAGTTCAAACTGAGATTGAACAGCTGGCACCAGTGATGAAAGAAAAAGAACAGGCAGGGGCCAAACCTGAAAGCACGTCTACCTTCTTCAATTGATGGGCTGAGATGAGATGAGATGTGACGCAGCGACCGGAGCAGTGATGGATGGATGTCTTGCAAGCTACCAAAGCTGGTGGATCTGATAGAAGTCCAGCAGAAAATCAACAAAACATAAACAACTTAAAAGACATTAAACTTACAAAGTGGTGTCCCTCAGATGATATCAAAGCATACCTGACAACTTTTGAAAGGGTCACCAGAGCCTCTCAATGGCCAAGACAGCAATGGGCAAACAGGCTGGCACCTTATCTAACAGGTAAAGCCCAATTTACCTACAGCAATATGGACACTGCACAGTCAGAAAACTATGACCTTGTGAAAAGAGAAATCCTTAAAGGATATGACATCTTAGGAGAGACCTACTGGCAGAGATTCCTGTCTCTGATGTACCACTCAATCGACAATCCTCAAGGAATCTTCACGCCAGTCAAAGAACTCCTCATTAAATGGCTCCAACCAGAGGGCAAAACAGTCCCACATTGGCATACTGTATTTGCAATGGAGCAATTTGTCAACATACTTCCTACAGATGTACAGCTTTGGGTAAAAGAACACCGACCAGAAAGTGGGGAAAAGACTGTTTATTTGGCCGGCGGCTATCAGACGGCCAGACAGACATCATAGCAGTGAAGTAACAGCAAAGGAATGGTAAGACCCTCTTTTTCCCTGATTTAATTCCAGATCAAATAATATGCCAGGCTACACTGCAAGAAACTTCCATAAAAATAAGTTGGACCATATCTGGCCCTAGCAAATTGAGCCATGTATTTAACATATATCTAGGTAGGAGGTAAGATGTGAAGGAACTTATAGATTCGGGAAGCAGACAGATCCTTATGCATGTAGGAGTTCTGAGAAAGGAGTGTGCAAAATGGCCAAGTATAGGCTCAAATGCATCCACTGGGACACTCAATACTATCCCACCACCCAAGTGACTCCGGATATGAATGGGATGTCGCACTACATGAAAGCGGGTGTAGTACTAAAGTTACCGTATCTGTGATTATTGGAAATTACTTTCCAGTACTGGCCAAGTTAATTACAGAGGGAGTAAACCTTGCTGTTTCAGCAGCTGTAATAACAAGAGCACAGGAATGGAATTCTCCAATGTTGGGGACTCTTTTCCTTTTGGCGACTTTGACTCGGACTTGTCTGAGCCCAGTTCTAAGGTCCGGTAGCCAAGAGAAAGAAAGAAGACACCTTAAAATACAGTGGTCAACAAAAGGCTAAGAGACATAAGGGGTTGACAGATGAAAATGCTGAAACTAAAATAACTGATTTTGATTCTGAGCAAACTAACAATTGCTCTCTCTCTCTTCAGGGTTATTTTACGCAGCCTGGGGTGAACAAAAAACAGGGTGAGCCAATGATTAAAAAAATATAGTGGGCTACTGTGCAGAGTTTACGTTAATCCTCAGATGCACGAATAGGCAGAACAATTGGTCATACCAAAGAAGTACAGAAATGAGTTGTTACAGACAGCACATGATAGTCCTATGACTGGTCACTCGGGCAGGGACCACACCCTTGCCAGACTGTTGTACAGATTTTAATGTCCTGGGATCCTTGGAGATGTTGCTACCTATTGGAGTTCTTGTGCTGAATGTCAAAAAAATAGCCCCAGTGACAAAAAAAGACAAGGTGCCCCTACCCTTGATAAATGTGCCTTTTGAGAGAATTCCAATAGATGTGTTGGCTCCTTAGACAAAAGTGAAAAAAGGCAATCGATTTATTTTGGTAGTATGTAACTACACTACTTGATACCCAGAGTTAATTCCAATGCATACTGTCACAGCCCCAAGAGAGGCAGCAGAGCTTGCCAAAATTTTCAGCAGGGTGGACATACCCAAAGAGATTGCTACTGATCAGGGTAATAATTTTGGTGCTGCATTGCTGAAGAAGCATCAGGGTTTTAGATAACTGATTAGCAGTTTTTTTATTGGGACAATACTAACTGTACAGAAAACATTCATATATGTTTTCTAGAAGTGTTATGTTTGTTAAACACAGTGAGGCAAGTGCTATGCATTTTCACAATGTTTTAGAACTTTTATGAGCAAAATACTAATCAATTTTTAGAGTTAAATAAAACCCTGAGCTTTACCAACTACTAGGTATCACTGCCATAAGACCCTCCTCCACTGATCACCCCTCAGACACACGGTCTTGCTGAGCATTTTATTCAAACTCTAAAACATAAATAGTGTATGGTAGAATGTTGTTAGGGATGGAAATCCATCCTTTGAACAATGTTGTTATGCTGCACTAGCTATGTCAGCTTGTTTGTTGTGCTGCACTAGCTACGTAGCTAGTGCAGCATAACAACTTAGAACATGGTCGCGCTTGCACATTCTGGTGACCACCGATCCTCGGGTAATGGCTACAGTGGTGAGAGCTGTCCTGGGAAGCGAGTGGTGAAAAGAAAAATGAGAAACATGGCTAAATGATAAAATTGATATTAAGGAAGTAAAACCAGTGGGTTTTTTCAGTCATTGATTAGATAGGAAGGGCCGTAGGGTTGGGGGAGTCATCTTATTTACCAAAGAGGAACTTGGCCAGACCACAGTGCTCTTTGCAAATCAAATTGATTTAATAGATTGTTTATTAGTAAAACTTAACAAAATGGATTTAGTTTTGGGAGTAGTTCATGCCCCTCCAAAAACAGCTTTAGGAGAATTTGATAACCTTGCCTCAGTTATTCAAAAGAATTCTATGGGTTGTGAACTGTTAATTATCGGGGACTTAAATGCATCATGGGGTAAACCACGGGGACTAGCATTAGAAAACAGTTTTAACTCCTTGGAGGTAAAACAAAAAGTGTTTTTTCCCACTAGGAAAACTTCTCAACAATGTAATGGTAACATACTGGACTTAATATTTGCATCAGCAAGTATTCGGATTAAATCAATAGAAGTAAAACAACCTATTATGGGTGACCATAATTCATTAAGTTGTTTTTTTGCATTGGGGGACACAAACTTTAATAAATCACTAAACTTCCCAATAAAAATAATGCGTAGAAATTTTATACATTATAATAAAGAAGCTTTTGTCGCAAGATTATTTCAAGTTAAGTGGGATAGGATATTTCTAATTCCATCAATTGATTTAGCAGTCCAGGAATTTACAATACTGTTTTTAGATGTATGTAACGAACTAGCCCCTTTAAAAAATGTGTACAGAGGAAATCACATGTGCCATGGATAACTGAAAAATTGAAGAAAATGATATGGGTAAAAGATCGCCTGTGGAAAATTTCTGGAAAAACCTTAAAAACTGAGGACTGGGATAAATATAAAAAGGCTAGAAACAATCTGAAATTATTGATAAGAAAACAAAAACAAAAATATTATGAAGATAAGTCGAAAAAATACTACTGATAATAGAAAATTTTGGTCATTAATAAAATCTTTTGAATCCCCACAAAATCATGGTTCCCCCATTCTAATGATAAACAGAGGTGTAATACAGTCAACTAAACAGTCAGCAAACATGCTAAATGACTACTTTGTAAATTTGCCTGATCTGAACTTTGCTGATTTGATAATCTGGGATTCAGGTAAATGGATTGTAAATTCAAATAATCATGTTTTTAGATTTAAGGGTATTACCTGTAGGCAGATTAAAACTGAGATTAGAAAATTAAGTTCAAAAAAAGTATATGGTTCAGATTTGATAGAAAATCGATTTCTTAAAGATGCCATACAAGTGATAGCACCAATTTTGACTAAATTGTTTAACTGGAGCTTGGCGGAGGGGAATTTTCCCAGAGACTTGGAAAAGTGCCAAAATAATTCCAATATATAAAGGTACAGGAGATGTTTATAAGCCCACAAATTATAGGCCAATTGCTTTACTATCAAGTATTTCAAAGATACTAGAGAGATTGGTTCAAGAACAGTTAACTGACTTTATGGCGAAACACAATCTACTAACAAATTTCAATCAGGGTTCCGAAGGGGTCATTCCACGTCCACCGCACTCACCGCCATGATCAATGACCTGGCTACAAGGCTGGAGGACGACCTGGCGGTGGGCATGGTGTTCGTGGATTTATCAAAGGCTTTTGACACGGTATCCCATAAATTATTGGGAGAACATTTAGTTGACTTAGGTTTAATAAATGAAACTTATAATTGGTTCAAATCTTACTTAGAAAATAGAAAACAACAAGTAAGTATTAATGGGGTCCTGTCTAGGAGACTTTTGGTAAAGAGAGGTGTCCCACAGGGCTCAATTTTAGGCCCATCACTGTTTTTGATTTACATTAATAATTTAGTAGATGTAATACAAAACTCAAGCATAAATCTTTATGCAGATGATACCCTATTGATCTCAGGTGGTTGAACTTTAGTTGAATTGGAACAAAAGCTGCAAGCAGACTTTACCAAACTCTGTACATGGTTGACCAGAGCGGGCTTAATAGTTAATGGTAATAAAACAAAATTGATGTTTTTTTCCAGGACAAGAATAGATTGAATAGTAGTAGAGAAAATATATCAATAAAAACATTACAAAATGAAGAATTAGAGCAAGTACTAGAGTACAAATACCTAGGGGTTTGGATAGATTATGCTTTTAAAATTTGATAAACATATTTTGACACTATATCTAAAGTAAATAAAAGACTGGGAACCTTTAGAAGAACAAGTTTTTGTATGAATAGATTAATAAGAGAACGGTAATTAAACAACTTCTTCTACCGTTCTGGAATATGGAAACCATATGTATGGCTTAGCATCAAAAGGTCTTTTGCAAAAATTGATAAAATGTATTATAAGGTGGCTAGATTCATTTTAAAAAGATTACAGAACTCATCACTGCCTTATGTTAAAAGAGTTGGGCTGCTTACCCAGGAAGCAAAAGACAATTATCTTGGGCTATGCAAATTTATAAAGTTACTTATCAAAAAAACAGCCAGAATGCTTGAGTGATAGATTAGAAAGGAAAACACATGTTTATAATCTGTAAAAATAATCAGGGCTTTACTTACTTCCTAAACTAAAGAATAAATATAGTTATATGCGTTTTCCCGTAATAGTGGATAGAATATGGAAAAATTTTAAAATAGCTGCAAGTAATAAATTTAAAGATGTGAAAGCATTTTTATCAAGTTTGAAGTTGGAATTAAGTACGAGGTGTGAATGCTATGGTTAATTTATTATGTATTTTATGAGTAATCTGTATAGAATGAAACGTTAAATGTGGAAGTGTTTATTTTTTTTTTGTTTAACATGTATGTGTCTGTACTGTTATATTAGTTTGTTTTTATCTAACATTTAAAGGAACGTAAGACACAGGAGCATCTTGTAAATAGGACTTTGTCCTAACGATGTAAATAACGCCAACAATTCCTGTATAAAAATAAAGGTTTTTACTACTACTACTACTACTACTAAAGCAAAGACACCCAGTGTCTTTTTTAGGAGTGCCACTACACTATAAAAGACAGTGTATGTTCACTCATACACAAGAATATTTTTTTTACTCTCGAGGTTTCCATGGTACTAAGACCTCTTGTGCTACGCTCTCGAGGTCTCCAGTTACCACGGAAACCTCTTGAGTGAAAAATATCCTTGTTGTGTATGAACAACCATACACTATCCTCTATGTTAAGAAGGTGTGTGAAAGGTGAAGGGAAAGATTGGGACCAATACTTACTTTACCTGCTGTTTGCTTACGGAGACATGCCACAAGCACTAACAGGTTTTTCACCCTTTGAAATGTTGTAAGGCAGACAACCCAGATTGCCACTACATGTAATAAAAGAAACATGAGAAGGTAACCCACTCAGAAATAATCCATTACATCTTATAGGCACTGAGAAAGAAATTGACAAAATATGTTGAAATGTCCCATAATAATTAAGAAGAAGCCCAAAACCAGCAGAAGGTGTATTACGACCATGGGGTAAAAGAAAAGGTTTTTGAGCCAGATGAAAAGGGTCTCGTTACTGTTATCCACTACAGAAAACAAACGGTTAATGAAGTGGCAAGGGCCTCAAAGTTGTGAGACGTACTGGTACAGTTAACTGAGACTGAGGACTGAGACCCCTGATAGGAAGCATTCTACCAAGATATACCATGCTAACCTCCTGAAGAAATGGGATGAAAAAACACCAAATGTTGCTTTATTAGTATTACCACAAACTGCTAAAGAAAATACTGATACATCTTATGACAGACTGGAACCAACTTTAACTGCTGATGATTTAATGGTGAAATGTATCCTTATCTGCAGAACAAACTGCAGAAAACTGTAACTTGGTAAAGACATTTAAAAATACCTTTACCACAGTGCCAGCCTGAGCAAATGGGGTCAAGCATGTAATAGTGACAAAGAATGCTCATTCTATCGGACAAAAGACATACAGATTACCAGAGCAGTTAGGTGCAGACGTGCTTACAGAAATACAAAAAATGAAAGAGTTGGGTATCACTGAGGAATCGAGAAGTGCTTGGTCATCACACCAATGGTGACTGTACATAGAAGAGGGTGTAAGAATCTGCCTTGATTTTAGGACACAATCAGGTGTCCATATTTGACAGACATCTATTCTATGCCAAAGATAGATGACATGGTGGACAGACAGGTAAGTGCCAAGTACATTAGCACCCTCAATCTCACCAAGGGTTACTGGCAAATTCCCCTAAAGAATCCAGACACAAAACTGCATTTTCCACTTCAATTGGATTCTATCGGTTCAGCACCATGCCATCTGGTTTACATGGTGCACCCGCTATATTCCAGCAGTACATGGATGTAATTCTATTCCCTCATACTGGTTACTGTGCTGCTTACTTGGATGATGATGTGGTGTACAGTCCTGACTGCAAAAAGCTACCTGGAACACCCACAAGCAGTTATCCAATCCGTAAAAATGCAGGTCTGACCATTACTCCTACCAACTACACATTAGGCATGCAGTAAACCAGATATCTGGATTATATTTTGGGAAATGGAGAAGCCAGAGATTTGCAAGATAGAAGGTGTAGCTAAAAGCCCTGTCCCTAAAACAAAGAACCATGTCAGGTCATTGTTAAGTCTTGCTGGTTACTACCAGAGATTTGACCCTAACTTTGCCCAGTCAGCTACTCCCCTCACTGAACTCATGAAAAACCGGTAACAGAATAATGTGAAATGGTCCCCAGAGTGTGATGAGGCTTTTTGGGCCATCAACACTGCAATAATTTCTGTTATAGACAGATGCAGCAGAGGTAGGCCTAGGTGCAGTCCTGGTTCAGAATATAGATGGGAAGGAAGGAAGAAAAAATTACTCACCTTAGTAATGTTGTTTCTTCTAATGGAGTCTTGCTATATTATGACTATTGCAGTTTGCCCCAGCCTTAGAACTGCTCCGGAGGTGAAAGAGTTAACTTCCATGCAGAGCATGGAGCTTAGAGCGCGAGCTCGGTTCAGAAGTCTGTTTGGCTGGTTTCAAACGAAACCGTGCAGATCTTACGAGCAAAACTCACTAAAGTTCTGTGTGGAAGCTGTAACTCACACTAGCCAACTGGCTACTAATATATTAACACATTTTACTGGTCCCAACACAAAGACTCAAGTCAGTGGACCAGAAAATTAAGATAAAATAACTAAATGAACACAACACCCAAACATGAAAGAGGGCATCAATAAATGCCAACAGAGGACTACCCACCCCATACCCCAAAGTAGGAGTTCTGAGAGGGGCAGGCTGGGGGGGAGGTCATAATATAGCAAGACTCCATTAGAAGAAACAACATTACTAAGGTGAGTAATTTTTTCTTCAAACAACATGAAGTCTTGCTATATTATGACTACTGCAGACTACACACAGCAGTACCTTCATGGAGGAGGGACAGAACCTACTTAGGAATAGGCTCTGAAGCATGGCTGTGTTAAACTGAGCATCCCTCCTGGCCTGAATATCCAGGGAGTAATGCTTGGTGAAAGTGTGTACTGTCTTCCAAGTAGCTGCCTGACATATCTCCAAGATAGGGATGTCTCTAGCAGCAGCTAGAGATGCAGCTGCACCTGGTAGAGAGTGAGCCCTCAGGCCTGAGGAGGAACCTTACCCAGCTTTTGATAGCAAATTGTATACAAGAAACGATCCACCTGGCAATGGATCTTTAGTGGCAGGTCTCCTTTCCCAACCTCACCATAAGTGAGAAACAGTTGGAGGAGTCAAACCTGTGACCCTTGGTACGCTCTATGTAGTAACTTAGGGCCCTCTTAACATCTAAGCTGTGCAGCCTCCTCTCACCAGAGGAGGAATGGTCAGTGAAGAACACTGGAAGTGAAATAGACTGGTTAAGGTGGAAATCTGAAACCACCTTAGGCAAAAACTTCCTGTTAGTCCTGAGGACCACTTTATCCCTGTGAAAGGAAATAAAGTCAGTTTCTACTGATAAAGCCTATAACTCACTTATACGTCTGGCAGAAGTGATGGCTACCAGAAATACAGTTTTCCAAGTCAAATACTTCAGCTCTGCCAAAAACAGAGGCTCAAAGGGGGGTTGCATTAGCTGAGCAATGCATACATTAAGATCCCAAGCCGGGGCAGGGTCCCTGAATGGGGGATTGGTGTGAAGCAATCGCTTAAAACTTGGAAAATACAGGATGAGCAGAGAGAGAAGAGGGCTTCCTGTTGAATGAAGGCAGAGACAGCAGCCAAGTGCACTTTCAGGGTGGCTGGTCTCAGTCCCAAAGAATTAAGATGGACCATGTAGTCCAATACAGTAGGTAATCAGCAGATTCTGGGAAACATGCTTCCCGGAACACCATATGGAAAACCTCTTCCACTTGGAGTTATAGGTAGTTCTGGTGGAAGGCTTCCTAGCAGCCTTCAGGATTTCGAGAACACTTTGAGAAAGTTGCAAATCAGCAACCTTAACTGCTCAAGAGCCAAGCCTTGAGGTTGAGGGATTTGAGATCTGATACCAAACTCTCCCTGAGCACAGGTTAACAGATTGTGGTTCCTGGGAGAACAGGGAAGATGGACTGCTATGGCAGGAAGGAGTGGGTACCAGGGCTGCCTGGCCCAGTCTGGAGCAATCAGGATCATTTTGCAGGGCTGAGACCTGATTTTGACTAGTACTTTGAACAGGAGAGGGAAGGGGGAAGGCATAAAGAAACTTCCCTTCCCAATCGAGGAGAAAGGCATCCAGGGAACTAAGCCAACACTGGGGCCTGCAACAAAACAGTGGAAGTTGATAATTGTCTGGGGCTCGAAAAGATCTATCTGAGGAGTGCCCCATCTGGCAAACACTATCCCCAGTACTAGGGGATCCAGTGACCATTCGTGATGGCCCTGGGAAATCCTGCTGAGGGCATCTGCCAAGACATTGTCCTTGCCTGGGAGGTGAACTGCTATGAGGAAGTGTTCAGGAGTAGCCAGAGACCACAACTTCATTGCCTCGTGCACAAGGTCAAGACTGAGTGCCCCTTGTTTGTTGATGTACCACATTGTAGTGGTGTTGTCTGTTCTGACCTGTACCACCTTGTTCTGAAACAGATGCAGAGAAAACCTGAAGTGCTAGAAAACAGCTCTGAGTTCCAACAGATTGATGTGGAGCAGAGATTCCTGAGGGGACCATAATCCCTGGGTGGAGAGGTCGCCCATGTGAGCTCCCCATCCCAAGAGGGATGCATCTGTAGTAAGGGTCAAGGAATGGGACAGAGGGATGAAAGGCACCCCTGTCTCAGATTGCTCTGATCCTGCCACCACTGAAGGGCCTGGATCAGGTTCGAGTCACTGGGATTAATTTGGATAGAGGATCTCTTCTTGAGACCAGAAAGCTCTCAAATGGAACTGAATGTCCTCATCTGAAATCTTGCTCCTTGCACCACGGCTGTGGAGGCAGCTATGTGCCCTAGGAGCTGCAGGAAATGCCTGCTGGTCGAGAAACCTGCAGAGTGAAGGAGGCGGCCAGGGCCACTAAGGTCCTTACCCTTCCAAGGGAAGGAAGGTTTGGCCTGCTTTGTATCCAGTTCTCGCTTATAAAGGTGAGTACCTGGACAGGTTCTAAACTGACTTTGGAAGATTGAGAAGAAACCCCAGAGAGGTAAGCAGCTGCTGGGTAACTAGCAGGTGTGATTTGACCTGGTCTGGAGACTGACCCACAATGAGCCAGTCGTCCAGGTAGGGAAAATGGCAATCTTTTGCCTTCTTCAGGTGAGCGACTAGCTACTGCCAGACACTTTGTGAACACCCTTGGGGCAGAAGTACGACAAGGGCATTGCTTTGAACTGATAATGGCCTGAGGGCAGTTCGAATCTGAGGTACTTTCGGGGAGCTTCTGATAAGAACATGGAAGTAGGCATCTTGAGGTCAAGGAGGCTAGCCAGTCCCCCGGCCTTAGGGAGGGTAAAATCATTCCAGTGTCACCATTTGAACTTTGGTTTAAAGGTGCTTGTTTAGATATCTTAGATCCAGGATAGGCCGCCACCTCCTGTCTTTTTGGGGGTAAGGAAGTACCTGGAGTACAGACCCCTGCCCTGGTGAAGGGGAGAAACTTTTCACAGCTCTGAGAGCCAGGAGGGTTGAGACTTCTGTTTCCAAAGCAAGAGTCTCTAAAGGGTTTGCAGGTGGAAAAGATCTGGCTCTCATCTTGGAAATTTCTTGAAGCTGAGAACCAGACCCTGGCTCACTACTTCCAGGACCCACCTGTCTGAGTTAAAGACTGCCAGTCCTAGACGAGTGAGCCAACCTGCCCCTCACAGGTAGTGGACAGCCGACCCTGGGCATCCCATCAGGGTGTCTGTTTGGCAGGGGCTTTAGGCTGAGGGTGGAGCAGCCTGCTCAAACCCGCCTGCCTGCTCCTTCTGAAGAACCCCTCTGTACATAGGCTAAAAGAGTGAGGGGGCCTGAGTCTGGTAAAAGGCCTGTGAAAGGCTCACCCCTACCCCTTGGGGCTGCCTCTGAGGAGTGACTTGTCGCTCCTTGGCTTGTGCACTCCTGTAAGTGGTTCTATATTCATCCATTTTCCATATAATTCTCTGTCTGCTCCCGAACAGAGAATTTCCCACCACAGGAAAATCCATAGCCTTAGACTGGGTATCCCTGTGACAAAGTAGTACACCTGAGCCAGGCCAATCATGGTAAAGTCACAGATGTAGCCATGACTCAGAGGATACATCATTAGAATCCACTGCAGCATGGAATTGCACCTAGATGCCTCAATACCATCAAGAGCCACCTGCTCCAGCTCCTTCGCGAGCTGGCCAGGTCCTGTTTGGCAAGGCGTCATGACAGTATCTCATCTAGATTTCTGTATCTTGCAACATAAGCCATAGTATAAGCTTGTCTGAGTCCCAAGGATGCTGCCATGTATTGTTTGGCTATGGCATCAATCTTCCTGGAATCCTTGTCATGAAGATGAAGCCAGTGAATATTGCTTTATCACAGGCTGCAGCCTGAACTACCCCAACATGACTGCATTGCTGTGAAAGAAAATCTGTATCAGGATCTGACAAAGTGTACCTCCTGTCCGCCTTTTTATCCACAGGAGGCACAGAATTAGAGCTTTAAAATTTTTACTGTTTGTTATCTAAAGGATTTATGTAAAGGATGGACAACCTCCTGGACTCTGGGATATCCATCATCTCCACATAGTCAGGCTCCTCTTGCTCATCCAACGCCTCTAAGGGAAGCTGAGGGTCTCAGCAACTTTTTTATAAAACAAAAAATGAGAAGGGGACTCAGAAAGCCTAGGGGGAGACTCATCTGAAGGTCTGTCTGGGGAGATGTCCGGTTCAATGGGCACATCCAGACTTTCAAAATCACATTCACACTGATCATAATCCTCATCCTCCCCTCTGGTTCATAGAACTTTCTATATCATAATCCTGAACCACTGGAACCGACCGAACTCACCTTTTGCTAGACAGTGGTGGTCTGAGGAACCGGGACAGGACTGGACAATCTGTATTGTCTCCTTACTATCTCAGCAGCAGTTGGAGAAGGAATTTGACCAAACCTGCTGATTTTTTAGATTTCTTGCTGGAACCAGCTCCTCAGAGCCAGCTTTTGTTCTGCCCGAGGCAGTCCTACCGTCGAGGGTATCCGGTTCGGGTTGGCACCGAACCGGCTGGCCATCCGGGTCAGCGGATTCTTGGCCTCGTTCCCCTGAGCCTGCCCACTCTCTTGTCCAGGGTGGCTGCAGGAAATTTTACAAATCTGGCAGTCTGAATTGAGGTGGTCAAACTCAGACATGATTCTGTAGTGTGGGCAGCCTTGGCAAAGGCTTCCCACAGACATCATAGCAGTGTTGAAACCCAGGGGCCCGGTTTTTCGTTTTCTTCAGACATGACGCCAGCCTAATCAACCAATCCTGTCCTTTTGATGGCAGTGCCAGGCAAGACACTCTTATCAGTTCCAAACCGTAATATTGGTACTTCGAAAACGAAGGAAACTGCTTTTTAGAACCGATAAGAACCGGGAACCACACTCTAAAAAGCCTTAAAAGGCTTCAAACTTATATTTAAATACAACTCGATCGGTTCAACCGAACCAATAAAAGGATGCAGAGAACGAGGAGTACTTGGATGACAGTGGGCTCAGGGAGGGTTAGACCAGTCAGGCAGAGGCACATTCCAGATCCTATTCCACTCAAGAACTCATATGCCACACTGCCAAACAGGGACAACCACATAGAGGTACCCAGAGAAATGGAAGGAAAGGATGTGGAGGTTAGCCAAGTGCAAAAGATGGAGATTAGCTCCAGGAGGTGGATAGGCAGAATAGGGGCAAAATTCAGCAGAAAGGCAGACAGCAAGGTGGAACCAGGACAAAGGACAACCAAGGAAGGGGCTGAGTAGAACAGTCAAACAGTCTAGGGAGGTCAAATCATGGAAAGTCATGTGTGCAAATGCCAGGAGCCTTAGTAACAAGATGGAAGATCTGGAGGCTGTCATGGTGCAGTCAGACCTGGACATTGTGGCCATCACTGAAACCTGGTGTAATGATAACCACGACTGGGAGTTGGCTGCCTGGCTACAACATATTCAGAAGAGACAGGGCAGGTAGGAAGGAGGAGGAGTGGCACTGTATGTAAAAATGACATAAGGGCCACAGAGATCCAGGAGGAACAAATGGGGAGAGATACTGTGGGTTGAGTTGGAAAGGAAAATGGCCAGCCATCTCACAGGTGTGTCTATAGACCACCAGCCCAGGAGGAAGAAACAGATAGGAGTTGATGCTAGCCATCCAGAGGATGGCAGACAAGGGTGAGGTAGTACCAGTTGGAGACTTCAATATTCCAGACGTGGACTGGAGCATCCCAGCAGCAGCATCAACTAGGAGCAGATTTATCCTGAGTCCTTCAGGGTGCTCTCCTCACAACTGGTCATGGAACCAACTCGGCAGAAGGCAATACTGGACCTTGTGCTCACAAACAGGGACAGTGTGATGGGGTAAGAGTGGGGGAGCACTTGGGAACAGTGACCACCAGTCACTGGGTTTGAAATCACAGAAAGAGCAGAACCTAACCACACAAAACACGTATCCTGGATTTTAGGGGGCAACTTTGGAAAATGGGAGATACTTGAAAGAGGCATTAAGGGAATGGGGCAGGAATCAGGGTTGAGGAACAGGAAGTATTTAAAATGGGGATTACAAGAGCAACAGAATTATGTATTAAGCAGGTTAGCAAGAGGAAAAGGAAGAGGAGACCATTATGGTTTTCCAAAGAGGTAGCAAAGAAAGTGAAAGCCAAAAAGACTGCATTCAGGCAATACAAAAAGACACAGGCAGAAGGGGATAGGGAGAAGTACCAGGAGAAGCAAAGGGAGGCAGGGAGGTCAGTAAGGGAAGCCAAAGCTCAGACAGAAGAACACATTGCAAAATCAGTGGTAGAGGGACAAAACCTTTACAGGTACATAAATGAAAAAGAAAGGCAAAGGAGGATAGTGAGACTGAAGGGGAGGATGGGGCTGTGTGGAGGATGATAACAGTAAAGCTGACATATTGAACAGGTATTTTGCTCAGTCTTACTAGGAAGAGGAGGGCAATGGGTCTGAATGGAGTACAAGGGTGAGAATGGTGCAGAAATGGACAAAAGTCCTTTACACGAGAAAGGGTCCTTAGGGAACTGAGGTACAAGAGTTGATAAAGAGGTGGGCCAGATGGGGTGCACCCCAGGTCCTTAAAGAACTAAGAGAGGTGGTAGCTGAACCTCTTGCTATCCTGTTTAGCCGATCACTAGAAACAGGAGGTACCCAAAGACTGGAGGATAGCAGATGTAGTCCCTTATACAAAAGTGGGAACAAAGAGGCTGGGAACTACAGACTCAGTCAGCCTCACCGCGGTGGGGAAG
The DNA here is from genome assembly GCA_016271365.2 of Neoceratodus forsteri. Classification (NCBI taxonomy): domain Eukaryota; kingdom Metazoa; phylum Chordata; order Ceratodontiformes; family Ceratodontidae; genus Neoceratodus; species Neoceratodus forsteri. The sequence continues at coordinate 351,689,244 of JADMNL010000022.1, forward strand.
ATCATGGAGCACCACCAAGGAGGATTGGTGAACATCTGTTGTCAATGGACTACAAGACCCAAGGCAGCATGGTTTCACCAGGGGAAGGTCATGTCAGACCAACCTCATTGAATTTTTGACTGGGTGACTAGGAGGTGGATCTAGGGAGGGCAGGACATGGCCTATCTGGACTTCAGCAAGGCCTTGACACTGTGCCACATAGAAGACTATTGCACAAACTGGGGAATATGGGTGTGGCAGGACAGTAGGTGGGTAGGTAACTGGCTGCAGCAGGACACAGAGGGTGGTAGAATATGGCTGTCACCCACAGAGGAAGAGTGACCAGTGGGGTACCACAGGGATCAGTGCTGGGACCGTACTATTCAATATCTTCATCAGTGACATTGCACAGGACCTAGAAGGCAGAATTTCACTGTTCGCTGATGACACAAAGCTCTGTAACAGAGTAGACACACCAGAGGGTGTAGACAGAATGAGAAGGACCTGCAGAAACTTGAAGAATGGTCAGGGTTTGGCAGTTGAAATTCAATGCAAGGAAGTGCAAGATAATGCATATGAAGCACAAAAACCCTGGCACAATATATCACTTGGGGGGTGAGGATATAACATGCACCAAGCAGGAAAGGGATCTTGGAGTTATCATCTCTGATGACCTCAAGGCAGGGAACAGTGTGACAAGGCAGCAAGTAAAGCAAATAGGATGCTGGGATGCATAGGCAGGCATCACCAGCAGGAAAAGGAGGTCATAATTCCACTATACAAGACACTAGTGAGGCCGCACCTGGGTACACTGTGCAGTTCTGGAGACCTTCCTCACGTGGGACATGAACTAGGGTAGAGAAGGTTCAGAGGAGGGCAACAAAGATGGTGCATGGATTGCATCACAAGTCCTATGAAGACAGGTTGAAGGCACTGAACATGTACTCCCTGGAGGAGAGGAGGAGAGAGGGATATGATAGAGACATACAAGTATCTTACAGGGAGGAACAGGGTGCAGGAATGCACTATTTTTAAGCGAAAAAAGATGTTCCAGGACTAGAGGGCATGGGATGAAGTTGGAGGGAGGACGATTCAGAGGAAACGTGAGGAAGAATTTCTTCACAGAACGGGTGGTGGACAAGTGGAACACCCTGCCAGAGGAAGTGGTGGGGGCTGAAACAATCACGGGATTTAAGAATGCATGGGATAGACATAAAGGAATTCTGGCGGTCAGGGGTAAGGGGCAACAGACTTCCTGGAAAACATAAACTGAACTTACAAACTTAAATGGGCAGACTGGGTGGGCCATAGGCCCTTATCTGCCGACACTGTCTATGTATCTATGTAATAATACTTTTACAAGTTCCATACAGAAAAAACCCTATCTATTACTTACGATTACCATAGACAGAGCCTGAACCGATCGGTTTTGCGGTTAAAATAATGAAATCACGGTTAAATTAAACCGAGAAATAGCGCTTTAAACCGAAGAAATGAACCGAGCAACAGAAGGAATCTCCGGAGCGACTGTTCAGTGAGGCGGAGTAAAGAATCTGATGGTTTCGGTTTGAAACCAGCCAAACAGAGCTTCTGAACCGAGCTTGCGCTCTAAGCTCCATGCTCTGCATGGAAGTTAACTCTTTCACCTCCGGAGCAGTTCTAAGGCTGGGGCAAACTGCAATAGTCATAATATAGCAAGACTTCAAGTTGTTTGAACACCCCATTCTGCATATCAGTAGGAAAATGCACGACAGAGAGAAAAATCGAGGACTGAAAAAGAATGTCTTGCTGTAAAACAGGCAATGGAGTCACCTAAGTTTTATCTGCTAGACACTGACTTTGTACATACAACAGATCACAGTACTCTCTGTTGGCTTAAACAAATGAAGGACAAAAAAATCCCAGAATCACAAGGTGGTACTTGCCACTACAGCCATCTAAATTCAAAATAATGCACAAACCCGGAAAAGAGAAAGGCAATGCTAATTTTCTGGCAAGATATGGTTCAGGAACTGAGAATTCAGAAGCTGAAAAAATATGCGTGCTTAACTGAAATGTTTGCTGTAGAAAGTGTTATGAAAAAAGGATACTGCATATGCAAAGAACTGTAACGGTTATAGAAAATGTTAAAAGAGGAAAAAAAAGATGATTTTGGAAACTTGTTTCAAAATACAGGTTCCCTCTTAAAGAGGGGCATGTCTGTGTGACTGTGTCCCATTTGTTATGCAGAGTTAAAAGCAAGGATCTATTTTATTCTCTCCTATTCTTCCACTTGACTGACTGTGCAATCAAATTTTCTTGTGGCACCTAGGAAATGGCCCTTCTGATAGTCCCACAATTTCCCCCGTTATCTCCCTTCATTCACAAGGTGTTTCTATTCTTTCTTTCATACCTTGCTTCTCTGTGGTTAAAAAAGTTATGTGAATCTTAATGTGAAACTGGAATCCCTTGAGTTGCAAATGTATACAATTATATTGCTGAAATGACTGCAGAAAGCTATAGGGTTGACCATGAGATGTATTTTGACCTCCAGAAGCTTGTTTACAGAACTATCAACAGAAGACCAGGTGCTGGATTTTCAGCTGTTCAGGGGCTAAGTCCCACTCCACAGCCACCACTGCATGACGAAATCTCCACACCTGTGGAGATTCCTATTTTCAACCCGTGCTCTGCATGGGCAGCAGGTGCAGCTGTGGGAGATGGTATGCCTGGTACCACCAGACGTAACATTTTTGTGCAGCAGTGCCAAAAAAATGGCTGCCAGCTGCTATGCATTAGTGAGACCTTCGTAAACCAGCTCCCTCTTTGAGAATCTGGTGCATGGGAGAAAAATGCAGCTTCACAAGTGAAGCCCCACTTGCAGCAGTTTTTCCCTGCACCTGTGCCGATTATTGGGGTTTTGAAAATTTAACCCCAGCTCTGGGACAGAATGTTCTAGTTTATTACACCTGTTAAGACTAGATGTGCACTTCAGACTGGCTTCAGGAAGGAAACCGACAAAGATCTGGTATATTTTGTGAGAAACAGGAGATGCAACTTACATCATCAGGATGCAGAGTTTAAACTGCCAGGAAAAAACATTTTATAAATGAAAGCAATGTTTTTTTGAGAGAGATAGAGAGACTGCGATTTAAATTGAGAGAGCCAGATGAAGGATTTTTTGTTTGTACTACCTTTAAGAAGAGCTATTCTGTACAGTTTTATTGCTCTGTTTTATTGTTTCTGATAATAGAGAGATGTTTCTGATAATAAAATGCTACTTGTAAATTTTATAATCTGGTCTGCTTATACTTTCTGATTTTATTGTTTCTAATAATAATGAAATGCTCCTTGCAAATGTTATAACCTCCTGGTCTGTATATGCTTTCTGACCTGTGCTTCTACAACAGTCCCCCCTTGTCTCCTTCCTTCTTTGTTTCCATTCCCATCTCACTGCACCCAATGAGCCCCTTGACCGCCATTGCTCCTTCCCCCCTGCACTGGTGCTTCAATGCCCCAATTTTTATTTATTCTTCATCTCTTCCATGTCCTCCTCCCTCACCTCCTTACCTCTTAGGTGTCCAGGGATGCTTATCCTTTCTGTAGACCTAAAGACCTGGTCATGATTTTTAACTGATACACTAGGGATTACATGACTGCCACACTCTCTTTCCCTTCCCCTCCCCTCCCCTCTCTCCCCTATTCTGTTCCAGCATGCTACTCTGGACCTTTCTGCCCTTCGTGGCATTGGAATCCAGAACACTGAGACCATTTGTGCATCAGCCTGGTAAGTTCTACCCTCAGCTGTTGCACTTCTGCATTAAGAACCCCCATCTCCTGCAGACTAAGCACCCCTTGCCTCCTAGTTCTCCCACGAATACTGCTGCACCACATTTCTTGCAGCTCACAAGCTACCTCTTCCTACTGTTTGCCCATATGTCATCTTATATGATCCACCATTTATTCCTTTCCCCGTTATGTGCTGGTCCCCCTCCTGTGGAGCTTAAAACCCTCCCTCACTTTAACTGAAGGACCTGTCCAGACAGAAGCAGATCCCTCCCTATTCCCAACGTCCAGAGCTCCTTAATATCTATTGATTTCCTTGGCCTCTGACAACCTTATAGGCCTACCCCAGATAGGGTGTTGCAGACTTCCTCACCATTTCTCTACCCACAGGCCCACCCCAGATACAGTGTTGCAGCCTTCCCAACTTTTTTACTACCCACAGGCCTACCCCAGATAGGGTGTACAGGCTCTACCTCACTTCCTCCTTCTCTTACCAGTCAACTGTCTGCAGGTCCCTGCGCTCCACCTCTTCACCTACCCTGGAGGTGATTGCTGATTAAACTGGTAGGGTACCCTGCCTACTCTTCGAGTGCCCTACAGGTGCCCCACAACTGACGCCACAGTCCTGCTTTATGGCACTCACATTAGTGGTTGCTCACCCTAGGAGTCGCTTAGCTCCCTGGGACATTTATTACTGGTTGCATCCACACTAATGGTCAGCTGCAGTCATGTGGTTTCAGGCCTTCTCAAACTGCTGCCAGGTCCAGTGTTTGTCGGTCCTTCACAATCAGCCTCCTGCTTTCCTCTTGCCATACTTCCCAACACTCTATTACAAAATGACCCACATCAATTGCTCAGCACAGTTTAGCCAAAAAGATTAAATTTAAATACCTCCCTGTTAGGAACCCACCCCTATCAGCTTGGCAGCTGAAATGTTGGTCCTGCGAGGAAAAAAAAAACATTTTGCTTACCTGTAACAGTAGTTCCAGGAGTGGTATGTGATGTTTATTCACATTAACTGGCAGTGTCCTTTCCATTTAAGATGATGCCAGAAAGTCTTCAAGCTGGCTCCTTCCACCCACCCAGGTGGTAACTCCCTCAGCTCTGCCCCATGATGCCAGATGTTGCCCGATGGAAGCAGCTGTGTGCACCAAAACCAGGGAAGGTCATGTGGATCCATGTGGCTGAACATCATATACCACTCCTAGAAAGAATCGTTATGTAAGAACTTACCGTAACAGTAGATCTTCGTGGAACTGTCTCTTGCAGTAGGTTATTATACTTGGGAGTTCCACCAGGTGGTGCTTTCACACGGCAGCGTCTTCTATGGGGGCCGCCCACATGACATCACTTCCTCAGGCTATAGGTGACTTCTGTAGTCATTCTGGGACACACTGCATTACATTTGCTGCCACCTACAGGCATATTCTAGGAGGCAATGAGTTAATAAGGCATAAATTGTGGGCTTCCCTTGAGGAATGCGAGGTCTCAACGATGAGCCCGCAGGGGAAAAAAAGAGTGATTTCCACTTAAATTGTCAGATGCTGTCACCGGGAGAGGAGCCCCCCTCAACGGAGCAGCAGTATACTTTGCTGCATGTAAACGCTGGAAAGCGTCGTCGACGAGAGGGTATAATCCTCCGTCGACAGAGCAGTCACTAGTTGGACTGCATTTAAAGTGCTAGAAAGCGCCATCGATGAGAGGTTATGAGCCCCCGTCAATGAAGGGACACCAGAAACAGTGGCTGTCAATGGGCGTTAGGCAGGGAGTGTGAAGAGGGTTTCTCCTCCTCCTCCTTTTTCTGCCGGGAACAAGAACCAGTAGAGGGGGAGCCCTTGGTATGAGCCCCCTAGTTCTCTAAGAGAAACATTTTCTGCTCCATCAAAAGTCTTCGGATTTCAAGCAACCGTCATTGTCGAGTTGCCTGATTAAAGTCCTGACATAAGCTGCAGGAATTAGGTGTCGTGTGTGGGTCCCATTCACCTTACACAACGTGTGTGATTGTCAAAGAGTTATATCTTTCTACCACAATGACAAGATTGAAATAAAGCTTGTTTAGTTGAAGAATCAGTAGACATTCATCTTAGTTCCCAATTTCTCGTCGAAGTACTGCTACACAGAAGTTGCACTAGTTGCTGCGTGAGCTGAAGATGGCAGGAAAATGAACTGAGGATACCAGAGATCGCCCACACTTATATAGGAAACAGGAAGCTGATGTCATGTGTGGGCGGTCCCTAGTGAAAAACTGCTAGAAGAGCTGCCGTACACCACAGCAACCTCTGCTGGATACCCAAAAGTATTACAGTACAAGCCGGCAAGAGACCACTCCGTGGAAAAACTACTGTTACAGGTAAGTAACCTGTTTCTGGGGACATGGATGTGTTATTCTATCCATACTATCTACCAGACTCCTAGCAGTTCTCCTGAGAGGAGAGAGGCAAGACGCACAACCCCTACCTAGGGAACAGAGACTGGAGAACTGAGGCCCCAAGACCACCATCCCAGCGTGACTCGAGGGCAATGTGGTAATGGGAAATGAAGGTGTGTGCTGACTTCCAGGTAGCAGCCCTGCAGATTTCCTGGATAGGGACCTCCCTAGAAGCAGCCACCGACACAGCAGTATGGCAGGTGAAACGAGCCCTTAGCCCTCTGGGAGGCTCCCTAACCACCATTCTACAGAAGAGGTCAATGGAGGAAGTAATCCACCTGCCAATCATCCATTTGGCTGCAGGTCTGACAGATGCAGCTTCAATGTAGGTAACAAACAGCTGATGAACCTCTCCCTGAACGCGAGCCGTGCACTTTTTGTTATAATCGAACGCTAGCTTCAGGTCCAGAGTAGGAAGCCTGTGTTCAGCCTCAGAGGTATGATTTGGGAAGAACACCGGAAGGGTCATCACCTGATTAAGGTGAAACTCCGACACAACCTTCGGGAGGAACTTCTGGTTGGGGCGCAGGAGAACCTTGTCCCTGTGGAAGACCAGGTAAGGAAACTCCACTGAAAGCACCCCAATCCTTCTGGCTGACATGATAGCCACCAAGAAGGCGGTCTTCCATGACAGGTGAGACATCTCACACCTGTGCATCGGTTTGAATGGCTTGCCCATGAGATTTGCCACAATCAGCAACAAGTCCCACGGTGATGGTGGTTCACGCATTGGAGGGGAAATGTGATCTAAGCCTTTGAAAAACTGCCAGACCACCTTCTCCTGCTCCACCGACTGCTGATCAGCCCATGCCCAGTAAACAGAGATGGCTGCCAGGTGCACCTTAAGGGTCATTGACTGAAGGCCCCCTTTCGAGAGAGACCACAGGTAGTCTAAAATGCTAGCCACTGGACAGGCCAAAGGGTCCCATCCCTTGCCCTGACACCAAATGGAGAATCACTTCCATTTGAAAGCATAGCATTTTCTGGTCGATTCCTTTCTAGATACCTCCACGACAGTGAGCACAACTTTGGAGAGACCCAAAGCCTGTAACTCTAGCTGCTCAGGAACCAGGCTGTCAGATGCTGGGATTGAAGGTCCGGATGGAGTACCTTCCTCTGACTGAGGGATAGCAGGTCCAGGCACAGGGGGAAGATGCTGCGGGAGCCTGTTGCTGAGGCGATCGGGGTACCAAAACTGGCATGGCCAGTCTGAAGCAACCAGGATCACCCATGCTTTATCCCGCCTGACCCTGAGCAGCACTTTGTAAATCAAGGGAATGTGAGGGAAGGCATAAAAGAGGCCTGGGATCCAAAACTTCGAGAAGGCATTCCCCTGCACTGTTCCCTGCTGTGGGGGGCTGGCGCAAAGCAGCCTCAGCTCTGTGTTCTCCTTAGAGGCAAACAGGTCTGCCTGAGGGGGTGCCCCACTGGGAGAACAGGCTGCATACTACCTCTGGGTGGAGAGACCCCTCGCCCACCTGGCTGAGAGTATCTGTCAGCTGACTGGAGGCCCCTGCCACATGGATGACTAAGAGATCTGCCTCCAGGCTGCGTACGAGGGTCCATATGTGGAGAGCTTCCTTGCACAGTGGCCGGTAGTGCATCCCCCTACATTTGTAGGTAGCATAGTCGTGGTGTTGTGCATCTGGGCTTGGACCACCGGACCCCGAATGTGTGGAATGAAGGCAGTCAGCACCAGCTGAACTGCTTGGAGCTCCAGCAGGTTGCTGTGACATCGGGTCTCCTCGAGGGTACAGAGCCCGTGGACTCTGTGTATCCCCAGATAGGCTCCCCAGCCCATGAGGGAGGCATCAGTCGTCAGGGTGGCCGTCAGTTCCAGACGAACGGGATCCCTTCCTGTAGATATGCTGGGACCAGTCACCACTGAAGGGTGTCCCACATCTGCTGGGCCACAGTGACCAGCTAGTCGAAGGACCCTTGCGCTGAGACCACTGGCTGGCCAACTCCCACTGCAAGGAGCACATTCTCCAATGAACCCAATGGACCACACTGGTGCATGCTGCCATATAACCTTGCAGGAGCAGGAAGTCCCGGACAGGGTGCAATTGCCAAACCAGAAATGATCAGGCAAAGGAGGAAAGACCCTCCACCCTGTCCACCGAGTTCTGACCTGGCCTCGTTGACCAGGAAGCCAAGAGAAGCACATGTCTGGAAGGCTAGATCCCGGGACAGCTCCACCTCCAGCCTGGAGGGACCTGTGATCAGCCAGTTGACCAGGCAGAGGTACACCTGGACCCCTCGATGCTTCAGGTAAGCTGCCACCACTGCAATGCATTTGGTGAAGACCCTGGGGGCCAAGGACAGGCCGAAGGGCATGGCCTGGAACTTGTACAGAGTCCCTTCTGCCCAAAAATGGAGGAACCTTCGATGGGGTGGATGGATCGGGACGTGGAAGAACACATCCTGAAGATCCAGAGAGCAAAATCACATGCCTTGCTCCAGAGATGGTATTATCTGAAACAGAGTGACCATCCTGAAGGTGTGCGACTTGAGGAACTGGTTCAGGTCATGCAGATTGAAAATGGGGTGCCAGCCCCCTGTCCGCTTTGGCACCAGGAAATATCTAGAGACAAGCCCTGGGTGTTCTGGAGGATTGGTGACTGAAACCACGACCTCACTGTGGAGGAGCTGGGCTATGTCATCTCAAAGAGTTGACCAGTCGTCTGCGGATACCAAGTCCTCCCATGGGGCGCAGCCTCGGCTTGGAAGGTACTGCTCAAATTTTAGAGGCAGACCCTGACCTACCACTTCAAGAACCCACCTGTCCATGGTGACAGCAGACCAGGCGGAAGAAAAGTAGCAGAGCTGGCCCCCCACAGGAGGACCATGGGGAGGCATGACCGGTCTGGGGGAGGCACCCCCCCCATCCTGTCATTGGGCAGGCTTGGAGGAGGAGGGCCTGGCAGAGGCTCTTCTGGGTCTCTTCCCTCAGGGCTTACGAGCCACTGAGGCCACCGACCTTGGCTGGGGTCGCCAGGTCTGAGCCTGCTCGCCAGCCTGATGCTGGGCTGATTTTGCCGCAGGAGTGGAGGACTGAAAAAGATTCCGCTTCTGTTGCTTGGAACCCTTGGGGTCCTTCTGGGCGGATGTTACGGAGATGGCATTGAATTTTTCAATGTGCTGGAGGTGATCCTCCACACCGGGCCCAAACAGATCAGTGCCCAAGAAAGGAACATCCGCCAGCTTGTGCTGAGAGTCTGCCATGAAGTTCGAGATCCTCAGCTAAGCCCTACGGCACATGGCTACTGCGGCCACCACCGAGTGGGCACGGGAATCTCTCAGAGCCAGAGGAATCTGAAGCTGCTGCTTGGCCACAGCCCGACTGTGATCACGGACCTGTTTGACCATGGTCTGCAGATTGGTGAGGAAGCACTTCATCTAAGGAGCCCATAAGAGCATGGGAGAAGTCTGTCATCAAAACGGCTGAGCTCGTCTGCCGAAGGCCAAGCAAAGAAGCAGCATAGACTTCTTTAGCCACATGGTCCAATTTCTTGGACTCTGTGTGGCAGATTTTTGACATTTCTGGTATTGCCCGAGGCACGAACACAGAGTCAGCTACCAACCCCTCGGCGGTGGTGCTCTGTAAACCTGACAGGGTACTGGTGGGCACGCATGCTGGGGGTATCTGGGCAAAGAAAGACCAGGGCCGAAGTGCTGCCACAGCTTCAGGACTCCATTTTCAGCCCTGTGGACTCAAAGATGAGACGAAGGATGCCCACGAAGGAGGAAAGCCCTTCCTCTGTCGATAGGTCCCCCACAGACTCCTCGTCAACTGGACGGGAGTGCAGGGAGGAACCTTCAGACTCTGAGGAGTCTGCTCAACCCTCCGCAGACAGTCGGGGTGACAGTGACCGACAGCTGATGGGAAAGTACCTTGGCTGGCCAAGACTCCTTGGTTGGAGTACTGGTCGATGGCTGCTTGGGCAGCAACTCCATCAATACTGGCGGAGAGGCTGGCTTCATCCAAACCGTAACAGTTTTGACTGGCTCCACAGGGGCAGGAGCAGTCTCAACTGACTCAACAGGGGGATTCGGAGTTGGCCTTTGTGTAACAGCAAAGTAATGGCCAGTGTAGAAACGGGGGTCGGTTTAGACCTGGCCAACACCAGCTGTTTCCACATAAGATCTTCATAGCACCAACGCAATTTGCGCCAAAGCCTCTCCTCACTCGAGGAGTACGAAGATGAGTAGCAGCAGTGCCACTTCCCACTGCACCGAGATCAGGACTGCTGATGATGGCAGAAACCGCTTGACCCACTGAATGACAACCAAGGCCTTGACCTCGGCCACCAGGGAGGGACTGGCGGGGGATCACGGAGGGGGCCAGCGACTGCCGGGACTCCTCCTGGTCTGAGTCAGTGACCGAGGGGTTCTGGTCAGCGGGCTGATCAGCCCCTTCCACAGTCTTAGGCAGGACTGGAGTCTTGAAGAGAGAGTTGTCGGACTCTTCAGACGATAACCGGTCGAGGGGGTCAAGAAAGATCTCGGCCGCATCACTGGCTGGCATCTTGGACAGCGGCCAAGGCCTCGGTTTTGAACGTAGTCAAAACTGGAGAGTCGTGAGAATCTAAAGCTCTTGACCGAGAGCGTTCCCGGTCCCACGAACGACGACAATGAGTCTTCCCCTTTTTCGACTCTTTCTCCTTTCAAGATCTAGAGCTGTGTTTTGCAGATGGTCCCAGACCCTTCATCGGCAGGGACTGGCACAGCTCCTTGAAGGAGCCCATAAAAGTGAAGCCCAACTGGAGTGGCACAAAGGCAGAAGCCAAAGAGGATTGAGCAGTGGCCCGAGCCACCTCCTCCTCAAAGGCTGCGAGCTGTTCTAGCTGGTCGGTGGGGTGGGCACAATACAGCCTCAGGTTATCATTCTCCCTGGAGGTGAACAGGTCCACTTGAGGGGTGCCCCACTGGGAGAACAGGCTGTGTACTACGTCTGGGTGGAGAGACCACTCATGAGACACCTCACCCATCCAGCAAAGGGCATCCTCCAGCTGACTGGAGGCTACTGCCACATGGATGGCTAGAAGATCCACCTCCAGGTTGCGCATGAGGGTCCAGACACAGAGAGCTTCCCTGCATAAGGGCAGGGAGTGCGTCCCATCCTGTTTGTTGAGGTAGTACATGGTCATGGTGTTGTCCATCTGAACTTGGAGCACTTGAACCAAAATATGTGGAGTGAATGCAGTCAGCGCTAGCTGAACTGCCCGGAGCTCCAGCAGGTTGATGTGGCATCAGAATTCCTTGGGGCCCAGAATCGGTGGATTCTGTGTACCCCCAGATGGGTACCCCAGCCCACGAGAGAGGCATCAGTTGTCAAGATGACCATCGACTCTGGGCAGACAAATGGGATCCCTTCCTGCAGATGTGCTGGGACTAACCACCACTGGATGGCCCCACATCCGCTGAGTCACAGTGTCTAGCTGGTTGAAGTGACCCATGCGCTGAGACCACTGGCTGGCCAGCTCCCACTGCAGGGAGCACATTGTCCAGCTGCCCCAAGGGACCATGCTTTTGCAGGCCGCTGTGTAGCCCAGCAAGGGCAGGAAGTTCCGGGTAGGGTGCAATTGCCCAACCCGAAATGATCGGGCACAAGAGAAGAGAGCCTCCTGTATGCCGGAAGCCGGGCTCTGACTCTGTAAGAGTCGAGCTCCACCCTGATGAAGCAGATCACCTGCGAGGGCACGAGTTCCGACTTGGCTTTGTGGACCAGGAGGCCAAGGGAAACGCAGGTCTGGAGAGCAGGTCCCTGGACCACTCCACTCCTGCCTGGAGGGACCTGCGATGAGCCAGTCATCCAGAAAGAGGTTAACCTGGACCCCTCAGTGCCTCAGGTAAGCTGCCACCACTGCAATGCACTTGAAGACCCTGTGGGCTAAGGAGTGGCCGAATGGCATGGCTTGGAACTTGTAGAGGTCTCTCTCTGCTCAAAAGTGATGGAATATGTGATGAGACGAATGGATCCAAGACGTGAAAGAACGTGTCCTGAAGATTCAGGGGAGCAAAACAACATGTTTTGCTCTAAAGCTGGTATGATCTGAGACACAGTTACCATCCTGAAGGTGCGCAACCTGAGAAACTTGTTCAGGTTGTGCAGATCTAGAATGGGGCATCAGCACCCAGTCCGCTTTGACACCAGGAAGTACCTGGAGACAAACACTGGGTGTTCCATAGGATCCGTGACAGGAACTACAACCTCCTTGTGGAGGAGCTGGGCTATGTCGTCGCTGACAGCTGACAGCATATCTGTGGAAACCAAGTCCTCCCATGGGGCACGGGCTCAGCAAGGAGGGTACTGCTCAAATTTCAGAGGCAGATCCTAACCCACCACTTCGAGAACCCACCTGTCTGTGGTGACAGTGAACCAGGTGGAAAGGAAGTGGTGGAGCTGGCCCCCCACAGGAGTACCCAGAGGAGGTGTGACAAGCATGAGGGAGGTACTACCCCTCATTGTGTCACTGGGCAGGCTTAGAGGAGGAGGAGGAGGAGGGTCTGGTTGAGGCACCACCAGGGCCTCTCCCTCCTTAAGGCTTACGGACAACCAAGGCCACTGACTTGGGCCATGGTCGCCAGGCCTGAGCCTGCTGTCCAGCCTGGGGCTGCGCTGGTTTGGCCACAGGAGTGAAGGTGGCCCAACAGGGCTTCCTCTTTTTGCTGCTGCTGGGAGCCCTTGGGGTCCTTCTGGGCAGATGTCATGAAGTCCAAGGTGGCACTTGACTTTTCGATACATGTGAGGTTGCCCTCAACACCAGGCCCGAACAGACTGGTGTCCAGGAAAGGGGCATCTGCCAGCTTGTGCTAAGTGTCTACCATGAAGGTCAACATCCTCAACCAAGCCCTGCAGTGCATGGTCACTGAGGCCACCATGAAGCGGGCACAGGAGTCCTCAAAGTCCATGGCAGTCTGGAGTTGTTGTCTGGCTAGAGCCCAGTCTGATCCCGGACCTGTTTGACCGTTGTCTGATGGTCGGCAGACAGATGAGGACGCACCTCATCGAAAGAGCCCAGCAGTGTACGAGAGAAGTGGGCCATTAGGAGGGCCAAGCTTGCCTGGTAGAGACCAAGTGAGGAGGCAGCGTAGACTTTCTTAGCCACGTGGTCCAACTTCTTGGACTCCTTGTCAGGTGGCTTGTCAACATCCCCGGCATTGCTGGAGCACCTAAACACTGAGTCTGCCACCAATCCCTCGGCCGAGGGGTGCTCTGTGACTCCTGAGAAGGAACTGATGGGCACCACGCATTTGAGGGCCATCTGGGCAGAAAGTGCAGGGCCAAGAATGGCTTCTGCCACTTGGAAAGCCTCCGTTGGAGTGTGTCCCTGGTTGAGGATCTCAGTCAACAGGTAACAAGACCGTTCCACGACGGGCTCCATTTTCATACTCCTTGACACAGGGATCAAGTGGAGAAGCCCCATGAAGGAAGATGGACCTTCATCTGTTGAGAGGTCTCCTACAGACTCTACATCGACCAGACAGGAGTGCAGGAAGGACACCTTGTACTCTGAGGAGTCAAAGAGTGGTTGACCACCCGAGACATCGCTGACCCTCCACGGACAGTCAGGGGTGACGGTGACTGACAACTGATGGGGAAGCCCCTTAGACAGTTGAGACACCTTAGTCGGAGCACAGACCAGCGACTGTTGAGGCACCGATTCCACCACTATCGGCGAAGATGTTAGGGTCGGCCAAGCCAGGATCATTTTGGTAGGGCTCCATCGATGAAGATAGCGCCAGCCTTTCGGGCAACAGCCAGGTAAGGGCTGGCATAGGAGCCGGAGTTGGCTTGACGCTGATCAGCACCAACTGTTGTCACATCAAGTCCTCGTGGCATCGACGCAATTTGCTCTGAAGCCTCTCCTCACCCAAGGAGGACAAGGATTTAGAGTAGTGGTGGTGCCGAGTGGGATGCGCCAGTGTCGGTGGGACCGCTCGACCCACAGGAGGACCTCGACCTTCACCACCAGTAGGACCGGTGGCTGGGCTTGGAGGGAGCTGGCGAGCGCCGAGGTTCCTCCAGGTCTTGGTCATCAACCAGAGGTGGCAGGTCAGCAGACTGATCCATCCCTCCAGAGTCCTGGACAAGGAAGTGTTGGCCTCTTCAGTCAACAACTGGTCGGATGGCTCGAGAAAAATCTCATCCGGGACCTCAACCAAACTGGCCCGACAGGGTTACCATGGAGCGGGTGGCCAGGGCCAAGGATTCGACTGAAGTCAAATCCAGAGAAGTGCAGGAATCAGAGGTTCTCGACTGAGAGCACTCCCGATCCCACAAATGATGACGAGTCCTTTCTTTTTTGGACTCTTTTTTTGGATTTAGATTTGTGCCCAGAGGGTCCCTGAACGAGGGTTGTCAGGGACTGCCATAATTTGTCGAAGGACCCCGTGAAAGTCGAGCCCAGCTGGAGTGGCACAAAGGCAGAAGCTGAGGAGGAGTGAGCTGCGGCCTGGGCTGCCTCCTCCTCCTCAAACGTCACAAGCTGTTTGGCAGACCCTGCAGCCATGGAGACCACCCAATGGGTGTCCTTGGATTTGACCAGTGTGTTCCGAAGTGCTGGGCGGCCCAGTTTAAGTCTGGCGAGACGGTCTTGCAGGACGTTCGGGTGAAAAGAACAACAAAGGTCACAGGCCTGGGGATTGTGGTCATGCCCAAGGCAGTAGACACACGAGGCGTGCAGGTCAGTCCTGGACATCTTCTGCCTGCAAGGCACTGTGGCAGAATCCAGGAACAAACTTATCGTGCATGATGGTCGTGACTGAAGATCAAGTTGAAAATGAAATTCATGAGAGTTTTAAGAAGGATATCCAAAGATTTAAGCGTGAGGGGCTACTCAAAGCGGAAGTGATAAGGAGAGAACCTGCTTCTTCCAATGGAAAGAAAGATCTGGACCTGAGGGAGTTACCATCCAGGTGGGCGGGAGAAGCCAGCATTAAGACTTTCCAGCATCATCTTAAAGGGAAAGGACACTGCCTGTTAAGTGTGGATAGAACATCATATCTACGTCCCTAGAATGCAGTGTCTTTTTAAATGTTCCTGACTACAGCCGCATTACTGGCCAACAGCAGTCACATGATTTGAGGCCCCCTCAAACAAACATCAGTCCAGTATTGGTCCCGCCCTAATCCCGCCCTCAAAATCAGCCCACTACCCCTTCCCCTGCTCATCAGCATTCAGTTACAAAATGCCCCACTTCAACTGCCTAAAACAATTCAGCCAAAAAGACAAATTTATACACTTCCCTGCTGAGAGCCTCCTCTCTCCAATCAGTGTGGCAGCTGAAATGCTGTTCCTATGGAAAAAAGTATGCAGCATTTGTGTTTAAATGCTCCTGACTGCAGCTGCACTACTTGTCTGCTGCAGTCACATGGTTTCAGGCCTCCTTGAAGGGTCACCTGGTCCAGCATCTATCCGTCCCTATCCAAGCCAACCCTAATAATCAGCATCCTGCTACTCTGGCACTGCTATGGACTTAGGAACTGCTTGGACTAGGAACTTTATTTGGCTTTTTTTTTTTTAAATATAATTTACAGTTTTCCAACTCATCTCTGGTTGACTCATTTCCTCCTGATCAGGCCCTGCCCCATCTCTCTCTACTGGGAAGAATGACCAGCAAGGTACCTCAGGGCTCAGTTCTGGGTCCAGTCTGCTTTAATGTCTTTAAAAATGACACTGCGAAGAGCTGGAAGGGAATGCCTCTTTGCAAATTACAGCAAAATCTGCAATATGGTGGACACCCCAGATAGGGTGGATAGAATGTGCAGAGACCTGAGAACACTGTAGGAGTTGTCAAGAGTATGGCAGCTGTGTTCCCATGTGAAAGGTGAAAAATCATGCACATAGGGCACAGAAACCCACAGGCAGAGCATAATATTGGGGAAGAGGTACTGATGGTCACAAAACATGAAAGTGACCTGGAAGTAATCATATTTGATGACCTCAAGGTGGAAAGGAAGGAGACAAGACAACAGATAGGGCCAGTGGGATACTGGGATGCAGAGGGAGGAGTATCACCAGCAGAAGAAGGGAGATGGTGTTGCTGTTGTATAGATTGTTGGTGAGATTTCACCTGGAGGCTTGTGTCAAGTTATGGAGACCACATCTCAAGATGAACATGGGTATGGTGCAGACTGTCCGGAGGAGGGCAACTAAAATGGTGCATGGGCTGCATCAGAGGCCCTATGAGGAGAAACTAGGGAATCTCAATATGTACACCCTGGAAGAGGGGTGGGACAGGCAGGATATGATACAGACCTATAAATGCCTCATGAGGCTAAACACGGTACAAAAACAAAGTATCTTTCAGAGGAGAAAGTGCAGGAGAACGAGGCGACATGCAAGGAAGCTGGAAGTGGGAATTCAGAAGGGATGAGGGAGAACTTCTTCAATGAAAGAGTTGTGGATGCCTGGTACAGTCTTCCAGCGGAAGTAGTGGGGGCAAACACAGTGGTGGGCTTCAAGCATGCATAGGATAAGCACAAGGGAATCTTAGTTGGGAAACAGGGGGAAGAGGAAGTAGCCAGAGATCAGGGAGCGTCTTCGGTGAAAGTGTAGGCAGGGGAAAAAATGGGCAAACTGGGTGAGTCAAGCAGTCCCTATCTGCTGACAAGTTCTATTTGTATGACATTTACCTCCTTCTGATTTCAATCCATGGGCTTGCTCCCACATCCCCCACCCCCCAATGGTGGGGGTCCTGCTGAACAGGACTTACACCTCCCTTTTCTTCACAAGTACAGTGGCAGGAGTTCCCAGGGTGCAGAGGGGGAGGACAGGAGTAACAGGGGTCAGGGCCCAAGCCCACCATGGATCATTCTGCTCAACATGCTCATTTTTTCTTCTTCTGTTGCCCCACCTCTGGGAAGCCAGCATGCTTGGGGTTCCATGCTCGCATGTGTACTAGTGCAGAGGTTGGCCAACAACTTCTTTCCTTTCTTGACGTCTACTGCTCAACCACCTGTGGTTCCGCAGGTGGCAGTTCTGTATCGGAGGCAGCAACCCTCCCTCCACAGAGGAACAACCCTTCTTATGGGATGTTTCATCTTCCTCCACTGGCCCTAAGAGACTGAGGCTCCCTACCAAGTCCAGGTTGCCAGCACTGCAACCGGTTGCGGTACCGCTGCATTGACAGGTAACTTTTTTATGAAAGCATGGCATCGGCATGGTAAGTTTGAGACACTTAGTTGCAATTTCCATGCAGCAACATACAGTGATACACTGTTTCCCCATGACAAATTTTTTTTTTAATTTACATTTTTACAGGCTTTTTTCCCCTTTTTCACTCGTCCCTTCAGCGCATGTCCAGGGTGCTGACATATGCATGTGGAGGCATCCTTTTCAGCCACTGTGGGCGTCCCACCTACTACCACAGCTCTCTCCGCCTGTGCCACCACCGGACCTCACCTGGTGGTAGCGATACTCGGGGACGGACAGCATCCACCCCAGGAGAGAAGAGCTGCCGTAGGCGGCTCAATCCTGCTCCTAGCCCCCCCCCGGCCGTCTCCTCGATGACCCGAGGTCTTTCCCGAACCCGGGTCATCAGCGTGACATGTAGCAAGGCTAGATGCCTCAACCCTCTGCACCACCGGACTGGTTACTATGATAATTTTATGAAAAGAAACATTTTTTAATACATTTTCTTTAAATATCCTGATTTATTTTGTTCTTATGCAGCATGAATAAATAATATTTTCCAGTGTTGTGCACCTTTGTGAATTGGCACCAACCTATCACAATTTCAGTTTTTTCCAAGACTGTGAAAATTGGGACAGAAATAGCAGATCACAAGTGGTTCAACTGCACTTGCTTCCTGCAGAATAGTTCACTTACAGACTAAAGATCAAAGTCACAACATATTTGGGTGTAATACAGCAACCAAGTTAGATACTTCCTATTTAATAGCATACTCGGTCTTATTTCCACATAATTCCGTAACAAACCATAATTAGTTCAGAAGGGAGCAAGCTCATAAACTTTAAACTAACACTTGCAGATTGCACTTTTTACTGAACTTTTTATTGCATACTTTTACTGCCTGAATTGATAATTGAAAACAGAATGTGCTAGAGGAGAACTGCAGTTAACCCACAAGCCTGAATGTTCTGTAAAACAGTTTTTTTTTTTCCAAATACTGGTTCACATTCTGTTCTTATTCCATCTTTACTGGCCTTTAAGTTGACTAATCTGGTGTTTCTAATTTAAACACTAATGTTAAAGACCATTTTAAAATGTTATGATGTAATTTATGCCCCTTATTAGGTTCATAAGATTGTTGTCACAATGCAAATGTGCTGCAATAAAGAACTCTACGGTTATAAATGGCAAAGTGCATCATACAGTTCTAACGTGGCCCTTACCACCAGTGCTCAGAAACCTCCAATGAGTTTACTACCAGTACAGATGGAACAATATCAGAACCGAAACCACTATTTAAAAAACATGTTCTACAGGAAAAGATCCAGAGAAGTTCAGCATAGTTCTCCTTTTACACTTAAAAATATTTAAAAGGCAGCAGACTGAATGCCGTGATCTGCAAGTATATGTATATATTGTGCATGTAATAGTCTGAATGAATACCACATCATCACCTTTTTCTTCCTCTCAACAGAGATTTTTTTATCCCGTTAGTCGACTGGCTTTATTCTGCTCTGGTCTGCTTAGCCTCATCACCCCACTTCTCTAGGACTTCCCACTCCTCTGGTTCTCCGCCATGAATTAACCCTCATGATAGGACTTTTAGGGCTGGCCAGGCCAAACTGCTCTGGAATAAGCAAATAGTCAGGGGTACAGAGCCTGTGATGGACAAGAACACTATCCTGTTTGGTCAGGGATTTTCACCATCTCCTTCCCTGGGCTGCCTGTTGTGCAATGATGTGCTGCAGGTGAATGCGGTGGCATGCACTCACATACAGGATCTAACAGCAGATGCTCCCCAAGTTCCCGCTCCTGCCGTGCTATCACTAGTCTCCGGCAGGCCAGTAGGACAGTGACCTTGTTCCCCATGCCTGAGAGAGGAGAGCAGTCTATGGAACACACTGTCCTCTCTCTCTCCCAGCCAACCCCAAGGTGCCCAGAGTCTGTTCTTGAACCTGGTCTCCAGCATACCAGGTGGTAGCTTTGCCCCCAAACTGCCAGGCAAGCTCACATCATCACTTCTAAAGGGAACAGCCATGTTTCAGCTGTGGTGGTGTGCCCACATCCCAAAAACACAAAGTCAATTCTATGTCTCATTTGTATGATGAGATTTTCCTGTAGAAGTAATTCCATATGGCACCATAAGCGCAGTGAGCCAAAAATCTGACTGTCAGCATTCATGAAACAATAGCAATTAAATACAATAGATAGCCCTGCAGTGAGACAAGATCTGGAGTCCTCATACTGATGCTACAAATTATCAGGCAGCCATACAGCAAACAATATACCATTCCTCTTGAAGATGTTTAAAATTCTGAATGCAGATCACAGTCTCTGACACAGGTAATTGTCCTCTGCCAAAGCAAAGTCACACTGAGGCTGGATTACTTTAATGCTACAGGCTGGGCTGACAGGTTGCTTGCAGCTAGTGCAGAACACTGCAGTCAGGTTGATAGCCAGAGCCTCTTGCTCTCAGCATCTCTCCAGTTTTGCAGACAGTGCACTGGCTGCCAAGGAAGTGGCATGCCTCCTGTAAGATCAGTTTGTTAACATACAAAGCCCCACATGATCTGGTCCCTGGCTGTGTTAAAGAGCTCCTCCGCCGGGTGATAGGGGATCGCCCGGAATACTGGTGACCCAGGTTCATGCCCAAGCCCAAGGCGCACAGGAGCAGAGGCTGGTGAGGAGGGTCACACGAGTCCGCGGGATGCTCTCCCCCCCACCTGGGGTGGATGGGTCGAAGCCTGCATTGCCCTAGTGCGGCTCCTGGAGGCCGGTTGCGGTGACGCACTTTCTGACAAGGGTGACCACATGCCAAAGGTGCATTTTTCCAAGATGCTGTGGGCGTGCATAGAAACATAGAATTTGACAGCAGATATGGACCGCATGGCCCACCCAGTCTGCCCACCTTCCTACCTACTGGATAAGCTGCAGATCCTAGTTAACCAACAGCTGATTTCTTCCTACTCCCCACAAGAACTGCCTTATGTCTGTCCCATGCATTCTTGAATTCCCCCACTGTTTTTGAATCCACAACCTCCTCAGGAAGACAATTCCATGCATCCACCACCCTCTCTGTGAAAAAATACTTACTCACATTACCCCTGGGCCATCCCCCCTCTATCTTCAAATTGTGTCCCCTTGTTCTTGCACATCTCTTTTTCTGAAAGATGCCACCCTCTTGGACTTTGTTGATTCCCCTGAGGTACTTAAACGTTTCTATCATGTCCCCTGTCTCCCTCCTTTCCTCAAGGGTATACATATTAAGCTCCTTTAGTCTCTCCTCATATGGCTTCTGTTGCAGACCCTGCACCATTTTAGTTGCCCTCCTCTGGACTGTCTCCATCCTGTCTATGTCCTTGCGGAGACGGGGTCTCCAGAACTGGACGAGGTACTCCAGATGGGGTCTCACCAACTGTCTGTGCAGAGGGATAACAACTTCCTGTTTTCTACTGGTGATGCCTCTCCCTATACATCCCAGTATCCCCCCAGCCATCCCTACTGCATTCTCACACTGCTTGCTAATATTTTGGTCATCTGATATGACTGCCCCCAGGTCCCTTTCCATTTTTGTTGTTGTTACTACCCCCCCACCACCACCACTGTGTACTCTTCCCCTGGGTTTTTGTTTCCCAGGTGCATTACTTTGCACGTCTTTGCACTGAATCCAAGCTGCCATACTTCTGACCATTCCTCCAACCTTGCCAAGTCCCTTCTCATCCTTTCCACCCTTGTGTCATCTGCAAAGAGGAATACTTTTCCTTCCAGTCCCTCTGCAATGTCACCTATAAAGACATTAAAAAGGACCGGACCCAGTACTGACTCCTGCGGTACCCCACTAGTAACCCCCCGTTCTTCAGAGTGGACTCCATTTACTATTACCTTCTGTGTCCTGTTGTCCAGCCAATGTTTTACCCAGGCTACCACCCTGGGACCCACTCCCAGGTTGGCTAATTTGTTTATTAATCTTTTGTATGGGACTGTGTCAAATGCCTTGCTAAAGTCTAGGTAGACCATGTCCATAGCCCCTCCCTGGTCTACTACTTTGGTCACCCAGTCAAAGAAATCAATTAGATTCATCTGACATGACCTTCCCGCTGTGAATCCATGCTGCCTTGGGTCCTGTGCCCCACTGGCCTCTAGGTACTCAACAATTCTTTCTTTCAGAAGTGATTCCATCATTTTCCCTATCACTGAGGTCAAACTGACAGGTCTGCGGTTTCCTGCCTCTGTCTTGCTCCCACTTTTGTGAAGGGGAATCACATCCGCCCTCCTCCAGTTCTCAGGTATCACACCATCCTCCCATGATTTGTTAAAAAGACTAGCCAGTGGTGTCACTAGTTCTCCCCTTAATTCTTTTAGAATTCTGGGATGAATCTCGTCAGGCCCCAGTGTTTTGTCCACCTTCAGTTTTAGGAGTTCTTTCAGAACCCTTTCTTTTGTGAAATAACTGGGATCAACCCCCCTATCTAGAGTGCTTCTATTGACTGGATTAGGTACCTCCCCCCCCTTCTTTTGTGAATGCCTGCAACCATCTTGGGAGGGGATGGGCAGGGAGAAAAACAGGAAAATGCCGATACAGCCCGGCATCCCACTGACTCTCCCCACTTCCTTATCACACTGTTTGGCCACCATTAGGTCATCTGATGATGACACCCAGGTATCTTTCCTGTTTGGTGGTCATCAGTACCACTCCCCCCATTATGTACTCTGACCATGGGTTTCTATGCCCCAAGTGCATGATTTGCACCGAAACTTAGCTGCCACTTTCTAGACCATTCTTCAAGCTTACCTAGATCTCTATTCATTTTTTCCACACGCACACCCCAGAGTGTCCACTCCCTTGCAGATTTTTGTGTCTTCTGCAAAAAGATACACCTTCCCTTCTAGTTCCTCTGCAATGTCACTTATAAAGATACTAAACAGGACTGGTCCCAGTACTGATCCTTATGGCACCCCACTAGTCACCCTCCCTCCCTTGGAGTGAACCTCCGTTTACCACCACCCTCCGTCACCTATCCTCCAACCAATTACTTACCCAGTTTACCACTTTTAGTCCCACTCCTAGGCTGCCCAGCCTGTGGAACAGTGTCTTACGTCTTACTGAAATCTAGGTATGCCACATCAACCACACCACCCTGATCTACTTCCCTGGTCACCCAGACAAAGAAATCTATCAGATTAGTTTGACATGATCTCCCCCTAGTGAATCCATGCTGTCTCAGATCTTGTAAGCCACTAAGTTCAAGATATTCCACAATCCTTTCTTTCAGTAGTGATTCCGTTAATTTCCCCACCACCAAAGTCAGGGTGACTGGCCTGTAATTGCCAGCCTCCTCCATGCTACAGCTTTTGTGTTACCACTTTCTGTGTTTTCCCTGTCCCTCTTGAATACTACATGGCCTGGAATCTTGAGGCCTCAGTCATTGCTGGGTGATACTCATGTTTCTCTGTCTGCCATTATGCCAGGGCTGCCTTCTGCTGCTACAGCCTGAAGATTGCTCATTTTTGTAACCAAGTATTCTGGGATTTAAGCAGACCACTCTCCAAGAACCTGCCTAATGCCCTCCCACAGTCCACTGGCCAGACCTATATCACTCATTCTCTGTGGTTTATTTTGATCTATACTCTTATAGTGCCTCACCTTGTACCCACCCTCACAGTGCTTCACCTTATATTGGCTCTTCATACTCACGCGACTTCTCCGGTAAGTACTCTTAGCATTCCTCACTGTAAAGCCTCTGTTGGTCAATCTGCCTTTTTAATGTGCTTGACCTCCCACTGGAACTCATTTTTTCATGCCACCTGCCACTCCCTCTCTTGTCCCTCTCTCAAACAGCATATCAAGGCTCACTACTCCCCAATATGCTCTTGCCCATAACTACTACTTTAGTCTAACTGTCCCCTAGAGATCACATGCACTGTTGGTACATAACTGGGTTTCCTTAGTGTTATAAATACATTATTTTACAATCCGCCGATTGTTTGGTGGGTTGATGCCTTGATCTATTATAAATGGAAATTACGTACCTAACGTAATTCTTGATCTTCTTGGTCGAGTCTCCATCACTCATTCACGCTAATGGGACCTGCGCCAGAGGCACTAGGACCCAGCGGGAACAAACTTTGCTGGAGGGTCCGCGCAGAGATGGAGCCAGGGACCACCGAGCCGCAGCTCGTGTGGTAAAGACTACCTCGACGGCCGACTCTCCAACCGCCCAGTACCTTTTTTCCGAGGAGGTGCAGCGAATCAACCTAGAAGGATGGCCTAACCAAAAACCGGACATAAGATAGTCCAGGTGACCTGTATAAGAAGGGGCAATAAAGTCTTCACAGCCTAAAGATTGAGGGAGATCAATAACAGAGGTGAGCTCGGGGGATGGCGGGTGGCCGTGTGAATGAGTGGTGGAGACTCGTCCAAGAAGATCAAGAATTACAGTAGGTACATAATTTCCATATCTTCCTGGACATAAAGTCTCCACCATTCATTCACACTAATGGGAGAGCACCGAGCTAATAATCCCCGAGGAAATTGTGGCAGAGAGACCAGAGCTCACGGTTTGGGACAAGGAGTCCATTAAGGATGGTTCTGCCAAAGAAGATGTCATCTGGCAGCGGACATCCAGGGCATAGTGTTTAAAGAAAGTATGCACTGAGCTCCAGGTGGCCACATTGCAGAATATCTGCAGTGGGCACGTTCGATTTCAGCTAGAGATGCAGCTTAACAGCCTAGGCAGAGGAGAGCACACTCTGCCCACCAACTTAACCTGCGCCATGGAATAACAGTGGTGAAGGCATGCCACCAGCCATGCTGAAATGCATCTGATAGCGACAGGTTGACGCAGCTGAGTGTCACTGAAGGAAACAAACAGTTGTTGAGCTTTGCAAAAGTCTTTTTTTCTATCTAGATAGAAATGCAAAGCTCTTTTGATGTCCAAGGAATGAAGAGAATGCTTTCCTTCATTCTGGAAGTTCACAAAGTAAGTAGGAAGAATCAATGGTTGGTTCAGATGGAATTCTGAAACAACCTTAGGGAGTAACTTAGGATGGGTCCTAAGAACTACTTTGGCTTTATGAAGCACACTATACGGAGGATCTGTGACCAAGGCATGTATCTCAGAGACCCTGCGGGCTGAGGTAATGGCCATTAGGAAGGCCGTTTTCCAAGTGAGAAATTTTAACTCACAGGTAGCTAGAGGCTCGAATGGTTTTCGAGTGAGCATGTCTAGCACCAGATTAATGCCCCAGGTTGCAACTGGATGCGTCTCATAGGAGGTCTGGTATGCAGAATTCCCTTAAGAAACCTCTTAACCACAGGTAACTGAGCCAGTGACAAGGAAAGTACTGGCTCATGATAAGCTGAAATGGCACAAAGGTGAACCTTAACTGTAGAGTATTGCAGTCCTGTATTTGAGAGGTCTAAAAGGTACTCTAGAACTTTATCTGGAGGGCAGGAAAAAGGATTCAAAGAGGATTTTGCACACTAGAACGAAAAGCGCTTCCATTTGGCTGTGTAAGTTTTCCTGGTGGCTGGCTCGTGTGCAGCCAGAAGAATATCTGAAACCCTGTGAGAGACATTGAACCTGTTCACTTCTATCTCTTCAGGAGCCAAGCGTGAAGGTGAAGCGACCTCAGATTGGGATGGACCACAGGCCCCTGAGTCAGAAGGTTCGTCTGAAGGGGAAGCAGTTTTGGAGGAGTTTTCGACACACTGTTGAGTAGTGGAAGTCATATCTGTTGAGGCCAGAAGGGAGCAATGAGGATCAATTTGTCCCCTGGGACTCGAATTTGAGAAGTACTCTCTGGATTAGAGGAAGAGGCGGAAAGGCGTATAGAAAGAGTTTTGTCCACCACAGCCTGAATGCATCCTGACAGAAAACGCCAGGCCGTGGATTTCTGGAGCAGAAGAAAGGCAGTTTTGTGTTAAGTGGGGATGCAAAAAGGTCCAGGTCTGGAGTTCCCCACTCTGTGAATAGTGACTGAGCTATGGCTGAGTCGAGAGACCATTCGTGAGGATCTGTCTCTGTTCTGCTGAGACGGCCTGCCAGTTCGTTCTGCACCTCCGGCAGGTAGACCGCATGAATTAGAGCCTTGTGCTCCAAGCACCATTCCCAGACTCTCATCGCTTCCCTGCATAAGGGTTAAGAGTGAGCTCCGCCTTGCTTGTTGATGTAATACATCACTGCTTTGTTGTCCGTTTGAAGGAGAATGTTCTTGTGACAGAGAATGTCCTTCAAAGCCCAGACTGCATAAAGGATGGCTCTCATTTCTAAGACATTTATGTGAAGCTGGGACGCGTCCTGAGCCCACGTACCTTGAGTGTCGAGAGTCTGACAGTGAGCTCCCCACCCCATCAGGGACGCGTCCATGGTAATGGAAATCTGATGATCCAGAGGAGCAAAGGGGTATCCTTCCAGAAGGCTGTCCTCTTGCGACCACCAGGTGAGTGATCTCTTCAGAGGTTCTGTCACCTTGATGAGAAAGGACTGAGGGTGAGTGGTTGGGGACCACTGAGTACTGAGCATCCACTGAGAGGTTCTCATGTGGAGGCGTGCTAGGGGTACAGTGAACATCGAGGATGCCATGAGACCTAGCATCCATTGCATTGAGAGAGCTGTCACCAAGCTGCTTTCTCCAATGTATCTGGCCATCTGAAGGATATCGCTCCTCCTGTCCTCTGGAAGAAATGCTTTCGCACAGGTGGTGTCCAGGAGAGTTCCTATGAAAAGGAGCCTCTGGGAGGGCTGCAGCCGCAATTTTTTGAGGTTAAGCAGGACTCCCATGGATGTGAGAAAGTGTGAAGCCGTGGCTATGGCGTCTAGAGTTCCCTGCCTAGAAAGACTTGCTAGAAGCCAATCGTCCAGATATGGGAACACTTGTATTCCGATTTTTCTGAGATGCGCTGCGAGAATTGCACAACACTTTGTAAAAACTTGCGGCGCCGAGGATAGCCCAAAGGGCAGGACTCTGAACTGATAATGCTGTCCCAAAGCCATGAACCTTAGGTATTTGTGATGCTTTGGGTGAATAGGAATGTGCTGGTAAGCATCCTGCATGTCCAGGGAAGCTAACCAGTCGTGATGATGAAGCAAAGTTAACAGGGTTCCTAGTGATATCATTTTTAATTTTTCTTTGGGAAGGAATTTGTTTAATTTTCTGAGGTCCAAAACGGGGTGCATGCCCCCGGTTTTCTTTGGAACAAGAAAGTAATGGGAGTAGAACCCTGTGTTCCGTTGATCCAGCGGAACTACTTCCACTGCCCTGTTGTTCAGAAGGCCTTGTATCTCGGAGGCGAGAAGTTCTGACTGAAGAACTGACAGCCTGGGCTATCATCTGGGGGGACGATCCAGAGGGGTATCCAAAAGATTGAGGGAATACCCCTCGTGGATTATCCGGAGGATCCATTTGTCTGAGGTTATGGACTTCCATTGATTGTAGAAGTGAGTCAGATGACCTCCCACCACTGAGGAAGAGTCCCCCTTGGGCAGCTGAGGTGGGACTTGGGCAAACAACTCAGAAGGCAGCACTAGGCGCTTTGGGTCCTTGCGCCATCTGCTGCGTTTCCTTTTGAGGCTGGAGGTCTTGGTTTTTATTAAAACCTCCCCTGTACATAGTACTGAGACTGCCCTTGTCCGGGTTCTAAATGATCTCCTGATAGCGAGAGATCGAAAGGCTTGTACTATTCTAGTCCTTCTTGATCTCTCTGCAGCATTCGACACTGTGGACCATGGTGTGCTTCTGGAACGCCTGTGGCTCTCTATTGCGGACTGTCTGGCACAGTTCTGCAATGGTTTCAATCTTTCTCATGGGCGGAGACAAGGGTTATCACGGAATTTATTCCTCTGATACCGTCCTCCTGCCCTGTGGGGTTCCGGAGGGCTCCATTCTAGCACCCATATTGTTCGCTGTCTATATGCTGCCATTGGGAGACATTATTAGGCAATACAGCCTGGGTTTTCACTGCTATGCAGATGACACCCAGCTGTATTTGTCTTTTAGTCCTGGACAGCAAGATGCAGTCTCTATACTTAACAGCTGTCTATCCGAGATCAAGGATTGAGTGCCAGCTGGCTAAGGTTAAACCCGGATAAGACTGAGGTGATAACCTCATAGTCTTCAGGTGAAGCTACCTCTGGCTGCAAGCTGCAACACTGGACTTAAGATTTGCAAGAAAGCGAGTAGTGCTCACAACAGAGGGAGGTGAACCTTACAATTTACATTTGTCTTTGGTTTGAAGCAGATTCCTTAGGAAAGTTAATATTCTTCAGATGGAGGATACTTCTAACTGAAGGGTGAAATCAAGAACTTAGAATTATCAGAAAAGGCAGTCTTTCAATCAACAGAGGGAGGTGGAGTTTGCTTTACTTTGTTACAAGTGTTAAGGTTTTCAGTGCAGGAAGAGTTTAAACCCACATAGGCTGAATACTGTTTTCTGTGTCTGCCCTTCTGCACAGCTGACGTGTTGTGGGGCTGACTGTTTTCAGAGCACAAGTCACCAGGCTCTTTTGGGGCTGGGGAGGTTAACCTGTGTCTGACTTGGATGTTTGGATTTTTCTGTTTGACTAGCAGGGTATTTTCTCTGTCAAATTAGTTTGAAGCAGTATTACAAATTGTAGTGGATGGCACCTTGCTGACAGGAAGGTACTCATCGCATCGGTAGGTCAGAGCATTTAGCTGATTGTTTCATGAGGGCACAGTTTAGGCCCAACCCCTTCCCACCCCTAACCCCACCCACCCCTGGAAATAGTTCATTTATACCTGGGGTTCTGACATCATTTCCTCAAGAGGGCAAGGTACATATCACTGTCATATCCTGTCTAGCACACTGCACTGACAATATAAGCATACACATTATATAAATACATATATTTCTATATAACGCACCAATCACACACACACACACACACAAAAAAAAACAAACTAACGGTAGACAGTTATGTGGGGAGTAGTACAATGTAATGGCTGTGGGGCAGCAGTCTTCCGGGAGTCTTTCTGGAGGCTGAGATGCTGCCCTGTTTGCAGACAACTATCTGCCCTGAGGAGGAGGCGCTCTTCAAGCCGCACTGGACAGTGGCAGGGAACCTCCCCATCCAGGGAGCACCAGAGCCACCACCACTACCTCAGAGGTTGCGAAGAAAGCACAGCAGTTGGACCACAGTGGGCTCAGGGAGGGTAAGGGTGGTGGAACAGAGGCACACCCAGTCAGTTGTTCCACTCCATAATCCATACGCCATTCTGGGGGAGCATAGTTCCCCTATGGATGCACCCGCAGAGGAGACTAAGGAGGGTGCAGACAACTGTCACAAGGGAGGCCCTCAGGAAGGAGGCAGAGGGCACCACAGGGAAAGAAAGCAGCTCCTGGTGGGGCACTCAATTATTAGGATGATAGAACTGGGGGGAGCAGGGAAAACTGAAGTAAGGTGCCTGCCTGGTGCCATGGCTTGGAGGGACAGGAAGCGCATCCTTAGGATCATGAGAACAGTTGCACGGGAGTCTGAGCTGGATGTCATTATCCACCTAGGGACAAATGACTTAGCTCATCATGAGATTAGAGCAGCGCAGAAGGACTTTGTAGAGTTGGGGAGGGGCTTAAGACAAGTAGCACACACGGTATCCTTCTCAGAGATACTGCCTGTCAGTGGCATGGGTGAGGAAATGTTGCACCATGCAGTTTAACAAATGGTTGAAAAACGGTGGAGCACAGGGTTTGGCTTCATTGGGGACTGGGGTTCCACCTGGAGGGACACCAGCCTATACTGGCAGGATGGTCTGCATCTGTCCAGGAAGGGAACAAGTCTTTTGGGCAATCGGTTTAAATGCTTCATTGGCAAGCCTTTAAACTAGTCAAGGGGGGAGGTACTGATAAGCAGCAGGAAAATCCCAGCCTCCCCCTACAAAACAGGGTACTAAATGAGAAAAAGACCAAGGTAGAAAGGTCAGTGGGGGATGCTGCTACAGAAGGTAAAGCCATCAAAAAATGGAGAGCAATGAGTACCAATGCCCGTAGTCTGGGTAACAAGCTTCCTGAATTAGTGGCCTTGATGGAGGAGGAAGATCTGGATATCGTGGCAGTCACAGAAACATGGTACACACAGAACCATGACTGGGACGTAAACATACCAGGATACACTATCTACAGGAGGGACAGGGAGGGTAAAAGGGAGGAGGAGTAGCTCTCATAAGAGAAGAAATCAAAGCAACAGAACAAAAGGGTAAACAGGGAGGAGAAGAAGCACAGTGGGTCAATTTGGAGGCAGGCAATGGCACCACAATCCGCACAGGGGTTGTATACAGACCCCTCTCGGGAGGAAATGGACAAGGAAATGATAGAAAGTATACTTAGAATGGCAGATAAAGGGGAGATATTGCTGATGGGTGATCTGAATATGCCAGATGTTAACTGGAGTGCAGTTGCAGCAGCCACTTCTAAGAGTGGGGTTATTCTAGATGCCCTACAGGGGCATGCCTTAGACAACTAGTATTGGAGCCCACTCGAGAGGGAGCAATCTTAGATCTAGTTCTCTCAAATGGAGATGAAGAGAGGATCACAGATGTAGAAGTGGGTAGCCATCTGGGAACTAGCGACCATCGAACAGTATGGTTCACAATAAACACAGCAATAGAGTCAAGCCATACAAAGACAAAGGTACTGGATTTTAGGAGGGCTGACTTTGCCAAAATGGGTGAGTGCCTAAGGAATGCACTAGCAAATGGGCAGGAAGGAGGGGTGGAAGAACAATGGGGAATAATAAAAACTGCCATCACAGAGGTAACAAGCCTTTGTGTAAAGCAAATAAACAAAATGAAACAAGGTAAGAAACCACTATGGTTCTCAAAGGAAGTGGCAGTGAAGGTTCAAGAGAAAAAGAAAGCATTCAGGAAGTACAAGGAATCACAGAAGGAGCAGGACAGAGAACTGTATCAGTTAAAGCAAAAGGAAGCTGGAAAGGCAGTCAGAACAGCAAAGGCCCAAACCGAGGAAAAGATAGCCAACTCAGTTAAGAAGGGGGATAAAACCTTTTACAGGTACATCAGGGAGCGAAGGAAGACCAAGGGAGGGATAGTGAGGCTTAATAAAGGGGAGGGAGGGTGGGCAGAGGGTGACTGTGAAAAGGCAGAGATACTAAACAAATATTTTGCTCAGTATTTACAAAGGAAGAGGGGAGGGTACCTAAAACAAACAGTAGAAACACTCTGGATACAGAAGTTGATACCAGCCCATTTACAGAAGAAAGGGTTCTGAAAGAGCTCTTAAAACTGAAGGTGGACAAAGCAATGGGGCCTGATGGGATTCATCCCAGAATTCTAAAAGAACTAAGGGTAGAACTAGTGACACCACTGACTACCCTCTTTAACAACTCATGGGAGGATGGGGTGGTACCTGAGGACTGGAGGAGGGCAGATGTGATTCCCCTTCACAAAAGTGGGAGCAAGGCAGAAGCAGGAAACTACAGACCTGTTAGTTTAACCTCAGTGGTAGGGAAAATTATGGAATCACTTCTGAAGGAAAGAATTGTTGAGTATCTAGAGGCCAGAGGGGCACAGGACACAAGGCAGCATGGATTCACAGCGGGAAGATCATGCCAGACAAATCTGATAGATTTCTTTGACTGGGTGACCAAAGTAGTTGATCAGGGAGGGGCTGTGGACATGGCCTACCTAGACTTTAGCAAGGCATTTGACACAGTCCCACACAAAAGATTAATATACAAGTTAGCCAGCCTGGGAGTGTGTCCCAAGATGACAGCCTGGGTAAAGAATTGGCTGGAGAATAGGACACAGAGGTAATAGTAAATGGAGTCCACTCTCAGAAAAGGGGTTAGTAGTGGGGTACATGAGGGTTCAGTGATGGACCAGTCCTCTTCAATGTCTTTATCAGCGACATTGCAGAGGGACTGGAAGGAAAAGTATGTCTCTTTGCAGATGACACAAAGATCTGCAACAGAGTTGATGCACAAGGTGAGTGGAAAGGATGAGAAGGGACTTGGCAAGGTTAGAGGAATGGTCAAATGTATGACAGCTTAGATTCAATGCTAAGAAGTGCAAGGTAATGCACCTAGGAAACAAAAACCCAGGGGAAGAGTACACAATGGGGTGCGAAATACTAACAACAACAAAAATGGAACGGGACTTGGGGGTAGTCATATCAGATGACCTAAAGGTGGGCAAGCAATGTGAGAGGGCAGCAAGGAGGGCTGGGGGAATACTGGGATGCATAGGGAGAGGCATCACCAGTAGAAAACAAGAAGTTATTATCCTCTGTACAGACAGCTGGTGAGACCACATCTGGAGTACTGCGTGCAGTTCTGGAGACCCAATCTCAAAAGAACATAGACAGGATGGAAGCTGTCCAGAGGAGGGCAACTAAAATGGTGCAGGTCTGCACCAGAAGACATATGAAGAGAGACTAAGGAGCTTAATATGTATAGCCTCGAGGAAAGGAGGGAGAGGGGCACATGATAGAAACTTTCAAGTACCTCAAGGGAATCAACAAAGTCCAAGAGGTATCTTTCAAAAAAGGTGTGCAAGAACAAGGGGGCTAATATGAAGATAGAAGGAAATGGCTCCAGAGGTAATTTAAGGAAGTATTTTTTCACAGAGAGGGTTGTGGATGTATGGAACAGCCTTCCAGAGGAGGTTGTGGAGTCAAAACAGTGATGGAATTCAAGCATGCATGGGACAGTCATAAGGCAATTCTAGGGGGTGCGGGTAGGAAGAAGTAGGCTGCTGGTTAACTAGGATCTGCAGCTTATCCATCAGGTAGGGAAATGGGCAGACTGGGTGGGCCAAGCGGTCCTTATCTGCCGTCAAATTCTATGTTTCTATGTTTCTATGTGTTGGTGGTGGACCCAGGTTGCCTTGAGGCGGGTTGTAGGGCTGGACTTCCTTCGGGCGTATAGATCGATGGTGCCCAGCTCTCAACCTCAGACCGGTGCGTAACTTGGGCATTATTTTTGACGATGGTTTGACCCTGAAATCTCAGGTGTCATCCACTGTCAAATCCTCCTTTTACCATCTTAGGAATATCGTTCGGGTGAAACACCTAGTTTCTCCGGCTGATCTTCCGACATTGGTCCATGCCTTTGTTACTTCTCGCCTTGATTACTGCAGTGCCCTGTACCTAGGGCTACCGGGGGTTGATATCCTCTGCTTGCATCTGGTGCAGAACGCAGCAGCCAGGCTTTTGACTGGGACATCTATGAGAAGTCATATTACGCCTGTGCTGCGCGAACTGCACTGGCTGCCGGTTCAGTGGCGGATCACCTTTAAGGTCGGGTTACTGACCTATAAAGCCCTACGAACAGGGACCACGGTATCTTCAAGATCTCCTTATTCCCTACTGTCCCTCTCACTCGCTCCGCCGACGAGGGATTGCTAGAGGTTCCCAGGGTTCATTTAAAAACTTCTGGAGCACGGGCATTTTCTTAAGAGAGTTTAAGTTAGAATTAAAAACTTATTTATTTCAAAAGGCATATGGAGAGTGATTTTGTTGTGATTATATTGTTATTGTTGTTGTTTGTGTTATATGCATGTATTTTAATTGCTTCTATTTGTACAGCGCTTTGGCACTGAAAAGCGCTTAAAAAATAAATTTTTATTTACTTACTGACGGTTATGAAACTGGCGTCTGTTAACACCCCCTCGAGAGGGGACGGGAGGAGGTCAAGCCAATTTAATGGCTGACCTAGTCTTTTGTGTGGCCTCTAGAGCCTGTTCTACTTGAGGGCCGAAGAGATGCACACCATTGAAAGGCAACGCCATTACCTGTTGCTGGGCATCATTCGTGAAACCTGAAGTGCATAGCCAGGAATGATGGCGGGTGCAAATGCCCGCTGCCGACGCTTGGGAGGCAGTATCGAAGGTGACCATAGCTGCTTTAACAGGCTGGTTGTTGGACTCAATGCCCCTGGTTATGGTCTGAAGAAGCTCTGAATTAGTGTCCAACTCCAGAAGAGCTTCAACCATATGTCTGAGCGAATGCCAAAGGATATACTCAAATTGAGAGAAATAGCCTTGGTAGCTGGCAATACGCAAACCTAGGGTGGAAGCAGCAAAGACTCTCTTACCTAAAGTGTCTATCTTACGAGATTCTTTGTTAATAGGTCGAGCTATAGTAGTCTGAGGAAGGATGACCTTATCATTCTCTGCCAAGACTACAATAGGATCCGCAAAGGCTTGGGATGCCAAAATGGGTCGATCCTTGGGAACAGCATATTTCCTATCTATGGAGTTAGCCACAGAAGGAATAAGAGCAGGATTATTCCATAATATTTGAGAAAGCGTCTCAAAAGAGGGCTGTACCAGAGGAGTCAAATCCATAAGGATCTCCGGACTATGGAGGTATTGGAGTCTTAACAGTTTCCCAGGATCGATATCTGTAGTTTGGAGAGAAAGAGTGGAATTCAGGTTTTTCAGCAGAGACTTAAATGACAGGTCCTCGACCACAGGCTCTGCAGCAGGAATAGTTCCTGCTCCTTCCACATCATCACCCAGCCTAAGGTCTGGGTCAGGCTCAATGTTATCACCTGACAGCCCAGGAGGGACTATATGAACAGAAAAGGAGGAAAAATCAGAAGGAAATGGATTCAGAGAAGAGCCTTGAAGACTGGATGACGCCCTAACAGGTCTCAGTGCCGAAGAAACACATGGCGCCGAGTGTGCCATCGACGCCAAGGGCGTCGAAAACATCCCAAGAGTCTGAAAAACAGGGTTTGAGGAGAAAGAAGGATGAATACCAGGAGACAGAGGCATCAGTGTGGACCCCTGCGCTGCAGCCGTGTGGGAGGGACACCTAAGCCATCGGTCGTGGCACGAAGGCGGTGCCGTGAAAGGAGTCCCTAACCGCCTACCCGATCTCCCAAAAAGCCGAAGGCCCCTGAGTGGCCAGGCCAGGCTGCTGGGCCAACCTCTGGGCCTGCTCCTAAGAGCAGACCACTGATGAAACTGCTCATCTGAAGACCTACCAGAGGGCGGGCAGGGTCCGATGTTAAAGATGCCGGCCACCAGAAACAGAAAGCAGTGACTCCGAAGGAGGAGACTGTGCTTTC
The DNA here is from genome assembly GCA_016271365.2 of Neoceratodus forsteri. Lineage (NCBI taxonomy): Eukaryota > Metazoa > Chordata > Ceratodontiformes > Ceratodontidae > Neoceratodus > Neoceratodus forsteri. The sequence continues at coordinate 351,723,604 of JADMNL010000022.1, forward strand.
AACCCAGTAACTGACCATCTCGTGCAGACATATCAGAGAAGCGACCTCAAGTGATGCCTTCTCTTTTTTGACCTGTGGGCCGAATTAGAGCTCGAGTCCGAACGGTGCCGAGAATGCGACGGTTTACTTTTATGCATCCGAGGGGACCACCCACCCCCTCGGGCACTGGACTGTCTGTTGTCAGACACCCCCCCCCCACGGAGAAGGTGGTGGACCAGACCCAGCCCGGTTGACTGAACAGCTTTCATACGAAGTCTCCCTACTGTCACCTGACCCGCTCGTGGTCGACTCCGTCAATATAGGCTGAGAATTCTTCGTTAATAAAAATAAATAAACTAAGCGACACTTTATTCAAGATATTACTACAAAACAATGAAACTGAAAAACTATGCTGCTAGTTTGAAGTTTGACTCCCGGTCACTAAAGTGCACTCGACGACGGGGAAAAAAGGGACTGAGGTGGTTGGAGAGTAGACGTCGAGATAGTCTTTACCGCATGAGCTGCGGCTCGGTGTGCTCTCTCGGCTCCATCTCTGGTGCCGACCCTCCAGCAAAAAAGTTTGCTCCCGCTGGGTCCTAGTGCTTCCGGCGCAGGACCCATTAGTGTGAATGAGTGGTGGAGATTTTATGTCCAGGACGATCTGCACTACATAAGTTTAACTGCACCTCTCCCATGCTTTAGGGGTTTGCTGTTGTTGTTTTAAATGTAATGTTTTTCTACTCCTGCTGTATACCACCACCCCACAGATCACACGTGGAAACAAGCCTTGGTACAGTGTGCCTCTCCTGGTTTCCAATTTCTAAATAGAAAATTATCACCCTTCCATTCTGCTATGGTACTCAGTATCGGGTGCATGACCTTGCCATGCACCCAGTCTATGTTATCCCCAGTCCCCTGATTTCCCCCTCATGTCGGTGGAGTGCTTGCTAGTTCTCCCTCAAATTAATTTACACACTGGATGGTCCTAGCTCCAGCCTCATCCCTACCTTAATCATCTACATAATAATCTCTCTCACTCACGGGCTCCCTATATAATCTGCCTTACAGTCTCGCCAAGCCTCCACCCTCTCCTCACACATAAACAGGGACTTGTTTCCTCAAATTTAAAAACACAGCCCTGGTCCAGCTGTTCAACATCTAATTCAAATCGCTGACCCTAATCTAACACAGAGTATTTAATGATACATATTAAAATGGCATGATTTTAAGTGTTACAAATTAAAGAGTGTACATTTAAGTTTTTTTAATTGTCCCATCTACTGCATGTATTCCTAGCTAGTCATCATGAAACTGGTATGTACCACTACAATCCATCAAATCCAGCACATAATGTGCCATCCTACCATAACTCTGACTTGATCGAATCTACTTTTTTTGTTCATTTTTATCAATATACAGTAGTAATACTGCACTTAAATTAACATTTAAAAAATATTTACCATACGGACACTGTCAACTGTGTGAATGATCATATTTATACAACATTATTGATATCTACTAACAGCAACTCAAGCACAAAAAAATTTAAATAGCATATTGGTAAAGTATAATACAGTACATACCATGTGCTTAAACTGTTTCCATAAAATAAAACCACCAATACAGTCTCCCACAATGACACAGTCCTAAAAATGTATATCTATAAGCAGTCACTTTAAGGGACACTGTCAACTTTTTGGCATCATATCATTTCTAGTTGAAAACCCACATTTTATCAATCAATCAAAAATCAATCAAAATCTTTATTTATTCAGGCGAACATCATTGAGCATGGCTCATTTACAAGATGGACCTGAGTGGTCATAACAATATAAAGTTACAAATTTTACACAAAACCATGGTACTGAATAAACACAAATACAAATACAATGATTTATGAATGAGACAGATATACAAATATTTACATATATACAAGGCAAAAATGACAATAAACCTGAATCATATTAAAGGAGAGAAACAAACAGTAATAGTAGGGATAAAGCTCGGATAGTTGGACTTGGGCGGGCATTTTTGTATGAAGTTTGTTGGAGAACAAGCTAGAAGAACGATAGAGAAATAGGGGGGAGCTTAAAAAGGGGGGAAGGAGGGGTGTGGGAGGACTAGGCCTTGTGGAAGCAGTTGCATGATTCTGGGAATAGGCTGGTGTACAGCTTTTTGAAGGATGTTAAAGGAATGAGGGTATCCAGTTTCAATGTCTTTTGAAGAGAATTCCAGATAAGTGCTAGGGAATAGCTGATTGCAGCTCTTCCATACTGGGTGCGGGTGATAGAAATCTTCAGCATGATCAGTTTATTGATCCTCAGGGTGTAAGGCCTGGATGTGATCCGGTTGAAACAGTCTGAGATGTAGGAAGGGAGTTTGTTTGTCAGAGCTTTGTAGATCCAGATAGCAGCGTTTTTATTTCTTCTGTGTTGCAGGGATGTCCAACTGACTGCATTGTAGAGAGAGCAATGATGGGTGTTGGGAGGAAGATCTGTAATGAATCTAATAGCTCTATGATACAAGGTGTCTAATTTATTTAAATGGGAGAGGGAGCAGTGGCCATAGAGGAAGTCAGCATAATCAATGAGGGACAGGAATGATGCCAGGATTAGTCTTTGTTTGGAGTCTCTGGTCAGGTAGTGTTTGATCCTGTAGAATAGGCCAAGTCTTTGTCTTAGCTTTTTCAGATTTTATGATTGCTTACCTTCTCTAAAATTTATGTTGCTAACTGTTTCATCTGCTTTATTTATTTTATTGGATTTTGGTAACTGGGTGAGCTCGCTGAGACTTGCATTCCTTTCTAAGGAGGCAGTATAGCACAGTGGGTTAAGGCTCTGAGCTGCAGATCTGGAGACCTGGATTTGAATCCCACAGCCACCTAGGTGCATACTGTGTGTGTGTGAGATCCTGAGCAAGTCACTTAACTTCCTTGTGCTAACAGGTAACATCTCGGCTCAGTATGCTACTCCTGGTTAAACAATGTTCCCGTCTCCCCCTTCTCAGGAGGGACCCAGAATAAATTACATACAATAAACTGAATTCACGTGATACAACATCAAGTACAGGAAGACAATACAGACAGCATGAACGATGGTAGTTACAGTTTGTACAACAGACTTCACTCTGAAGAAGAATAACAATTCATACATTCAGTTCAGTAGGACAAAGTGCAGTCATGCAGTTTCACAATCTACAGTACATCACATTAGGTTCTGGGATACAGAGGCAGTTTGTCCCTGCATATGTTAATAATAGCTCAGCAGAAGTAGGTACAGCTATACTTGAGGGTGCCCTTTGAGTTGTCCTCTTTTCTTAGTGAACTGAAATGCATGCTAATGGTGTAATTATATCCAACCTTGTTTTGTTTTAATATCCTTGTTGTACTGTTGTTGTATACAGTACTTCCTGAACATTAGGAACACCCGCCAAACAATGTAGCCACTCACGATACAAAGGTCTCCTCTCCTCCCACTGTATCTTGAGTGTCTAAACTATGTTGGGGGTGTTTCCAAGTCCAGGAAAGATACAGCAGGAGTTAATCAAGGTCTGGAAACAAACATGTTTTTGTGTGGTAACATCAGCATGGCTGGCTGTCTGTTTTTCCATTTAAAAAAAAAGGAATCAGAATCAAGCTACCAGCTATGTCAGCAAATTTTATAGAATGTGACCAGTCATAAATGAAAATTACATACTCACCATAATTCTTGATCTTCCAGAATATCTTCAGCATTCAGTCACACTGTTGGGATCTAAGCTGGAGATGCTAGGACCCCACAGGAGCAAAGTCTTTTTCAGTCTTGGAAAGGGACCATGAGGCAGATATAGTGACATCGCACACATGGGCTGGCCAGTAACAGACGCCGGTTCTCTCCCCTCCTCAGTTCTGTTTGTCGGGAGAGAAAACAAGTGGGAGAGAAAAAAGGAAGAGAATGCTGTAGACTCCTAGCCCAAAAGAGATACGAAAAGGATATAGAGCATACAAATAATAAACACAATAAAACTCGACTACCAACTTAGCAGAACGAAGGGTTGGGCCTATAAGTGGCACAAGGGTACCAGTGTAGCAGCCAGAACCTATCTCTGTCACCGGGACAGGAAGGTGGAGAGGAAAAAGGGGCAGCAGCCCTGGCAAGTAAGTCTGGCTGGTACAAGAGGCCCAGAGGACCTCAGTGTTATTAAGTTCGAAGCCAGGAGTGCCTTCTGGTACAGATGGCTGCTGCAGCCAAGTGTGAGGCAGTCTCAAAGGCATCCATAGCAGCCTTGAGCTGGTGACTGTTAAGGCTCGATGACGTGTGACAGTCTGCAGGATCTTCTGTTTAGAGTCGGAAGAAGAGATTCTGCTAGGGACTTAAGAGAAGTCCAAAGGACATACTCATACTCAGAACAACGCCCTTGGTAGCTGGCAATTATCTTCAGGGTAGCTGCAGCAAACACCTGCTTGTTCACAGTGTTGATCTAGCACAACTCCTTGTTAATGGGGTGCTCAGTGACATCTTGGGGAAAAAACAGCCTTGTCATTCTCGTCAAAGACGACAATTTTGCCAGCAATAGGCAGAGAAGGGTAAATTAGTCTATCCTTAGGGGCAGTGTACTTATGATATATCTACCTGTAGACAGAGGGAATAGATGCAGGCCTGTTCCATACCACATCGGCAAAAGTTTCAAATGTAGGGGGAATGGGGGGGAAATGATTTATTTATTAGCTTTGGTAACCGGGTAAGTGCGCTAGGCTACAATCCTGCCTATTTTCAGGCATGACCTGGGACAGTATAGTACAGAACAGTCAACAGTACATTAACCAGGATGGTGGAAACGTTCAGCCACTCTAAAGGGACACGTTTACCACGGTCAATAGCTGAGGGCTCACAAGTATGTGTAGAGTACATATTGTGGAAGAAAGCCTGAAAAGGCATATCTTCCTGAGGAAAAGGAGGAGGACCTGGGTAAAAAGAGTCCAGGCTATAGGAAGAGTAATTGTCACCGCCCTCAAAAATGATGAGTTTGGGGTCAGACTCATCTCCCTCCATATCCCCTCACCACCCAGAAAGGGGATCAGGGAGGGAGTGAGTCACAGAAGCCCCAATCTGGAAAATGGTGCAGGCAACACCGGCCCACAAAAAACGAGGTGCTGGTGCTGAAGGCAGCATCACGATCTGGAAGGAATCCAGCACCAGGAAGTCTATCAGCACCGAGGGCAGCAGCGAAGCCAGCACCTGGCCCGACCCCAAAAGGCCTAGACCAAACACTGACCCAGCACTAACTCTAGCGCCAGTGATCCAGTTGGCACAAAAGTGATCTGCAAAGGTATTGCAGCTGGTACCAAAGCAGTGACACTGAATGGGGGTGCAGCCAGTGGGACAGGAGTTGGCAGTGCGGTCACTGGCAGGGGTACTGGGACCGCTGATGGAGCCAAACGCTGTACCTGGCTTGAACGCCCTGCCCACAGTTGGCCGGCTCCGCAAGCAGAGGCAAACGAGCCAGACGCTGTACCCACTGCTCCTCCAGAGCTGCCCAGTGGCAGAACTGCCCCACTGGAGTCTCCATGAGTACACAGGGAGAGACTCTGGGCCCAAGACCTCAACTTCCCATGAGCAGAAACTGTTGGAGACACTGATAGCACCGGTGAAGGCCTTCTGCTCTGCAATGTCAAGGACCTCACAGCAGACCTTGCAGAGCGTGACCTCGAGCAGTACCGTTTCTTCCCCTTCCTATTGGAAGATAGGTTATACTCTGTTTAGGAGAGAAAGGGAGGGTAAAAAGGAAGGGGGTGGCTCTTTATGTCAGTGAGGGTATTAGAGCAACCGAGATACAGAGAATGCAGGGGAGGGCAGAGGTACTGTGGGTCACTCTTGAGACAGACAATGGTACAGACCTCCAGCATGGGGGGGGGGAGGACAGGGTTTTAGTGAAATCCATCCACACAATGGTAGCTAAAGGGGAGGTGCTGCTGGTAGGCAATTTCAATCCACCAGATGTGGATTAGAGCATCCCAGCTACTGCCTCAGCCAGAAGCAGGGACATCCTGTACACCATGCAAGTGGCAGGCCTCTGATAGCTAGTACTAGAGCCCACCCAGGAGGGTGCAGTTTTGGACCTGGTACTCACCAATGGGGACAGAATTGCAGAGGTCAGGGTGGGCAGACACCTGGGGTCCAGTGATCATCGCACAGTGTGGTTCAGTATGAATACAGTGGCAGAGTCAAGCCACACAGAGGTGAGGGTCCTGGACTTCAGGAGAGCTGACTTTACTAAGATGGGGATATGTCTCAAGAATGCCCTGGCAAGGAGGGACGAATGGGGGGAGTTTTTTTTATTTTTATTTACTGAGTTCTTGGATAACACCTATGAGCGGATGCTCTTTTGTAGGTTCCACATCAGTTGAACAGAAAATAGCAGAGAACAACAACTTATACATTTACAGAGATGTTACAGTAAGTTACAGAAAGGTCAACACAAGCAGACACTGCTGAGGCACTGTACAACGTATGCTTGCATCCATGAGTTCGAACATCCTGGAGAACATAGACACAGAGAAGGTAACAGACAAAGGTGACATAGTGGACGAATGGAGGGAGAGAGAGTGGGGAGGGAGGGGTGTGCCATAAGATGTGGGGGGGGAGGTAGGCAGGGGTGGGGTGGGGATCAGTGAAGTGTTGAGGTTGGGAGGTGCCCCCTGGATCAACAGGTGCATCTAAGTGCAGCAGCTGATTACTATGGGAGGGGGTAAGCGGATGCAGTCACAGGTGTCCTTGATAATGAGGTGCTGACCAAGACTTCGCTTGTCTGCACCAAAAATTAGATGAAGCTTACGCCTGAAGGCACCAATACTCCAGAGACTGCAGGTAGTAGAGCGTTGATCCAGTGGGGTGCACGGGAGGAGAACACACGTTGTGCCAATGCAGTGCAGCATCTAAGTACACTAAAGATTTGTATGTTGGAGCTTCTGGTCAGCCTAGCACTCACGTGTTGTGTGAGCAGGTTCTGAACTCCTGGTGGCAGCAGATTTAGTAAGGCTTTTCTGGCAAGTAAGCAGGTTTGGTATTTAATTCCATTCTTCAGTTGGAGCCAACTTGCCCGAGCATAGAGTTCACAGGTGTGCGTGAGTCTTGCAGCACCTGTGAGGAGGTGGCAGGCCTTAATTAGTGCCAACGAGATGTGGCAGAGGGCAGTGTCCATTGCCAACCTGTATATGGCCAGGCCATAATCAATGAGGGAGACAACTGAACTATTGATGGCCAGGTTCAGGGTTTCATTTGTTAGGCTGTGTTTGTGATGGTAGAGTATCCCGATTCTGATACTGACGACCTTTGCAGTATTGTTTATGTGCTGGGCGTAGGACAGGGTGGAGTCAAGTTGTGATACCCAGGTACTTAAAGTGCTGTACGAGATCCCGTGTGATGCCACTGTCATTCCTGACAGACAATGGGAAGGCCTTATGCTTACTAAGGGAGCTGGAGTAGATCATGGTCTTTGTTTTTTTTATAGTTGAGTACTAGTCTGTGTTCTTTAAACCAAGCTTCGGTGAAAGAGAAACCAAGTTGGAGGTCTGCTTGTAGGTACTCGGGGTGAGGATTGCTGATGAAAATGACTGTGTCATCAGTGTACAGAAGCATACGACTGGGGCAGAAGCCTGGGAGTTTGTTTAGGAAAATGCTGAACATTAGGGGCCCCAGGATAGACCCTTGTGGGACCCCTGAGTGGACTGGCCTGCTGTCAGAGATGACATCCCCAATCTTGACCCACTGTGAGTGATTGCAGAGATAGCTGTTGAACTAATGAACTGTTTCTGGAGAGAGTCCGGTGTTGGTTAGCTGCTCAAGGAGGAGCGTATGACGCACCATATCGAAAGCTTTTGATAGGTCAATAAATGCAGCCCCCACCAGCTGGCCTTGGTCTAAAGCTTGGGGGATGAAGTCCATGAATTCCAGCAAAGCCGTGATGGTGCTATGCCCCACCTGGAACCCATGCTGCTCTGGGCAAAGGAGCTGGTGCAGGCTCAAGTACTCCAAAAGCTGATCTGCCAAAATCCGTTCAAGCGCTTTGGAAAGTGGCGGGGGTATGAAGATCGGCCTGTAGTTGTTGTGCAATGCCCGGTCCCCACTTTTGTGGACTGGGGTTACAGTCACAGATTTCCATCGCTGAGGGAACGGTGAGAGGCAGAGGGACAGGTTAATTATTGAAGTCAAGGGGCTCAGGACTTCTTTGAGGGTCAGGGCAACAAATTTAAGGTCCAGGGTGTCCGCTCTGTGTATTGATTTCCCCAGTACCTACTCCGGGTATTTTCTGGCCTCTGTTTTGGAAACTTATTTAAAGTAAAATAATGGAAGGTTGCTGGTTGGAGTTAAGTTTGCCATTAGGATCTTCCGGAGTGGGACTTTCAGTAATGACACTGATGTAATTGCAGCCTAACCGTGGAGCCCCTATCCCCTCAGGCAAGAAACTGTCCCCACAATAGCAGAAAACTGATCATCCTCCTGAAATATGAACAAAAACAACAGTGGGAGCATAACAGGAAAGAGATCCTGCTCAAAAAGCATGAAACAGAACCATAAGAAAGACGGATCAACTCAGATGAACTTGGGCCCTATGGAGGGGACCCCACGGGTGAGCATGGTGAGCTGCGATACGGAGTCAGAGCTTGAGACTCTGTCGCGTTCCCGGTTCAAGATTCTGCTGGCAGAAATTGAACAGTTCAGGTCCAAAAACAAGCTAGAATTTGAAAGACTTCATTCAGATATAACAAAGTTGGAGACAAGAGTAACTGGAGCTGAAGAAAGAATTTCTACAGTTGAGGATGATATTATACATCTCTCTCGAGCAGTAGAATCTCTCACACAGCAGCAAGAGCAAACTGCAGCAAAGTGCCTTGACCTGGAGGCTCGAACCAGGTGAGAGAACTTATGAATCTATGGCCTCCTGGAGGAAGATGAAGTAGGGGAAATGGCTGATTTCCTGTGTGACTTATTGAAAAATGTGCTGGATCTCCCACAGGCATTCACCTTTAGAATCGAATGGGCCCACAGAGTTTGATTCCTAAACCGACCTCAGTGAATGTGTGCCCTAAATCGATAATTGCCAAATTCTCAAGCTACCGAGACAAAGAATTAATTTTTCAGATGGCCTGGAGACAGCAAAAAGTCAAGTATAATGGCTTCCGACTCCTCTTTGACCAGGATTACCCACCCCCCCCAATCCAGCAACACTGTATGGCTTACGCTCCTATTCTCCACAAGCTGAAATCATTGGGGGTAAAGTTTCAGACACCATACCCTGCTCGCCTTCGGGTCCGGTGGGAATCTGGCATGGAGCTTTACCACACAGTTGAAGAGGCCTTTCGAGCACTGAAGGATAAAGGCCATGAGATCTCCGAAGATGTCCACCATTCGGCTCAATCTGTAAAACGGCAGTCTAAATGGCAGGAACCCCCACAGCACAATGCATGGAAGTTCGGGAGAGGATCAGCACCCAGCACAATGCACAATATTAAAAAGATGCTACACCAGCTCACTCGGTCTCACCACAGGGAACAGTCAGAGTCAGAGGATGAGAATGCCTGAACTGGAAACTGTCTAAATGTGAGTGCTGTGCTTGAACTTAGAATTTGTTTCCCTCTCTCCCCCTGTCTGGCGGGGCCTTGCATTCGCTTGATCGCAGGCGGATTCTACATGAGGCCTGGAGCTAGATGGGGAAGGGGAGATCCTCTCCTCTGGGGCACCACCTTTGATCTAATCACTATCTTAAGCCTGACAGGGAACTATTCCCTTGTTACATTTAAATATAGTTGGATCGAGGACTTGGGAGTGCTGGGGGGGGAGACTTATATTAGAAGGCTTGCAGAGATGGGATTGTGGTGAGGGGGGTTGCATTCAGGTGGAAGAACTGAACTAGTGGTCGAAAACTAGATAACTATGCCACCCATAACCAGACTGCTTGACTCGGGCTACAGTTTATACTCATGCTAAGCTACTTAGCCTTAAGGTGATTTATTCACTTGCGACTGATGGGAAACGAGCACTGGCAAGATCCTCGCTGATCAGCAGTGACTTTCAGTTGAAATGATCTTGAAAGGGAACAAATTCAAGCCTGAATGAACACTGCTGCCGAGGGTGTGGGGGTCTGGTGGATTTAACTGGCTATCCTGCGGAGCTCACAGGGACTCAGCTTTTGGGCTGTGTTTGTCCTGGCCTTAGTGAGAGGTGGAGGGGCTGGGGGACCTCCTTATTTTACACATGGGGGGCCACTGTCTCTCCTCAGATTGCTCTGCTGGGATTCGGTGATGTACTCAGGCCACAATATCAGGCCTGGACCCACTTTCGGTAGGGTTGAAGAGGAACAAACTCCTTTCGGAGCTCCATATCCTCTACCCTCAGACCTATTGTCTTGGGGCTATAGGGAACGAGATAATTGGTTCCCCACCGTGGGGGTCACTATGTAAATAGTTTGGACCTGGGGGGGAGGCCAGCTAGATTGGCACCTCCACTTCGGGAGGTTCTGGAGTCACTGATAATATTTCAATTTGTTATGTACTGTTTTGTATATGTTGATGCATATAAGAGCACTGCAATTTCTGTGTATTTGTGGTCCAGGGCGTGGGGGGTGTTGGGGGGGTGGAGAAATTACCCTATTGATGCACAGAACGATGGAGCATGGATCCGGAAGGCGGGAGTGAACCATCATCTTCAGATAACTGTACGATATTACATTAGTGAGACAACTTTCCAGTTCCCAAATGGCTGACAGGAAAAATATTAAAATGTTATCACACAATGTGAATGGGTTAAACAACCTGGTTAAAAGGTATAAGGTCCTCTCCGTACTGAAGAGGCAGGCTCCATCAGTTATACTCCTACAAGAGACCCACCTCAGCAGAGCCAAACATATCAAGTTGGGAAAATTTGGCTTTACCCAGGTAATTGCATCCTCATATGGGAGAGGGAAGAGAAGGGGTACGGCAATATTAACACCCAAGGGATCCCACTTTAAAACACTTACCAGCTACACTGACCCGGAGGGTAGCCTGGCTATAATTTCAGGTGACCTAGAGGGATCACCCATTACTTTGTCATCACTTTACATACCCCCATGCTCCACTGTTAAAGCAACAAGGGGACTACTCCTTAAGATAACAGAGTATCATAGGGGGATCTTGGTGGTAGGTGGAAACCTCAGTCAGACATCAGAACAAATAGATACCTTGAGACCTGGCATTTCCAGGAGTAACCCTGTTAACAGGGCAACCAGATCATATTTGAAAAGGTCTTCTTGGGCTGATGCCTGGAGATTAGTACATCTTGGAAAGAGGGAATATACGCACTCCCCCACACACACACATGGGTCTTATGCTCGTATTGATAACTTTTGATATCAGGAGAGCATCAGCATCAGATTCTGGGCTGTGCTCATACTCCTTCAGTGCTTTCAGATCATTCACAGCTTTCATTGAGCCTGGACTGGGGGACAGAAAGAGGGCAAACACTGTGGAGATTTAATAACTATTTATTAAATTTGAAAAAATTCACAGACTTAGCCAAAATGAGAATGGCACAGATAATACAGAAGAATGACTCTCAGGAGATTTCCAGGGCCACTCTTTGGGACACATTGAAAACAGTCTTGGGGGGATGTCATTAAATTTGCTGCTTACTTTAAGAAGCAACAGGCCTCACTGATGGAAAAGCTACAGGCACGGCTAAAAGAGGCTAAGACCCAACATGTTGCAGCGGATGGGACCGCCTCTACCAGAATACAGACTTTAAAACAACTTATTCAAAAACATTTAGATGTCAGGATGGAGCAGGCTTTACAGTACCTACGCCAGAGGTACTGTGAGATGGGCCCTAGATCCACTAGGTTGTTAGCTCACTGTCTGAGACAGCACACTGCTCAGTCGATGGTAACCCAGATCAGGGACCCTAACACTGGCAAACTGCTGAGATCTCATAAACAGATCCTAGCTGGCTTCAGGGATTTTTATCAGGACCTTTATACTACTGAGTAGATATCTGGGGAACCACAGACAGAGGCTTGCTTGTCTAAACTGGCACTGCCAAAAATCAGCCCAGAAGCTAAACTCTGGCTAGATAGTCCTATTACCCAGGTAGAGCTAGCTCAGGCAATTAAAAATCTGAAACCCTGCAAGTCTCTGGGACCTGATGGGTACACCCCAGAGTTTTTTAAATTCTTTGAGAAGGAGCTGAAGAAGCCCCTGCTGGAGGCCTGTAAGGAGGCGCAATTAGGTGAAAAGATTCCAGACACCTGGAATTATGCGGTTATATCAAGTATCCCAAAACCAGGCAAAGATACCATCCAATCTCGGTCTTCAACATTGATTATAAATTATATGCCAGCATTATGGCAAGAAGACTGGAATCTATTCTGCCCACTCTAATTGATTTTGATCAAATGGGGTTTGTATCTGGCAGGCAGAACCAGGATAATATCAAGGGAACATTGCATATTTTATACCATGCTGCCCAGTCGGGGTCTCCATTCCTGCTCCTGAGTTTGGATGCGGAGAAGGCCTTCGACCGGGCAGCATGGAATTTTCTGGGTCTAACCTTAAAACATTTTGCTTCTCAGAGTCCTACATTAAAATTATTAATATCTACACCAAGCCCAGAGCCTTTATTAAGATTAACAGTAGGACATTAGATTTGATCACCCTTCAAAGGGGTACGAGACAGGGGTGCCCTCTTTCTCCGTTGCTTTTTGCCTTGTATCTGGAGCCTTTGGCGCGGGCATTGAGGGGGGAGAGCTGGAGGAGGAGGTGTGGGGAGTGGAGCTTGGAGGAGAAGAAAAAATTACTCACCTTAGTAATTATGTTTCTTCTAATGGAGTCTTGCTGTATTCTGACAATTGCAGTTAGCCCCAGCCTTTAAACTGCCCCGGAGAACAAAGGGTTAACTTTCTATGCAGAGCATAGAATGCTGAGCTCGAGCTCAGTTGAAGTCTCTGTCTGGAACCCTCTGAAATCCAACCGTCAGATTCTTACGAGCAAAAACTCATGAACTATTCCATGTGGAAATTGTAAAATTTTTACTAGCCAACTGGCAACAAAAAGTTTTGGATCCCCAAAGGACGACTCATTTCAGGAAACCAAAAACCAATCCAAATAAGAATAAAGATAAGACAAACACCCAAACAAAAAGAAGAGGGTGTAAAAGGAGCACCCCTGAGATGCAACACTGCACCTGCCCACCCACTTCCCAAAACCAGGTGCTGAGAGGGGAGGCAGGGAGGGAGGTCAGAATACAGCAAGACTCCATTAGAAGAAACATAATTACTAAGGTAGTATTTTTTTCTTCAAACAACATGAAGTCTTGCTGTATTCTGACAACTGCAGACTACCAAGCAGTACCTCCATGGAGGAGGGACAAAACCTACATTGGGAATAGGCACTACTGTGCCAAACCAAGCATCACTCCTAGCCTGGATATCCAGAGAGTAATGCTTGTAAAGGTATGGACTGTTTTCCAGGTGGCTGCTTGACAAATTTCTAAGACAGGAATATCCCTGGCAGCAGCCAGGGAAGCAGCTGTACCTCTGGTGGAGTGAGCCCTCAGGCCTGAGGGTGGAATTTTTCCTAGTTTCTCATAGCAGAATTGTATACAAGATACAATCCACCTGGCAATAGTTCTCTTAGTGGCAGGTTTGCCCTTCCCCACTTCTCCATAAGTGAGGAACAGCTGGAGGGAATCAAACCTCTGACCCTTGGTGCGCTCTATATAGTAGCTAAGGGCCCTTTTAACATCTAAACTGTGTAGCCTCCTCTCTCCTGAGGAGGAATGATCAGTGAAGAAAACAGGAAGAGACATAGACTGGTTCAGGTGAAAATCTGAAACCACTTTGGGCAAGAACCTTCTATTGGTTCTAAGGACCACTTTATCCCTATGAAAGGAGATAAAATCAGGTTCCACTGACAGGGCTTGCAGTTCACTGATACGTCTGGCAGAGGTAATGGTTACTAAAAACACAGTTTTCCAAGTCAAGTACTTAAGCTCTACTGAGGACACAGGCTCAAAGGGAGGTTGCATCAATTGAGCAATACAAACATTTAAATCCCAGGCAGGGGCAGGGTCTCTGAATGGAGGATTGGTATGAAGCAAGCCTTTGAAAAATTTACAGAACATAGGATGAGATGATTGTGAGGAAGACTTCTCCACTGACAGAAAGGCGGAGACAGTTGACAAGTGTACTTTGAGAGTAGCCGGTCTGAGGCCTAGGCCATTAAGATGGACCATATAATCCAGAACTGTAGGCAATTCAGCAGTGTCTGGGGAAATATGCTGCTTAGAACACCAAATGCTGAATCTCTTCCATTTGGAGTTATAGGTCTTTCTAGTGGTGGGCTTTCGAGAGGCTTTGAGGATGTCCAGAACCCCCTGAGACAGATGCAAATCTGCATACTCTAACTCTTCAAGAGCCATGCCTTGAGATTGAGAGACGGAAGATTGGGGTACCAAATCCTCCTGAGAGGAATTTACCAGGTTGTAATTCCTGGGAAGGGACAGGGGAAGATGGACTGCTAGGGACAGTAACAGGGGGTACCAAGGCTGTCTGGCCCAATCTGGAGCAATCAGAATCACTTCGCAAGGCTGTAACTTTATCTTGACTAAAACTTTGAAAAGTAGAGGAAAGGGAGGGAAAGCATACAGAAATTTTCCTTCCCAGTTCAGAAACATAGTATCCAGAGGGACTGTGCCCAAGACTGGGGGGTGTGCAACAAAAGAGAGGAAGTTGGTGATTGTCTGGGGCTGCAAAGAGATCTATCACTGGAGTGCCCCACCTTGGAAAAATCACCTTCAAGACCAGAGGGTCCAGGGACCATTCGTGATGGCCCTGTGAAATCCTGCTCAGTGCATCTGCTAGCACATTGTCCTTCCCCAGAAGGTGGACTGCTATCAGAGAGGTTTGCAGGGAATAAGCCAGGGACCACAACTTCATGGCTTCTGTGCACAAGGCCGTAGTCCGCATGCCTCCCTGCTTGTTGATGTACCACACGGTGGTGGTGCTGTCTGTTCTGACTTGCACCACCTTGTTCTGCACTGACTGAGAGAAAGCTTGCAGGGCCAGAAAAACTGCCCTGAGTTCCAGGAGATTGATATGGAGTAGAGATTCCTGAGGGGACCACAGTCCCTGGGTAGTGAGGGCCCCCAGATGGGCTCACCAGCCCAAGAGGGAAGCATCCGTGGTAAGGACCACTGAATGAGTGAGTGGCAAATGGGACCCCCTGCCTTAGATTGCCCTGATCCTGCCACCACTAAAGGGCTTGGATCAGGGTCCGGGTCACTGGGATCAGTTTGGTAAGGGAGTCCTTCTTTTGCGACCAAAAGGCCCTCAGATGGAACTGAATGTCCCTCATCTGGAATCTTGCCCCTTGGACCACTGCTGTAGAGGCTGCCATGTGGCCCAAGAGCTGAAGGAAATGCCTTGCTGGTCGAGACACCTGAAGGCTGAAGGAAGAAGCCAGTTCTATAAGAACTCTTGCCCTTTCCAGGAAAAGAAAGGCTCTTGCTTTGACAGTATCCAGCTCTGCTCCTATAAAGGTAAGGACTGGACTGGCTCGAGAACTGACTTGGGAAGGCTGAGAAGAAATCCTAGAGAAGTAAGCACTTGCTGGGTCACTTGCAGGTCTGACTTGACTTGGTCTGGGGACTGGCCCACTATGAGCCAGTTGTCCAGATATGGAAAAATGGAAAACTTTTGCCTCCTTAGAAAGGCAACTACTACTGCCAAGCACTTTGTGAAAACCCTTGGGGCTGAAGTTAGGCCAAAGGGCATTGCTCTGAACTGATAGTGGCCTGAGGGCAACTCGAACCTGAGGTACTTTCTGTGGGAGCACCTGATGGGAATGTGAAAATAGGCATCTTTGAGGTCCAGAGAGGCTAGCCAGTCCCCTGGCCTTAGAGAGGGAAGGATTATTCCCAGAGTTACTATCTTAAACTTTGGTTTTAAAATATGTTTGTTTAGGTGTCTTAGGTCTAGGATGGGTCGCCACTCCCCTATCTTTTTTGGGGTAAGGAAGTACTTGGAGTACAGACCTTTGCCCCAGTGTAGGGTAGGTACTCTCTCTATGGCTCTTAAAGCCAGCAGAGATGAAACCTCTGCCTCTAGGGCAAGGGTTTCTGAGAGACCTGCAGGTGGAAAAGATCCGTCTCTCATCTTTGGAAATTTTGTGAAGCTGAGAACCAGTCCCTGGCTTACTACTTCCAGGACCCACTTGTCTGATGTAATAGACATCCAGTCCTGGACAAAGTAAGCCAGCCTGCCCCCTACTGGAATAGGACAGTCGACCCGGGCAGGCCCATCAGGGTGTCTGCTTGGCAGGGGCCTTAGGCTGAGGAGTGGATGCAGCCCTGCTCATCCCCCTTCTGCCTCTCCCTCTGAAGAACCACCTCTGTGAAAAGGAAGAAGAGGCCTGTGCTTGGTAAAAAGGCCTTTGAAAAGGCCTGCCCCTAGACTGCTGCTTTTGAGGAGTTGCCTGCCTTTCCTTGGCCTGAGCACTCCTGTAGGTGGTCCTGTACTCATCCATTTTCTTCATGTAATTCTCTGTCTGCTCCCCAAACAGAGAATTACCCACTACAGGAAAATCCATGGCCTTAGCCAGGGTATCCTGCGAGAGGCTGGTACATCTGAACCAAGCCATTCTCCGAAGAGCCACTGATGTAGCCATGACTCTTAATGACACATCGTTAGAGTCCACA
This sequence comes from Neoceratodus forsteri, assembly GCA_016271365.2. Taxonomy (NCBI): domain Eukaryota; kingdom Metazoa; phylum Chordata; order Ceratodontiformes; family Ceratodontidae; genus Neoceratodus; species Neoceratodus forsteri. Next base: position 351,740,289 of record JADMNL010000022.1, read on the forward strand.
GCAGCATGAAACTGAACTTTAGATGCCTCAATCCCATCTGCAGCCACCGCTTGGCTAGCTGGGGGGAGGCCTGTTTAGCCAGTGCCAGTACAGTGTCCCACCTGGACTTCTGGTACCTAGCTGTATAGGCCATATAATTCGCCTGTCTGAGTCCCAGGGAAGATGCCATGTACAGCTTTTTTGCCATGGCATCAACCTTCCTAGAGTCTTTGTCTGGGGGGTGTGAAGCCAAGGGAATGCTTGCCTTATCACAGGCAGCAGCCTGCACAACCCCAACATGGCTGCATTGGTGATATAAAAACGCAATTTCTGAGCCTGAGAGAGTATACCTCTTGTCCATTCTTCTGTCCACAGGAGGTATAGAATTGGGAGACTTCAGAATTTTTTGTGTCTGTTTCCCAAAAGATTTGTGGAGGGGAATAGACAGTCTCCTGGACTCTGGGATGTCCATCATTTCTACATAATCGGGCTCCTCCTGATCCTCCATTGCCTCTTCCATAGGAAGCTGGAGGGTCTCAGCCACCTTTCTGTAGAACATAAAGTGGGAAGAGGACTCAGAAAGCCTACGAGGGGATACACCCGAAGGTCTGTCTGGGGAGATGTCCAGTTCCACAAGCAGATCTAGACTTTCACCATCACCATCTTCAAACTCCAGTTCATAAAATTCTTCCAAAGTACAATCGTGAACCGGGGGAACCGACCGAACCGAGCCCCTTCCAAAAGGTGCCGGATCGGTCAGAATTGGGCGAAGCGATTCCATAATCTGAATTGCTCTGGCTATTTCTTCGTCGTGAACATGGACTTCTGGATCCGAACGAGACGATTTTTCTTTGCGCTTTCTTTTAGACGGAACCGACCCCTCAGGATCGGCTCTCCTTTTGCCCGAAGAAGTATCACCCTGGTCAGAGGGCTTTCCTTCTGGTTCGGTCGGAACCGAACCAAGCTGGCCATCTGAATCAGCGGACATCTCGGCCTCCTTTTCCCTCAGTCTACCTAATCTCTTTTCAAGGGTACCTTTGGGAAAAGTTTTGCAAACTTGGCAGTCTGAATCGAAGTGGTCAAACCCCAGACAATAAACACAGGTGGTGTGGGGATCGGCCTTAGCAAAGAAGTCCCCACACTCACTGCAGTGTTGAAACCCAGTGGGCCTGTTTTTTTCTTGGGTTTCTCAGACATGGCCAACCTAACCAAATGTACCCTTTTTTTGGCAACCGCCAGGCAAGACTCCCTTATCGGTTCCTAACCATGTCACGGGTCTTGGAAAAAAATGTTTCAAAGCATGTTTTTTTTAGAACCGGTAACCACACACTAAAGTTACACAAGAATTAAACAAATGATCGGTTCGGCCGAACCGATCTACACTTTTTACACGTTCCACACAGAAAACACAGTACAAAACTTATCTAGTACTCACTGTACCACAGACAGAGACTGAACCGACTATGCGGGAAACTTTTTCGGTTAGAAACTGACGAAAAAAACAACACTTAAACCGACTTTCAAACCGAGCTGCAGGAGAAATCTCCGGAGCGACTGTTCAGTGAGACGGAGTAAAGAATCTGACAGTTGGATTTCAAAGGGCTCCAGACAGAGACTTCAACTGAGCTCGAGCTCAGCATTCTATGCTCTGCATAAAAAAGTTAACCCTTTGTTCTCCGGGCCAGTTTAAAGGCTGGGGCTAACTGCAATTGTCAGAATACAGCAAGACTTCATGTTGTTTGAAATGCAGAAGCTGGCATTGTACGCCGACGATTTATTAATATATCTGGGCAATCCGGGACGGGCTCTCCCCTGGTTGTGGAATTGCCTGGAAGAATTCGGACAAGTTGCGGGGTACAAAATAAACACCACAAAAACTGAAGTCCTACAGATACATTATGTCCCCTCAGAACTTACCCAACAACAATTTCCCTTTAAATGGAATCTGAGGCATCTGAAATACCTTGGGGTGCAACTTTGGCTTAAATATGAGCACATGTTCACTCTCAATTACACTCCAATTTTAGAAAACATTAGTATGGAACTGGAGAGGTGGGCAACCATTTATATCCCATTGTTGCAGAGGAAATAGATGGTGAAAATGGTTGTGTCACCCAGGTTCTCATATTTAGCACAGACTTTACCTATATATGTCCCAGATTCCTTTTACAGTACCTTAAATAGAAAGATCTCCCGATTTATCTGGGGTTCACAAAAAACGAGGGTCCGATTATCACTCCTTCAGATCCCGAGAGGGAAGGGGGGGACTACCTCTTCCAAATTTTAAATTATATCATAAGTCGGCTCAACTCAGGACAGTTCTGTACTGGTGCAATAGAAGTTACATTGCCAAATGGAAGTCCCTGGAATTAGAGGAGGGGAACCTCACCAATCTACACAGGGCCCTGTTAGCAGAGAAAAGAAAACTGGTGCCCACAAGGGAATCCAATCCATACATAGATCTCACTTTAGACATCTGGTATGGAGTCCTAGCAGATAGGAGCCTGGGAAATGGAGACACCTCTTGTTCTCTGCCCCATACCTGGAGGGGTCCCACCCAGTGCAGTGGGATATGGGGTTCAAGACAAGGGAGAAGAAAAATTTACATATGATCTGGCATTTTATAGAGGGGACGGGGATCCTGTCTTTTCAAGACTTAGTAAACAAATATGGGCTTACCTGGAAGGACAGGTTTTGTTATTTTCAAATTAGGGATTAAAAATCTCCAACCCAAGGAGGTGGAGGATGTTCCCCCTCCACAGATACTGGTTTTAAGCAGGGATGCGGTGGAAGGCAGGGCCCCTTCAACCCATATATACAAAGCCCTATTAGCCTGGAAGGGAACACCACCCAATCAGTTAGAGGGGCCTGGACCTGAGATCTGGGTATCCAAATAGAAGATGAAATATGGGGCAGGGCACAAGCGAGGATATATAGAGGTCTGCTGTCAATGATAGGCTGGAGAGAGTTCGCTTGGAAAATGTTGATCCGATTTTTTAGGACCCCAGCAATCCAAACCAAATATCAGATACACAGGGACCCAGCATGCTGGAGGGATTGTGGACACTCTCCAGCAGCCCTAAATCATATAATGTGGGAATGCCCAGCTCTGACCATATTTCATAGAGAACTGCAACAGGCTCTACACACTGTTTTTGGTCCTGATTTGGTACTAAAATCTACCTTATACTTTCTATTTGATGTGCCAAAAGGATATAGGGATCCACATACAGAGAAACTTTTGAAGATTGCTCGTTTGGCAGCCCAGAAGGCAATTATAAAAAACTGACTCGCCAGACAAGGCCTGGACCTCTCTCAATGGCATGAGATTATGATCTCGGTATATAGAATAGAAGCCCTTACTGCAACAATTAATAAGAGGCAATCACAATTTGAGTTAATATGGAGGAGATGGGTACTATTTATGGCCTCGGCAAAACCAGACTTTGTACCGTAGAAAGTGGGACTATAACAGATGCATAATAGGGGATGTATAAGCTTAATCTCTAAGATGTGATGTATTAATGATGTTATTTGTGAACCCCCTTGCCACCTCTCTCTTTCTCACCCCCCCTTCCTCCTTCAGGTGTTGACCTAAACCATGATTAATTTTTGAAATAGGTTAATTATGTAAGTGCCCTTTATCTGTATGTCTTTTTATATTGTACTGTATTCTGTTATTAATTTTATGTATATAATCTTGTATGTGGTTCCATTTACATGAAAAATGAGTATAAATAAATACAGTTTTTAAAAAAAGGGATCTTTCGGGGTGGGAGGGGCCGAGTAGTCTGCCAGGAGCACTCCACTTAGGTCCGTGAATGCATTGTTCTGCGAGTTAGCAATGTGGACAGGGTCCAAGGAAGGTACGTCTTCGACCATGAGCATAGTTGGAGCAGTTTTGGGGTCCTTACCCGTTATGTCATTGAGGTTGGCCCACAAAGACTTGCTGCTATTCCAGGAGTTGGAAAGGGCTTCTTTATAGTACAAGCTTTTGGCGAGTCAAAAAGCCTTCTTAAACTTATTTCTAGCTTTTTTATACTGTTAGATGTTGGCAGGTGTACCATGTACTTCGCGCCTTTTGCCACAGGTGGTCTCTAGCACTAAGTTGAAGTAGGAGGTCCAGAGTAATCCAGGGGTTGCAGGGTCCATTTATTTTTCCTGTTTTCATGGGGCCGTGTTTCTCTCAAGCGGTACTAATTTCATAATGAAGAGGTTGAGGGCATCATACACGTCCTTGGTTCCACAGAGGTCAGACCAATCAAGGCACTGCAGGTCTGCTTTCAGATGAGGCAGATGCCCTTTAAGAAGCACATGGTTGGCTATAGTTCTGGGTGGGGGTTTGCAGTAGTTGTTGTTCCAGGTGCATATAACGGGGGAGTGATCACTTAGAAAATGGGGGAGGATGGTGGTGTTGGTGATATGTGCAGGTCGACTGGAAAGAACCCAGTCCAGAAGAGTGCTGGTAACCGGGAGCTGAGGAGCAGTGGGCCCAACTGAAAGGAGCCACAGTACAGGTGAAAAACCTTTACATTAGGCAAGTAAACAAGGGCAAGAGAAAGAGAAAGCCACTATGATTCTCAAAGGAAGTGACCGGGATGGTAAGGCAAAAAAGATGGCTTTCAGAAAGTACAAGGAAACATAAAAGGAGGAGAACAGGGTAGTGTACCTGGATAAACAGAGGGAGGCAGGGAAAGCAGTTAGGAGTGCAAAGGCGCTAATGGAGGAAAAAATAGCAAAGGAGGTAGAAAAAAAAAGGGGACAAGACCCTTGTATATGTACATTAGTGAAAGGAGAAAAATCAGTAGGTGGGATTGTAAGGACTGTAGGGGAAGAAGGGGGGTGTGTGGAAGGGGTCCTGGAAAAAGCATCAATACTGAACAAATATTTTTGTTCTGTATTCACAGAAGGAGAAGGTGAGGGACCACAGTTAGGCAACATAAGCAGATATGGGAGGGAGGTGGACACCAGTCCATTTACGGAAGAGAAAGAGAGTCCTAAAGGAACTCACAAAACTGAAAGTGGACAAAGCAATGGGACCGGATGGGATACATCTTAGAATATTAAGGGAACTACGGGAGGTGCTGGCAGTACTGTCCAATGAATTACTTGATACGGGAGTGGTTCCAGAGGATTGGAGGAGGGCAGATGTAGTCCCTCTTCACAAAAGTGGTAGTAGGGAGAAGGCTGGAAATTATAGACCAGTCAGCCTCACCTCAATAGTGGGGAACATCATGGAATCACTACTTAAATAAAGGATTGTGGAACACCTTGAATCCAGCGAAGCACAGGATCTGAGAGAGCATGGATTCATAGCGGGAAGATCAAGTCACACAAATCTAATAGATTTCTTTGAGTGGGTGACTAGGGAAGTGGATCAGGGGGGAGCAGTGGAAGTTGCCTACCTGGATTTCAGTAAGACCTTCGATACAGTTCCACATAGAAGACTTGTGAACAAGCTGGGCAGCCTGGGAGTGGGTCACAAGGTAGTAAACTGGGTTAGGAACTGGCTGAGTGATAGAAGACAGAGGGTGGTGGTAAATGACGCTCAATCTGAGGAAAGGAAGGCGACCACCGGGGTGCCACAGGGATCAGTTCTGGAGCCAGTCCTGTTTAATGTCGTCATAAGTAACATTGTGGAGGGGCTGGAAGGGAAGGTGTGCCTCTTTGCAGATGACACTAAGATCTGCAAGAGGGTGGACACACCAGAAGGGGTGGAAAAAAAGAGGAGGGACCTAGGTAAACTGGAGGAATGGTCTAGAGTGTGGTAGCTGAGATTCAATGCGAAAAAATGCAAAATCATGCATTTGGGGCACAAGAACCCAGAAGAGGATTACATGATGGGGTGGAATACTGGCTGTCACCAAGCAGGAAAGGGATTTGGGGGTAATCATATTTGATGACCTAAAGGTGAACAAACAATGTGCCAAGGCTGTGGGGAGATCCAGTGGGATGCTGGGGTGCATAGGGAGAGGTATCACCAGCAGAAGAAAAGAGGTGGTGATGCCACTGTACAGATCATTGGTGAGGCCTCATTTGGAGTACTGTGTCCAGTTCTGGAAGCCGCATCTCCATAAGAACATAGACAGGGTGGAGGCAGTTCAAAGAAGGGCAACAAAGATGGTGAAGGATCTGCAACAAAAGTCATATGAGAGACTGGGAGACCTCAATATGTATACCCTGGAGGAGAACATACGAACATATGAATTTGGCAGCAGATAAAGGCCTTATGGTCTATCGAGTCTGCTCGAGTGTGCAGCTAGCAACCCTTATACTGCAGCTGCCCCTCCCGCCCCTTCCCTGACCCTCCCTTTTACCCTATCCCATCCCCTTTTGAAGCAGTCCACTGTTCTACAGGATACCACTTCCACAGGCAACACGCTCCACCCAGACACCACCCTCTCCGTAAAAAAGTGTCTTCTCATTTCCCTCCTGAACCTTCCCCCTCCAATCTAAGAACATGACCACGAGTGTCCCTACCGCCCCTTAACTTGAATAGTCCCTCCATGCCAGTCTTGTTTATTCCCTTCATGTACTTGAAGGTTTCAGTCATAACCCCCCCGTCTCTCCTCCAGTGGGTACATGTTCAACTCCCTCAGCCTACTCACGTAGGGTATATCCCCTAGTTCCTGGATCATCTTTGCTGCCCTGCGCTGCACCCCCCTCGAGTAACTTAATGTCTGTCTTCAGGTATGGGTGCCAGTACTGCATGCAGTACTCCAGGTGTAGCCTAACCAGTGACCTATACAACGGCAGGATCACCTCCCCTCCCCTTGAAGATATACCCCTGGCAATACAACCCAGTATTTTGTTGGCCTTTGCAGCTGCCTTCTTGCATTGTGCTGAGTTGTTCGCTGAGCCCGTTATAATCACCCCTAGATCCTTCTCCTCCTCTGTCATGGCTAGCTGAACCGCCCCCCCCCCAAGCTGGTAGCTCCTTCTTGGGTTTTTTGACCCAAAATGTAGCACCTTGCACTGTTTGGCATTGAATGTCAACTGCCAGGTGTCCGACCAGGTCTCCAATTTTGACAGATCATCCTGCAACCCATACCACCTTCCTAGGTCATCCACTACTGCTCTCATCTTGGTGTCATCTGCAAACAAACTGATCTTATTCTTGATGCCCACTGAGATGTCATATGAACAACCCAAACAACACCGGTCCCAGCACTGAGCCCTGCGGTACTCCGCTTGTCACTGCCCTCAGAGATGAGAGCTCTCCTCCCACCATGACCTTCTGCTGCCTTCCCTGTAACCAGTTTACTACCCAGCCCACCATTTTCGCCCCTGCACCTGTATCTGCCAGCTTACTACCTAGCCTCCCATGCAGCACCGAGTCGTATGCTTTACTGAAGTCCAGAAACAGGACATCCACTGTATGGCCCTTGTCCAACTGTCTAGTTACTCAGTCATAGTAATCCACCAGGTTGGTCTGACAGGATCTGCCCATGACAAACCCATGCTGCCTAACGTCCTGCAGCCCACTGGTCTCCAGAAGGGACACCAGCCTCTCCTTCAGGATTGTCTCCATCAGTTTTCCCAAGATGGATGTGAGGCTTACCAGCCTGTAGTTTCCCAGTTTGTCACTGGGACCACTGTTATGGAGGGATACCATGTGAGCCATCCTCCAGTCCTGAGGTACACTTCCTGAGACCAGGGAAGAGAAAAAAGAGAGACAGGGAAGATTTGATATAAACCTACAAATATATAAAGGGCATAAATAGGGTACCGGAGGCTAGCATCTTTCAGAAAAGGTGATGTTCAAGAACGAGGGGGCATGACATGAGGTTGAAAGAGGGTAGACTAAGGGGTAACGTGAGGAAGTATTTCTTCACAGAAAGGGTGGTGGATAAATAGAATAGACTCCCAGCGGAGGTGGTGGGGGCAAACAAAGTTGGGGAATTCAAAAATGCATGGGACAGGCATAGGGGAAACCTAGCAATTGGAACGAGAAGGTAAAGCTGGAGATCAAGTAGGGTCTACAGCTTTTGCAGTAGGAAGAGAAAATGGGCAGACTGGATGTGCCTAACCGTCCTTATCTGCCATCAATTTTTATGTTTCTAAGAGGAAGAACTCGAGGCTGAGCAGTGCAGCGACCCCAACTGGGATTAGGACCATTTTGGTTCACAGATTAGAAAATCTTATACCATCCCTGATTGACCCAGACCAGGTCGGATTTATCCACAACCGCCAAGCCCATTATAGTGTCAGAAGAACTTTTTTGTTACTGGACTATGCCTTAACCTGTAAAATCCCCCTAGATATATTAAGTTTTGATGCGGAAAAGGCATCTGACAGGATGGCATGGCCATTTGTGTGGGCTACCCTGTTGGAATTCGGACTTCCGGAAGCATTTATTACTGCTCTCCAGAATATCTGTATAACATCGCAGGCTTACATAAAGCTTAATGGATCCCTATCAGACCCTATCCCATTGGAAAGGAGGACTAAACAGGGTTGCCCCTTGTCACCCCTCCCTTTTGCCCTATATTTAGAACCCTTAGCTATTCATATAAGGCAGACCACCCAGATTTCAGGCATCCCAATCGGAGGACGAGAACATAAAATTTCTCTGTTTGCGGATAATCTTCTCCTTACAGTGACATCCCCTGAAGAATCAATACCCAAACTGCGGGAGATTTTTCAACCGTTTGGGAATGTATCGGGATACAAACTTTACACTTACAAAACTGAAGTAATATTTTATAACTATTCCCCATCTATATAACTTAAATCGACATTCTCCTTCAAATGGCATAAATCCACTTTCTGAAACCTGAGAATCAAGATCACGTGGAATTCGGAACACCTAGAATTGCTCAATTTTGAACCCCTAACACAAGTTACTGATGACCTCTCTCGCTGATCACACATATATATATATATATATATACACACACACACACACATACAGTATATATATATTTAGGTTTCTTCCAATGAATCGAAGCCATATGTCAAAATATCCTTCCTCGTATCCTATATTATCTACAAACACTACCCCTGATACCGAACATGCTACGTTTTAGGGCCTGAAACAAACTAATTTCCCGATTCATCTGGAATGGTACAGCTCCAAGAATTTGTCTCTCTCTCCCTCAACTTCTGTGACACCGTGGAGGTGTTAACCCTCCAAATCTATTACAATATGCTAGGGCACCACATTTGCATACGGTCTGCACTTGGCCCTTCCCTCCCCAACCTTACTGGAAACAAATCAAATTTCTCTTCAATGACCTGCATGATTTTGACCCCTTATCTGCTAGGCAACCCTTTACAATGTATCCCTACATCCAAATTTTACCAGTATGCTGTGATTACCCTGAACCAATGGATATAGCTCCACAAATTACTCCCACCTCCCCAGGCATTATTCCTACGGGCTACTGCATATGACGCCGACTACAGACCAAACCATCTAGACAGAGCAATTAGGAACTGGGCCCAAATGGGCCTCAGGTACTTTTTTCAAATCCTGGACTCCAATGGAGTTGTTCCTTTCATTAATATACAAACGTCATTTCAACCTCGACCAACAGATCATTATAGATACCTTCAGATAAGATCATATATGAGGACTTTTTCTATTCCATACCGTAATATCCCTACTGCACTCACCCTGTTAGCCCAACTCCTTATTGCTTATTTAAGAGGCAACACACTAAAACATTTAATTGGGCAAGCATATAAAGCAATCCAAGAGACCTTCACTGACACCACATTGTCCATATTACAGAGATGGAATAATGAGTTAAATATGACACACACCCTGGCAGAGTGGGACAAATCTGCACTGAGAGCATATTGCCTCACATATTCGACCTACTGGAGAAAATTCTCCTGAAAATGTCGTTCAAGATTTTTCAGAGCGCCCGATATAGTTGCCAAATATGCGGGGGCAAGCTGGCAGTGTGTTGGAGAGGGTGTGGACACCCATCAACTAACATATCACACATCTTCTGGATCTGCCCAGCCCTGCAACCCTTTTGGCAGCTATATCACAGGAAACTGAGGCCATTTTCAATTGTGCAGGTGCTGCCACCCCTTCACTATTCCTACTAGTGATCCCCCCCCCCCAATGGAATCAGGCCTTGATAGAACAACGCTCCGTCTGCTCCTAGTCTCAGTTATAGCAGCAAAGAAAACAATTACAAGGCTCTAGCACACCCCCAAAATCCCTGCCCTGGAAGGATGGTACTCCATAATGGTGGATACATACAACATGGAACGTATGACTTACAGACACTCAGATAAACTCCCTCAATTTGAAACTACATGGCAAAACTGGGTACTTTACCACTGGACTTCATTCTATGGGGAGGGAAGCCTCAGACATCCTCACTCTATCCCGCACACTTTACTATTCTAGCCGTTTTCTTCTATTCCTATGTCACTTTTACTATAGTCTAGAGCCCTGGATTTTCTACCTATGCTATCTCTTCTTTCTTTTCTAATACACAGCACACAAAGCGAGCCATAGCATGATGCCTTATTCTCAGGAACTGAACAGAAACTCTTTCTCAGTCTAATCACCACAAGCAAGAGATTCTTAAACACTGGTATACAGATCTCTAACTATTATCTGTTTCCTCAAGGACACAGCACAAGTACTTTTAACATCAGCCACAAATGGAAAAGATACCAGACCGTTAATTGAGGTAAAAGAATTGCCGCTGAAAACCAATGTTATACTTTTAATGTTCTTTCTTACTCTGCCCACACGAATAAAGAATATAATCATTTCCAACTTGTAAATGGTACTGTATACAACTGTAAATTATATCTGTACTATCTATTTTATAAAACTTAATAAACAAAGTATAAAAAAATTCTAACAGGATTGAGAGATGCCAGGATATCATCTTAGCAGCAATCTAACCAGTCACAAAAGTACACTTAAAGACAAACAAAAAGAGCAATTTTTTGTCCCCAAGTTAGACAGCTACAAGCGCACTAATCCTCTGAGTCAGTGGTTCTCAAATGGTGAGGCCAGCCTTCCAAGGGAGGCCCCAAACTGTTCCAGAGGAGGCCCAGTCAAGTCTGAGAATTTACAGTATTTAAATTTAAAGTTTTGGATGATTTGTGTAAAGGAATGACGCAAACTAATCATGGATAATGGCGAGTAAATTTCTTATGTACAAACTGGTGACCAAGAAAGACACACTGAGGCAAAGCTTGTTTCTTGGCGTGCATTTATATGTAAATTGGTGACTGGGAAGGCCCATTGAGCCAAAGCTTGTTTCTAGGTGTGTATTTATATGTAAATTGGTGGCTGGGAAAGGCACACTGAGTCAAGGCATGTTTCAACAGTAGGTGTTCATATGTAAATCAGTGACTGGGAAAGGCACACTGAGTTAAGCCTTGTTTCTACAGTAGATGTTTATACATATGTAAATTGATGGGCTTGGAAATGCACGCCGTGTCAAGGCTTGTTTCTACAGTAGGTGTTTATATGTGAATTGGTGACTGGGAAAATGCACATTGAGCCAATGCTTGTTTTCAAGTGCGACCTGGGCTAAGGCTACAGGAAGTTGATTAACAACAGAGTAAGAGGGGGATAGATGAAGGTGGCTAGGCTAGTTGTTCCAGACAGAGGGGAAACAGACAAGAGTAACAAGGGTCCAAGAGTCAGAAAAGTGGAGTGACAAAGATAACCTGGGGTATGGGGTTGGGGTGGAGAACAATTAGTTAAATAAATAGGGAATATACTGGAGTCAACTTTATTAGTCTCACTTTATTGCTGGTGTACTGTGTGAAGTATGATATTTTACTATGGGGAGAACCAAGATTTTTTCCAAATTTGAGGGAGGCTCAAAATCTTTTCCATGGCTTGGGGGAGGCTCATTATCACAAAGTGTGAGAACTAATGCTCTGAGTGGAAAAGCACTACAGTAACTTCTTTTACAGCCGACACTGATGTTTCCTGCAATGCTAGCCTCAGCATGAAGGAGGTACTCGGTCATTTGAAATATTTAGTGCCATTGATTTCATAATTTAAAGATATTTTTCCACCTAAAAAACACTGAATTTGTCATCACACACTGTACTAAATTATGCTAATGTTTCCATTTTTTGTCTTTTGCAGTAAAGACTGCAGCTATAATACCAAAATAATGTAATTCCTCATGTTTATGTGTCTGAAAATATATTACTCACCTGCAACCATAGATCTAAGAGTGGCATAGAGGTTCCCACCCACACACCAGCAGTTCAAATGGAACTGTCCGATTCATCGGACGTGTTAAAGCTAAGCTCCTCCCACCACTTGGGCAATTCTGGCTCTACCCCATGATGTCAGATCTTGCATGCTGGAAACAGGGATCCATGTACCACTAGCCAGGGGAGGATGTGTGGATGGGAACTGTTATATCACTCCTAGAACTACGGTTACAGGTGCATAAGCTAGATTTCTAAGGGCATAGATAACAGTTCACTAGTCACACTCGGGCAGACTCCTAGCAGTTCTCTCGGAGGAGAGGGCAAGGCATGCACCCCTATTTGGCAACCAGAGACCAGAGAACCGAGGCCCTCAAAGCAGCATCCCGATGTACAAGATATCAGTGCTGCAATGGGAGATGAAGGTGTGTGCTTTCCTCAAGGTAGTAGCCCCACAGATCTCCTGTATGGGGATGTCTCTGAAGGAAGCCACTGAGGCAGCAGTATGTCTGGTGGAATGAGCCCTAAACCCTCTGGGAGGCTCCCTACCAGCCAACCTATTGCAGAGGTCGATGCAGGATGTAATCCATCAGTTAATCATCCATTTTGCTGCCGGTCTGCCAGGCGCAGTTTCAGTGTATGTTACAAATAGCTGGGAAGCCTCATCCCAAACTTCAGCTGTGTGCTCCTTATAATAACTGAGCGCTCTCTGCACAGCCAAGTGTGAAGACTGTGATCAGCCTCTGAAGATGGACTGTTAAAGTGGAACGAAAGGTTAATTACCTGGTTAAGGTGAAACTCTGATACTACCTTCAAGAGGAACTTCGGGTGAGGGTGAAGGGCAATCTTGTCCTTGTGGAAGACCAGAAAAGGAGACTCCACCAAGAGCAGCTGGGGCTCACTAGTTCTTTCGGCTGGCGCGACAACCACTAAGAAGGCCACCTTCCATGACAGGTGTGACATCTCACACCTCTGCTTAGGCTCAAATGGCTTGCCCATGAGCATACCAAGCAACAGCAGTAGGTCACAAGAAGGCGGTGGCTTGTGCACTGCAGGAGACAAATGGTCAAGGCATTTAAAAAAGCCCCTAACCACCTTCTCCCGAACCACTGTCAGTTTACCAGTCCATGCCCGGTAAGCAGAGATGGCTGCCAGGTGCACTTTAAGGGTCACCGTTCACAGTCCCAACAGATAGGGACCAGAGGTACTCCAGGATGCTAGCTACAAGGCAGGTAAGGGGATCAAGCTCCTTACCCTAACACTAAATCGAGAACCTCTTCCATTTAAATGCATAGCATCTGCGAGCCAACTCCTTTCGGGAAGCCAACAACATGGAACACATCTTCTAAGAGACCCAAGATCTGGAACTCTAGCCGCTCATGAACCAAGCTGAAAGGTGCAGGGATTGAAGGTCCAGGTGCAGGAACTTCCCTTGTTGTCTGGTTAGCTGGTTTGGACAAAGAGGCAACCACCATGAAGGCTTGCTGCTGAGGAACAGGAGATCCTGGTACCAAAACTGTCTAGGCCAGTTTAGAGCTATCAAGATCATCCACGCCTTGTACTTCTGGGCACAGACCACCACCTTGTGGATCAAAGGGAAGGGAGTGAAGGTGTACATAAGGCATGGGATCCAGAGCCTCATGAAGGCATCACCCAACAGTGTTCTGGACTCTGTGTGTATGTGTGTGTGTGTGTGTGTGTGTGGGGGGGGCACAAAACAGTCTTGAGTTTTCTGTTCTCCCAGGAGATGAATAGGTCCACCTGAGGGGTGTACCACTGGAAGAACAGGTGGTTTCACCATCTCTTGATGCACGGATCACTCATGTGATATCTCTCCCACCCAGCTGAGAGCTCTGCCAGCTGACTGTGAATTTCTATGACTTGAATTGCCAGGAGATCTGCACCAAGGCTGCACACGAGTGTCCAGGTGAGGAGGGCCTCTCAACACAAGGGAAGGGACAGAGTTCTGCATTACCTGTTCAGATACAACATGGTCATTGTATTGCCTGTCTGGACCTGCAAGACCTGATCCTTGATCAGAGGAGCAAATTCCACGAGGGCCAGTCGCATTGCATGGAGCTCCAGCAGGTTGATGTGGTGATGGGACTCCTGGGGTGACCAGAACCCTTGGTCACTGTGTTCCCCAAGGTGTGCTCCTCAGCCCCACCAGAAACATGTTCATCGTGACAGTGATGATCTGTTCTTGGTGGACAAATGGGTTTCCTTCCTCCAGATGTTAAGGGGCCCAGACACCACTGGATGGCATCCCATACAGGCTGGGTCTCAAGGACTGGCTGGTCCAGATAACCTAGGCACTGAGACCACTGGTGGCCCAGGTCCCACTGCAGGTGGTGCATCCGTCAGCGTGCCTAATGGACCACAATGCTGGTGGATGCCATGTACCCCAGCAGGTTGAGGAAATCCCGAGCAGAGTCCAAAAGTCCAACCTGAAATGATCGGGCAAAGTAGGTAATATTCTGAGCCTGGTCCACAGGGAAACGGGCCCTAACCCATAAGGAGTTTAACTCTGCCCCAATTAACTTGATCACTTGTGAAAGGATCAGTCAAACTTGTCCAGGTTGACAAACAGGCCCAAGACTCTGCAGGTCTGTAGGGCCAGATCTATGGACTGCTCTATAGCCTCCTTGGATGGCCTGGCTATAAACAAGTTGTCCAGGTTGGGATACACCCTGATGCCCTTGCTATGCAGGAAGGCTGCTGACACTGCCATGCTCTTAGTTAAACAAGTTGTCCAGGCTGGGATACACCCTGATGCCTCTGCTATGTAGGAAGGCTGCCGAAACTGCCATGCTCTTAGTTAAGACCCTGGGCATGGAAGACATGCTGAAGGGCAGGACCTGGAACCTCCTCTGCGGCAGAACAGTAGGTACCGCCAGTGGTATGGACAGACTGGGATGTGGAAGAACGTGTCCTACAGATCCAGGGAGCAGAACAACATGCCCTGCTTTGGGGATGGTATAATCTGTCTCAGAGTGACCATCCAAAACTTTCACCCCCACATAAACTGATTCAAATCATGTAGATCCAGTACAGGGTGTCAGCTCATTTTGGGACTAGGAAGTACCTGGACACATACACCTGCCTTGCCAGGGAATTTGAGACACAAGATAGTGCAGTGCCCCTTTATCAATGACCTAAGTAACATCCGCCCTGAGGGCGGACAGCGTGTCCTCTGAAACTGAGGGCTCCTGAGGAACGTGGAGTCAGTAAGGCTGTGTGACAAGGCTGAATTAGGCCCTGTCCCTTTTGTTATGCAGAAAGAGTTAAATGCAAGGGTCTGTTCTCTATCCTCTCCTTTTCTGTCTCTTCTCTGTCTGGTTGCACAACCAAATTTTCTAGTGAGACCCAGGAACTGATCACTCTGACAGTTTCGTAATTCTTCATGTCTTGCTATCTCTCTGCCTTCCTTTGCTGTTCTGTCTTTTCTTCCCCCTTGCATATCTGCAGGTATAAAAATACAGTATATGTGAATCTTTATGTGGAAATGTCACTCATACTGGGATCCCTTTATTTAAAAATGTATGGAGTTACGTTGTACTGTCGAAATGACTGCAAAAAGCTATTTGGAACTCAAAGGGTTAACCTGAGATGCAGTTTTTAAGCCTTTTGCAGAGCTGTAAACAAAAGGTTAGTTCTGGGTCACTATGTTCTTTTTGCTGCACCTGCATCGAAACTTACAAGAACATTCTGTGAGAAGCAGGCTCTCTTAATGAGTTCCCAAAGACTTATAAAAAGAGCAGCAGTACTTTTGTTAGAAAGACAAGGAGATTGTCCCTGCTGGGGCTGCTGCTGTGGCTGAAAGGATGGGTACTGGAAGGACATCTTTAAGGCTTCTGGGCAATGGGGTCTTTCTGGGATGATGCCACAGAATCAAGGGTGGAAATGGCCTTTTCTATTCTGGTAAGATATCCCTTTGCTCCAGGGCTGAAGAGGTCGAAGCACAGAAATGGGACACCATGAAGATGGAAAGCTGCAACCAGGCCCTGTTATGCATCACAACAGCTGATGTCATGGAACAGGCAAAACAGCTGCCCATTTCCAAAGCTGTCTAGAGCTGGTGTTTAGCTAGCACTTAACCCCGGGCTCTGAGCAGCTTCACCTCAAGCTGTCAGTCAGCAGGAAGCTGAGGAAGGACATTATCCAGCACTCCGAACAGGGAATGAGCAATACTGGCCATCATCATGGTGCAGCTCACCTGGCAGAGACCAAGAAAAAAACTGGTGCAGACCTTGCCAACGTGGTCAAGCTTCTTTAACTCCTTGTCGAGGCGTGTCCACATCCCCTTTACCACCGGACTTCTGGAAGGCCAGGTCCAAGATCAACCCTTCAGCCAAAGCGTGGTCCGAGAACACCGAAACGGACCCAGTAAGGACTCTATACTTGCAGACAATATGGGAGAAGGATGCCGAGCAGCATGCTGAATGCTACAAAAGCTCCAGCGCCAGTCCCAAGATGACCTCAGCCATGGGAAAGGCAACCCCCGGTGATTCGTCCCTGTCCAGGATGTCATTGAAGGGGTATTTAGTCCTCTTCCATACTGGCGCCAAGGGCACACTCATGAACTCTGACATGAGGCGGAGAAGACCCCCAAACAACACCAGCCCATATTCGGTGTCCAGATCATCGCCTGAGCCCTGGTTGAAGGTATGTGTCCTCGATGACAACATGGACGACCCCTCAGAGTCATCCAAGGACTCTGAAAATGGCCCTTGATCGATTGCCATCATGCACTATCTGAGTGTCCTCGGACTGGGTGATCTTCACAGACAGCTGACCTGGTAAGCCAGACGCAGCAGGGGAGTCCTTAATTGGGGCTCCCACTAAGGGCTGCAGTGGTGGTGGTGGCTCCACCTTTTGGGGGGGGAAGCAGATGCTGGTGACACATACAGAGGATGGACCAGCTTGGGCATAACTGGCTGCTGCCAGGTGACTGATGGTCCAGTGCACAGAGCCCTACCCCATCAGGCAATGGTCCACTGCTGCCAGAGGAACTCTGCATAGCACTTCCACGTCTTGCAGCAGTGCCTCTCCTCTCCAGAGGACAAGACGGTTGAGGAGTGCCGACAATGGCACCTCCTGGTTGAGCGGACCTGAGAGCTCAAGAAAGGCTTCAACCTCGACCATCAACCCGGGGGCCAACGTTGAGGAGAAACCTCCAAGGTGGGAGTCATACAGACCAAATGTTGAGCCATGTTCAGTAGCATCAGCTTCAGAAGTATGATCACCGGATGAGGCTGGTCCCAAAGTGACCAGGTCAGGGACACCGACCAAGCCACATCCCCCTGAGCAAGGGCCAGGAGCACCCAGGTCTGGAAGATCGACTCATCATCGAGCTCCTCCAACAGCAGGCTGACAATCTCAACAGCGTGCTCCACTGGTGTAGAGGTCAACAAACCTTATGGAGGTACCGAGGAGCTCTCAACCATGCCCTTGATCAAAGGGCTGCTCAACCACTGCTGAGATGTCAATTAGAGTGGAGCAGTTGAGGGAGTGAATGGAACAGGAGGATCACAATCTCTTGCAGTGCCCCAGCCGGGAGCATCCAAGACCAATGCGCTATTCACCATGGTAGCCACCATCTCATCCTCAAGAGCCGCAAACTAAGCAGCAGACCCGGCAATCACCAAGGCCTTTTTGCAGCTCTTAGGTCAATCTTTGGGGTCCTGTCTCACAGGTCGACTGAGGACAACAGGAGGACGAATCTGGCCCGTCAATCTTCCAGTGACACTGGAAGCACTGTATGACGAAGGCCACAGCCCTCCACATTGTGCTGCTCTCCAAGGCAGTACAGGCAAGACATGTGGGGGGTCAGTGTTCAACATTTTCTGTTGACAGGTCACACAGAACATAAAACCACATGGCAGCTTCCTCTCGTCCATGCAGAGATCGATGTCAAAGGCAGAGTTGGAATGCGTGGAAGATAAAGTACTTCAGGAGTTTTGAGAAGAACTAAGAATCGCCAACAGTGCTAACTACGTAGAATCCTCAAATGCTTCAGAGCTGCGAAGGAAGAGACCTGTCCATTACAGTGGGAAGAAAGATCTGATGTCATGGGGCTTAGCCACAGAATGTACCACCCTGGTGGTGAGAGGAGCTTAGCTTGAAAATGTCTGACGAATCGGACCATTCCAGGTGGAACTGCCAGAGTGTGGACAGTGAACTTTATATACCCCCTTAGAAATACCATTTTGGTTAAGTAACTAAAAGCGGCTGATTCTTTTAAACATGATTCCACTAAACAAAGGGGGGGGATTGCTACTCACCATTTTGAAAGAAGATCTCCCCATGTTTCAAGAATTTTTTCAGCACATTCCTTGGAAACATCTCCAGAGCCACTCAGAAGAGGTTCGTCATTATCTGTATAAACAAATTAGGAGACAGAACTATGATGACTAATCACTAATTGATCTATCTACTTGGAGAAGCCTAGTCTCATGGGAACAATAAATAGTGGTAAGGGAAGAGGGAGGAACAACTGTGACTAAATAGAGTCCCAAGGTGTAGGGTTAGGCAGGGAAAATAGAGCAGACTAAATGGGCCTACAAGACTTTTTCTGCTGACACATTCTGTGTTTCTACAGTCAAAATCTGCAAGGCAGGTGTTACATGCAAATATGTACTACCAATCTGTGCAAGCTGAAAACCCAGTGGGAGCAAGGTATGTTTATTTTTAAAAATGCACCCAAAGAAGAGGTTACACATTTTAAAAAAACAAAAACACAAAAAGTAGAGCACACACACCTCTAATAACAAGGGCACAAGTCTATGTAAAAACTTAAACTTTTATTAACAAATGCCCAATAACCTTTGTTAATAAAGTTTAAGACCTACATAGACATGCCCTATGTTTATGTGATTTAATTAGTATGGAAGCACCACGTCTTGTGCTAACTCCACTGTGTTTTTGTATCAAAAGGTTACACATTTTATTTTTATTTTTCATTCTGTATTTATGGACCCCTGGGAACTGTTATCCCTTAGGCCAGCAGCCTTCCAGCCTTAACAGGGCTTACTTAATCTCCTTCGACTCCCACGACTTGTCCCCTTTAGCAGGGAAGCTATCCCCCTCAAAGCCAAAACATCCAGTTCAGTAGGCAAGCTGCACAGACTGGGCCAAAGGGTAATGGGAGTTTTTTTTCCTCAACATTCTCACTGTGACATCATCTTAGCTTTGCTCATTTACATGACCTCTGACCCCTGCCCTCCCACCTCCCTGCAGCCCTGTGCCCAGCTTCAGGGCATCATGCACATCAAAGTCCCCCGCTCCCCACAAGGGAGCAAGATCCCTTGGACAGCCACATGGGACTACAGGTTGTGGACGATGCGCTGTGGTTTCCTCCTTCCCTGAGCTCTTCAGCCATGGCTTCTGTATACATAGGCAGGAAGAAAAAAATTACTCACTGTAGTAATTATGTTTCTTACTGAAGGTTTACTAGTGGTTCCTACAATTCTGCAATCATCTGAGCCCTCAAACTGCTGCCCTGCAGATAGAACTTAGAATGTTTAAGTTCAAACTCTGTTCTGTGGTCACACTCCTCCCAGCGTTTTAAATGCAGATTTATAGCTGAAGACTAAAAGAGCATGGTGACCACCTATCTAATCCATGCTTATTATTCTTATCTAATGTAAATAAGAGAGACATCATACAGTTATGTAAGCTCCAAGCAGTACTTTGGGAGGCAGGGTCTAAAACATATTTAGTAAAATGGTTCTGAAGCACTGAAGTACCCAACTTGGCATCTTTCTAGTCAGGAAGTCCAGGCAATAATGGGAAGTAAAGGTGTGTACTTGAGGACAAGGTAGCTGCTTTACAGATCTCCAAAAAGTATATACCACTAAGAACGGCCCTAATAGCAGACGTAACTCTAGTGGGATGTGCCCTCAGGCCCATAGGTGGCTGCTACCCAGCCTTCCCATAGCAAAACTGTATATAAAACATTATCACATAAAAAAAAATCCTTTTTAGCTGCTGGCTTGTTTTGACTTCCCTTTCCATAAGTGACAAATAACTGAGTGCTGTCAGTTTTGGACCTCTTGGTTCTATTCAAAGTACAGACTCAAAGCCCTCTTTATGTCTAGACTGTGCAGTGTGTCCCCTGACCTGTATTTGAGTGAGGTTTTGGGAAATAAGTAGACAAAGAAGAAATTTCATCATACTTACCGCAGTTTCCTTTTCTGTTAGCACCAACACAGTCAATGGGTGATCATAACAACTGGGTATTGTGCACCCCTACCAGGGGAAATGGCATAGCCCAAGCTTTAGAATGCTGGATACATGAGGATTCCAAGCAGCAGCAACTCCCCGGTCACTACTGACCTTGCAATGCCATAATGAGCTACACATTTTCATATATTATAACCAATTACCTGTATGCAACATTCCTCAATGCTGTAAATAAATGCTGCCTTACCTTCCTGACAGACATCCGAGGAGGAAAATGCTCTCCACTGGAATCAAGGTTTGGACAATTTGGTCCTCCCCACAGGAAAGAACAATCAGGCAACAAGGAAAGGCTCCACATCAGTCAATCGCACATATAGAAAACTGAGGCTGACCATACAATAAGGCATAACTTTCTGGCACCAACTTAGAAACATAGAAACATAGAATTTGACGGCAGATAAGGACCGCTTGGCCCACCCAGTCTGCCCATTTCCCTACCTAATGGATAAGCTGCAGATCCTAGTTAACCAGCAGCCTACTTCTTTCTACCCCAACCCCCTAGAATTGCCTTATGGCTGTCCCATGCATGCTTGAATTTAACCACTGTTTTTGACTCCACAACCTCCTCCGGAAGGCCGTTCCATGCATCCACAACCCTCTCTGTGAAAAAATACTTCCTTACATTGCCTCTGAGCCGCCCCCTCTATCTTCAAATTGTGCCCCTTGTTCTTGCACATCTCTTTTTTTGAAAGATGCTACCCTCTTGGACTTTGTTGATTCGCTTGAGGTACTTGAAAGTTTCTATCATGTCCCCCTCTCCCTCCTTTCCTCGAGGCTATACATATTAAGCTCCTTAAGTCTCTCTTCATATGTCTTCCGGTGCAGACCCTGCACCATTTTAATTGCCCTACTCTGGACAGTTTCCATCTTGTCTATGTCCTTGCGGAGATTGGGTCTCCAGAACTGTACACAGTACTCCAGATGGGGTCTCACCAGCTGTCTGTACAGAGGGATAACAACTTCCTGTTTTCTACTGGTGATGCCTCTCCCTATGCATCCCAGTATCCCACAGCCCTCCTTACTGCCCTCTCACATTGCTTGCCCACCTTTAAGTCATCTGATATGACTACCCCCAGGTCCCTTTCCATTTTTGTTGTTGTTAGTATCTCACCCCCCATTGTGTACTCTTCCCCTGGGTTTTTGTTTCCCAGGTGCATTACCTTGCACTTCTTAGCATTAAATCTAAGCTGCCATACATTTGACCATTCCTCTAACCTTGCCAAGCCCCTTCTCATCCTTTCCACCCCACCTTGTGCATCAACTCTGTTGCAGATCTTTGTGTCATCTGCAAAGAGACATACTTTTCCTTCCAGTCCCTCTGCAATATCACTTATAAAGACATTGAAGAGGACTGGTCCTAATACTGAACCCTGCGGCACCCCACTAGTAACACCCCTTTCTTCACAGTGGACTCCATTTACTATTACCCTCTGTGTCCTATTCTCCAGCCAATTCTTTACCCAGGTTATCATCTTGGGACCCACTCCCAGGCTGGCTAACTTGTATATTAATCTTTTGTGTGGGACTGAGTCAAAGGCCTTGCTAAAGTCTAGGTAGGCCATGTCCACAGCCCCTCCCTGATCTACTACTTTGGTCACCCAGTCAAAGAAATCTATTAGATTCGTCTGGCATGACCTTCCCGCTGTGAATCCATGCTGCCTTGGGTCCTGTGCCCCTCTGGCCTCTAGGTACTTGACAATTCTTTCCTTCAGAAGTGATTCCATCATTTTCCCTATCACTGAGGTTAAACTAACAGGCCTGTAGTTTCCTGCTTCTGCCCTGCTCCCACTTTTGTGAAGGGGAATCACATCTGCCCTCCTCCAGTCCTCAGGTACCACCCCATCCTCCCATGATTTGTTAAAGAGGGTAGTCAGTGGTGTCACTAGTTCTACCCTTAGTTCTTTTAGAATTCTGGGATGAATCCCATCAGGCCCCATTGCTTTGTCCACCTTCAGTTTTAAGAGTTCTTTCAGAACCCTTTTTCTGTAAATGAGCTGGTATCAACTTCTGTATCCAAAGTGTTTCTATTGTTTGTTTTAGGTACCTCCCCCTCTTCATTTGTAAATACTGAGCAAAAATATTTGTTTAGTATCTCTGCCTTTTCACAGTCACCCTCTGCCCACCCCTCCCTTTATTAAGCCTCACTATCCCTCCTTTAGTCTTCCTTCGCTCCCTGATGTACCTAAAAAAGGTTTTATCCCCCTTCTTAACTGAGTTGGCTATCTTTTCCTCAGTTCGGGCCTTTGCTGTTCTGACTGCCTTCCCAGCTTCCTTTTGCTTTAACTAATAGAATTCTCTGTCCTGCTCCTTCTGTGATTCCGTGTACTTTCTGAATACTTTCTTTTTCTCTTGAACCTTCACTGCCACCTCCTTTGAGAACCATAGTGGTTTCTTACATCATTTTGTTTTGTTTATTTGCTTCACACAAAGGCTTGTTACCTCTGTGATGGCAGTTTTTATTATTCCCCATTGTTCTTCCACCCTCCTTCCTGCCCATTTGCTAGTGCATTCCTTAGGCACTCACCCATTTTGGCAAAGTCAGCCCTTCTGAAGTCC
Organism: Neoceratodus forsteri; assembly: GCA_016271365.2. Classification (NCBI taxonomy): domain Eukaryota; kingdom Metazoa; phylum Chordata; order Ceratodontiformes; family Ceratodontidae; genus Neoceratodus; species Neoceratodus forsteri. The sequence continues at coordinate 351,763,224 of JADMNL010000022.1, forward strand.
GGTACTTTTGCCTTTGTATGGCTTGACTCTATTGCTGTGTTTATTGTGAACCATACTGTTCGATGGTCGCTAGTTCCCAGATGGCTACCCACTTCTACATCTGTGATCCTCTCTCCATCTCCATTTGAGAGGACCAGGTCTAAGACTGCTCCCTCTTGAGTGGGTTCCAATACTAGTTGTCTAAGGCATGCCCCCTGTAGGGTATCTAGATTAACTCCACTCTTAGAAGTGGCTGCTGCAACTGCACTCCAGTTAACATCTGGTATATTCAGATCACCCATCAGCAATATCTCCCCTTTATCTGCCATTCTAAGTATACTTTCTATCATTTCCTTGTCCATTTCCTCCCCGAGAGGGGGGGTCTGTATACAACCCCAGTGCGGATTGTGGTGCCACTGCCTGCCTCCAAACTGACCCACAGTGCTTCTTCTCCTCCCTGTTTACCCTTTTGTTCTGTTGCTTTGATTCCTTCTCTTATGTAGAGAGCTACTCCTCCTCCTCTTTTACACTCCCTGTCCCTCCTGTAGATAGTGTATCCTGGTATGTTTATGTCCCAGTCATGGTTCTGTGTGTACCATGTTTCAGTGACTGCCACGATATCCAGATGTTCCTCCTCCATCAAGGCCACTAATTCAGGAAGCTTGTTACCCAGACTACGGGCATTGGTACACATTGCTCTCCATTTTTTGATGGCTTTACCTTCTGTAGCAGCATGTCCCACTGACCTTTCTACTTTGGTCTTTTTCCCATTTAGTACCCTGTTTTGTACTGAATGCAGTGAGACTACCTGCAACAAGGAAAAACACCTTAAGAGTTATCAGTAAAGTTGTCAGCTTGAGGTCGTAGACTGATTGAAAAATGTATATATTTTTTTCATATATAGTTTATTTAAGAGTACAGCACAGCTAAACAAAAGAGGGGTGTCCAAAAACATAGGAGGAAAAAATAGGGCATCCCTCCTAGCATACAGGATAAGATTCTCCCGTAGGAGCCAGGCTCCTGGGTGGGCCCCCTTGACAATGTTGGAACCAACAAAAATGGAAATTACAGTAAGTATGAAGAAATGTCTTCTTTCTGTAGTGCTCCACATTGTCAATAGGTAATCATAACAACTGGATTCTAAGAAGCAGTACCCAGAAAATACCAGGAGCGGGGAGAATATTATCCCATATACCAGAGGCAAGCACTGAAAAATGACTTGTGAACTGCGGTCTATAGCACTCTGCGACCAAAAACTGTGTCAGCAGAACTCTAAACATCCAATTTGGATGTTTTGTGAATGTGTGGATGAAAGACCACGTAGCTGCCTGTCAAAACCCTAAAAACCAATGCTTCATCTGTCTTTGCCCAGGGCATCGCCCTAGCCAAGGCAGAGTGAGCCTTGATGAGAGCTGGAGGCCTCTTCTTTTCCACAACGCTGGCCCGAGTGATGCCAGCCCAATCCCTCTTAGCTAGGGTGGTCTACCAGGTCTCTTCCGGAACAAAGCCATCCGTTTAAGATAGATCCTAATGGTGGGTAGTAAATCTAACATGTGCAATTCCTTTTCTTTGGAGTGAGAAGGTTGCAAACAGAAGGATGAAAAGGTATATTTCCTGGAACTCCTGGGAGACCGTGAGCACTTTAGGGATGAAAAATTGAAACTGCTCTGAGTACCACCTGTCCTTAAGCCAAATAAAGTATGGCTCCTTATGAGGAAAACCTGTAAAACAACACATCCAGCGACATGGATGAGAGTGGTTCAAAAAACTCCTTACAGAGAGCATTCAGAACCCAATTCAGATCCCACAGAAGAAATAGAGATCAGAACACCAGACGACTCCTATTAAACATGTGCATATTAATTAGCTCCTAGGTAAAAACCCCAGGGTGCTCCGAGAGCAGAAACCTGGCCTCTCAGCGTACTCAATGCCAATCTCTTGCCACGCTTTCCTGTAGAAATCCAAATCTGTGGAATAGAGGCCATTGAAGGCTTAAAATCCTTCCCTTCTGGCCCAAGATAAAAAGAGGTGGCCCCTGTCACAAACCCACTTAGCAGGTCAGGCCCTCTACTCCTAAAGTGCCAACCTCTGAGCGCAGTCTTGTGAACAGTGCAACAGACAAGGTAACCCTCTTGCCTGTTTTGTGAGTTCGAATCAACCTTTGGTCTCAAGTTCTGGAGGGATTCAAACTGTTAACCTCATGTTAGCATACCCAATGCACAGGCTCAGATATATCTGTCTTCGGGGGGCCAGATATCTTTGCCTGCGGGCACCCAACCAGGTATACAGAGATGAACCCTTTAAAACTTTAATAAAGACCCCAGATTTAAAACGCTACTCTTTCCAGTTTGGTATCACCATTCAAGCTTATGTCTATTGTCTGCTATAACCATGTACTTTTCTTACATATAAAAAAAAGAAGTCAAAGACAGACCAAGTAAGTTCTAAAAAGAATTTTACTATAATAGATAAGAACATGTAAAACACAACAATACAGAGTTGTTATATCACAAGACATACAAATCTATTAAAAGAACAAGGTTTTAAACAGTGCAATTCCTACTACAGTACTTAGTCTCTAAATACTTGCTTAAAAGTGCTCCCAAGATGTTTTGTGGTCAGAGTCTAGGTAAAAATGTGTCTCTGTGAAGTAAAACAGACTAAATTAAATGCTGCCTTTAACCCCACCTCTTTTCAGGAGGTCAGCTAGCTCCTCCCTGTCAGGATATATGAAAATATATATCTTATACAAAAGTATTACATTCTGCAACTTCAGCATAATTCATGTCTTTCAAATGACACTTCATTTGATCTCATGCTGTATCCTCCCTCACACAGGCTTCACAGGGAAATTTACAACCTTGCACCCGTGTAACAACCTAGGTTCCTCTCCAACATCATAAACCTTCTTTATGATTTCTCTCTTAACAAAATTAACTTAAACAAGTCTGTAATTAACTCAGAGAAACAGGATCCTTGATTAAAGTCTTCCATGTAACACATTGTCTCTAAAAACTGAGTGTGTGTGAACTCACATGCTGTCAGCATTTCCTCATGGCTTCCATCTCTCAGCTGAAATCTGGGAAGGGGGAGAGGATGAATGAGGTCATTCTAAGAGCATCAGATTTTCAACAGAGACAGTCAATAATACATTTTATATTAATAAAAAGGATACAGCACTCAGAACTGGCTGTCTACGTCACAACCCCTACCCTCCACCAGGGTCTACAACAGAAGTCATACAAAGATAGACTAAAAGAGCTTAATATGTACACCCTTGAGGAAAGAAGGGAGAGGGGAGACATGACAGAAACTTTTAAGTACCTCAAGGAAATCAACAAAGTCCAAGAGGGTAGCATCTTTCAGAAAAAGAGATGTGCAAGAACAAGGGGACACAATTTGAAGATAGGGTGGACGGCTCAGGGGCGACGTGAGGAAATATTTTTTTCAGAGAGATAGTGGTGCACACATGGAACCGCCTTCCTGAAGAGGCTGTGGGGTCAAAAACGGGGGGAATTCAAGAATGCATGGGACAGCCATAAGGCAATTATAATGGGGGGTAGGAGGAAGTAAGCTGCTGGTCAACTAGAATCTGCAGCTCATTCAATAGGTAGAGAAATGGGCTGACTGGGTGGGCCAAGCGGTCCTTATCTGCCGTCAAAGTCTATGTTTCTATGTTTCTACTGGAACATAGGCTGCGGACATAACGTTTTTTTCTGGCAGCCATGAAGGTGTCAACTAGTTTTTTGGAGAAAGCTACATTTTTTTTTTTTTGTTAATGGGAGGGTCTACTCCTCTCAGGAGCCAGGCCATAAACTGCATTATTCCTGGATTCTGGTGGAGAATGGGACCCTGACAGCAGGTCTCTTCGACCCAGAAGGCGGAAGGGTACTTGCTGAGCTAGATTCATGAAGTACGAGAACTACGGTCTTCTCGGCCACTCTTCCGCCTATAAGAGGCAGCTTTCTCTAGAGTGTCTTTTATAATTATTTATTTTTCCTATTTTTTTTTTTTAAATATGACTTTGGAAAAAGAGTTAGTTGAGGAAGCATACATACTGCTGAAGGTCCACTCCTGAGGCAGAGCGACCACTGCCTCCATCTGCGGACACCAAAAATGACTGATGAACCTTTTCGGATCAGAGCATTGTGGCTGGAAGCGAACAGATCGATCTGAGGTCGACTGAACTGGCTGCACTCAACTCCCCTGCCAGGTGTAATGCCAAAAGGTCGTCAGCCTCTTGAAACACCTCCCTGCTTGTGCTGCCTTAATGTTTATGTATGCCATGCTTAGTAGCATTATTTTAAATGTGAAGGGGAGCTAGGTAGACCACCTCCATCTTCTGAACATTGATGCGGAGATGCTGGTCCTAGGCTGACCAAGTTTTCTGAGTGAGAAGTTGGCTCCGACCTGCCCCCCATCCATGCAACTGACATCTGTTGTGAGAATTAACTCGGGAAGTTCCAGTGGAACCCTTGCTCAGATCCTGCACATCCACTCACTAACTCAGGGAGTGACAAAGCTGAGGGGTGAAGGGAAAACTGGCTCAATAATCCTCCAATGAGGGATCCCAGGCCATCAGCAAACCCATTTGAAAAGGCTGCACATGGAAGTAAGCCCATGGGATTAAATCTATCACTGCCTGACATGAGGCCAAGAAACCGCAGCAGACCAAGGGCAGATGTAGACAACTGCATCTTGAGCCACTGGACTTCTGTCAATAAGGTCTCCTTCCAGAAATGTGAGAGAAAAAAACATTCCCTGGTTTCAAGTCAAAAATTTTTACCACCAGGTATTCCAAGGTCTGAGATGGCACAGGAGAGCTCTTCTCCCGTTCACCACCTAGCCATGCAACTCTAGCATCTAGAGTCATGAGTACTGACCTCTTGCCAGGGACAAAGTTGGTACATGAATAAGCGGGTCGTTCAAGAAGGACAGACATGATACCCTTCCTGATGAAACTGAACCACCAGGACTATCAATATCTTCAAGAAACTTGGATGGGTTGATACACAGGTGAATAGAAGTGCCCTGTACTGGAAAAGTTGGCCCAGTATCAAGAACCTGAGATAATCCAGGTAGGACTGATGGATGGGAATGTGGAGGTAGGCATACATCAGATGTACTGAGGCTTAAGGAGACCCCCTGGCTGTGCAGCCCCGGGCGATTGACCTCAGGGACCCATCATGAAAGGTTTGTGGCACACAAACCTGTTCAGGTACTTCGAATCCAGAATGGGTCTGAACCCCCCCACCCCCAACTTGTTGGGAACTATGAAATAGATCCAATAGGACCCCTGACCTCTATACAATAGCCCCGAATTAATGTGGGGTCAGGGTCTCGCAACGTTTTTGAAAACCGGGGTAGAAGAAAGCGTCTGACACTGTTTTGGCCCATCTTGAGAAAAAACACCTGTAGACTTCCACTAAAGTCATAGAACAGCACGTGTGTCTTCCTGTGAGGCACCAGGCTTTTGGTGCTGGGCCTCCTGCATGGTGCCTGGCCAGGGCTCCTCTCATACTGTAACCTTTGTTACCTGAGTAGGCTCCTCTATTCTCTGGAGCCCAAATTCCACAAGAATGACACCCCCCCCCCCAAAACTGTCTGCGCTGGCCATTACCTTAACCCCTTTGGGTTATGGTAGTCTTGCGCTGTTGTTCGACACTGGAGATGGTCCTTCTTACCGCATATCCTTTAAAATAGTAACAAGGTTAGAATCACACCATAAGCCTCCTTCAAGGGGAGGTTAAACAGCTTAGCTTATGAAGCTTGATCAGTGACCCAATGACTAAACCACATGGCTCTCATGGCAGAAAACAATCAAGTAGGCTGAGTGGGCTGATATGTGCAATCCTCCCAGTGTATAACCACCTAGAAAGGTGGAGGCCATGGCCATCAATTGCAAAAGGCTCGCACCTTCAGAGTCAGGCGGAGTGAAACTGGTCAGAGTAGTGACCCATATGTTTAAGGCTCTGACAACAAAAGAACCATAAGACATACAAATGTTCGTGCTGACAGAGGCGAAACACTTCCTGCATGCACTGTCCACCCGCTTGACAAGAGAGTCTGCTAGGGCCAGAGAGCCTTTGATAGGCAGGGTGGTGTTTTTTAACAGAAATATGAATGGCCTTGTCTGTCAGTGAAGGAGCTTCCCACCTGCATGATCTTTCCCTTAAAAAATGGAAGCTACGTGACTCTGGTTGGGAAGATACTTTCTCTGATCCACACCTGCCCATTGTTGCTCAATAATTTTGGTCACATAGTAACTGAAAAGGATGCAGACAGAGTCAGCTTGACATCCACCAACTGTACCCTCCTGAGCAGTAAGGAACTACACATTGCCTTAGCTATCCAAAAAAGACAGGACTTGTTATCAAACAGAGGAGGAAAGGAATCCCTGACTTGGACTTTGTCTACTCCCTTTCCTCTTCTTCCTCCACAGAAGGAGGGAAACGTGCCCTGGTCTGAGAGCCATTTTTTTTTTAAATGAATTTAAGGTCAGGAACTTCCTGAAGATCCTCGTAATCCTCATTCTGGCCTTCTAAGAAGGCAGGGTCAGGCTCTGCTTGCACATCTGTTATCACACACTGCAGTGTTTCAGGTCGTCGAGTCACTATAAAGCCAAAATCCGACTTCACTGCCCCTTCCCAAGGTCCGCCCCAGGGTTAGAATTTTTTAGTTGGGGGTGAGGCGCCTTCCCAAAGAGATGCGATTGGCGACATTGCCGTTTAGCCCGTAGTGACTCAGTGCCCTAACGCTAGTGCATTCTGAGGGTGGAACTGTTATTGCAGCCTAAGCTCATTGCGCCACACCTGGATGTGACTGTTTGGGCTGCCCCTAAACTGAGGGGCCTGACTGGGGTTGGGTGTATCTGCTGGGATGTCTTGCGGGACATCAGGGCCCAATCTCACTCAGGTGTCACAAAGGTGATTTTTCGCAATTCTGCTTCCCACTGCCAACTGAAGAATCAGGTGCTCCCCTTCCCCAGGCCAGAGGACCAGCTGGGGGGGTGCTGAGCAACACAATGAGGGCAAAAGGAACTCATAGGGGATGGCCTCATCTCCCTTTTGCAGGTCTTACATCATTTCATAATTAATGGTCTCCAATAAGTCATAGTGCCAGAGAGAGATATAATTGTATGCCAAGTAACAATCGTGAGGCAAAATATAATAATTAAACCTAATATCTGCATACAGTTTTGCTGGGTTAAAAAAAAAAACTCTCCACTAAGCTGTAGGCAGTAATTAGCGCTCCAAACAATGCTAAATAGGCATGCACGCTCACTAGCAGGTGGGTAAACAAGCAGGCATGCAAGTACAATGGTGCAATGCAATTAATAGGCTATTGCGCTGCACTAATGTGCCATGTGCTGCACAATGTGCACATCATGGACGCGCACAAAAACAAAGGCAGGAAAAAGGCCTGAAGGAGGAGTGCCCATCCAGCCGTTAATGACGGCTGCGCAAACTTGAGAAAACAGAGGGCTATGGAGAAAAAAAAAAACCACAAAAACCTCTGAGGAACACCAAAAATTCAAATTAACTGAAGAAACAAACAAAAATTACAAGACCTGAGCCGGGGAAGGGAACCAACACCAGAGCCGAAGGACCCCCACAGAGACCCTACACTCCTAGAAATAAATGAAATTGTACCTACCTGTGGCATTTTTTTTTTTTTAATGGAGACCATTAAAAAACACACTAACAAGGCAGAAATGGCTCCCAATCCACACAGGGAAATGGGAAAAGGTAGGTTATTTAATTTGAAAGCCACAGCTTAACAGGCACGATTTTAATTTAGAGGTGCTCCCTGAAAACAAGCTGCCTCAACCTGCTATGCAGAACTGCAGCCCAAAAGAAGTCTTGAAATCTTGAATCTTGAGAGAAGATAAAAGTAGCTCTGTCCCCTTCAAATGGCACAACTTAACTAGGGAGTTGCTGCTCCTTGGAATCCTCATGCGCCCAACATTCTAAAGCAGGGGCTGCACCATTTCCCCTGGTAGGGTTGCACAATACCCAGTTATGATTATTCATTGACAATGTGGAGCGCTACATAAAGTCATACACTGGTTCACATGAAATGCAGAAAACACATGGTAAAAATTTCTAAAGTGACCTACTGTAAATACCACTTTATCCCTGCGGAAAACTGTAGTTCACTGACCTTTCTGGCAAAAGCAGTAGCTACCAAAAGTATCATCGCCTATGTTAAATCTCTAAACTCAGTAGAAAACATGGGCTTGAATGGCAGCTCCTTTGCTGCACCAGGACGAGGCTCAAAGCCCACTGGGAACTGGATCTTTTATGATATACCCCGAGGTGAAGAAAGCCCTGAATTCAGTTGCAATGGGGGTTGGGGGGTGTCATCAGAAACAGTGGTGTTACTCACCTTGAGGACTGGAACCAAGGACTGGACTGAGGGTAAAAGAGGTCATAGATGACCTTCCAAAACTTGGGAGGGGTGGTTAATGTTGCTTTGGAAGGTGGTGAAGTACTCAGCCTTAGCAAGTTTGGTGCCTCTGGTGTAGGCATTTCAAATGGCTCAGCATATAGAAATTTGTGCCTCCAGGGATGGGACAGAGCATCCCATGGGACTATCTCTAATGAAGGGGATTGGCAAAAAAAAAAAAAAAAAAAGGGGTGAGCTACTAATTTTGCAATGAAGCAAAGAGGTCTACCTCTAGAACTCCCCATCTCTGAAACACTGAGTCAAGCACTTGTTGGTTTAGAGATCGTTCCTGGGTTACCAGACCCATCCTGCTCAATGAATCTGCTAGTAAATTGTCCTTGCCAAATATACTGCAGAAATACTTGCAATCAGAGGGCATTCTTCATCAGAGCTGTTAGATTCTGCAACAGAGAGAAAAAAGACTTCATGGGGCCAGTACCTGAATTCCAACAAGTGTATGTGTTACTGGCATTCTAAGAGTCTCAGACTCTGTTTACTGTTTAGCTCTCCAGATGCCCTCACTATTCCAAAAGGAAGGCATCTGTTAGGACCACTGTTGGTAAACGCTGAAACATAACACAGAAACATGGAATTTCACGACAGATGAGGCACATTCAGACTGAACCCGATCTACAGCTCTTTCTCCCTACCCGCTCCTTTCCACTATTATTCCCTTGTGCTTATCCGTTGCATTCTTAAACCCCACCATTTTCACCCCTACCACCTATGCTGGAAGGCTAATCCAGTAATCAACAACTCTTTCTGTGAAGAAGTACTTCCTCATATTTCTCCTGAATCTAATCCCTTCCAATTTCACAGCATGTCCCCTTGTTCTTGTGCACCTTTTCTTCTGAAAAATACCTCTCTCCTGTACATTATTTACCCCTGTGTGGCATTTAAAGGTCTCTATCATACCCCCCTCCCTCCTCTGTTTCAGGGTGTACATACTGAGGCCCTTTAGTCTCTCCTCGTAGGGCTTTTGATGTAGACCCTGCACCATTTTAGCTGCCCTCCTCTGGACTGCCTCCATTCTATGTCCTTCCAGATATGTGGTCTCCAGAAGTGAAGACAGTACTCTAGGTGGGGTCTTACCTGCGATCGATACAGAGGCAACACCACCTCCCTCTTTTTGTTGCTGATACCCCTTCCTATGCACCCCATCATTCCACTATCCCTCCCGACTGCCTTGTCGCACTGCCTGGACATCTTTAGGTCATCTGACAGGATTATCCCCGGGTCTCTTTCCTGCCTTGTGGACGTCAATACCACGCCACCCATTTTGTACTCCACCTCTGGGTTTTTGTGCCCCAAGTGGATTATTTTGCACTTTTTCACACTGAAACCCATCTGCCATACCTTTGACCACTCCTCCAGCTTTCTCAGGTCTCTGCTCATCTCCCCCAAGTGTCCACCCTACTGCAGATTTTGGTGTCATCTGCAAAAAGGCAAACCTTCCCTTCCAGCTCCTCTGCAATCTCACTTATAAAGACATTAAAGGGGATCAGTCCTAGCACCGATCCCTGAGGCACCCCACTGGTCATTCTCCCTCCCTCAGAGTGAACTCCGTTTACCACCACCCTCTGTCACCTATCCCCTAACCAATTTCTTATCCAGTTTGCCACTTTTGAACCTGCTCTTACGCTACCCAGCTTGCTTGCCAGTTTCCTATCTGGAACAGTCTCCAAAGCCATACTGAAATCTAGGCAGGCCATTTCCACCTCTATACCATGATCTAAATCCTTTGTCATCCAGTCAAAGAAATCTATCAGATTTGTTTGACACCCCCCAATGAACCCATGCTTTCTCGTGTCTTGTAACCCACTGGATTCAAGATATTCCACAATCCTTTCCTTCAGCAGTGATTTCATTAACTTTCCCACCACCGATGACAGGCTGACTGGCCTATACTTGTTAGCTTCCTCCCTGCTACCACTTTTGTGTAGTGGGACTAAATCCGCCCTCCTCCAGTCTTCCGGAACCAGTCCCATTTCCAGTGAGATATTACATAAAACCGTTAGAGGTGCAGCCAGTATTTCCCTGAGCTCCCTCAATACCCTAGAATGCACCCCATCTGACCCCATTGCTTTGTCCAATTAACAAGTACCTTCAGGACTCTCTCCTCCAAGAAAGGATTAATGTCCACCTCCCTCCCTCCAATGCTTCTTTTATTTTCTTGTGGTCCCTCCCTCCTGTTCTCCTTCCTCTGTGAACACTGAACAAAAGTGTTTGTTTAGGATGTCACAGTTCTCAGTGGAAGGTTTAAACTTCATTTTTTCTGATGAACGTTTAAACCAGCTTGGGGGGGGTGGAAGAGTAAGTGGAAGCAGTAACTGCCCCCTCCAAGGCAGAGATGGAGTGTATAGAGGTTCTGGGGAAAGACCGTCCCAAATTGGATAAAGTAAATCATTTAAGTAGGGGTTAGAAAAGGATAAGGGTGGGGGGAGCCGGCCCGGTGGCTCTGAAGGTTGAGGCACCGGACGCCACACCATGCTGGCGACCCAGGTTTGGGAAGAAGCCCAGGCTGCCGGGGATCAGCAGGGGTGAGAGAGGATCGAACGTCCAGAGGACTGCTCTTCTCTCTCAGGGAGGGAGGGATTGTCATCCTGCCTACTGATCGCCCCCTGGTGGTGGCTGGGGGGTGATATAGGCAGGGAGGCACGTAGCCTGCAGGCATGGTGTGCGGGTGCCCCCACACGCACATGCCAGACACTGGAGAGGAAGGGGAGAAAAGATGAAAAAGGGAGTTGGCAGGCTCCATGATGGCATGGCAACTCTGCACCAGCCCAGGGTGTAGATGTTGTCTCCCCGGGGGTTGGGTTGGGAGTCGACACTCTGCGGCCCAGCCCTGCCAATGGAGAGGGGTTAATCCATGGGGGGACTTGCCTGGGATAGTCGGACGCGGGAGTAGGGAGGGGCTGGAGCAGCCTGCCAGCTGGGAGGATAAATAGGGAAGGCAAGGCAATTTTTATTTAAAAGGATGCCCAATCTTGGAAGCTCTGGGCACTGTACAAAATAAATAGACAGATGAAAAACACACCAAATCAGAATAAATAACAATAACCATCAAGCAATAAATTGTGCAATAAGAATAACATTTCCTAAGAATTTAAAAACACAGGTGGCCAGGAACTGAGATCAAAAAATCAGAAAACCAATACCTGAATAAAAAAAAAAAAAAAAAAAGAAAAGGAGGAAACTAAGCAGACAGATGAAAAGGGGGACAAAAGGAAAATGGGGGAAGCGGCACACTAGGAGCAAACAAAATACAAAGGGTCATGTGTGCAAATGGCTGGAGTCTGGGAAGTAAGATCCTAGACCTAGAGGCCATCATGGCAAAGACCGACCTGGACATCATGGCCATTACCAAGTCATGGTACACAGAAATCTACTACTGGGACATGGTCATACCAGGGTACACGTTATTCAGAAAAGACAGGGTAGGAAGGAAAGGAGGGGGAGTGTTGCTTTATGTGTAGGACAGCATAAAAGCAAAGGAAATACAGGGAACTCAGGGAAGGGATGAGATGCCGTGGGTTACCACAGAGTCAGAAAAATGAGCCAATATTTGGACAGTTGTGATTTACAGGCCTCCCGCACAGGGGGAGGACTTGGATAGGGTAATGTTAGAAGAAACTGGAAAAATGGCAGAAAAGGGGGAGGTGTTACTGATAGGGGATTTCAATCTGCTGGATGCGGACTGCAGCCTCCCTGCTGTAATATCAACTAGAAGCTGGGACATCCTGGCCTCACTGCAGGATGCTCTCCTTAGGCAACTCGTCAGGAAACACAATCGTTATGGGGCAGTATTGGACCTGGTTCCTACTATCAGGGATAGTGTTGCAGACATCAGGGTGGGAAGCGATCTTGGGACAAGGGATCATTATACAGTCTGGTTCAACAATAGAACGACTGCAGAATTCAACCATACAAAGGTGAGGGTACTGGATTTCAGAAGGGCTGATTTTACTAAGATGTGAGAATGCCTCGTGAATGAACTGACAAGAGGGTGAGGACCGTTGGGGGGGGTGGAAGAAAAGTGGGCCAGACGGAGGGATGGAGAGAGGATCTCCGATCTTGAAGTGGGTAGCCATCTGGAAACAACTGACCACCAAACAGTGTGGTTCACGATAAACTTAGCTGTAGTCAAGCCATATAAAAGTGAAGGTACTGGACTTCAAGAGAGCTGATTTTGTCAAAATGGGAGAGTGCCTCAGAAAGCACTAGCAAACAGGAAAGAAGGTGGGGTGGTGCAACAATGGGGAAACATCAAAAACCATCACTGAGGCAACAATCCTAGTGAAGCAAATAAACAAATCAAAATGAGAAAAAGCACTATGGTTCTGAAAAGAAGTGGGAAGGTTAGGAGAAAAGATAGCATTCAGGAAGTATAAGGAAACACAGAAGGAGCAGGACTGAGAACTGTACCAGTTAAAGCAGAAGGAAGCAGGGAAGGCAGTCAGAATAGCAAAGGCCCAAACCGAGGAAAAGATAACCAACTTGGTTAAGAAGGGGGATAAAACCTTTTATAGGTACATTTGGGAGCAAAGAAAGATGAAAGCAGGGATACTGAGGCTGAATAAAGAGGAAGGTGGTTGGGCAGAGAGCAACAGTGAAAAAGCAGGGATACTGAATGAATACTTCTGCTCAGTATTCACAATGGAAAAGCAGGGGGAGATGCATAATCCAGTCAACAGAAGCACTCTGGATAGGGGGGCTGATATTAGTCCTTTCACAGAAGAAAGGGTTCTGAAAGAACTCTTAAACCTGAAGGTGGATAAAGCAATGGGGCCTGATGGGATTCACCCCAGCATTCTAAAAGCACTAAGGGAAGAACTAGTAACACCACTGACTACCCTTTTTAATAAATTATGGGAGGATGGTGTGGTACCTGAGGACTGGAGGAGGACGGATGTGATTCCCCTTCACTAAAATGGGAGCAAGACGGGCAGGAAACTACAGACCTGTCAGTTTGACCTCAGTGGTAGGGAAAATGATGGAATCACTTCTGAAGGAAAGAACTGTTGAGTACCTAGAGGCCAGTGGGGCACAGGACCCAAGGCTGCATGCATTTACAGCAGGAAGGTCATGTCAGACAAATCTAATTGATTTCTTTGACTGGGTGACCAAAGTAGTAGACCAAGGAGGAGCTGTGGACGTGGCCTACCTAGTCTTTAGCAAGGCATTTGACACAGCCCCGCACAAAAGATTAATAAACAAATTAGTCAGCCTGGGAGTGGGTCCCAGGGTGGTAGCCTGGGTAAAACACTGGCTGGACAACAGGACACAGAGGGTAATAGTAAATGGAGTCCACAGTGAAGAAAGGGGAATTACTAGTGGGGTACCCCAGGGTTCAGTACTGGGGCCAGTCCTTTTTAATGTCTTTATAAGTGACATTGCAGAGGGACTGGAAGGAAAAGTATGTCTCTTTGCAGATGACACAAAGATCTGCAACAGGGTTGATGTGCAAGGTGGGGTGGAAAGGATGAAAAGGGACTTGGCAAGGTTGGAGGAATGGTCAAACGTAATGGCAGCTTAGATTCAATGCAAAGTAGTGCAAAGTAATGCACCTGGGAAACAAAAACCCAGGGGAAGAGTACACAATGGAGGGTGAGATACTGACAACAACAAAAACGGAAAGGGACCTTGGGGTAGTCATATCAGACAACCTAAAGGTGGGCCAGCAATGTGAGAAGGCAGTAAGGAGGGCTGGGGGGATACTGGGATGCACAGGGAGAGGCATCACCAGTAGAAAACAGGAAGTTGTTGGCCCTCTGTACAGACAGTCGGTAAGATCACATCTGGAGTACTGTGTAATGTTCTGGAGACCCCATCTCCGCAAAGACATAGACAGGGTGGAGGCTGTCTACAGGAGGGCAACCAAAATGGTGCAGGGTCTGCACCAGAAGACATATGAAGAAAGACTAAAGGAGCTTAAGATGTACAGCCTCGAGGAAAGGAAGGTGAGGGGGGAACATGATAGAAACTTTAAAATACCTCAAGGGAATCAACAAAGTCCAAGAGGATAGCATCTTTCTGAAAAAGAGATGTGCATGAACAAGGGGGCACAATTTGAAGATAGAGGGGGGACGGCTCAGAGGTAATGTGAGGAAGTATTTCTTCACGGAGAGGGTTGTAGATGCATGGAACAGCCTTTCTGAGGAGGTCATACAGTCAAAAACAGTGGGGGAATTCAAGAATGCATGGGACAGACATAAGGCAATTTTAGTGGGGGGGGTAGGAGGAAGTAGGCTGTTGGTTAACTAGGATCTGCAGCTTATCCGTTAGGTAGAGAAAGGGGCAGACTAGGTGGGCCAAGCGGTTCTTATCTGTCATCAAATTCTATGTTTCTATGTTTCAGACTAAAGGACAGAATAGTGAAGGCAACAAACCTCTGTGTCAAGCAAGTAGACAAAAGTAAGAGAAGACCGTTATGGTTCTCAAAAGAGGTAGCAGAAAAGATAAAAGCTAAAAGAGCAGCATTAAGAAGGTACAAAGAAACCCAGAAAATGAGGATAGGGAAGTGTATCAGGGACAACAGAGAGAGGCAAGCAATGCAGTAAGGAAAGCAAAAGCACAAACTGAGGAAATAATAGCTCAGGGAGTATCAAAAGGAGACAAGACTTTTTTTAGGTTTATTAGTGAAAAAAGGAAGACAAAGGGAGGGATTATACAATTAAAGAGGGAAAGGAGAACTGCACGGAGGAGGATCAAGAAAAGGCAAACATATTGAACAAATACTTCTGCTCAGTTTCCACAGCAGAAAGGAAATGGAAAGGACAGCAAGAGGCACCAGAAACATAGAGAGGAGAGAAATAGCCTGTTTTCAGTGGGGAGAGTCTGGAAAGCACTTGACAACCAGAAAGTAGACAAACCTATGGGGCCAGACAGGGTACATCCAAGGATACTGAGAGAACTTAGGGGAGGTACTCGCTGCACCTCTGACAGACTTTTTTTTAACAGATCACTGGAGACTGGTGTGGTCCCAGAAAACTGGAGAAGGGTGCATGTAGTCCCTCTTCACAAAAGTGGTAGCAAGGATGAGGCGTGCAATTATAGGCCTGTCAATCTGACATTGGTGGGCTGTAGGTAGATGGAAACACTACTGAAGGAAAGGATTGTGGAATATCTTGTTTCCAACAAATTGCAGGACCCAAGGCAGCATGGTTTCACAGAGGGAAGGTCACGCCAAACAAATCTGATACACGTCTTTGACTGGGTGACCAAGGAGCTAGATCAGAGAGGTGCAGTGGATGTGGCCTATCTGTATTTCAGCAAAGCTTTCGACACCGTTCTACATATGTGACTGGTGGGCAAGTTGAATAACTTGGGGATATATAATGAGGTGGTAACCTGGATAGAAAACTGGTTGGTGGATAGGACACCCAAAGAGTAGTGGTAAATGGAGTGTGCTCAAATGAGGGAAGGGTGACTTGAAACAGCTGACCCATAAAATCAATCTCCAAACATAGATATATATACGTAGATGGTCCAGGTGGTTGATCTGGAAGGAAAACCAAGAAGGAAGCAGAGAGGAGATGCAGGAGGTCAGGGGTGAGTCACGTTAAATTAAATTAATTTAAATTATGTTAAAACAAATTAAGTAAAATAAAATTGTTTTGTAGGAAACTGGAGGATTCAATGTAGCCCAACGTAAAAACTAATGTATAACTGTGATTAAGTATCTGAATAGGATATTGATAAATGAGATGTACTTTGTACCAAATGATCTGACGAGTATCCAGAAAGATGTACATAGAAACATAGACTTTGATGGCAGATAAGGACCGCTTGGCCCACCTAGTCTGCCCATTTCCCTACCTAGAGGATAAGCTGCAGATCCTATTTAACCAACAGTCTATTTCTTCCTACCCCCCACAATAATTGCCTTATGTCTGTCCCATGCATTCTTGAATTCTCCCACAGTTTTAGACCCCACAACCTCCTTAGGAAGGCTGTTCCATGCATCCACCACCCTCTCTGTGAAAAAATACTTCCTCACATTGCCCCTGAACCGTCCCCCCTCTATCTTCAAATTGTGTCCCCTTGTTCTTGCACATCTCTTTTTCTGAAAGATGCTACCCTCTTGGACTTTGTTGATTCCACTGAGGTACTTAAATGTTTCTATCATGTCCCCCCTCTCCCTCCTTTCCTCAAGGGTATACATATTAAGCTCCTTTAGCCTCTTCTCGTATGGCTTCTCTTGCAGACCCTGCACCATTTTAGTTGCCCTCCTCTGAACTGCCTCCATCCTGTCTATGTCCTTGAGGAGATGGAGTCTCCAGAACTGGACGCAGTACTCCAGATGGGGTCTCACTTACTGTCTGTACAGCGGGATAAAAACTTCCTGTTTTCTGCTGGTGATGCCTCTCCCTATACATCCCAGTATCCCCCCAGCCCTCCCTACCGCCTTCTCACATTGCTTGTCAACCTTAAGATCATCTGATATGATTACCCCCAGGTCCCTTTCCATTTTTGTTGTTGTTACTACCTCCCCACATTGTGTAATCTTCCCCTGGGTTTTTGTTTCCCAGGTGCATTACTTTGCACTTCTTTGCATTGAATCCAAGCTGCCATACTTCTGACCATTCCTCCAACCTTGCCAAGTCCCTTCTCATCCTTTCCACGCCTCCTTGTGTATCAACCCTGTTGCAGATATTTGTGTCATCTGCAAAGAGGCATACTTTTCCTTCTAGTCCCTCTGCAATGTCACTTATAAAGACATTAAAAAGGACTGGACCCAGTACTGAACCCTGCAGCACCCCACTAGTAACCCCTCTTTCTTCAGAGTGGACTCCATTTACAATTACCTTCTGTGTCCTGTTGTTCACACATGTAACTAATGTTTAATGTTTTTTAAAGTACCTTGGTTTGTTAATAAACTTGAATTTAAAAAAATGAGGGGAGGGTGACCAGTGGGGTTCCTCAGAGATCAGTGCTGGGACCAGTCCTATGCAATATATTTATAAGCGACATACCAGAAGAACTGGAAGGGAAGGTCTGCCTCTTTGCAGATGACACCAAGATCCATAACAGAGAAGACACACCTGAGGGGGTAGACAGAATGTGCAGGGATCTAAATAGACTGGAAGAGTGGTCAAGGGTATGGCAGCTAGTTTTTTTTTTTTTTAGTTAATTTCTTTATGCCCCTTGCTGACCGGACCCTATCCACCGGTTCCCCTCAGCCCCATCACTCGCGTCCATTGGACTTACCTCTCTGGATCTTCCCCCAGGGCTTGTGCCCCCTGACAGGGTCGGCGGGGCACCCCTATTGCCCCACCGAGACTGGATCCAGTTCTCTGGAGGTGCCCAGCTGGCTGGGTGTGGAGTCTGCGAGGGACCGGTTTCATCCTACCTGCCGGCAGCCTTTTTCTCCCCTGACGCAGAGGAGGTGGCATGCAATGACGCCAATTGCACTGCCCGCACATTCCTGCGCGCAGCACGCTGGGCGTCTGCCCCACCTCCAACCCACCATTTGCAGCGTCAGTGTGCAAGCCCCCCAGCCCAGATGTTAAACTCATCTAGAATGATGATATCCTTGTTCTTCATGCATAATCTGTGTATGGTCTCAGATCATTTTTGACTATAATTGTCATCACTGCTTTGTGGCCTACAGCAAGTTCCAATTACAATAGGTTTTGTTTTAAAACCTGTTTCCATCCATAGATTTTCTGTACTGATACCACTGTCATCCTGTGTAGCAGGTAACAGTTTACTGTTTAGATTATTTGTGACATAAACCGCCACATTGCTGCCTATTTTATCTAAGTGATTTAACTGGTGTAGGCTATAACCCTCGATGTGATGTCCCCAGTCATCTAACTCTCCACCATGTTTCAGTTATCGATATAGCATCATAGTGGTGTTTATTTTAACTTTAAGCTCATTAATCTTGTTGTTATGACTGCTAGCATTTAACAATAGAATGTTTAGGTTAGTTGGTCCAGTCCTGAGGTGTATTTTGGTTTGGTTTGAATGTACTGTAACAAGAGGTTGTAATAATGTTATCTCGTCCCCCCAGCACTAAGTTTAAATTATGCTGGATAACTGTTTTTAATTTTCTTCCCAGAACTGCTGCCCTTTTCTATTTAGATGGATTCCATCTCTGCTGTACAGATCTGTAGGACCCACAAAAGTGTTCTGTTGACGCACAAATTTGAAGCCTTCTTTCACAGAGTAGGCACAGAACCAGTTACTGTTAATTTCTCTTTGTGCCCACTTACTGTCCCCTGGTTTGGTCAGGATTTCTGAGAATATTACAGGAAAACTGAAGTTTGTGAGTATTTCACCTACTGCTTTTAGGCTAGGCAAGGCAATTTTTATTTAAAAAGACGCCCAATCACGGAGGCCGTGGGTGCCGTACAAAACCTCTTTTTAATTTTTTTTTACTTTTTTACCTTTTGCACTATTGTGGACTCGGGGGTTCTGCCAATATTGTTCATCTCTCATAAATAACCACCAGGGGGCATTGTTTTGAGCCTATCAGTTTACTTAAAGAGCTCCTTTCTCAGTTACCTGGCGACTCATGCATAAATTCACATTTGTTGCATTGTTTCACCGGATTCACAATCATTTTTGCATATTCCACGATTAACAATTTGTGTATCTTGCTGCTCACAGTGCTGCTTGGGTCCTGCTCTGCAGAGTGCTGCTGTCCCGCGTGACGTCATTATATGGAGTCAGCAGCAATGTACTGTGCAGAGTACAAAGTGAGGATCTCTACTGGAAGAAGCGCTCCCTTTGATCCCCTGGATGGAGGACTGCCTGCATTATTTATTGAAAATTCTGACTCGGAAGAGATCGAGTCTCAGGCATCTGGTTTTCAGTCTTCTGGAATTCTTCCATATCAGTATGAACTGCAGGTTGAACAGGATGAGAATGTCAGTAATCCTGAGCATTCTGTTGCTGTGGATGATGGGGATGGGGGATGACTGGTACAGCTGTCCTGGTAATGACCTGCACAGTACGACTGTTATATGTGTACTTCTGACAGCATTTGTGTTGCTTCAGCTTTTATTTTTTGTTTGTTTTGTTTGGTGGGGGTTCTAAGCTTTGTACTGAATGGCAGGTACACAACATGATCCCTCTGGAATGATGGAGAGGGGCAGTCAGGATAACGGACAGTGATATCACCCCCCCAGTGATGTGCACACTGGGACAGAATGAAGTTTAATGCTGGCACAAAGTGCTACATAATGAGTGTGTATTAGTCAACAGTTCATGTCATTCAGAGTTCTGGACTGATACTTTGAGCTGTAATGTCTGTCAGTATTATTGATTGTGTTCCTGTCCAGCACTTTTTTCCAGAGACTTGACCGGTGAAATGTCTGATGTCCATCAGTGTGAGGGTGAGTTCAGTGCTATATCTGCTTGGCATGGAGCAGAGCTGTACTGAATTTTTGTTTACCAGCCTGAGATTGGGAGCATCATTACCTGCACAACTGTGATCAAGGTGATTTTCTCACAGATGTGATTGTACTGTACACAGATCACTGCTGTTCCCTGATGCCCCCATGTACCTTTGCCCATAGTCTGCAAATATGTCCCTATTATGGATAGGAGTGTTATGTGACGTGGAACTATCCTACGGTGTTTGGTTGGAAGGTGCATACACCCACCAGCAGTGACTTTTCCACTGGATCCATGGCGATGTTCCTATCTACGTTGTGTTACTGCTGTAGCTCATTTACCATGTGGTGCTGTGTACTGGTATGTTATCATCTTTATGTATGTCACCATCACCCCTCTGCTCCAGTCCCATTATGAGTTAACAAGCAGTCTGGTGGCTTATGTAAGTAGCCCAAATTTCACTGTCTTCCTGTCTCCATAACCCACGCACAATGCCTAATAACCCTTGCCTGCCACCCATGGCTAAGACTCATTACCCTAATTCATGTTTCAACTGCTACATGTCTGATTCATTATATGAACATATGTTGATTGTGTCAGTCAGTGAAGTAACACACAATCACCCTTCCTGTTCCTAGGAGCAGGACTGCATACCATTACCCCCTGTGATGACTGTGTGCTTGCTGTGTGATCTGTAACTTCATTGGCACTTCTAGGTGAATTACTCCTCAGGCAGGCATCCACTCTTCCAGTCCTGTTCACCATGCATTACTGTGCCACTGATGTGTCCTGGTGCATCCTGTGCAGTGATGTAGCTATCAACGTTATGGCATCAGAAATGGTCTCCCACAGACTTGATGTGCCATGCTATGCTACAGTACTAATGTTGGTACACAGCCTGTATCTGCAGGGCTACACCAACCAGCATGGAGCAGTCAGCACACATGTACCTTGTCCCAGCACTTATTTGCCTATGTGTTTTCCTTCCCTTCTCTGACCACAATCACACCTCTAACCCCCACTGAACAGACACACACACACACACACACACACACACACACACACACACACACACACAGAGTCTTCTAGACCCTAAATGTACATGCATCTCACAGATACCATTGCTCCCCTTTTGCGGTTAACAAGATGAATGCAACTTCTGTCCCTCATCCTAGTTTTCATCCATGCTCAGGACATGCATGCTGTTTGTGCATCCCTATCCTGCTGGACTGCTATGTAACTCCCTCATCTCCTCTCCACAGCGTTACCGTGGACAGCAATGCTTTTCTGTTAGCATGTGTGTCACGTGACACACGTGATCTCAATCAGGCATCACACTTGGGTAGTAGCCATGATCATGGCTCCAAGGAAGTTCTGTGGCACTGTGTCAAGGAGCAGAAACAGTACCTTGAACCCTTTCTTACTTCATGTACCCGCCATGATGCCTCTATTATTTATTCCTATTGCATGTGCTACTCACTAAGTCCCCTCAAACTGCCTTCTGTGGTATTCCTGAAAAACACCAGTTTATAGTCCCAGTCATGACAATGCCCTTATACTGACACAAGTCAGGGGTGTGCCAAGGTCATGCTACTTGTTGGATCATGAACCCCGTGTTGTTTAAAGCATGTCCACAGCAGCACACTTCTATGGTCTATTGCAACATGAACACTGTGCCAAACAGTTGGCACACTACTGGACAACGCTGCATGGATCTGGCACCCAACCCCACAATGTCAATCATATGAGGTGCCATGATGTTGCTGGGGGTGGTGAAAGAGGCTGCATAGCATACCGCTGAAGTGGGCTAAATGAGGCATAGGAGGTGGCAGTGGGGTTGTGGTGGAGACACTTAGGAGTGATTGCAAGAGTTCAGGCCCTTCCAGCTCTTTCTTCCTCTTTTCTTCCTCTGGTTTCTCGTCCAGCAAGACATTTTCTTCAGCTCTTAGGCCACATGGCAGCTTCCACTGCAGTGGTGCAACGGGCCAGGTTCCAGATGAGGGACATTCAATTCCATCTAAGGTCCTTTTGGTCTCAGAAGAAAGATTATCTTACCAAGCCGATTCCAGTGACTCAAACTGTTGTCCAAGCTCTCCAGTGGTGGCTGGACTGGGACAATCTCAGGCAGGGTGTCCCATTTCTCAATCAAACTCCTTCACTGGTCCTGACCAAACCCCCTGTGCTATGAGGGCTCCCAGGTGGGCTCCCCAGCCCAGGAGAGAAGCATTTATGGTAAGGACCAATGAAGGAGAACACCAGCCAATCCGAGGGCTTCGGTAGTAACGCAGCATTTATGCCTGTGTAGAAGGCCTAGGTGAATGTTAACTGCCTTGGCAACATTCTCAACATGGTTGGCGTAGGACAGTGTACTATCCAGAGTAACTCCTAGGTATTTAAAAGATTGGGTCTGATCAAGGACAACACCTGCACTGTTTTTAATCACCAATTGTTTGGTTTTTGCTTGCTGTGGGTACCAAGAAAGCGCATGACCCTTTTTTTTTTTTTTGCAATTAAGCACCAACTTATGAGAGATGAACCAGGACTCAGCTTCAGTAAAACTTTTCTGAAGTTTTGCCTGAAGGAGGGTAGGGTCAGCAATCTATGAGAAAATGACCGCATCATACACGTAAGGGAGTACTGGTTTGGAACAGGATGCCAGAAGATTATTGAGGAAGGTGTTAAATAGAAGGGGTCCCAATATCGATCCTTGAGGAACCCCAGAGCAGACAGGCAGTTTAGCAGAAAGGGCAGACTCTATTCTCACCTGTTGTGTGCGGTTTGCTAGATAGCTGGTGAACCACTTCAGGGCTTCTGAAGATACACCAAGCCCAGCAAGTTGATGTGTCAGCAAATGGTGATTGACCGTGTCAAATGCTTTAGACAGGTCAATAAAGGTTGCACCAACAAATTGGCCCTGATCAAGAGTATGGTGAATGAAACCTGTGAATTCCAGCAGGGCCGTAGATGTCCTGTGCCCTTTCCGAAAACCATGCTGTTGGACACACTGTAGGCTGTATTTTTCCCAGATACTCCATAAACTGGTCAGCAACAATCCTTTCAAGTGCTCTGGACAATGGGGGAAGAATAGATATTGGCCTATAATTCCCAGGTAGTGATCTGTCCCTACTCTTAAAAACTGGTGTAACCAGAGCGGATTTCCAGATCTGGGGGAACTGAGAAGGTATGAGGGAGCGATTGAGAAGCTTGGTGAGGGGGGATAGGACTTCATCTAGTTTTAGGTCGAAGGAATCCCTGCTTGTCCTAGTACTTTACGTAGGTATGTCTTGGTCTCGCTTTCCGAGATAGCTTTGAAGTAGAAACATGGGTAGGTCAAGGCCTCTTCTGATTTGGTGGACGTAGGAGCCGTGCTGGGCGGTTCAAAGAAATTTGGGGCCAGAGTTTGGCGAAGGTCTGTGAAGGGTGAATTAGATGTGTTGGCAATTAACACAGGGTCATGGGTGATAGACCCATCAACATTTAACATAGTTGGAGCCTGCTTGGATGCTTTCCCAGTGATTTCCGAGAGGTTTTCCCAGAATGTTTTCCCATCCGGATAGGGATGCCTCTGAAGATCCCTCCCAGAGATGCATGCAGTGCCAAACTGGTAAGGGATCTTAGTTCCATTGCTCCCATAGCTGTGATATGGCACTCTGTTGCACCTCAGTAGCTTGCTTGTTTACTTGCAGCTGGCATGGTCCTGTCTTTGCGGCTATGCACATTTTACATTTGCTAACAGATACTCGAGCGATTTACTGTTCTGGAATGGCCAATGGTTACTGTTCAGTAATTAGGTGTCAGGACACACCCCATATGCAGTCCTCTCAGAGACTGGCCAATATACAAATCATCATTTTGTGTTCACAGATACAGCGCACATTTGAAGTGGCAAAACCAGCCATGTCAGTGACCGTGCAATGCTGTTCACGCAAAATGTGTGCTGACAGAATCGAGGTTACTATGTGCGTCCCTGTACTATGTCACCCTACAGTGACATTGCCGTGAAGATGCACTGCCTGTCTTAACATCCCCGGACCTCCCGCACGACACGGGTATATGTCTGCTGCCAGTGTCAAACAAGAAAAAAAAGATGTTAACGTCACACAAGGTCTGGAAGACAGACGTGTGGTCATGCCTGACAGTACATGTCTCACCCTGACTCTTCCACGCTGTCACTTCCATTACCTTCATGAAAGGGATGCCCAGCCAGATGTCCATTGCCGTCATTGCGAGACGATGTTAACACCAGCATGACCTCATCTGGGAGGAACTCTGCATGTTCCAGGCCTGTGTGGTGTCCATTCCTGTCTTGCAACAGTAGGACTTTAAACCACTGTAATGCAGTTCTTGTAACCCCCCACCCCAAACTGTCTGTAGTGTGATAGTACGTGACATGCACCAACAAGTGTTGTGGCCAGTTATGCTGACTGCCATGTCTTCCACCCATACCAGGGGAGGACATTGTTGAGTAGCGTGTTGTCCCAAATAAGGGTCTGTTACGTTCACACAGAGAAGTCATATGCCGCAGCATGGTCAATTTTCAACACAGGTACTTGGCAAAACAGTACTGCATGTATGTCACCCAACTGTGGACACCTAACAATCTTCAGTGTAATGATGAAACAGCGCCAATGCTGTAATGAAACACAATGCATTGCACTAAATGACAGCATACAGCTTGATCACAGTGACACTGTGTTAGAGTTCCATGTGGCATCTCTTCCCCAGTGACATCACTGTAACAGAGCAATTATATCTGTGTGTCCTATGGCCAATTATTTTTAAGCCGGACTTCAACCTGTTGTTCTATTAAGCCGTGGATTCAGCCACTGTTAGGCTGTTTATTTGCAGTCTCAACAGTTTTCCACGGAAGTACACAGTGAAGTAGATCAACTTGACATTACAAGATGATACCTGTACAGTGCACCACAATCCGCATGGGGGTTGTATACAGACCCCCATCTCAGGGGGAGGGAATGGACAAGGAAATGATAGAAGGCATCCTTAGAATGGCAGAAAAGAAAAAATTACTCACCTTAGTAATTATATTTCTTCTAATGGAGTCTTGCTGTATTCTGACAATTGCAGTGATTCCCAACCTTTGAACTGCCCCGGAGAACTAAGGGCTAACTTTCCATGCAGGGCACGGAACGCTGAGCTCGAGCTCAGTTGAAGTCTCTGTCTGGAGTGTTTTGAACTCAAACCGTCAGATTCTTACGAGCCCAACTAAACTAAAAATTCTATGTGGAAATTGTAAAAATTCTACTAGACAACTGGCTGAAAAGTTTTGGATTCCCAAGGAAGACTCAAGTCAGGAAGCCCAAAAACACAAACCCAATGTACTCAAATATAACAATAATAACTAAGCACCCAAACAAAAAGGGAGGAGGGTGCAAGCAAATACACCCTTGGGGTGCAACACTGCACCTGCCCACCCACTTCCCAAAAACAGGTTCTGAGAGGGGAGGCAGGGAGGTCAGAATACAGCAAGACTCCATTAGAAGAAATATAATTACTAAGGTGAGTAATTTTTTTTCTTCAAACAACATGAAGTCTTAACTGTATTCTGACAATTGCAGACTACCAAGCAGAACCTCTAAGGAGGAGAGACAGAACCTACTTTGGGAATAGGCTCTGAAGTACTGCTGTGCCAAACCGAGCATCACTCCTAGCCTGGATATCCAGAGAGTAATGCTTGGTAAAGGTATGGACTGTTTTCCAGGTGGCTGCTTGACAAATTTCTAGGAGAGGGATATCCCTGGCCGCAGACAGGGAAGCAGCTGTACCTCTTGTGGAATGAGCCCTCAGGCCTGAGGGTGGAGTTTTTCCCAGTTTTTCATAGCAGAATTGTATACAAGACACAATCCACCTGGCAAAAGATCTTTTGGTAGCAGGTTTGCCCTTTCCCACTTCTCCATAAGTGAGGAACAACTGGAGGGAGTCAAACCTGTGACCCTTGGTACGCTCTATGTAGTAACTAAGGGCTCTTTTGATGTCTAAACTGTGTAGCATCCTCTCTCCTGAGGAAGAAAGATCAGTGAAGAAAACAGGGACAGACACAGACTGGTTTAAATGGAAGTCTGAAACCACTTTGGGCAAGAACCTTCTACTGGTTCTAAGGACCACTTTATCCCTATGAAAGAAGATAAAATCAGGTTCCACTGACAGGGCTTGCAATTCACTAATACGCCTGGCAGAGGTAATGACTACCAAGAACACAGTTTTCTAAGTCAAGTACTTAAGCTCTGCTGAAGACAATAGGCTAAAAGGAGGGGGGTTGCATAAGCTGAGCAATGCAAACATTCAAATCCGAGGCAGGGGCAGGGTCTCTAAAAGGGGGATTGGTGTGAAACAATCCTTTAAAAAATTTACACAACACAGGATGGGAAGATAGTGAGGAAGGCTTCCCCACAGACAAAAAATGCAGAAACAGCTGACAAGTGTACCTTGAGAGTAGCTGGTCTGAGGCCTAGGCCATTAAGATGGACCATATGAAAAAATTACTCACCTTAGTAATGTTGTTTCTTCTAATGGAGTCTTGCTATATTATAGACATTAGCAGTTTGTTCCAGCTCTAGAACTGCCCCAGAGTGAAATGGTTAAAACCATTCCAAAATAGAATTTTGGCACGAGAGCAGCTCTATCCGTGTCATTTCAAACTTGAACTGTCAGATCTTTACGAGCCAAACTCACTAAGGTCTGTGTGGAAGCTGTAACCTACACTAGACAAATGGCTACCTAAATAATAACAACCATTGATGGTCCCAACACCCAAGACTCAAGTCAGGGGACCAGAAATACTAACACCATTCTAATAATATGAAAATGGAACATAAGTATAATAAAACACACACACGCATACACATACACACCCCCAAAGTCCCAAAGGGGACAAAATGCTAACAGGACATAAGTAGTGCCCACACTAAGTTGCCCGCACCCACCAAGTAGAGGTTCTGAGAGGGCAGGTTGGGGAGGTCTATAATATAAGACTCCATTAGAAGAAACAACATTACTAAGGTGAGTAATTTTCTTCAAACAACATGAAGTCTTGCTATATTATAGACATTAGCAGAATACACAGCAGTACCTCCATGGAGGAGGGGCAGAACCTACTTAGGGAATAGGCTCTGAAGAACAGCTGTGCCAAACCGAGCATCTCTCCTGGCCTGGACATCCAGGGAGTAATGCTTGGTAAAAGTGTGTACCGTTTTCCAAGTAGCAGCCTAGCAAATCTCTAATAAAGGGATATCTCTGGCAGCAGCTAGAGACGCAGCTGGACCCCTGGTAGAATGAGCCCTCAAACCGGGGGGGGGGCTCTGCCCACTTTCTGATAACAAAATTGGATACAAGAGACAATCCACCTGGCTATTGATCTCTTAGTGGCAGGTTTGCCTTCCCAACTTCACCATAGGTAAGGAAAAGTTGGAGGATTCAACCTGTGACCTTTGGTACACTCTATATAATAACTAAGAGCTCTCTTAACATCCAGGCTGTGCAACCTCCTCTCACCCAAGAGGAGTGATCAGTGAAAAATACTGGAAGGAGATAGATTGATTAAGATGGAAATCTGAAACCACCTTAGGCAAAACTTCCTATTAGTCCTAAGGACTACCTTATCCCTGTGGAAAGAAATAAAGTCAGTCTCCACTGACAAGGCTTGCAATTCACTTGTCGTCTGGCGAAGTGATAGCCACTAGAAAAACAGTTTTCCAAGTTAGGTACTTAAGCTCTGCAGAAGACAGAGGTTCAAAAGGAGTTGCATTAACTGGGCAATGCAAACATTAAGGTCCCAAGCAGGGCGGTTCCCGAAAAGGGAGGATTAGTATGGAGTAATCCCTTAAAAACTTGGAAAACACAGGATGAGAGGAAAGAGGGATGACTTTCCTGCTTGACACAAAAGCAGACACAGCTGCCAAATGAACTCTCAGGGTAGCTGGTCTGAGACCCAAGAATTAAGATGTACCATGTAATCTAACAAAATTGGCAATTCAGCAGATTCTGGGGAAATATTTTTCCCAGCACACCAAATGGAAAACCTTTTCCATTTAGAACTATAAGTAGCCCTAGTGGAAGGCTTTCTGGAAGCCTTTAGGATCTCAAGAATACCCTGAGAGAGGTGTAAATCAACAAACTCTAACTCCTCAAGAGCCAGGCCTCGAGGTTGAGGGATTTAAGGTCCGGATACCAAACCCTTCCCTGGGCACAAGTCAACAGATTGTGATTCCTGGGGAGGCACAGGGGAAGATGGACTGTCAGAGACAGAAGGAGTGGGTACCAGGGCTGCCTGGCCCAATCCGGGGCAATCAGAATCACCCTGCAAGGCTGAGATCTGATTTTGACTAGTACTTTGAATAGGAGAGGAAAGGGGGAAAGCATAGAGGAACTTCCCCTCCCAATCCACAAGAAGGGCATCCAGGGGAACTGAGCCCAGCACTGGAGGCCTGCAACAGAACAGAGGAAGTTTGTGATTGTCTGGGGCTGCAAAAAGATCTATCTGAGGGATGCCCCACCTGGCAAAAACTATCCCCAGCACGTGAGGATCCAGGGACCATTCGTGATGGCCCTGGGAAATCCTGCTGAGGGCATCCGCTAGGACATTGTCCTTCCCTGAAAGATGAACTGCTATGAGGGAAGTGTTCAAGGAATAGGCCAGAGACCACAACTTCATTGCCTCGGTGCACAAGGCCGAAGACCGAGTACCCCCCTGTTTGTTGATGTACCACATTGTTGTGGTGTTGTCTGTTCTGACTTGTATCACCTTGTCGTGGACAGATGCAGAAAAGCTTGAAGAGCTAAAGACAGCTCTGAGTTCCAGCAAATTGATGTGGAGCAGAGATTCCTGGGGGGACCAAACTCCCTGAGTGGAAAGGTCGCCCATGTGGGCTCCCCGACCCAGAAGGGAAGCATCTATAGTGAGAGTCAAGTCGTGAGAAGGGGAAATGAAGGGGACCCCGCTCTTAAATTGCTCTGATCCTGCCACCACTGGAGAGCTAGGATCAAGGTTCGAGTCACTGGGACCAACTTGGAAAGGGGATCTCTTCTCTGAGACCAAAAGGTTCTCAAGTGAAACTGAATGTCTCTCATCTGAAATCTGGCCCTGCACAACAGCTGTGGATGCAGCCATGTGCCCCAGGAGCTGCAGAAAGTGTCTTCCTGGTCGAGACCTGCAGAGTGAAGGAAGAGGCCAGAGCCACTAAATTCCTTACCCTTTCTGGGGGAAGAAAGGCTCTGGCTAGCTTTGTGTCCAATTCTGCCCCTATAAAGGTGAGTACCTGGACTGGTTCCAGAACCGACTTTGGTAGGTTTAGCAGAAAACCCAGGGAGGTGAGAAGCTGCTGGGTGACCTGCAGGTGAGATTTTACCTGTTCTGGGGACTGGCCTACAATGAGCCAGTCGTCTAGATAACGGAAAAACAGCAATCCTCTGCCTCCTTATGGGCCACTGCCACTGCTAGACACTTTGTGAATACCCTTGGAGCAGAGGTAAGGCCGAAGGGCATTGCTCTGAACTGGTAATGACCTGAGGGCAGTTTGAATCTGAGGTACTTCGATGGGATCTTCTGATTAGGACATGGAAATAGGCATCCTTGAGGTCCAGGAGGCTAGCCAGTCCCCTGGCCTTAGGGAAGGTAAAATCATTGCCAGAGTTACCATTTTGAACTTTGGTTTCAAAAGATGCTTGTTCAGATATCTGAGACCTAAAATGGGCCGCCATTCTCCTGTCTTTTTGGGGTAAGGAAGTATCTGAATACAGACCCTGCCCTGATGCAGGAGGAACCTTTCTACTGCTCTGAGAATTAACAGGATGAGACCTCTGTTTCCAGAGCGAGGGTCTCTGAAGCACTTGCAGGTAGAAAAAGTCTGCTTCTCAACTTGGGAAACTTTTTGAAGCTGAGAACCAGACCCTGGCTTACTACTTCCAGAACCCACTTGTCTGAGGTTAAAGAAGCCCAATTCTGACTGAAGTAAGCTAGCCTGCCCCCCACTGGTACAGGAGAATCGGCCCTGGGCACCCCATCAGGGTGCCTGTTTCACAGGAGCTTTAGGCTGGGGGGTGGGAGCAGGTCTGCCCACCCCTCATCTGCCCCTGCCTCTGAAGAAGCCCCTCTGAGCATAGGCAGAGGAGGCCTGAGTCTGGTAGAAAGGCCTGTGAAAAGGCCTACCCCTACCCCTGGGGGCATGCCTTTGAGGAGTGGCTTGCCGCTCCTTAGCCTGGGCACTCTTGTAAGTGGTCCTATATTCATCCATCTTCTTCATGTAATTCTCTGTCTGCTCTCCAAACAGAGAATTTCCCACCACAGGAAAATCCATAGCCTTAGTCTGGGTATCCTGTGACAAACTAGTACACCTGAGCCAGGCCAACCTACGAAAAGCTACAGATGTGGCCATGACCCTAGGAGAACATCATTAACATCCACAGCAGCATGAAACTGAACCTTAGAGGCTTCAATGCCATCAGCAGCCACCTGTTCTAGTTCACTAGCTAGTGGCCATGGGCCTGCTTGGCCAATTGCATAACAGTATCCCATCTAGATTTCTGATACCTAGCTACATAAGCCATATAATTTGCTTGCCTGAGTCACAGAGAGGCTGCCATATACTGTTTTTTTTGCCATGGCATCAATCTTCCTGGAATCCTTGTCAGGAGGATGTGAAGCCAAGGAATATTAGCTTTATCACAGGCAGCAGCCTGAACTACTAACATGACTGCATTGCTGAGAAAGGAATTCTGTATCAGGGCCTGACAATGTATACCTTCTGTTCATCTTTTTATCTACAGGAGGCACAGAATTAGGAGCTTTTAAAATTTTAATTGTTTGTTTCCTAAAAGACTTATGTAAAGGAATAGACAATCTCCTAGACTCTGGAATATCCATCATTTCTACAAAATCAGGCTCCTCTTGCTCATCCACAGCCTCTTCTAAAGGAAGCTGGAGGGTTTCAGCAACTTTTTTATAAAACATAAAATGAGATGGGGACTCAGACAGCATAGGGGAGATTCTAAAGGTCTGTCTGGGAGATGTCCGGTTCAATGGGCACACCCAGACCTTCCCAGCCACATTCATACTGTTCATAATCCCCTCCCTCCTCTGGTTCATAAAATTCTCAATATCATAATCCTGAACCACTGGGACCGGACGAACCGACCTTTTACCAGATAGTGGTGGTTTGACGGACCCTGAGACAGTGACTGGACAATTTGTATGGCTTTTGCTATCTCTGCAGCAGTTGGAGAAGGAATTTTGGACTCCAGACCTGCTGATTTTCTTGTTTTCTTTACTGGAATTGGTTCCTCAGAACCAGCTTTTCTTTGGCCCGAGGAAGTCTGGCCCTGGTCAGAGGGCACTCCCTCTGGTTCGGTTGGCACCGAACCAGGCTGGCCATCCGGGTCAGCGGACTTTTTGGCCTCTCGTTCCCTGAGCCTGCCCAATCTTTTTTCCAGGGTGGCTGCAGGGAAATTCTTACATACCTGGCAGTCTGACTGGAGGTAGTCAAACCCCAGACAATAAACACATGTGGTGTGTGGGTCAGCCTTGGCAAAGACTTCCCCACAAACATCACAGTGTTGAAACCCAGTGGGCCCGGTTTTTCTTTTGGGTTTCTCAGACATAATGCCAGCCTAACCAAAAACTTGCCCTTTGCTTGGCAGTGCCAGGCAAGACACCCTTATCGGTTCCTAACACGTGTCACGGTATTGGAAAAAACGTAATAAATCCGTTTTTAGAACCGATAAGAACGGAACCACACTCTAAAATAGTAACTTTTAGTTTTAAATGAGTTTTAACCCACTGATCGGTTCAAAACCGAACCGATAACTATACAAGTTCCACACAGACAAAACCTTCATTTACTTACGGTTACCACAGATAGAGCTTGAACCGAACGGTTTTATGTGTTAAAATAAAACTATTCTCGGTTAAATCCAACCGAGAAAACACTTTTAAACCGAGAAATGAACCGAGCAGAAGGAGAAATCTCCGGAGCGACTGTTCACTGAGGCGGAGAAAAGAATCTTAAAAAATATATATATATATATATATGTATATATACTCTGTTTGACAATGCTCACTGAGCGGCCCCCCCCCCTTCCTTTCCCTACTTATTCCTCCTCCCTTATCTCCTCCCTTCTACCCCCACCAGCTCTCCCCCAACCATAAGTTTTGCACCTTTTGTTATCTTTTGCTCGTTGGAGATTGTACTCTATTGTAACAAAATTGTAATTGAACTGTAACTTTTTTGTTTGTAAGTACTGTGTCCCTTGTACTACTGTTCTGATGTCCTCTTTGTGACGAGGTACCTTTGTAAATGAGCCTCTGGCTCAAAGGTTTCTAAACTGATGTTTAACTAAAAAATATAAATAAATAAATAAATAAATCTGACAGTTCAAGTTTGAAATGACACAGATAGAGCTGCTCTCGTGCCAAAATTCTATTTTGGAATGGTTTTAACCATTTCACTCCGGGGCAGTTCTAGAGCTGGAACAAACTGCTAATGTCTATAATATAGCAAGACTTCATGTTGTTTGAAAATCCAGAACCATAGGCAATTCAGCAGCGTCTGGAGAAATATTCTTCTTAGAACACCAAATGCTGAATCTTTTCCATTTGGAGTTGTAAGTCTTTCTGGTGGAGGGCTTTTGAGAAGCCTTGAGGATGTCCAGAACCCCTTGGGAAAGATGCAGATCTGCAAACTCTAACTCTTCAAGAGCCATGCCTTGAGATTGAGAGACTGAAGATGGGGTACCAAATCCTCCCCTGAGAGGATGTTAACAGGTTGTAATTCCTGGGAAGAGACAGGGGAAGATGGACTGCTAGGGACAGCAACAGGGGGTACCAGGGCTGTCTGGCCCAATCTGGAGCAACCAGAATCACCTTGCAAGGTTGAGACCTTATTTTGACTAAAACTTTGAACTGGAGTGGGAAGAGGGGAAAGGCATACAGAAACTTCCCTTCCCAATTCAGAATCAGGGCGTCCAGGGGGAATGAGCCCAAGACTGGAGTCCTGCAACAAAAGAGAGGGAGTTGGTGATTGTTTGGGGCTGCAAAGAGATCTATCTCTGGAGTGCCCCACCTTGAAAAAAGTCACTTTCAACACCTGAGGGTCCAGGGACCATGGACCATTCGTGATGACCCTGAGAAATCCTACAGTGCATCTGCTAGCACATTGTCCTTGCCTGGAAGGTGAACTGCTACAAGAGAGGCTTGCAGGGAATAAGCCAGGGACCACAACTTCATGGCTTCTGTGCACAAGGCCGTGGACCGAGTGCCTCCCTGCTTGTTGATGTACTACATGGTGGTATTGTTGTCTGTTCTGACTTGAACCACCTTGTTCTGAACTGTCTGTGAGAACGCATTTAGAGCTAGAAAAACTGCCCTGAGCTCTAGAAGATTGACGAAGAGAAGGGATTCTTGGGGGGACCACAGGCCCTGGGCAGTAAGGGACCCCAGGTGGGCTCCCCAGCTCAGAAGAGAAGCATCCGTGGTAAGGACCACTGAACAAGGCTAAGCAACAAAAGGAACACCTTGCCTTAAATTGTCCTGATCCTGCCACCACTGGAGGGTCTGGATCAAGGTCAGAGTCACTGGAATCAGTTTGGTAAGGGAGTCCTTTCTCTGAGACCAGAAAGCTCTCAGGTGGAACTGAATATCCCTCATCTGGAATCTTGCCGCCTGGACCACTGCTGTTGAAACTGCCATGTGGCCCAAGAGCTGGAGGAAATGCCTTGCTGGTCGAGATACCTGAAGGCTGAAGGAAGAAGCTAGTTCCATAAGAGCCCTTGCCCTTTCTAGAGGAAGAAAGGCTCTTGCTTTGAGTGTGTCCAGTTCTGCCCCTATAAAGGTAAGGAGCTGGATTGGTTCGAGAACTGACTTGGGAAGGTTGAGAAGAAATCCTAGGGAAGTGAGCACTTGCTGGGTCACTTGCAGGTGAGACTTGACTTGGTCTGGATACTGACCCACTAATAGCCAATCGTCCAGATAAGGAAATATGGAAATCTTTTGCCTTCTTAGAAAGGCAACTACTACTGCCAGGCACTTTGTGAAAACCCTTGGGGCTGAGGTTAGGCCAAAGGGCATTGCTCTCAACTGATAGTGGCCTGAAGGCAACTCGAACCTGAGGTACTTTCTGTGGGAGCACCTGATGGAAATGTGAAAGTAGGCATCTTTGAGGTCCAGGGAGGCTAGCCAGTCCCCTGGCCTTAGAGAAGGAAGGATTATTCCCAGAGTTATCATCTTGAACTCTGGTTTTAAAAGATGTTTGTTCAGATATCTTAGGTCCAGGATAGGTCA
Organism: Neoceratodus forsteri; assembly: GCA_016271365.2. NCBI lineage: Eukaryota > Metazoa > Chordata > Ceratodontiformes > Ceratodontidae > Neoceratodus > Neoceratodus forsteri. The sequence goes on from JADMNL010000022.1 coordinate 351,797,284, forward strand.
CCACTCCCCTGTCTTTTTGGGGGTGAGGAAGTACCTGGAGTACAGTCCTTTGCCCCAGTGTAGGGTAGGTACTCTTTCTATAGCTCTTAAAGCTAGGAGAGAAGAAACCTCTGCCTCTACGGCAAGGGTTTCCGAAAAATTTGCAGGTGGAAAAGATCTGGCTCTCATCTTCGGAAATTTTTTGAAGCTGAGAACCAGTCCCTGGCTTACTACTTCCAGGACCCACTTGTCTGATGTAATAGACATCCAGTCCTGGACAAAGTAAGCCAGTCTGCCCCATACTGGAATAGGAGAGTCGACCCGGGCAGACCCATCAGGGTGTCTGCTTGCAGGGGCTTTAGACTGAGGGTGGATGCAGGCCTGCTCATCCCCCTTCTGCCTCCCTCTGAAGAACCCCTCTGCTAAAAGGAAGAAGAGGCTGTGTGCAGTGGTAAATGGCCTTTGAAAAGGCCTGCCCTGCCCCTAGACTGCTGCCTTGAGGAGTTGCCTGCCTTTCCTTGGCCTGAGCACTCCTGTAAGTGGTCCTGTACTCATCCATTTTCTTCATGTAATTCTCTGTCTGCTCCCCAAACAGAGAATTACCCATTACAGGAAAATCCATATCCTTAACCTGGGTGTCCTGCGAGAGGCTAGTACATGTGAGCCAAGCCATCCTCTGAATAGCCACAGATGTAGCCATGACTCTTGATGAGACATCATTAGAGTCCACAGCAGCATGAAATTGCACCTTAGATGCCTCAATCCCATCTGCAGCCACTGCCTCCAGCTCCTTGGCTAGCTGGGGGGAGGCCTGTTTAGTCAGTGCCAGTACAGTGTCCCACCTGGACTTCTGGTACTTGGCTGTGTAGGCCATGTAATTCTCCTGCCTGAGTCCCAAAGAAGATGCCAAGTACTGCTTCTTTGCCATGGCATCAATGTTCCTGGAGTCCTTGTCAGGGGGCTGCGAAGCCAAGGGAATATTTGCCTTGTCATAGGCAGCAGCCTGCACTACCCCAACATGGCTGCATTGCTGATATAAGAACTCTGTGTCTGAGCCTGAGAGTGTATACCTCTTGTCCATTCTTCTATCCACAGGAGGTATGGTGTTAGGACACAAAGAATTTTTGTGTCTCTTTCCCAAAAGATTTACGGATGGGAACAGACAGTCTCCTGGACTCTGGGATATCCATCATCTCTACATAATCAGGCTCTTCTTGATCTTCCACAGCCTCCTCCATAGGAAGCTGAAGGGTTTCAGCCACTTTTCTGTAAAACATAAAGTGGGAAGGGGACTCAAAAAGCCTAGGAGGGGAAACACCTGATGGTCTGTCTGGGGAGATGTCCGGTTCCACAGGCACATCCAGACCTTCACTTACATCATAATCCTCAAATTCCCCTTCGTCTTCAAACTCCGGTTCATAAAAATCTTCAAGGGTATACTCTTGAACAGGAGGAACCAACCGAACCAAACCCCTGCCAGAAGAAGCCGGATCGGTCAGAACCGGACAGAGCGATTCCACAATCTGAATCACCCTGGCTATCTCTTCGGCAGTCGGAACATGAACCTCTGGATCCGAACCGGTCGATTTATCTTTGCGCTTTCTTTTTGTCGGAACCGATCAATCAGAATCGGTTCTCCTTTTGCCCGAAGAAGTATTGCCCTGGTCAGAGGGCACTCCTTCTGGTTCGGTCGAAACCAAACTGGGCTGGCCATCCGGGTCAGCGGACTTCTCGGCCTCCTTTTCCCTCAGTCTACCTAATCTCTTCTCAAGGGTAGATTTGGGAAAGTTTTTACATATTTGGCAGTCTGAATCGAGGTGGTCAAACCCCAGACAATAAACACAGGTGGCGGGGATCGGCCTTGGCAAAGACCTCCCCACACTCACTGCAGTGTTGAAACCCAGTGGGCCCGGTTTTTTTCTTGATTTTCAGACATGGCCAACCTAATCAAACTTACCCTTTTTTCGGCAACCGCCAGGCAAGACTCCCTTATCGGTTCCTAACCGTGTCACGGGTATTGGAAAAAACCGGTTAAAACATGTTTTTTTTAGAACCGATAAGAAACAGTAACCACACACTAAATATATCAAAATTCACAATCAAATGGTCGGTTCAGCTGAACTGACCGCACTTTTACAAGTTCCACATAGAAAAATAGAACAATTCCTATCTAGTACTCACGGCACCACAGACAGAAACTGAACCGACTATGCGGATGCTTTTTTCCGGTTTAAACCGACGAAAAGCTGAAAACTTTAACCGACTTCGAACCAAGCTGAAGGAGAAATCTCCGGAGCGACCGTTCAGTGAGGCGGAGTAAAGAATCTGACGGTTTTAGTTCAAAACACTTCAGACAGAGACTTCAACCGAGCTCGTGCTCAGCGTTCCACGCCCTGCATGGAAAGTTAACCCTTAGTTCCCCGGGGCAGTTCAAAGGCTGGGAATCACTGCAATTGTCAGAATACGGCAAGACTTCATGTTGTTTGAAAGGGGAGATATTGTTGATGGGGGACCTGAATATGCCAGATGTTAACTGGAGCACCTTTGCTACAGGCACATCCAAGAGCAGGGTCATTCTTGATGTCCTACAAGGGGCATGCCTCAGACAGCTAGTATTGGAACCCACTCGGGAGGCAGCAATCTTAGACCTGGTACTCTCAAATGGGGACGGAGAAAGAATTATAGATTGAGAAGTGGGTACCCATCTGGGAACAAGCAACCACCAAACAGTGTGGTTCACGATAAACACAACCATACAATCAAGTCATACAAAAGCAAGAGTATTGGACTTTAGGAGGGCTGACTTTGGGAAACAGAGAGTGCCTCAGAAAAGCACTAGCAAACAGGCAAGAAGGAGGGGTGGAGGAACAATGGGGAGAAATCAAAACAGCCATCACAGAGGCAACAAGCCTTTGTGTAAAGCGAATCAACAAAACATAACGAAGGAAAAAACCGCTATGGTTCTCAAAAGAGGTGGCAGGGAAGGTTAAGGAGAAAAGGACAGCATTCAGGAAATATAATGAATCACAGAAGGAGCAGGACAGAGAACTTTATCAGTTAAAGCAGAAAGAGGCAGGGAAGGCAGTCAGAATAGCAAAAGCCCAAACCGAGGAAAGGATGGCCAGCTCTGTTAAGAAGGGGGATAAGACCTTTTATAGGTACATTAGGGAGCGAAGAAAGACCAAAGGAGGAATACGAGGCTTAATAAAGGGGAGGGAGTGTGGGCAGAGGGTGACAGTGAAAAAGCTGGGATACTGAACAAATATTTCTGCTCAGTATTCACAGAGGAAGAGGAGGGGGAGTTACCTAAACCAAACAAGAGAAACACTCTGAAGACAGGGATCGATAGAAACATAGAATTTGATGGCAGATAAGGACCGCTTGGCCCACCCAGTCTGCCCATTTCCCTACCTACTGGATAAGCTGCAGATCCTAGTTAACCAGCAGCCTACTTCTTCCTACCCCCATCCCCTAGAATGGCCTTATGACTGTCCCATGCATGCTTGAATTCCACCACTGATTTTGACTCCACAACCTCCTCCAGAAGGCCGCTCCATGCATCCACAACCCTCTGTGAAAAACACTTCCTTAAATTACCTCTGAGCCGCCCCATCTTCAAATTGTGCCTCTTGTTCTTGCACACCTCTTTTTGAAAGATGCTACCCTCTTAGACTTTGTTGATTCCCTTGAGGTACTTGAACGCTTCTATCATGTCCCCTCCTCCTTTTCCTCAAGGCTATACATATTAAGCTCCTTTCATCTCTCTTCATATGTCTTCTCCGTAGACCCTGCACCATTTTAGTTGCCCTCCTCTGGACAGCTTCCATCCTGTCTATGTCTTTGCGGAGATTGGGTCTCCAGAACTGCACACACTCCAGATGGGGTCTCACCAGCTGTCTGTACAGAGGGATAATAACTTCCTGTTTTCTACTGGTGATGCCTCTCCCATGCATCCCAGTATCCCCAGCCTCCTTGCTGCCCTCTCACATTGCTTGCCCACCTTTAGGTCATCTGATATGACTACCCCAGGTCCCTTTCCATTTTTGTTGTTGTTAGTATCTCACCCCCCCATTGTGTACTCTTCCCTTGGGATTTTGTTTCCCAGGTGCATTACCTTGCACTTCTGAGCACTGAATCTAAGCTGCCATACATTTGACCATTCCTCTAACCTTGCCAAGACCCTTCTCATCCTTTCCACCCCACCCTGTGCATCAACTCTGTTGCAGATTTTTGTGTCATCTGCAAAGAGACATACTTTTCCTTCCAGTCCCTCTGCAATGTCGCTTATAAAGACACTGAAGAGGACCGGTCCTAATACTGAACCTCCTAGGTACCCCACTAGTAACCCTCCTTTCTTCTGAGTGGACTCCATTTACTATTACCTCTGTGTCCTATTCTCCAGACAATTTTTACCCAGGCTGTCATCTTGGGACCCACTCCAGGCTGGCTAACCTGTATATTAATCTTTGTGTGGGACTGTGTAAATGCCTTGTTAAAGTCTAGGTAGGCCATGTCCACAGCCCTCCCTGATCTACTACTTTGGTCACCCAGTCAAAGAAATCTATCAGATTCGCCTGGCATGACCTTCCCGCTGTGAATCCATGCTGCCTAGGGTCCTGTGCCCTCTGGCCTCTAGATACTCGACAATTCTTTCCTTCAGAAGCAATTCCATCATTTTCCTATCACTGAGGTTAAACTAACAGGTCTGTAGTTTCCTGCTTCTGCCTTGCTCCCACTTTGTGAAGGGGAATCACATCTGCCCTCCTCCAGTCTCGGGTACCACCCCGCCTTCCCATGATTTGTTAAAAGGGTAGTCAGTGGTGTCACTAGTTCTATCCTTAGTTCTTTTAGAATTCTGGGATGAATCCCATCAGGCCCCATTGCTTTGTCCACCTTCAGTTTTAAGAGTTCTTTCAGAACCCTTTCTTCTGTAAATGGGCTGATATCAACTTCTGTATCCAGAGTGTTTCTACTGTTTGTTTTAGGTACCTACCCCTCTTCATTTGTAAATACTGAGCAAAAATATTTGTTTAGTATCTCTGTCTTTTCACAGTCTCCCTCTGCCCACCTCCCTCCCTTTATTAAGCCTCACTGTCCCTCCCTTGGTCTTCCATCGCTCCCTGATGTACCTATAAAAGGTTTTATCCCCCTTCTTAACTGAGTTGGCTATCTTTTCCTCGGTTTGGGCCTTTGCTGTTCTGACTGCCTTCCCAGCTTCCTTTTGCTTTAACTGATACAGTTCCCTGTCCTGCTCCTTCTGCAATTCCTTGTACTTCCTGAATGCTTTCTTTTTCTCTTGAACCTTCACTGCCACTTCCTTTGAGAACCATAGTCCATTTACAGAAGAAAGGGTTCTGAAAGAACTAATAAAATTGAAGGTGGACAGAGCAATGGGGCCTGATGGGATTCACCCAAGAATTCTAAAAGAACTAAGGGTAGAACTAGTGACACCGCTGACTACTCTCTTTAACAAATCATGGGAGGATGGGGTGGTACCTGAGGACTGGAGGACGGCAGATGTGATTCCTCTTTACAATAGTGGGAGCAGGACAGAGGCAGGAAACTACAGACCAGTTAGTTTGACCTCAGTGGTAGGGAAAATGATGGAATCACTTCTGAAGGAAAGAAGTGTTGAGTATCTAGAGGCCAGTGGGACACAGGACTCAAGGCAGCATGGATTCATGATGGGAAGGTCGTGTCAGACGAATCTAATAGATTTCTTTGACTGGGTGACCAAAGTAGTAGACAAGGGAGGGGCTGTGGACATGGCCTACCTAGATTTTAACAACGCATTTGATACAGTCCCACACAAAAGATTAATACACAAGTTAGCAAGCCTTGGAGTGGGTCCCAAGGTGGTAGCCTGCATAAAATATTGGCAAGACAACAGGACGCAAAGGGTAGTAGTGAACGGAGTCCACATTGAAGAAAGGAGGGTTACTGCGGGGTTCAGTATTGGGACCGGTCCTTTTTAATGTCTTTGTAAGTGACATTGCAGAGAAACTGGAAGGAAAAGTATATCTCTTTGCAGATGACACAAAGATCTGCAACAGGGTTGATACACAAGATGGAGTGGAAAGGATGAGAAGGGACTTGGCAAGGTTGGAGGAATGGTCAAATGTATGGCAGCTCAGATTCAATGCAAAGAAGTGCAAGGTAATGCACCTGGGAAACAAAAACCCAGGGGAAGAGTACACAATGGGGGGTGAGATATTGACAACAGTAAAAACTGAAAGGGACCTGGGGGTAATTATTTCAGATGACCTAAAGGTGGGCAAGCAATGTGAGAAGGCAGTAAGGAAGGCTGGGGGGATACTGGGATGCACAGGGAGAGGCATCAATAGTAGAAAACAGGAAGTTGTTATCCTCTGTACAGACAGTTGGTGAGACCCCATCTGAGTACTGTGTGCAGTTCTGGAGACCCCATCTCCACAAAGACATAGACAGAGTGGAGGCTGTCCAGAGGAGGGCAACAAAATGGTGCAGGGTCTGCACCAGAAGACATATGAAGAAAGACTAAAGGAGCTTAATATGTATACCCTTGAGGAAAGAAGGGAGAGGGAAACATGATAGAAACTTTCAAGTACCTCTAGGGAATCAACAAAGTCCAAGAGGGTAGTATCTTTCAGAAAAAGAGATGTGCAAGAACAAGGGGGCACAATTTGAAGATAGAGGGGGGGATGGCTCAGAGGTAATGTAAGGAAGTATTTTTTCACGGAGAGGGTTGTGGATACATGAGACAGTCTCTCTGAGGAGGTCGTGGAGTCAAGAACAGTGGGGGAATTCAAGAATGCATGGGACAGACATAAGGCAGTCCTAGTGGGGGGGGGGAGGAAGTAAGCTGTTGGTTAACTAGGATCTGCAGCTTATCTGTTTGGTAGGAAAATGGGCAGACTAGGTGGGCCAAGCGGTCCTTATCTGCCATCAAATTCTATGCTTCTAAGTGCACATTGTGTACACAGCTGTTGTAGTATTACCTAACACCTTACTTACTGTAAGCTGTGGACATTTGCAATTGCTTTCATCTTAAAGAGCACCTTTCATGCTCAGTCACAGAATATCCCCCAAAGCACACAAAGGACCCTTTCCCAGCTCTGAATTGCATGGTAATCTAGAAACATTTTTATCTAGTGGCATTTTCGGGACCAAAGTGGTCGCATTTTGGCTCAGAGGAGCCGAGCCACTGATCCCTTCCACTTCCTGGTTTAAAGACACGCCCCCACGCAGTTCCATGTTCTGAAATCAAACTGTGCTTGCGTGGGGGACGTGCTGCAAACATACCTATGGAGCGTATCAACATGCAAGCATAATGTGATGGCAGAATATGGAACAGCATGGGGGCAGGTATCTAAGCCGGGATGTGGAAGTGATGGGTGGATAGACTCCTCGGGGCAAAAATACGAATTCCCATCCCTCATGAAAATGGCAGCAGATAAAAATGTATTTTTACTAGCGTTCAACTCTGAGCCAGTGAAGGCTCCTTCGTGGCTGTCACCACGAAAGGTGTTCTTTAAATGTACTGATTGTATAAACACTTGTTTTCTTGTTTGTTTACTGCTTCTGCAGAGCATTTCACAGTTGTGGCATGCTGTATGCTGTAGTGGTGGCATACAGGGTGGAGGCAGTGTACACCACACAGCACTGCACAAAACTGACCCCAGCTGTGTAGCTAGCTTCGTCCGAGAGCAGACGGAAACGCCTGGAAGGGATCAAGTGTCCAATACATTGACATCCTGTGTTGTGATGCTGTGGCTCTTGTCTCACTACCTTGCTGCCTCAATGCGCATGCTGGCTGGCAGACTCACAGCTCCGGAAGCAGGAACTGTGTACACGTGCCTTGCACCTGCATCAGCTCCCCCACGCATGCTGTGGAAAGGGGAGGGATACAACATGAAAGCAATGGCAAAATTAGCCTGTGTGTGGCCCTGATGGCATTCCCTCATCCTGATCCGCCACTGGATCACCAAAGGCTTGACGACCATTGCCCACTGTGGAGGTGGTGGTGGTGTGTGTGTGTGTGTGTGTAGGACGGACCTTGTCATACTGCAACCAGTAAGGGTGTTGGTGGGTAGTCAGTGGCAGAAGTGTGGGTCAATGGTAAGGGCGGGACGGTGGACAGAGGGGGGTGGCAGGTACAGGGAGTATTGGCTCTGAAAGTTGCACCCCCCCCACATCCTCAACTGGCTAGCCTGGGAGATATCTATAACCTGACTCCCTGCCACAGGACCATAATCTTCTACCACCAAGGGTTGTGGGGGGGGGGCGGTCCTCTTCAGCCAGCCACCAAGGGAGTCTTTCTTGGTTTGTTTCTCCTGGTCCCTCCCCATAGCTTGGCCTCAACAAGTCACTGCATGCACATGGAGCCATGCGCACGCAGATAAGTCCCCTCTGCCCCCTCCCTTCATTGTTGTCCTTGTCCTGTCCTCCATTTAGGTCAGGGGGGGCAGGTATGCGGCAGTAATGAAAAACCAAACCTCACCAATACAGGTGAGCTGTCCTATGGACGCTCAATACAGTACCTCCACAGCCAACAACCAACAGCACGCTCGGTCCGCTAACAAGGGTCGGAAGCATGTAAGGAAGCAAGGCGTGATGCATGATTCCTCCACGACATGGGGCCCCCCACAGCCAGTGCACTTTACTGTGTTCTGTTGCTGGTGATAGACCACTGATCCCTGTCTACATTAGCAACATATGGTCACTGCAAGAAATGACCACTACACAATGTTGTTGATTGCATGGCCAGGACACAGTAGTGTGCCTGTGGCACCACTTGCTACAGACTTACTTGTAAGAGTGTGTGTCTTACATGATAATCAGCATCATCAGTAAGCAGTGCTTTTCTGTAGCAATATATCATGGAGTTGTGCACGATGTAGTGATATATCCTGACAGGGAGCACTGCTTCAAATGAAGCACGTGCACCTCTGCCTGGACGTAACGGGGTAGTGGAGTAGTACAGATACATAAATGGCTAACTTTGTTTGCTTACATGACTGCAACAACACTGTACCATTGACAGCATGTATGATAACAACCTTTGGTAACCATGATGTGAATACAAAGCATTGTAATAGTGATGCCAGACTTGATGTTCAACATATGTTACATTCATTACAGAAGCTGCTTGGTTAACAGTGTGACACAGTAATGGAGGAAGTTGGCATTCTTCCCATGTGTTCAATAAAGTATTTTCCAGTAACATAAGTTTCTGTACTATGTGTCCCACTTATGGCAGGACTCTGTCTCTCCCTACAGTTGTCCACTGTCAGTTTGACCGATTCAGACAGGGTGAGACGCAGTACCACTGGTCCATACACCCTGTTCTGGTAGACATCATGCGCAGCACAGCTGTTGATCACAAACCCTGGGCCATCTGTATTTTGCTGATGTCAGCATGAGTCAATAACAAACATGTCCGTAGGCCTGGCCTGTGCCATGTATGTACCGCTATATATTTCCACCAGTGGGTCCTGTGGCACGGTGACAAGGGCAACCTGTCATGTCACATACTCTGTCGGCATACCATGCTGGAAAGCATGTCACATGAACATGATGATATGCAAGGAGCGGTGCAGGTGCTAACCTTTGAATTGTTGATTACTGAGCTTCATGCACCGGAATGCAAGTCTTGCTGTGTGTTGGGTTAATTATATCAGGGATCATCAATACTGAACAAATATTTTTTACAGAAGAAGAAGGTGGTGAGGGAGCATAGGTGTGCAACATGAGTAAATGGAGGGAGGTAGACACCAGTCCATGTACGGAAGAGAGAATCCTGAAAGAACTCACAAAACTGAATTGGACAAAACAGTGGGATGGGGATGGGATACATCCTAGAATAGTAAGGGAACTATGGGAGTTGCTGGCAGCACCACTTGCAGCCTTGTTCACAGTGGTGGCATTTGCCCTGAGGTGGCAACATGCGAAGCTCGATGCCCAGGCCAGACTGTGTTGACAGCGGGGGTGGGGGTGCAGAAGGGCTTTCACACCTGGCATGGCCATAAAAGGTAACAATTTGCATTTGCTATTAATATTAGCATCTGGGCTTGCATGACAGCATTACGAGTGGCTATAACTTTATATGCTCCATGCCTGTCAGATGGTAGTTGTTGTTTCTCTTAGGAAGTGACTTCGGTACTAACATGTGTCTTTGTGACAATGGGGCTAGATATGCGCGCTGTAAGGCTGAAACTTCAAGACATTATCACCATCCACATCCCAGGACAGACAGAAGAGGCAAGCAGGGAGCATCTCTCTGGGACTGACACTGGATCAGCTGGGAGCATCTGCCTGGGACTGAGAAGACGTCACTATTCTGCAACCAATAACAGAGCATTATTCCGGGATCACCATCAGGCATTAGGGATCATATCATCCTGGCACAGAGATGTGTGAATCTTGCTAGGTCCCGGGAAAAAGATGTCAGGCAGCAGGGGGCAACATCACCCCAGGGTTGAGATTGGTGCATTGCACCGGCTCACGGGACAAGAGATCGGACATTGGCCAGTGGGGATCATAGCTCTGTGTCCTGTGACATAGATTGGTGCTTCACTGCAGGACTAAAATCTGGAAGCAGGGAGCAGCATCACCCATGGACAGAGTGCATCATCCTAGATCACCCGGGCACTGAGGCTTACAAGAGAACTTCATCTGGTGCCCCATGGCAGCAATCAAGCTAAACACAGATGGTATAGTGTCAAGTATGAGCAATGGCAGCCAATGGCTGTGTCGGGGGGGGGGGATTTGGCTGGTGGGAGGGTGGAAGGAGGTTTGTGCAGCACTTCGGTTGATGAGCAAGGGTTCCATGCCATCTGGGTCTTAGCTTCTCCAGCCAGTCCTGATGTGACCTAGGATGGAATACTGTGCCCTGTCTCTCTGAGACACACACACACACAAACACACGCACACCACCAAAAAAAGCATGGGAAATGGAAGCTGTCCTGATCCGACACAAAACGAAAGTTAATTTTCATTAAAAGGAGGCTGAGAACTTAACTGACAAGATGGCCAAGTAAGTGATTAATTGAAAACTGATGTGAGGAAAAAAAAATGAAATTAAGGAGTTGGTGTTAACTGTTGTGATGGACAAAATGTTATTTTACCACTAAATCTCCTGATTTGGGCGTCTGTAAGAGGTGCTGACCTTATCACTGTCCAGAGGGTGCCGACTCATCCCATCACAAGAGCTACGTTGCCTCTTCTCTACCACACCTGACCTGACTGCACCCATGAAACTTGCCCAGCTCCTGCTGCTGCTCAGCGGCTGTGCCCTGCTCCTCCTCCTATCACCTGCCATCTGTGGCTGTGGGCCAGACAAAGGACACGGCCAGAGCCGCTGTCCCTTACGCAAGCTACCACCAGTCACCTACAGGCCGTTCATCCCTAATGTGCCCAATAAGACTTTGGGGTTCAGCAGCAGGTCTGAGGTCAAGATCAGACAGGCATCATAGCACTTCAACAAGATGACCAGCAACTACAATCCATACATCATCACCTCAGACAGGCATCATAGCACTTCAACAAGATGACCAGCAACTACAATCCATACATCATCACCTCAGACAGGCATCATAGCACTTCAACAAGATGACCAGCAACTACAATCCATACATCATCTTCAAGGATGAGGAGGGCACAGGGGAGGACAAGTTGATGACACAGGTAAAGTGGGATGAGAGACTTTCTATTAAGCCATTATGGGGAGAGTTGTATGAAGCTGGAGTGGGAGGAACTCAGAGTCAAACTACGCTTGGCTTGTCATCGTATGCAGTGGTGCACTAATTGTAATTTCTTGCCAACCTGCTAATTAATTAAGATATGCAATGCTCCGTAGTGAGTCACACTCATGATGGTTGGGGGCCCCTTGCTGCCTCGTGGCCCCATGCAATTGCATGGCTTGCAAGTGCTCTATGCCACCAATGCCTGTTGAATGAATAACTTGATATGGGAGTGGTTATAGAGGAATGGAGGAGGGCAGATGTAGTCCCTCTTCACAAAAGTGGGAGTAGAGAGGAGGCTGGAAACTGTAGACCAGTCAGTATCACCTTAATAGTGGGGAAAATTATGGAATCACTACTTAAAGAAAGGATTGCTGAACACCTTGAATCTAGTGGAGCACTGCATCTGAAATAGCATGGGTTCACAGTGGAAAGAACATGTCAGACAAATATAATTGATTGATTCTGATTAGGTGACGAAGGAAGTGGATCGGGGGGAGTGGTGGATGAGTCCTACCTTGATTTCAGTAAGGTTTTCAATGTCATTGCACACAGAAGACTACTGAACAAGTTTGGCAGCCTGGGAGTGGGGTCACAAGGTGGAAAACTAGCTTTGGAACTGGTTGAGTGACAGAAGACAGAGGGTGGTGGTAAACTGAGGTCTATGAGAGTAAAGAAGGGTGACCAGCAGGGTGTCACAGGGATCACTTTATGGTGCCAGTTCTGTTTCATGGCTTGCTTCTTAAGCATCATTGCGGATGGGCTGGAAGAGAAGGTGTGCCTCTTTGCAGAAGGCATTATCAACTGCAACAGGGTGGGCACTCCAGGAGTAGGGGAAAAATGAAGAGGGACCTCGGTAAACTGGAGGACTGGTGTAGAGTGTGTCGGCTAAGATTCCATGCGAAAAAGTGCAAAATCATGTATTTGTGGCGTATAAACACGGGATGATTACATGATTGGGGGGAAGAGATACTGATGGTCACCAAGTAGGAAAGGGATTTGTGGGTAATCATATCTGATGACCTACCTGCAGCCAAACAATGTGCTAATGCAGTGGGGATAGCCAGTGGGATGATTGATGTGGTGCACAGGGAGAGTTATCACCAGCAAAAGATAAGAGGTGGTGGTGCCACTGTACAGATCATTGGTGATGCCTCATTTGGAGAAATGTGTTGAGTTCTGGAGGTTGCATCTCTGTAAGGAGGTAGACAGGGTGGAGGAAGTTCAAAGAAGGGCAACAAAGATGGTGCAGGGGTTACACCAAAACTCATATGAGGAGAGACTGAGTGACCTCACTATGTATACCCTGGAGATGAGGAGAGACATGGGAGATTTGATAGAAACCTAAAAATATGTAAAAGGCATAAATAGGGTAACGGAGGTTAGCATCTTCATAAAGCAGATGTTCATGAACGAGGAGGCATGACATGAGGTTGGAAGGTGGTAGATCAAGGGGTAATATGAGGAAGTATTTCTTCAGGGAAAGGGTGGTGGATGCATGGAATAGACTATCTCCCAGTGAAGGTGGTGGGGGCCAACACAGTCTTGAAAATTGTGTAATGTGAGGAAGTATTTCTTCAGGGACAGGGTGGTGGATGCATGGAGCAGACTCCCTCCCAGCAGAGGTGTTGGGGGGCCAACACAGTGTGGGAATTCAATAATGCATGGTACAGGCAAAAGGGAACAGTAGTGATAGGAAAGAGAAGGTAAAGTCAGAGATCAATTAGGTTTGCAGCTTTTGCAGTAGAGAGGGAGAATGGACACAGTGGATGGCACTATCGTCCCTTATATGCAATCAATTTCTATGTTTCTATGACCCGATTCTATGTTGTAATGTTGTGCACATCACGGGTCCAATGTATAATTTTTTATTTTTATTTTACTGTTTATGCCTCCTCCTCACCCCCTCGGCTTAGGTCTTCCTCGTGAGCACATGGAGTCATCCCCCTACGGCACACGCCCTACCTGGCCATCCTCCGTCGCCCATGTAGCCTCGGTTATACCCCAGCGGGCGGGGACGGGCCGGGCCCCAATGCCCCGACACAGCAGTAGCATTGGTCGGGAGGATGCCAGGTAGGTGGCTGCACATCAGGGGCAGGCTCCGGAGCTCTGTCTCCGCCAGAGCTGAGAGGCATTTTCTTCATTTCCTCTGGGGAGTGGCTGGTGCCTTGACATCAAGGCATATCCGACATCTGCCACTCCCCCACTCCTCTCTCTACTCCTCAGTGCCTGCTGTATCTCCAGCCTCCACCAGAGATCAGCAGAGCACCGAATTGAGACCCCTGTCCCTCCCCGGGAGAGGAGAGCTGTCCTCCAGACGCTCAATCCTCTCCCTCCCCAGCCGACCCCCAGCAACCCGGGCTTGTTCCCGAACCCGGGTCACCGGCATGGCGCGAGGTGTGGGGCGCAATGTATCATGCTTGGCATGTGGGCGACAAAGCATTCTTGACAGGCCAATGAAAACATACATGACTGCAGAACAAATAATGCCTGCTTTCACATATAATTCCAATACAATAGGACTTTGGGGGGGGCTTAATAATCACACCCTCCTCTGTGAATGACGCATGCAGAAGAGTGTAAAACATAAAGTTATAATACTAATGTGCAACTCTGAATCATTTACACTATCTGTACATAGCTGCAGCTCCGGGACATGAACTACTGACAGCCCAAAATAATATCTCCCTCATACAGTAGGAATGCTGTTGGGGGGTCCTTCAACCCACCTGCTGCCAAATTCCGCATTTGTAAGGACAAACAAAAATGCAATCAGTTCAGGGCAAGACTCTTTATTCACACAGCACACTCAAATGTCAGTGTGCAGTACTAAGATACAGACCGCACTTCAGTGAAATAAGTAAGGAAGCCATGGAGCTGCTCCATATTGTGAGTCAGCCGAGCGCTCCCACAGCGTGTAAACATTAGGAAACTTGGCAGCCGGACACTGAAGCACGGTGTTATAAAAAGCATAAAACGCTGGAAAATGGGACACAATTATGGATCGGGAAGTCATGTACTCTCAATTAGGCACCAACACTCAACAGCTGGTAAGTTTTTTTTTTTTTTTTACAACTCAGACTACCGAGAAAGGTGCTCTTTAAGGTTTGTTTAATATGCCTCAATCTGGCTCCACGTAAGCACGATACTTGAGTATTTTCTCTATCCAGATTACAGATAGTAGTATCTGTATAACATAAGGTGGAGTAACTATTACAAGCACCTGCCTTTTGTAAGTACTATTTTTATTTTGAGTATGATTTGATCGGGATGGGGAAGCAGACAAGCTTGTGGTGAATTTGTACCTAGGTCTATCAGGTCTTAAGGATCTTTTACTGATTCCTTGGGACTTTCTTCAGTGCTAGAATGCTCTATGGTGTTATATACATCAAATGTGGCATACCAGTTTGCTAGGGTCACACTATCAGGTGGCCCGAAGTGTAGTTATACCCCTTTTTTCCTTCTGATATTTTGCATCAGGCACCATTCGTTATCTAATTGCTCATCTTCCCCGGTGCACTTTCTCTCACCACCCACATGGCTCAAGAGATCATCATTTATTTAAGGCTCATCCGTATTGTTATGTTTTTGCTTTAATTTTGATAATTTGGTTTGTCATCAACATATACATGTTGCATTTAGTACACTTAAACCCAATCTCTCCCTCCAGGGTGACAAGAAAAAAATTACTCACCTTAGTAATGTTGTTTCTTCTAATGGAGTCTTGCTGTATGCTGACATATGCAGTTAGGTCCTGCCTTTCAACTGCCCCGGAGAACAAACAGTTAAACTTTCCATGGCCAGCATGAAATGTTCACCACAAGCTCGGTTGAAGTCCCTGTCTGCTGCTCTTTTAAACTGCAACCGTCAGATCTTTACGAGCAATATTCACTAGAAGTTCTGTGTGGAAACTCAAACTCTTACTAGCCAACTGGCAAATATATATCTATATAAAAGGGTTTTGGTTTCAAAAGGAAGACTCAAGTCAGGAAAACCAAAAACAAAACACATCCAAAAACACAACCCCTCACCCAAATCAAAAAAGGGTGAAAAAAGGACACCCCTAGGGTGCCAACACTGCTCCTGCCCACCCACATCCCAAAATTTAGGTTCTGAGAGGGTAGGCGGGGAGGAGGTCAGAATACAGCAAGACTCCATTAGAAGAAACAACATTACTAAGGTGAGCAGTTTTTTCTTCAAACAACATGAAGTCTTGCTGTACTCTGACATATGCAGACTACCAAGCAGTACCTCCATGGAGGAGGGACAGAACCTACTTTGGAAACAGGCTCTGAAGTACTGCTGTGCCAAACCGAGCATCACTCCTAGCCTGGATATCCAGAGAGTAATGCTTGGTGAAAGTATGGACTGTTTTCCAGGTGGCTGCTTGACAAATTTCTGAGAGAGGAATACCTCTGGCAGCAGCCAGGGAAGCAGCTGTAACTCTAGTGGAATGAGCCCTCAGGCCTGAGGGTGGAGTTCTACCCAGTTTTTCATAGCAGAATTGTATACAAGAAACAATCCACCTGGCAATAGATCTCTTAGTGGCAGGTTTGCCCTTACCAGCTTCTCCATACGTAAGGAACAACTGGAGGGATTCAAACCTGTGACCCTTGGTACACTCTATGTAGTAGCTATGGGCTCTTTTAACATCCAGGCTGTGTAACCTCCTCTCTCCAGAGGAGGAATGGTCAGTGAAGAAAACAGGGAGAGATATAGACTGGTTGAGGTGGAAATCTGAAACCACTTTAGGTAAGAACTTTCTGTTAGTTCTAAGGACCACATTATCTCTATGGAAAGAGATGAAATCAGATTCCACTGAGGCTTGCAATTCACTGATACACCTGGCAGACGTAATGGCTACCAAAAACACAGTTTTCCAAGTCAAGTACTTAAGCTCTGCTGAGGACAAAGGCTCAAAGGGGGGGTTGCATAAGCTGAGCAATGCAAACATTAGGGTCCCAAGCAGGAGCAGGATCCCTAAAGGGAGGATTGGTGTGAAGCAATCCCTTGAAAAACTTACAAAATACAGGATGGGATGATAGAGAGGAAGGCTTGCCTACTTGCAGAAACAGCTGCCAAGTGTACCTTAAGGGTAGCTGATCTGAGGCCTAGGCCATTAAGATGGACCATACAGTCCAGAACCGTAGGCAATTCAGCAGAATCTGGAGAAATATTCTTCTTAGAACACCAAATGCTGAATCTTTTCCATTTGGAGTTGCAAGTCTTTCTGGTGGAAGGCTTTCGAGAAGCCTAAAGGATATCTAGAACCCCTTGGGAAAGATGCAGATCTGCAAACTCTAACTCTTCAAGAGCCATGCCTTGAGATTGAGAGACTGAAGATTCGGGTACCAAATCCTCCCCTGAGAGGATGTCAACAGGTTGTAATTCCTGGGAAGAGACAGGGGAAGGTGGACTGCTAGGGACAGCAACAGGGGATACCAGGGCTGTCTGGCCCAGTCTGGAGCAATCAGAATCACTTTGCATGGTTGTGACCTTATCTTGACTAACACTTTGAACAGGAGAGGGAAGGGGGGAAAAGCATACAGAAATTTCCCTTCCCAGTTCAGAATCAGAGCATCCAGGGGGACTGAGCACAAGACTGGGGGGTCTGCAACAAAAGAGAGGAAAGTTGGTGATTGTCTGGGGTTGCAAAAAGATCTGTCTCTGGTGTGCCCCATCTCGAGAAAATCACTTTCAAAACTAGAGGATCTAGGGCCCATTCGTGATGGCCCTGGGATATTCTGCTCAGTGCATCTGCTAGGACATTGTCCTTCCTTGGGAGGTGAACTGCTATCAGAGAGGTTTACAGGAATAGACCAGGGACCACAACTTCATTGCTTCTGTGCACAAGGCCGTAGACTGAGTGCCTCCTTGCTTGCTGATGTACCACATTGTGGTGGTGTTGTCTGTTCTGACCTGAACCACCTTGTTCTGTACAGATTTGGAAAAAGCTTGCAATGCCAGAAACACTGCTCTGAGTTCCAAGAGATTGATGTGAAGCAGAGATTCCTGAGGTGACCACAGTCCTTGGGTGGTAAGATCCCCCAAATGGGCTCCCCAACCCAGCAGGGAAGCATCTGTGGTGAGTATCACTGAATGAGACTGAGTGACAAATGGAATCCCTTGTCTCAAACTGTCCTGATCCTGCCACTATTGCAAGGCTTGGATTAGGGTGCGAGTCACTGGGACTAGTTTGGTAAGGGAATCCTTTCTTTGGGACCAGAAGGCTCTTAAGTGGAACTGAATGTCCCTCATTTGGAATCTTGCCCCTTGTACCACTGCTGTGGAAGCTGCCATGTGGCCCAGTAGCTGAAGGAAATGCCTTGCTGGTCGAGACACCTGAAGGGTGAATGAAGAGGCCAGTTCCATAAGGGTCCTTGCCCTGTCCAGGGGAAGGAAGGCTCTTGCCTTTACCGTATCCAGTTCTGCACCTATGAAGGTGAGGAGCTGTACTGGTTCGAGAACTGACTTTGGGAGGTTGAGAAGGAACCCTAAGGAAGTGAGCACTTGCTGGGTCACTTGCAGATGTGACTTGACTTGGTCTGGAGACTGACCTACTATGAGCCAGTCATCCAAGAATGGGAAGATGGAGATCTTTTGTCTTCTTAGGAAGGCAACAACTACTGCCAGGCACTTTGTGAAAACCCTTGGGGCTGATGTTAGACCAAAGGGCGTTGCTCTGAATTGATAGTGGCCTGAGGGCAACTCGAACCTGAGGTACTTTCTGTGGAGGCACCTGATGGGAATGTGAAAGTAGGCATCTTTGAAGTCCAGGGAGGCTAGCCAGTCCCCTGGCCTTAGAGAGGGAAAGATAATTCCCAGAGTCACCATTTTGAACTTTGGCTTTAAAAGGTGTTTGTTCAGATATCTTAGGTCCAGGATGGGCCACCATTCTCCTGTCTTTTTGGGGGTTAGGAAGTACCTGGAGTACAATCCTTTGCCCTTGTGTAGGGTGGGAACCCTCTCTATAGCTCTGAGAACTAGGAGAGAAGAAACCTCTGCCTCTAGGGCAAGGGTCTCTGAGAGATTTGCAGGTGGAAAGGATTTGGTTCTCATCTTGGGAAATTTTTTGAAGCTGAGAACCAGTCCCTGGCTTACTACCTCCAGGACCCACTTGTCTGATGTAAGAGACTTCCAGTCCTGGACAAAGTAAGCCAGCCTGCCCCTTCTGGTATGGGAGAATCAGCCCGGGCAGACCGATCAGGGTGTCTGCTTGGCAGGGGCTTTAGGCTGAGGGGTGGATGCAGGCCTGCTCATCCCCCGTCTGCCTCTCCCTCTAAAGAACCCCCTCTGTGAAAAAGAAGAGGAGGCCTGGGCTTGGTAAAAAGGCCTTTGGAAAGGCCTGCCCCTGCCCCTGAACTGCTGCCTTTGAGGAGTTGCTTGCCTTTCTTTGGCCTGAGCACTCCTGTAGGTGGTCCTGTACTCATGCATCTTTTTCATGTAGTTCTCTGTCTGCTCCCCAAACAGAGAATTACCAATTACAGGAAAATCCATGGCCTTAGCCTGGGTATCCTGTGAGAGGCTAGTACATCTGAGCCAAGCCATCCTCCAAAGAGCCACAGATGTAGCCATGACTCTTGATGAAACATCACTGGAGTCCACAGCAGCAGCATGAAACTGTACTTTAGATGCCTCAATCCCCATCTGCAGCCACCTGCTCCAGCTCCTTGGCAAGCTGGTCAGGGGCCTGCTTAGCCAGAGCCAGCACAGTGTCCCACCTGGACTTCTGTTATCTAGCTGTATAGGCCATATAGTTAGCCTGCCTGAGTCCCAAAGATGCTGCCATGTATTGTTTCTTTGCCATGGCATCTATCTTGCTGGAGTCCTTGTCTGAGGGGTGTGATGCCAAGGGAATATTTGCCTTATCACAGGCAGCAGCCTGCACTACCCCAACATGGCTGCACTGCTGGAAAATGAACTCCGTGTCTGAGCCTGAGAGAGTGTACCTCTTGACCATTCGTCTGTCCACAGAAGGTATAGAATTGGGAGACTTAAGGATTTTATGTGTCTGTTTCCCAAAGGATTTGTGGAGGGGAACAGACAGTCTCCTGGACTCTGGGATGTCCATCATCTCAACATAATCAGGCTCCTCCTGATCCTCTACTGCTTCCTCCACAGGAAGCTGGAGGGTCTCAGCCACTTTTTTGTAAAACATATAGTGAGAAGGGGACTCAGAAAGCCTAGGAGGAGAAACACCTGAAGGTCTATCTGGGGAGATGTCCGGGTCAATAGGCACATCCAGACTTTCATAATCACCATAATCAACCTCATACTCTCCCTCCTCCTTCTCCGGTTCATAAAATTCCTCCAAAAGTATAATCCGGAACCGGGGGAACCGACCGAACCGAGCCCCTGCCAGATGGTGCTGGTTCGGTCGGAACCGAACTAAGCAATTGCACTATCCTTATCACCTTGGCTATCTCATCGGTGGTCGGAGTATGAATTTCTGGGTCCAAACCAGACGATTTATCTTTTCTCTTTCTTTTCACCAGAACCGACTCCTCAGAATTGGTTCTCCTTTTGCCCGAAGAAGTGTCGCCCTGGTCAGAGGGCACTCCTTCTGGTACGGTCAGAACCGAACCGGGCTGGCCATCCGGGTCAGCGGACTTCTCGGCCTCCCTTTCCCTCAGTCTACCTAATCTCTTTTCCAGGGTAGATTTGGGAAAATTCTTGCAAATTTGACAGTTTGAATTGAGGTGGTCAAACCCCAGACAATAAACACAGGTGGTGTGGGGATCAGCCTTGGCAAAGACTTCCCCACACACACTGCAGTGCTGAAACCCAGTGGGCCTGGTTTTTTTCTTGGGTGTCTCAGACATGGCCGATCCTATCCAAAACTTACCCTTTTTTCGGCAATCCGCCAGGCAAGACTCTATCGGTTCCTGACAGTGTCACGGGGTTGGAAAAAAATCAATAAAACTGCTTTTTAAACCGACACGGACTCGGTTACCACACTCTAAATCAAGCACAAGCTTTTTAGCTCAGACTGATCGTTCAGCCGAACCGATCCACAATTTACAAGTTCCACACAGAAACAAAACAAAAACAAAAAACCTATCTAGTACTCACGGTACCACAGACAGAGACTTGAACCAACTAAGCGGTAACCGCAATTCGGTAGAAACCGACCGAAAAACCGACACTTCAACCGACTTTTTGAACCGAGCAGCAGGAGAAATCTCCGGAGCGACTGTTCAGTGAGGCGGAGTAAAGAATCTGACGGTTGCAGTTTAGACAACAGCAGACAGGGGCTTCAACCGAGCTCGTGGTGAACATTCCATGCTGGCCATGGAAAGTTTAACTATTTGTTCTCCTGGGCAGTTGAAAGGCAGGACCTAACTGCATATGTCAGAATACAGCAAGACTTCATGTTGTTTGAATAGGGTCTGCCATGTTAGTATAGATTAACAGTTACTGTACACAGACAAGGTATTTGTTGTGGTATTCTTTTACTAAGTAAGGATGGCACTTTTTTCCCCCCTCTCACTCACAACCACACACTCACTAGTAAACATACTCCTAGCATCTTGTAAACTAAATGCATGAGGGTGAGAAATGATTTACACAGTATAACTCAGATCTGAGTAATGTGGTATAAGCAACCTTATAATTTTTGACCCATTAGTTACCAATACTTTTAAACAGCAACTGATTTAGGCTTTTATAACCTTAGTGGACGAGTGGACGGAAGGATTGTTATTATCACCAATAAACTCCGATGTATATTTAAATATGGACTTTCATAGTCTATCAGCTAGAGAAACACAAACACACGGAGATGGACAAAGATTATAACGTCAAACAATACACAGCCATTTACTAGAGTCTGTAGTTTTATAACTGTATACAGCTAGACTTACTGAGCTGAATGTGATGTGTACATGTTAAGAGGGGGTGCTGCCTTCCTTGGCGGATGCAGGCAGATGCTGTGTGTGCCTTTGCCTCACATTGCCTCCGCTATGTGCTCACCGACACTCGCTAGTACCAGTTTAAGCTGGTGGGACTGGAAGATTGGAGGACTACACTTCCAGCTTTGCAGTAGATTTAAAACTCTAAAAGAAGCCATATATGGCTTCCAGCTATTTAAAGCAGCAGTACACTGTAAAAAAAATCTGCGCTTTTTCAACAGTTTATTCCGTGTGCTCTCTTAAACATGTATTGGTACTCCTTCCTGCTGACACTGTACTATCACCCTATAATTTGCTCAGTTTTCCTTTTGTTTACATTTGTGCCACCCGCCATGTTGAAAGTTGTATACTAGATACGAGACTCCATATTTTCTGTAGATCTACAACAACTGGAAACTGATCACTTCCTGGTTAGGTAGTACTGCTGCTTTAAAACACCACTAGAAGTCCCCGCCCGGAGACTGAGCCAGTGCACGGCCAAAGTCTAATGGCCGTTCACAACCCTTGTCAAATTGGCATGGCTTAGTGTTTGCTATGGACCAGGGGAGGTTGCCCAGCAATGCTATACAACCCCTGGTTTCAGCACTGCAGTCACTATCAGTGGTTCACTAAGCAATACTCTTTGCACCAGATAAAATCAAAATGTGCATTAGGACCCCTGTTGGAGTCTCCCTCTCCAAAACCAGCCTGCCCTTTAAATGAAGCAGTGTTTTAAGCCCACGGGACTGGAAGTAGTGTGGAATACACTTCTGGTTTTGTGGGAGATTTAAAACTCTGATTGAAAGAAGCTGAATATACTGTAGCTCCCAACTTGCTTGCAAATGCCCAGAGCTTTATCTGGTCCAGCAATGTTTTATCTAATCTAACTGTACCTCCTAATTAGATGCTATGTGGACCGGACCCATATCCCTTGACATTTTGTTTGTATGATGCACTGACTGAAAGCACTTTGTTCCTTGTTATGCTGTTTCCCATGTAATGCATATATTTGCTATAACTGCTGCTGTTTGTCCTTAACTGGATGCTTGTAAAAATGGGCAATTTTGCTTACATGCCTATCCAGTATAAAAAATAAACTGAAACTGAACTTATTTAAAACACTACTAGAAGTCTCAGCTCGGAGACTGAGCCAGTGCCTGGCCAAAGTCTAATGGCCGCTTGCAACCCTTGTCAAATTGGCATGGCTTAGTGTTTGCTAGGGACCAGGGGTGGTTGCCTAGCAACGCTACACAAAATCTGGTGTCAGAGTTGCAGTCAATATCGGTGGTTCACTGAGCAATACTCTTTTTGCCCCAAATAAAATCAAAATGTGCATTAGGACCCTCATAGGAACCCCCCCCCAAAAAAAACAGTGTATGGTGTAATGACTGTTATGCAACCGGAAAATAATAAAATTAAAAAAGGGGGGGAAATTGTCTGAACTGTTACCCCCCCCCCCAAAAAAAAGCACTTCACCTCGCTGCAAGGCTTCGTCTGGGGGTAGGGGTCCAGTACAAATAGTGCAATCTTAAATATATACAATTTAAAGTGATAGATACCAAATGTGATCAACAGGTGTAGGTGACCTCAAAGCCAGTAAGAAAATGCACATTAAGTACATAGTAGGAGAACATAGTAAACAGGAGAATTGATTTACTCCCCTTGGCTCAATGGGACCACACTATATCCAAAAGCGAAGAGAAAAGAAAAATGTAACTGCAACATATAAGTACTGTGTTACTGCACTGCTTGGCACTAGAACCTGAGACAAGACCAAAGAAAGCTGGCCTGCCGGTGCAGCGATGGGATTTCCGCTTGCGACGCCGGCGACCCGGATCGCTGGAGGGCCGGCCGGGGGGAGAAGGATAAAGCGTCCTCTGGACTGCTCTCCTTCTCCGGGAGGATGGGGACATGATCGAGCCTCGCACGCGACCCCTGGCGGAGGCCGGAAGCGCTCGGCTGCGACATCAACAGTTCGCATTGGGCGGGGCAGGGCGCTTGGCGTCATTGCGTCCCGCCTCCAGAGAAAAATATGAAAATGGGAAGCCGCCGAGAGCCATTAATGAAGCCTACCATAGCTTCGTTAGCCCCCCAGGCCAGCCCCCGACCTAATCCGACGCCTGCGCATGTGGCCCCAGGTGCCGCATTCTCCCACCGTGGGGGTAAGCCACGGGGTATCAGAAGGGGGGCCCGAGGCCAATGTGGGGGGGTGGAAGCATGAGTAGGCTGAGGTTGCAGGCTACGGACGGCTAGAAGGTGTAGAAAAAAGAAAATAGAAAAAAAAAAGACCAAAGAAAAAAACAACAACCAAATCACTGATCAGTAACTGCTCACTTGTGTTGGTGTTCCCATGGAACTGTCTGAAAAGGGTAATCAATAACCATTTTTTGGTGAACAAAAATTGTTTTGGTAAGTTTTTAGAGTCAGTTCTCTACTATAGGCAAATGGTGTCTTCTCGATGTCTAATCAGATACTGCAGTTCTGGAATGCAAAGATGTCTAGAGGTGATACTCTTGATTAGCCAAGAGACAGCTCGAAGATACCATTTGCCTTTTTGGCTGCCTTGTCACTAGCATTGTTCTGAGTTGCCAGGGCTTTACAAGCAGAAAACAGCAAATGGACAGAAGTGAAATAATGAGTATGGTAAACAGCTCTTAAACAGCATCTCGGCTGAATCAATTACAACTGGAACTTTTATTTATGGCAAACGACAGGGCAAATATAATTAAACTGGCAAAATAACAAAACAAACAAAAAAAAGGATTTACAGAGATCACCCCGAACAGCCACATATAAGAAGTCATTCTACACAAATCCACCTCTATGCCCAGCCAAATTAAATGAAATCACAGATCTTATTGGGTGATTCAGACGTCAGTCATGCCCAAACTCGCACCTCACTGGTTATACTAGGAGTCAATCACAGAGGGTTCACTGAAAGAAAAAGTTGTGCTCAGTGACCTTTACCTCAGTTAATTTAATGCTGGTGCCAGTAATAGAAGCAGCAATTTGGGAGAGGTACATAAGCGGCTAGTTAACTATTTCAGTAAAAAGATGTAGCCGTAATTTTATTTAACCATTGTCCTGCAGATGGGAGCAGCAGGTAGGCAACCAGAGCATCTGGCAGGAGTGTGGGGCGGATTTACAGCAAGTGATTAGAATGAAGCTTCACTAATAAAAGATGAATAAATGAGGTGAGATGAGGCACAGATTGTTTTTTTCAATAGCTTTTAGTGCACCGCAGACAGGAAAGGCTGTGGATATGCTTCACATTTCAGCACTATCGTGTGTATGTTTAATGCTGGTTTTCAACTGTAAAAAAAAAAAAAACATACATATATAATATTCTAATTCAGAACGAGACTGTGATTCCAGGCTGCAGCACGTGAAGACCTCTTGGCTGTTTAAGAGGTCTTCACGAGCTGCAGCCTCTCCCATTCATTTAGACAGAATAATAACAAACAAAAAAAAAGAAATGCTGTATAATATACCACCAACTAATAAACGTCACCTTCACCAATGACCACTCAATCTTCAGTAACTTATGCTATTAGTGCTTATTCTCAGTGTTTGCCCCTGCACTACCAACCTGTGTGCCTCTGTACAGAGGATACGGATGCAAGGCATCTGCAATTGAAAGAACGAAAGGCTGGAGCACATCTACAGGTTGGCTGCGTTAAGCTTTGCTGGAAGCCAGTCCTGATGCATGCCCCTGGTGGGGGTCGGGGAGAAACACTGGCTAAATAGTGCAGGATTGGAAGAATGAATCCTTCACCGGCCCACCATGTCCTACACTGGATTCGAGGCAACACTTCCTGAGGATACCACCGGCCTTCACCATGCCAAGGGTGGCCAGACTGATGTAGGGAAGAAATGCTGTGGAGTGGAAGGCATACCCAGCCCTGGGATGCAAGCCAGGAGGGCAGTACAGCAGTGAATCGCAGGTAGTTTGGGGGTCCCAGGAGGATGGTGGCAGAATCTCAGTTGGACAGGAAATTAAAATTACGTTCCTACCGTAATTCTTGATCTTACTGTATATCTTCATCATTCATCACTGGCAGGGTACCAGCCGGAGGAGAAGGACCCCGTGGGAAGCTTCTGCTTTAAAAAGCTTGACTGCTTCTGAGGGGAGGGATGATGTCGATGATGGCGCTGCCCTCAAGGCCAACGCACTGTGTGGTGCTCGCAGGCTGGCCAGTAACCAATGGCGTCCCTTCCACTCCCTCAGTTCTGCTCGCTGGAGAGGGAGACTAGAAGAGAAACCGAGGGAGGAGGGTGGGAAGAGACCCAAAGGGACAGTAAAAGGAAAGAATATGAACTGAAAAAGGAATAATCCAATGGAAGAGGACATATTCTCTTTCTTTTTTTTTTTTAGAGTGGGCCAAGCTGGTTGACAATACGGGCCCCAACCTCTGAACAGAAGCCCCAGAATAGGGTGAGAAAGACAAGAAAAAAGAAAAGAAAATGAAGAATAAGAAGGAGAGAGAGAGAGAGAGAGAGAGAGAGACAGAGACAGAAGGACCAAGAGAACCCCCACTCGGGGGGGGGGGTGAAGGTAAGAGTCGGTCAAAGTTTAGGCTCACAAGAGAGGCTGAACGCCCCCTCTCACTCTCCGTATCATTGGGAGAGAGGTCTAAGAGAGACTTGTCCCCCTGTAATACCCCGGGATCAATGGAACCCGGGAAGCTATACCACTTATGATTCTTGAGAGGGGAAAGTCTGGCCAGGACCCTCCAAGGGGTTGCTGTAAACTACAGAACTTAAGGGTTACAACAGTGGATCCAAGGGTGCAATGCAGTAGAAGAATAAGAACAGTCTCCTGAAAACTGCCCCTGATGAGGCAAGCAGTTGGCTCAAAGGGCCTACTGGACATGAAAAATTAGTGGGGACCCAGGGCCATACAGGAAGTCAGGGATGCAACGACAGGATGCAAACCTGGATTCTGTCAGGGAGACAAACCCTGACTGTGAGGAGGGCCCCGGCAAGTCAAGGAAGAAGGCCCAGAGCCTCCCCTACTTGCTCCCCCCCAGTGGGTCCCCTGTTGCTTCAAGAAGTGACGGGGCTTGGAGGTACCAGTGGGACTGAACCCACAACTGACCTCAAGGAGGGGGAGAGCAAGCAGGGAGGAGGCACTGCCCAGAGGCTGAGGCCATGCACAAAAGACGGGTGGGAAGCAGTGATGAATGGTGAAAATAAACAGTAAGATCAAGAATTATGGTAGCTACGTAATTTTCATATCTTAACTGTATCAAAGTTCTCCATTCATCACTGGTGGGTGAGTACCAAGCCCTCAAAATGGACTAGTACCTCCCTGAAGGCAGAACCACCTTCAGCCCCTCATGGGGGAGTTACGAGGGGGGGCCCACTACAGATCTAACAAGACCATATTCTTTTTGAGAGTCAGATTGGGTCTCCTGACCAGCAGGAGAGGGAGGATGCCCCGATAGCCCCCTCCTGGCCCTCTGGGAGAAAAAAACAGGGCCCCCAGAAAGGCGGGGCTGTCACCCTATGCTGGACCAGGGGTGACAACTGGGAGAGGCGTAGCCATGCCATCCACCTGATGCAAACCGCTGATCCTACCAGCCAGGAAGCTACCACATTGGTGTCATAAGACACCCTCGTCTGGTGTCTCGCTGGCTCCAGGCCCCTGGTAGAAATGGCAATGGCTCACCAGGTTTCCTCACAATCAGGCAAGGCCACTAGGAAAGGGCCCACAGGCACCTCTGGTAGGTCACTATGTGTGCCTGATGAGCCGCGACAGACAACAGGAGACATGCTACGGTAAAAACTCTCCTACCCCAGTGATCAAACTTCGCAGAGTCTGCGTCCGGTGGACAGTCTCCTGTCAGGTGCAAATGCCTAGAAGGGGTGTACAGCCCCTTTAGACCCAACAAGGGTTGAGGTCCTTGAAGACCCAAAGGGTGCACAATACCAGCATTGGCAGTCCCACGGGGCTGGGCGATCAGAAGCAGGGGACTGCCAAGCGCTGTGCGACTCCTCCGCAAAAGGCCTGGGCCATGGAGGGATCACAATGGACTCCTGGCTGTATTCCCCTAGGAAGGCCAAAGTCACACGGACAGTACTGTGACTCAGAACAGAGGTAAGACTTAGCTCCATCAGCATCGTCAGGAAGAAATGCTGATATTCTGTGAAATCAGCATCTGAAGCCCGATAGGAGGGAGGTTCCTTTTCCTCTGAGGAGGAAGCTGATGAAGAGGAGGGAATCCATATAGGGAACAATGGAGCTGTCCCAAGATGTAAAAACCATCTCGTCCATGGCCCTGTAGAAGACTGGGAATGCATCCACTATAGCCCTATACTGTTCCCAGGTAAGGGGCACAAAAGGACCTGGGAGAAGGGGGGGGCTGCAAAGCGGCCGTGGGCTGGGAAGAGTGGTCCTGTTGAATCTGGCCTGCTTCACTAGGGCCTGGGGCATGAGTGGGGAACCCCCTACCATGAGAGGAGTGCACTGCTCAGAAGCCATCTGCTGCTCAACTGCCCCATAGCCAGCAGATGGGGGTCCCAAGGGGAAAAACCCCTGGTGGGAAGGGCGGTGCAATGCAAGCCCAACAGGGCAGCTACTGACCCCACCTGATGCAGGATTCCATCCCTCAGGAGAGGAATGGGAGCCCGGACCCACACTCGGACTCCTACCCAGGCCAGCTGAAGCCACTCGGGGAGAGTGAAATGAGCCTCGAACCCCCAACCTCCCCCGGAGAGGACAGAGACCTGCTCCTTGAGTGAAATCCTCTCAACATCACTGGTCAAAGAGAGGGTGGGAGTGGGAAGCTACCACTCAGGCCGACCTCTCACTTCCCGCACCCCACAGTGATGCCAAGAGGAGACCCGGCTGTCACTCTGTGCCTCTCCATTAAGGCAGCCATCGAAGTGGCCCCA
Source organism: Neoceratodus forsteri (assembly GCA_016271365.2). NCBI lineage: Eukaryota > Metazoa > Chordata > Ceratodontiformes > Ceratodontidae > Neoceratodus > Neoceratodus forsteri. The sequence continues at coordinate 351,825,770 of JADMNL010000022.1, forward strand.
TCTTCGAGGGTGGCACTGAGAACTTCACCAGAGCCCTCCGCAACAGAGACACTGGAAGCACCCCCTAAGATCGCACCATACCTGGCCTTGGCCACAGCTGTGGCAACAAGGTCAGACTCTGCACCAATCTCAGGGGTGGCCCCGACTGCAGCATTGTCCCAAAAGGTGGCACAGACTGCGGCACCATCATCGGATGTGGCACCAACTGTGTCCCTGGCACTGTCCCGGGCATAACGCTGACACCGGAAACAGCACCGACCACAGCGCCAGCAGGGTCAGGAACGACGTCAGTGTCCAGGTCATGCTGAGATCTGGTTGGGGACCTCGAATGGAGTCCGGTGGGTGATCTGTCAGAAGGACTGGGCAGCCACTCTGAACCGCCCAAAGCCTCCTTTGAATCCGAGGAAGAGACGAGACACATTCAGGGAGGTGACCACAGACCCGACACTGAGAACGGTGTCAGGTAGGGATTCCGGGCAAAGGAAGGAGAGTCTTGCTCACAGACACCGGGCACAGTATCAGGAGTCGAAACAGCTCCTCCCAAATCCCCTGAAGGGACCACCGGTGCAGACCCCATGTACAGCTGAGGCCTCGACACCGGGGTCTGCCGGTTCTCTAACGGAAAACTGAGCCTGGAGCGGCCAGCAGCTGACCCTGAGGAGGCTGACCGTGCCTCCGACCGCTCCCTCAGGCACTGAGGCTCAGCGGGACACAAGCTCTCAGCAGCCCGCTCCTCCCTGGTACGTATAGCTTTGGGGAGAGGCCCAGAGGCCAGGCACAAAGATCTTACATTGGCAGCCCATATGCATGACTTCCCTCTGAAGGTTGGGGGGGACACGTCCCATCCTTACTGCGCACAACTCCAAAGTCCGGTAGTCCATACTGAAGGATGCATCACACCAATCCATATCGTGGTTCGGCCCCAGGCAAGTGAAGCAGCGATTATGCAGGTCCGTCACGATAAAGCCACCTCCGCAGGGGCACTGGCACATATGGGAGGTCCCCACCTTTGAAGACTTGCACCCTGAACTGGACATGATCGCACAAACAACTAAGGAAAAAAACAAGAAAAAAGGAGGCTTGACGCCGAACTAGAAACAAAGCCGAATTAAGGCATCAAAAAATGGAGTTGAATCGGTGTAAAACAAATAATCGCTGTTAGAGAACTGTTTCGATGAGCAGAGAGATATATAACGCAGTCCAAATTCCTAAGATTCGCTGTCCCACAGAGCACTTGCTCCCTCTATGGTGGAAGAAGCAGAACTGAGGGACTGGAAGGGATGGCGTTGTTTACTGGCCAACCCGTGAGCATCACGCAGTGTGTTGGCCTCGAGGGCAGTACCATCATTGACTTTGTCCCTCCCGCTCAGAAACAGTCAAGTTTTTTTAAAGCAAAAGCTTCCCATGGGGTCCTGTGCCTTCGGCTGGTACCCCGCCAGTGATGAATGGTGAAGACTAATACAGTTAAGATCAGGACACTTTGGCAAGAAGTGGAAGGAGGTCCTGCCTGTGATCAGGGAACATAAACAATGTCTGAAGAGAAAGAAAGAAAGAGAGAGAAAAAAAATTAAAGCTGTGACACAGACCGTAGGACTAGCGAAGTTGGAGACCTAGGACTCAAAAGAAGTCCTTGTAGAATGGCCAATCTGACACCTGTATGTTTCCTGAAATGGATATCTAAAGTGTAGAGTTTAGTGAAAGTATAAACACTACTACAGGTAGCAGCCTAACATTTCTCTTAAAGAGGGACCAAACAGAGCAAAGCCAACAAAGCAGCCACTGGTCTACTGGAAATGAACTCTGACAGAGCCCTCTAATGCTGTCCTGCTGACAATCCAATTCAAAAAGCAGTTTGTAGACTGGAAAACCCTTTCAACTGGGCTCGAAACAAGCAGCTGAGAAGCTTTTTCTGCATTCCTTGTTTCTATTGAGCAAGAAAAGTACAATTACGTTAAGAACTTACGGTAACAGTATATCTTCAAGAGGAGCTCTAGCAGTAGGCAACACCAGCAGGACTGAAGCCACCAGGTGCCAGGACCACACGGAAAACTTCTAGCTAGTAGTCTATCACAGGGGACCGCCCCAGCCAAGATCAGCATGCCGATGTCCGCCTATCCTATAAAATGGGCGGTCCACAAGACCTACCTCAGTTCTCCCACCAGAGACCCTGGCACAAAAAGCAAGAAAAAGAGAACTGAAGCAGTTCCTCAGAGCTGAGGAAGAGTTGAATAAATGCAAAGAAGAAGAAGAAGCAATCAGGGGGAAGGAGAGAGAGAAAGCAGTGCCTGCTGCAAGAGCTCCTCTCGAAGATCTACTGTTACGGTAAGTTTTTGCGTAACTGTACTATCTTGCTTCAAGGGTGCTCTTGCAGCAGGCAGCACCAGTAGGACTGCGTTCCAAGCAGTACCAGAACCAACCGAAATCAGCCAGGAGGAGGTAAAAAGGGCAACAGCAGGTAGCTCATGAAAGAAGACCCTGAAGGACAGCTAGTACAAAATTGGCCCGGCGTCTGGATGCGATGTCCAGACTGTAGTATCGAATAAAAAAGTGAACAGAGCTCCAAATGGCAGCTGCACAGATGTCCACAGCAGACACATTCCTGAAGCAGGCAGTAGAGGCAGCCATACCTCTGGCAGAGTGACACTTAAATGCCCCAGGCAAGGGCTTGTTGTACTTATGGTAACAGTAAACAATGCAATTTGCCAACCATTTCGATAAATACTGTTTCAAAACAGGTGCCACTTCTCTCTTAGGAACAAATGAAACAACCAACTGATCAGTTTTTCTAACCGGTTGGGTGAGATTTGTATAGTAACGAAGCACCCTATGAACATCCAGAGTATGCAGTAAAGCGTCCCCCTGATTAGAATAACTTAGGGAAATATACAGGTAGGTGGATGGATTGGTTTAACGTGAACTCAGACAACACCTTAGGCAAAAACTTAGGATTCGTATGCAAAGACACCCTGTCTTTGTAAAAAAACAGGTAAGGCTCTTTACACATCAGAGCCTGAAGCTCAGAAATCCTCCGAGCAGAAGTAACTGCAATTAAAAATGCTTGCCACAACAGAAAGCGCAGCTCGCAACTCATGGCTGGCTCAAAGGGAGGCAGAGTGAGCTTTTCCAACATGAAAGGAAGATCCCACTGTGGGACAGGGTCCCAAATGGGAGGTTTCAAATGCAGAATATCTCGCAAGAATGTGCGGGAGAGTTCCAGCTGGGCAACAGCCTTGCCCTCAATCGGTGCATGGTACACAGCGATGGTGGAAAGGTGCACCTTGAGCGAAGAGTACCCCAAGCCGAAGTCCGAAAGGAGAGGAGGCACTCCAGAATCAAATTCACTATACAGGTGAAGGGATCCAGGTGACGAGAGGTGGCCCATATGGAGAAGGGCTTCCACTTCATGGCATAGGCGGCTCTCGTGGAAGGTTTTCTGGCAGCCACCAGGACATCAGCAACCCTGGAAGAAACCCCAAAGCGGTTGATAGCTAAGTCTGTAGGAGTCATGCATGGAGATGCAGAAACTTGAGGTCTGGATAGACCAGAGTGCCCTGTTACTGGGAGAGCAAGCCAGTGCACAGGGGCAGGGGTGCTGGAGGTTCCACTGCCAGCTGTTGCAGCAGGGGGAACCAGATCTGATGCAACCAAAAGAGGGTAATGAGAATCATCTCTGCTCTCTGACTGGAGCTTGAGGCGAACCTTCTGCAGGAGCAGGAAGGAAGGGAAGGTGTATAGGAACCTCCCTTTCCAAGAGAGGGACAACACGTTGTGCCAGAAAACTCGAGGCCCTGGATCGAGCAAGCAGAAAAGCAGCAGTTTTTCGCTAAGTGGGGATGCAAAAAGGTCCAACTCTGGATGGCCCCACCTGTCGAAGAGGTCTTTGACCACTGAGGACAGGGGTTCCCACTTGTGTATCCTCGACCTGGACTGGCTTAGACTGTCAGACAGGGCATTTTGGGTGCCTGGAACATTGACTGCTGAGTGTTCCAGGTCGTGCTTGATGGCCCAGTACCAGATCCTCATGGCCTCCTGACAGAGGGGGTAGGAATGAGTGCCCCTGTTTGTTGATGTAATATACCACAGACATGTTGCCCATTTGCACCAATAGCAGGCCAGGAAGAATGTGAGCCTTGAAGGCCTGCACAGCATAAAGAACTGCCCGCATCTCCATAACGCTGATGTGGAGATGCTGCTCTGACTTGGACCAAATCCCCTGGATCTGTTGGTTGACTCAGTGAGCACCGCAGCCAAGGTCTAAGGCGTCCGGAGTGTGACTCTGCTGTGGGGGCACAGCACAGAGGGGAACCCCTTTCTGGAGGTTGGCGGGGTTCTGCCACCACTCCAAGGAGTGCCTCACCGAGTCAGAAACCAGCACTGGCTAATCCAGGTTGCTGGTGAATTGGTACCATTGGATCCGAAGAGATCACTGGGAATCCTCCTATGCAGGCAGGCTAGGGGGAACTGTAGCTATAGCCACTGCTATGTATACCAACAAATGAAGGAATGCCCTGGTTGATACCCAATGACTGGAAGATACTAGTCGAACCTGCACTATCAAGTGCTCTGCTCTGTCCCCCAGCAGGAAGGCTCTGCCCTGGGATGAGTACAGGACCGCTTCTATATACTGGAGGCATTGGCTCAGAGAGAGACAAGACTTCGGTAGGTTGATTGTGATCCCTAAGGAAGGGAAGAGCCGAAAGATGCCTTCCAGGGTCTGGAGCAAGAGATCCCTGGAGGAGGCTGTCAGAAGCCAATGGTCCAGGTCAAGGGAACACATAACAGCCCTGTCTCCTCAGAGCCACAGCTACCACTGCTAGGCATTTGGTAAAGACCAAAGGTGCCAAAAAAAGGCCAAAAGGGAGGGTCTGGAACTGAAAGTGGTCCCCCCTGGAAGCAGAAGCGAAAGAAGTGCCAGTGGGCCTGGAACATCTGAATATGGAGACAGGCATCCTGCGTATCCACAGAACAGAGCCAGTCCCCCCCGATGGAGGGGCAACAAACCCTGAAGAGTCGCCATCCTGAATCACTTGTACTCTATGCAGAGGTTCAAGCGGATGAGGTCCAGGATCAACCTCAGGTCCCCTGTTTTCTTGGGGACGAGGAATAAGTGGGAGCAGAACCCATTTCCTCTTTGAGCTGGGGGAACTGGCTCTAAGGCTTTTTTTGCACAGAAGAGCCTGAATCTCTTCCTGGATGAGGTGGATGTGGGCCTGAGGATAATGGCAGAGTGAGGGAGGGCTTTCTGGAGGAAGCTCCAGAAACTCAAGGGTGTGACCCCATTCGATAATCAGTAGCATCCACTGAACTGAGGTTACTGCGTGCCACCTGTCTATGTATAGGGAGAATCGACAACTGACCACCTCCCCCAAGGCCTCTGCTAGAGGGGGAGGGGCAGGCAAGGAGTCAGGCAGTGGAACCAGGGGTGGGTAGAGCGGCTGTGGGCACTCTGAGGGCACTAGGGGCAGCCCATCTGGCTGGCAGAATGGTAGCCTTGCACCTGAAGGGTCCTTTCGACTGCTGGCCCTTCGGTACATGGAATACCAACCTCAGGGCCTTGCCTGATTCCTGAAGGCAGGAGATGATATCCTGGGCATCTCCCCAAACAAACCAGAGCCCCAGGAAGGAGCATCCATTATCTTAGCCTGGACATCAGGTGCAAAACCAAACACCCTGAGCCATGAGTGGCGGTGAATGCAGATCCCTGCTGCTGCCCCATGCCTGAAAGTATCCACAGTGTCATACGCTGCTCTCAGCACATGGGTGTACGCATCCAAACCGGACTTTAAGAGTTAGGTCAACTGGGTTTTTTTTTGTTTTTTTTAAACTTTATGTTTATTGTTTTATATAACAACATAGAGTTACATACCAACATTTAATTTTAACAGATGTATTTCCAAACCGAGAGGGCGCCACTCCTCTTAATACTTACAGTTTGACCATTAAATGTTCATAGATGCGTCATATTAGGGGGAAAACAAAAAAGAGTGAAAATCTCTGTTCATTTTAAATTATCTGTGTAAGGAGTCCATGAGCGGTATGGATAAAGATCTGGTCTCATACAAAACTGTAACATCCAAAGTCCAACCCACCAAAAGTGGGTATAAGTTCTACCATACCATTTCAAATAATTAGCATCCAGTGGTGCATTCCGTATAAACTAAGGCAGAAAGAGCTATCCGCTACTATCATCTTTATCATGTATTCTGTTAACAGAACAATGATTTTAACAACATCACAATTTAAAATTTCTTGGAATAAGTAAACAAGGAGCTAAAATTATACATGTAAAGTCATTCACATTGGGAGCATTAGTAATCATTCCTATTATAGGAGGTATTAAACTTTGTCAGGACTTTAATAACTTCAACTGCTATTCCCTCCACCCAAAAGCCACACTCTTGTAGGAAATTAAACATTACTAAAATATACCACAGCAGTCAAGTTTAAGGATTGTCCTCGTCAGATGAATCAACCTCTTCCTCCATTCCTCGAGGTCAAGATGGGGCATTCCGCTGACACCATTTCTGGGCCTCTTCTGGATCTGAGAAAATATACACCTTGCCACGATGTACTATCTGGATACGCGCCGGGAAAACCATGCTGTGGGTTACCTCCATTTCTCTCAGCAAAGCCTTTACTCCATTGAATCGTTTCCGTTTTAGCCGAGTGGCATAGGAGAGATCTGGATACATTAAAATTTGTTGTCCATCAAAGAGTAGCGATTTCTTCCCACGTGCAAGAGCTAAAAGATAATCTCTCGAACCTACCCCATCCGTCACTATAACTATGGTGTGTGAAGCCTCAGGGTTGTCTGGACGTCCTCAGGGGGTCACTCAGTAAGCTTTCTGGAATTTTTGCACTATTGGGGAGGCTTCTTCCCCCAGCTGTTGAACTAACCAGTCCTGGAGGAACATTAGCAGATGATCTGATTCGCACCCCTCTGGTAATCCCAAAAGCCGTAGATTATTAGCTCTTGCTTGATTCTCGAGAGTTTCAAGTCTCGATCTTAAGTGCGCGTTCTCTTTGAGCACAGTTGAGACAGCTCCCATTGCTGCATCGGCTCTCTTAGTAGCTTCTGTCGATGCAATCATGGCTAATTCCACTGATGTTTTCACTGTAGTGACTCGGTTCGTTAATAAATCGAATTTATTGGAGAGATCCGACACTGAGGAAAGGAGCCGGTTGATTTTGGCTCCTAAAGTTTGCAGGGTTTCTTCTCTCATCCCTTCCTCTAGTTCCAGATTAAGGCCTTGCATTGCCCTCGTGTTGGATGTCCCGATAACTGTTTTTGATCTGGCTCCTTCTTCCGATGTTTTCCCCTTGCGAGGATTACCCATTTTGCTTAGCAGAGTATCAGCCACCGATATAATTTAGGATGTAGTTATTTTTAGCTCAGAATGTTTACTTTTAAAGTTTATTTCCAGCGTGAAGCAGCGGAGCTCAAAAGTCTGCCAACAACTTGCTCGGGCTCCACAGCACACCCTCAGGTCAACTGGGTTTTAGTGGAATCTTCAGGGAGGGTTTGGACCAGATCCCTTGCCTGACCACAGAGGGCATTTTGGTACCGTACCATATGGGCCAGACAGTTCTGGGCACGAATGGCTAATATGGCAGAGTAATACACTATCTTGCCCAACTGGTCCAGCTGACAAGATTCCTTGTCTGGAGGGTGGGTGTAAGATGTCTGGGCTTCTTAGTGTGGTCATGAGTTGCAATCATGACCACTGAGTCCGCCGTGGGGTGTTCGCCAAAGAAAGGTTTGCCCACCGGGGCATGATAAAGGTGATCCACCTTCTTGGCCAAGGCTGAGGTGGATGAAGGGTGGTTCCACACTGCCTTAGTAACATTATCACATGAATCAATTAGAGGAGGGACCACCAAAGGGAGGGTCTCTTTCTTTCGGAGGTAAATCACCAGATGAGGGTGCTCCAGGTCAAGTTCCTCTGTCTCCCATCCCATAAGGGATTGGATAAGGTGCATCACATCAAGGAACAAGAGATCAACAGAGGAACACTTACAGGTCTCCTTAGTAGGCTCCGGACCATCAAAGGAGCCCCTCAAATCCTCAGACGACTCCAAGGAGGAAAACGAGGAATCATCCCCGGCAGATCGCAGACTGGGACCAGCATCTGAGGGAGACGGTCGTCCATATGCTGGTCAAAAATTCCCCTTATTGGGGTGCTGTGGAGCTTGAGCCTGTGGCACCAAAAATCGTTAGCTCCCTGACAAACTCTTATAAAACTTTAAAATTGATTAATTTTGGACATTCTACTGCTAAAAGACATTCACCACTGGATTTGGGAAGGTCGGAATTCCAAAATGGGCAATCCTCGTAAGGATCGTGCTGGTGTAGGGGGTGGAAAATCTTCTGGTTTAATGAAGCCCATGCGGACTGGCCCAGAGACACAGGCCTCCTCTCAGCCTGACACTGAAGAAACTATGGTGTCTATTGGGCTCAAATTGCAGAGAATAATCTCTTCTGTTGCCGACCTGAGCTCCAAGATAGATTCATTTAATACCAGAATCAATGTTGTGGAGAAAACGGTGGAGACCATACAAACAGAGATGAGTGATGTAAAATGGAAAACCGATTCAACGTCTGCAGCCAATTTGCTTCTGATTAAAGAAAACTCTCACCTTAAAGCCAGATTGGAAACAATCGAGAACCAAATCCGATCGTCCCACATTAGGATTCTTGGTCTGCCCGAGGGGATTGAGGGGAATCACCCCCCTCATGTTCTTGCAAGAATGGATTCAGGAGAAGTTAATGCCAGATTCCCAAGTTGTCACTATTAATTTACAAAAAGCCTACCGAATTATTCCCAGGGGGTACCGGGAGGACTCTGAAACCCCACGTACCTTACTAGTAATAACGGATGGCATCGGAACATGAGATAAAATACTTCGAATGGCGAGACAAGCTGGCCCGATTATGCAGGACGACCGTCCGGTCTATCTTTTTCCAGACATCAGTTACGCCACTCGGGAGAGGCGTAAACGATTTGAGGGGGTTTGTAAGAAACTCCGGGAGGCCGCGAATACCCACGCGGTAGTATTTCCAGCACAACTCAGAGTGGTGTTTGAGGGTAAAGTCTGGATGTTCTCGGACCCTGGTGAAGCAGGCAAGTGGGCTTCTCGGTTTGTAGAAAAATGGAGAAAACACTCTCGAATTACCGGTACAGATGACAGTGATCCGGATGAGACTGAAGGGGACTGACTTTAATCTAAAATAATCGTTGATTATACCCTTGTTTCTTTGTAGCATAACGAGAGAGATAATGCTGAGACCTTAAACATTGATTGCGATTTAAGTAATCTAGGGTCACTTTGCAATAAGTAAAGACTGGGCAAAAATTCTGTAATACTAATTATTCTATGTTTACTTTACGATTTAGCAGATTTCTCAGTGTCTTTCTAAAGCTAAACTCTGCATTTTCCTACGCAGTAGATCGAAAGGGTTGCCTTAAATTATGTCTGTTATTGTTAACCTAACCCAGACCAATGGTAACGTTTAGGATGTCTTGGTTTGCTTACTTTGTCACGATGTTGGTTTTGCTGCTTAGTAAAACTAGTTTATGGATACTTAGAGGGATATAGAGTGACGCCATTACTCTCATGTGGGAGGTGAAATATCGGACTACCTACACGGACTTTCAGTATTCGAGCTAGTAGCTCTGCTCTTGGGCTCTTTCAACAGCCTTAAATTCTGTTCTATAACTATGGCAATGTATTTTAGTATTACCCTCTCATGAGGTATCAAAATATTCAGGACACACACACATCCTTGTATTAAGGAGTCATTAGACTCTCTGTGGTTTTGTGAAGATGTATTCTGCTTGTCTTGAATATGAGTTAAGCATCTGTTGTATAACTGATGAAAACTACACAAAATAAAATACAAAAAGAAAAAAAAAATTCCCCTAATGACCCCAGAAGACCCTGTGGTGTGGGGGTTCCTAGGTCCTGCCCGTTCTGGATCCTGAGGAGCGGGGGTCCCCGGGGAGGAGGAGGAGTAGAAGGCCACCTGAGCATGTCCTTGTCCTTCATAAAGGCCACCAAGCTGTAAAAAAGGCATTATAATCCACCGGTGGAGGAAGACTGTAGGGTTGATAGGAATACTGAGGAGAGTACTTGTACGTTGGTGGAGGATCCAGCATAGGGTACCCTGGCACAGCTCCAGCAGGCGCTGACTTGGGGTCCCTGGGAGTGCCAGCAGGTGTCGGTTGTGGTGCAGTCTGGGGCTAAGGTGATGACAGTTGAGGTGTCGATGGTGTAGGCGTCGGCGTGGCCAGCCCTGGCCTGACAGGCGAAGGTTGGCATTGGTTTAACGAAGCAGCCAACATATGCCCCCAAGGTGAGGCTGGCACCTGCAGGGGGGAATTCCCCAGAGGCAGGGGCAGAGGTGTCACCTACATAGAAGAAGAGGCAAGCTGCCTAGGTGATGCCTGGAAGGGCTAGCGCTAGCCCTCGGAGTCAAGGACTGCAAACGCAACGCCTTGGACCGGGGAGATGGCAATGACCTGCCAATCACAGTTAACTCCCCCATCCAGCCACCTGGCTGAGGATCTGTGGGGACTAAGGGTCTGATCATCAAGGGATGGAAAGCAGGGGATGAAGTCTGATGCCCCCAAGAGCCTCCACCCGTGATAGAGATGAGGGCAGGCAGCTGTACCACTGGGAACCCAGAGGGAGTAAAGGCTGCCAAGGAAGGATGGTCTGAACCCACGTGGGAGGAAGACCCAGAGGCAGAAGCCAGTCTATGCAGTGACTGCGAGTGAGAGGCTGACCAAGGATGGTCCTGGTGCTTATGTTTCCCGCTAGACTTCTCCTTCTGGGAAGAAGAAGACGACAACGAGTTCCTGGAGACTGGGGAAGTGGAAGAGCTTGTAACCTGAAGCTCCTTCTCCATCACAGCTAATTTCTGTTGTAGCAGGTAGCTTTGAAGGGTCTTCAAGCAGCATCTCCATGTGGCTTGGCTGAAGTCCTGGCAGTGCTGGCAGGCCTCAGTGTCGTGGCAGGGGCCTAAGCAAAGCAGGCAAGAAGAGTGACCGTCTTTGGCAGGTATCTGCTTGCCACAGGCACACTTTGTAGGCCAGGAGGAAGATGAGGCTTGAGAAGAAGACATGAATGAGATGGAGAAAAACACAGAAAATCAATTTTAATACAATTAGAGAAAAATAAAATAAATCACGGGTAAATGCAAACAAAATGACGGTTGACTGAAGCAAGTGTCCGCTGAGGTCTGATGTGTGTGGGTTGATAGCAGGAAAAAAACTGGGGTAGGTCTTGGGGACTGCCTCTTTTATAGGACAGGTGGACGTCAGCGTGCTGACATCGGCGGGGGCAATCCCCTGTGATAAACTGCTAGCTATAGTTTTCCGTGTGGTCCTGGCGACTTCAGTCCTACTGGTGTTGCCTGCTGCAAGAACCCCCTTGAAGAAGATGTGAGGATTCTCTTAACATCAGGAGAGTATGAAACCACTTTTCCCAGGAGGTTGGAAGTACCTAGTACTGATTTACATGGAACTCTGACATCACCTTTGGAAGAAATTTAGGTTATGCACAGAGTACTAGCCTATGCTGATGGAAAACTCTGGCCCCCAAAGCTCCAGTTCCCACAAGGTCCTGTTGCCTCCAGTGCTGGGATTCATGGAAGATCTATGCACATTTAAATTAACACAAGATCACTACCCCCTAAACTTTTAACTGCTCTTAAGATATCAGAGGCTGTTTAAAATGTAGTGACAGCACAACCTCGCTTGAGGAGAAATCCAACTTCACCTTTATTTTAGACTAATTACATTTATGATCTTCCAATTCACCAGTGTGTTTCATCATTTTTTGATGTAAAATATTTCTGTCTGCAAAACTCAGCTGTAAAAATAGTATGATGGCTAGCTACTAGCACACTCACAACCTTAGCCTATTGGCTTTAAACGGGCTGCCAGACAGCAAAGCAGTAGCATGTTGCGCTACCAAGAGGGGCAATTCAGATTTGCGTTACTACCTCAAATCACTGCTTTCCCACAGCCTGGACAGTCATTTGCTCTATCTTCCTGGGGATGAGGATTGTGTCACTCACTCCTGCAGCGACCCTTGCAGGTGAGAGGACAGGAGAGCTGTTTGACACAGGGGCACCATTAATGGACAAGCAGGATCAAAGCAGGGAGAAGGATGTTCAGGACACACTCATCACAGACTAGGCGTGCATCAGTGTCACGCAGACAGTGTTAGAAGAAAACAATAAGGAACTAACTCCAGACAGGACATGGCCTCAGAGCAACCTCCCCAGGACCTCAGATCCCACCTGACCCATGTACTTCATATTGAACTCTGCCAACCTTCGGGGGGGTGGGGCTCCACTGTGGAGGGTAAGCCACACAGCTCAATAGTTCTAAGACAGGGTTCAGGCTTGGTGTGAGTAAAGCACAGTGGATCTAATGAATTTCTCCTTCTGTGATGGGACTGGTGGGAAGCCCCTTCCCATGAGCTCCACAGGTGGCACAGTTTTGGGAGGAGGTGAATGGTGAGAGCAGGTGAAGCCTAAGTGTTCAAATAACGTATAGCTGCTCCTAGGCCTTTCCACTTTTCTGGCACCCAACTCATGGGATGTCGGCAACAAGGGCAGAGTGGGGCCTGTACACTTAGAACCATAATGGCACTCAAGGAGCCAGCTGGAGTCCCCCCCTCCCACTTGCAGCTCCAGCTGCACTATCACCTGTGGTGACCCAGGTGGGGAATGCACAATGGAGACTGCAACTCTCCCTCCTCCAGAGGGCAGTATCCTCTGGGATGCATAGTCCTCCTCCCACAGTTAGCCCGTGATACAAGTCTCATTCTTGAGTCCTAGTTACCAGCAGCACAAGTGGCAGTGTTGCCCCTGTGTCAATGGGCAGGCATATATCAATAGCTTTGATACATTCTTACAATATATTTTGCACTCATCCATAAAACTTTAAAATGTTGATAAAAACTGTACTGGGGTAAAATACTGATACTGCCATAAATCCAAGCTTTCATTAAAAAACATGCTTCTATCCCTACCGGTTCCAAAGTTAGCCCTCTCAAAACACAATTTCTTTTAAAGGACATAACTTCAGAACCAGAGGAGAAAGGAACTCAACTTTTTTATTTTTAAATGAAAGCCTAGAATTATGGCAATACTGGTATGTTATCCTGGTTCAGATTACATATGTCTATTTTAACAGATGAATTATTATTATTTAGACATTCATGATGTTTTAAAACAAAAAAAAGTTCTGGGGTGGGATATTCAAAAGAGTTGCGTATGGCACAACAGGGTTGCACCATGTGCAACCCACCGATGCGCCCCAGCGCAATATTCAATGAGGCAAGTTACACTGCACAACTTCGATGCACTGGTGCACCAGTAATGGCGCGGTGCAAGTGCGGGGGCATGCTCCATACACATGCAGCACATCCTAATATTCAGCCTAGGATGTGCAGAGCATACTCCGCCTTTGCGCCGCTGAGGGGGGGGCTAGCTTGGCTAAAACCAGGAGCAAACCCTGGCCACCCACAGGTGAGCTGCCATATACATAACCTGTGGTCCAGTGGACCACTACTATCGCCTCAACATGGGCATAAGTCAAAGAAATCCCTTGGTGGTCCAGTGGTAATTCCCCTCCCACTCTGTTCACTGAGGTTTCCTGCCACCCTGCACCCCACCAGTCAATGATTCATTCACAATTGGTTTGTGTAGTACAGAGTGGACTGCACGCCCATTAGCCCATGCAGTGGACCAATAGGCGTGCAGACCCTACTGTACGCTGTCAGTCGGCAGGCGGGGTGCTGCCGCCCGCCGCTGACTGGGGGTAGAGTGGCAGGGCCTCTGTGGGCGGGTGGGGGGTGCCACTGGACCACCAGTGTGTCCTGCATTCATTCCGCCCGCGATTAGGCGCTGGGGGGGGTCCACTGGACCACCAGGGATTAAATAAACATATGCCCACGATCGGGAGAAGGGGATCGGTCCACTGGACCACCAGGGATTAATTAAACAGATGCATGTGATCGGGCGAAGGGGATCCATGCACTGGACCACCAGGGAGTACTCTAACATAAGCCTGTGAACAGGAGCAGAGCCCGCAGAGGGGCAGCAAGGCATCGGTCCCCGACGGCTGCGGCCTGGCAGGGCGCCAAGCGCAAGTCGCCGGGTATCGGCGCACTGCATGCAAATAGGGCCATAATGACATGCAAATGGCCCCATTTGCGCCTTGCATGCATAATGGCCTCACCTGCATGCTCACAGCTGAATATCGCTGTTGCTGCACCTCGGCAACTGCACTTGTGCTGGCGCAGCCCCTACCCTCTCTGCCACTTGTGCTGGCGCAGTGCCACCGCTACAGCGGCGCGGCGCCGCCAGTGCCATATTCAATGGTGCTCAGCCATGGCGCAGCACCGCTGCATATCGCCTGGTCCATGTCCTGGCTCAGCCCAGTTGTGCTGCGCCCAGGCTTGCGCCCATGCCTGGCGCAGTCTGAATATCCCACCCTTGATTTTTAGTTCTACTGCAACCTACTGAATTCTATAACATTTTCAAGAGCATAAATCCACATCTAATACCTCTAATAGCATAACACACATCTCATTACTTATTACTACCCCAGTCTTCCTGCACTTTTGCAGGCTTTGCCTGTGGAAGCATCAGAAAACAATAAATAATAGGCTTTAACTTGACTTTTCAGAGGCAGTCCCACTGGAAATAGCAGCAAAATTAAGAGGTGGTACAGTGGCTGCCTGTGTCGAAACCCTTTGCTTCCCCCACTCTTACCTTCCTCTTCATCATCCTCAGGGGGTGATGGAATCATGGAGCTTTGTGATCCAGACTGCGACAGGCGAACAGCAGGAGCAGCTGTGGTCTTTCTCCTCTCGCGTTCAGTTTCACTTTCAAGGCTTACAACTTCATACAGGGTGTCGCTGTTACTTTTTCTGTCCTTTCGTTCTATCTGTAAATAAACATTCACGATTCACTCCATTTAATATCAAAACCTGTATCACGACAAAGAGCTACTGTTGATTAGCATAACAAACTGATCCATATCAATCCCATTTCGCTTTTTTATGCAAGATGAATTTTTTTACTAAATTCTTTGAAGTTCAGTACTTTTCATTTTGAAATATGTCAGTGGTATAAAAAAAATGTTCTGAGCTTATATTTTTATCCAGAAGAATATATTTCACTGAGAAACTCCTAACTGTATATTTAGGTAGAGCCGATTTATGTTTGGCAAGAATTTATTGAAAAATTGTGGTATTCCCAAAAAACAGGGGCACTATTCACAGTTGCAAAAGTTGGTGGTCCCTGCAACATGCCCAGTCTTTTCTGTACACCACAAATGGGTTGCATGCTACAGGGCGTTAGTAAACCCATTTTGTGTATATTATTTGTATTTTTGTAGTTCTGTATTCTTGTACTTGTCGTGGCGTACTGTTGTTCTCCTACTCTCCCCTCCCCTCAGAATGCACTTAGAAATGAGCTGTAACCAGCTCAGTATGTCTTTCCCAGTAAAATGTTTGACATACATACATAAATAAATACATAAATACATACATACATAATAGATAAATCAAATCAATAAGTGCCTTTTTGCTGCCTTAGCTACACAGTGAACTTTAAGAACACTGCATGCCGCACACTTCCTGATTCAGGGCCAGAAAAATAAATCTCTTTATCTGGACATTATCTGTAAGAGAAATAAATAAAAAGTTTAAAAGGAAGTCATAATGTCTTCAAAATTAACCCCATGGGTCAGTATTTCATAGATTATTTTATAGGCCTGTAAAAGCAAGAAAGATATGGGATTACTAAACATGAAATGAAGACTTTTGTGATTTTGTTGACGTGACTGTAGCACTTTGCAAATGGGTTCTCAGTATAACATATGGTCTGAATGTCTTTATTTGATCTAAATGTGAACCAAAATTCTGAAAAAATTTTACCGGCCCAGCAGTTGGATTTCCATCTGCGATGCCGGCGACCCGGGTTCGGAAGCAAGCCCAGGTCATTGGAGGGCTGACTTGGGGGGGGCGGGAAGAAGGCTGCAGCATCCCATGACAGCTCGTCTTCTCTGGGGGGAGGGTGGGGAATGCGGCTCGGTGTCTGCTGACCCCTGGCAGAGGCCGGGGGTTTAGAAGGACATCAGCGCCTCAAGTGCTGGGCTGGTCTTGGACAGAGGTCTGGGGCTTTGCCAGCACCAAGGGCTTTAGCAGCAAGGGGTAGGACATTGCAGATGTCTGTATTAGTGCCATGACGTGAGGGACTCACGACACCACGGAACTTGGGAAAATGCCTGCCAGCTCTGGGGAGACGGAGTTTCTGGAGCTAGCCCTCATATGCATCCACCCGCCTGGCCGCCTGGGACCGATGAAATCTGGATTGTCAGAGTGTAGGGGCCCCATCCCATCCCCGCCCGGGAGGTAAACGGAGGCTCCATGGGGGACCAGCAATGGACCAGGTAAGGTGGCTTGCAGGGGTAGACTCCAAGGTGCTCCCGAGGATGCGGGGCTGGTGGGGTGTAGGGGGAGAAAGAGAGATTAAAAAAATATTCGAGGGGGGCACTGTGGAGCACGCCTACTGACTAGAAGCACTCAGTAGGAGCTCTCTGAATTGCTGCAAAAAAGTCTAAAAATCTTCATTTAACTTAACGAACAGCACTTAAACATCGATGTTTTTGGAAGCCTGGTGCCTAGTGGAGCAAAATGATACCATATTTGTGACTATGGGACGAACTATAAAAGGTCCTGCAGTCAGACCAAAAACCTCCTTGCCGGTCTCAACTCCAGCATCGTCAGAAACGAGGGACGCAGAAATGGAGCCCCCTTGGCAGGCCTTACAAAAATCAATGCAGGCTATAGACACTAAAGCAGAGTCCCTTTTAACGAAATTCGCAGAGCAGGATGCTAAAATTGCATCGGTATCAGCAATGGCATCTATCACTGAATCAATGGCTACCAAAGCCCTGGCATCATCGGTTAAACTTACCCAAGAAAATGCTCAGCACAGATACTGCTTAGAGGCCCTCCAGAACACACAGAGGGCACCTAATGTACGAATTGTGGGACTGCCTGAAAATGTGGAGGGAGATAACCTGCTATATTTCCTGCGGGAGTGGATTCCAAGAGCCCTGAATTTGGACACCGTGCTTACCCCAGAGAACTTAATTAAGGCCTACCGTGTGTCCTCGAAATCAACTGCTGAAACCAAGGAGTTCGCTCAGACCATCCTGCTGGTGACATCTAGCCCGATGATACGAGACAGTATTTTACAGGCCTCTAGAGAAGCCATGTGGTTCAATTTTCAGGGGGCAACAATACACCTCTTCCCTGATCTGTCTTGTGTGACTAGAGCATGCAGAAAGAAATTCGACGGGGTGAGAGTGAAGCTGCAGAGCCTGGGGATGGTGCATTCTCTCCTCATGCCGGTCAGGTTACGGATCCAATATGAGGGTCATACTTATCAGTTTTCAGACCCCGAAGAAGCTGGCAAGAAAGCAGAGGCCTTGTCCCAGGAGTCTGACCACACCAGACGTTCCGAATCCTCTGATTCTGGGGAAGATACTTGAAATGGCATGGCGTTGACTTTTTCCAGCAGACTTTAAATTGTTCAGTTTCCCTGCTCTGTTTTGTTGAAGTTAAGCTGTATTTATTTTATTTTATTTTTCCAGCGGACTTTAAATTGTTCAATTTCCCTCCTCTGTTTTGCTGAAGCTAAGCTGTATTTATTTTTTCAGCGGACTTTAAATTGTTCAGTTTCCCTCCTCTGTTTTGCTGAAGCTAAGCTGTATTTATTTTATACCAGGGTAAAATGTCTATTTCAGTGTGTGTTCAGTGGCACAAGTACATTTAGAAGTTAGATTAAACAGAAGGGGTTACAGTTACTATAGTAGTTGTTCACTACATGCTATTATCAAATGATATGCTGTTCTTAGAAGTTGAAGTAATTGTTGTACTGCAGTTAATCCAGGAGTTCTTTCACTGCTGAGGGCTACAATTTATCTTTAAAACTATTTCAGGTTGAGGGTCAAAACAATGCTGGTTGTTGGTTTACAAAAGTCTGGATTTCCTTTTTATTTTTGATCTGACAGCTCAAAAGTCTTGTGGGGTGCAGCATATTCTTTATGGACATGCAAAATAAAAGGAATACCCCCAGATCCGAACTCCTGATTGCTTAGATTAAATATGTACTTTTACATTGGATGTATCCTAAATTTGAACATGTGCTATATGGCATGAGAAAATTGTATGCCATTGTTTTCACTGTAAAATAATAAAATATAATTACAAAAAAAAAAAATTCTGAGAAAGTTTTAAAAACGTTAGTTGATCAGTATTATATTTCCAGGTAGATATATAAGCAATAAGCCACCACAGGGTGTGCAGTTCCTGGTAAATAATGCATGCCCCAGGTGCACTGTGAAGCACAAGGGTGAAGTCTGAAGCACAAGCTCTCTCTAAAGATGTCCGTTTTAGAATTTTTTTCTAAGCCGGGTTGAGAGTAGGATCTGATGTAGTTCATGGCACTGAGCATGGCAATATGAGTGGTGCACTGAAACGAGGCTGCAAAGTGTTTTTTTTTTGTTTTTTTTATACTTTAAAGTTGAATTATTTTGCAAGCATGTGGTGTAGCGACTTCATCTGTGTAAAAAGGTTGTTGATAGGTAGATTAGGGCAAAGTAGTTGCAAACTCTGCAGTTCCTAGGTAAATAGTCAATGGACAACTGCTGTGTGCCAACCAATGAAATTGTTCAATTTAATCACTTTTTGAATCCCCATTATATAAATGGACAAAAAGCACGCATTTTCAAGGGCAACCAACAGTTTCATTATACTGACATAATGATACTGGAAAGTAACTTTCCCTTTCAAATCTTGCCGGAAGGTCTTAAAGCTGGCTCCTCAAACCCACCTGGGTGGTATATCCTTCGGCTCTGCCCCATGACGCCAGATCCTGCCCGCTGGAAGCAGAGGGTAGTGCTTCGCAGCTGGGGAGGTCAGGTGAGTTTGTGTGGATGAACAACATAATACCACTCCTAGAACTACTGTTGCAGGTGAGTAACCTATTTTTCTAGGATTGTGGATATGTTGTTCTAGCCACACTTGTTGGCAGACTCCTAGCAGTTCTCCGGAAGAAGAGAGGCAAGGCGCACACCGCCTACTTAGGGAATAGAGATTAGAGAACTGAGGCCCCAAAACCAGCATCCCGGCGCAACTTTAGGTCGATGTGGTAATGAAGGTGTTTGCTGACTTCCAGGTAGTTGCCCTGCAGATATCCTGGATAGGGATGTCCTTGGAAGCAGCCACCAATGCAACGGTATGGCGGGTGGAATAAGCCCTTAGCCCTACAGGAGGCTCCCTACCCACCAGCCTATAGCAGAGATCAATGCATGATGTTATACATCCGCCAATCATCCGCTCTGCTGCAGGTCTGCCAGGTGCGGCTTCAGCGTAGGTGACAAACAGCTGGTGAACCTCTCCCCGAAATCCAGCCGTCCATTCTTTATCATAAAAGAGCACTCATCTCAAGTTCAAAGTATGGAGCCTGTGCTTGGCCACCGAGGTTCAACTGCGGTAGCACACCCGCAGATTCAACTCCTGGTTCAGGTGGAACTCCAATACAACCTTCGGAAGAAACTTCAGGTTGGGGAGCAGGACAACCTCATCCCTGTGGAAGACCAGATAGTGAGACTCGACAGCGCACACCTGCAGCTCCCCAGTCCTTCTGGCTGACGTGATAGCCACCAAGAAGGCGGTCTTCCCCAACAGATGTGACATCTCACACCTGTGCATCGGTTCGAATGGCTTGCCTATGAGCTTTGTCAGTACCAGCAGTAGATCCCATGGTGGTGGCGGTTCAAGCACCGGAGGGGAAATATGGTCAAGGCCTTTAAAGAAACGCCAGATCACCTTCTCCTGCGCCACCATCTGCTGAATGACCTGCGCCTGGTAAGTAGAGATGGCTGCCAGATGCATCTTAAGGGTCGAAGACCTCCTTTGGAGAGAGACCAATGGTAGTCAAGGATGCTAGCAACCGGACAGGATGAGGGGTCCAGGCTCTTGCTCTGACACCAAATGGAAAATCTTTTCCACTTGAAGAAGGCATAGCACCTCCTGGTCGACTCCTTCCTAGATGCCTCAACTACAGTGAGGACGTTGTTGGAGAGACCCAAAGCCTGGAACTCTAGCCACTCAGGAACCAGGCTGTCAGGTGCAGGGACTGAAGGTCCGGATGAAATACTATCCCCTGATTGATTTATAGCAGGTCCAGGCATGCTGGAAGACACCTCAAGAGCCTGTGGCTGAGGCTGAGGAGATCTGGATACCAGAACTGGTGGGGCCAGTCTGGAGGTACAAGGATCACCTGTGCTTTGTCCCTCCTGACCTTGAGCAGCACCTTGTGAATTAAGGGAATTGGACGGAAGGCATAAAAGAGGCCTGGGGTCCATGGCCTCGAGAAGGCATTCCCTTGCAGTGAGCCCTGCTGAGGGTGGCGTGCATGGAACAGCCTCAGCTTTGCATTCTCCCTGGAGACGAACAGGTCCACCTGAGGGGTGCCCTACTGGGAGAACAGCCAGTGTACTACCTCTGGAAGGAGACCACTTGTTGGATGCCTCACCCACACGGCTGAGGGCATCCGCCAATTGATTTGAGGTTCCTGCCACATGGATGGCCAGGAGATCTGCCTCCAATTGGCTCACGAGGGTCCAGATGCAGAGCACTTCCCTGCACAGAGGCCGGGAGTGTGTGCCGCCCTGCTTGTTGAGGTAGTACATGGTCGTGGTGTTGTCCATCTGGACATGGACCACTTGACACCGAAGGAACAGAGCAAATGCAGCCAATGCCAGCCAGACTGCTCGCAGCTCCAGCAGGCTGATACGACATCAGGGTTCCAGAGCCCGTGGACTCTGTGGTTCCCTATGTGGGCACCTCAGCCCATGAGAGAGGCGGTAGAAAGAATGACCGTCGGCTCAGGGCAGACAAACGGGATCCCTCCCTGCAGATGTTCTAGGATGGTCCACCAACAGAGTGTGTCCCATATCTTTTGGGTTACCATCACAAACTGGTCGAAGTGACCCTGGTGTTGGGACCACTGGCGGGCCAGCTCCCACTGCAGGAGGCGCATATGCCACCGGGCCCATCAGACCATGGAGGTGCAGGCCACCATGTAACCCAGAAGTTGCGGAAATCTTGGGTAGGGTGCAGCTGCCCACCCAGAAATGATCGGGCAAAGAAGGAGAGAACCTCTGCCCTGTCCATCGGGAGCCTGACTCTGACTCGGCAAGAGTTGAGCTCTCCTCCGATGAAGCAGATCACCTTCGAGGGCACAAGTTCCAACTTGGCATCGTTGATCAGGAGGCCAAGTCTGAGGCAGGTTTGGATTGCCAGATCCCTGGACCTCGCCACCTCCAATCTGGAGGGATGCGCTATGAGCCAATCGTCGAGACAGGGGTAAACTCTGACCCCTCGATGCCGAAGATGGGCCACCACCACTGCTATGCATTTGGTGAAGACCCTGGGGGCCGATGACAGGCCGAACGACTTGGCTTGGAACTCGTAGAGGGTTCCCTCTGCTCTGAAGCGGAGGAACCTTTGGTGTGACGGACAGATCGGGACATGAAAGAACGCGTCCTGAAGATCCAGGGAGCAGAACCACATGTCCTGCTTGAGAGATGGTATGATCTAGGACAGAGTTACCATCCTGAAGGTGCGCGACCTGAGGAACTGATTCAGGTCATGCAGATGTAGAATGGGGTGCCAGCCCCCCATCTGTTTTGGGACCAGGAAGTACCTAGAAATTCACCCTGAGTTGACAGGGGGATCTGCGACTCAAGCCACTACCTCCTTGTGGAGGAGTTGGGCAATGTCGACACTTACAGCCAACTAAGTGTTCACGGATACCTTCCCCTCCCATGGGACGTGGGCTCGGCTTGTTGGGTACTGCTCAAATTCCAGAGGCAGTTCCTGACCGACCACTTCCAAGACCTACCTGTCCATTGTGACAGCGAACCAGGTGGAAAGAAAGTGCTGGAGCTGGCCCCCCATGGGAGATCCCAGAGTGGTCATGACGGGCATGGGATTGGCTGCCCCATCCCGTCACTGCTCAGGCTTATAAGAAGAGGAGGATCTGGCGGATGGACCACTTGAGTCCCTCCTTCCAGGTCTGTAGGCTGCCTGAGCCCCTTGTTTGGGCCAAGGGCGCCAAGATTGAGCCTGCTGCTGCTGCCCAGCTTGGTACTGGGACTGCTTGGCCGCAGGGGTAGAGGGCCGAAAGTGCTTCCTTTTTTGTTTCTCGGAACCGTGCGGTTCCTTCTGGTCGGAGGTAATGGAGTCCAAGGTGGCACTGGATCTCTCGATACGCTGTAGGTGACCTTCAACTCCTGGGCCGAACAGATTGGTACCTGGGAAGGGAACATCTGCCAGTTTGTGCTGGGTGTCCGCCGTGAAGGTTGAGACCCTCAGCCAGGCCCTGCGGCGCATGGCGACAACGGCTGCCACCAAACGGGCACACGAGTCCTCGATGTCCAGGGCCATCTGGAGTTGTGGTTCAGCAACCGCCCAACCCTGATCCTGGACCTGCCTGACCGTAGTCTGAAGGTCTACGGGAGATGAGGGAGCACCTCATCCAGAGAGCCCAGGAGGGCATGAGAGAAGTGTGCCATAATGACAGCTGAACTCGCCTGACGGAGGACGAGCAAAGAGACAACATAGACCATTCGGGCAGAATGGTTCAGTTTTTAGGACTCCTTGTATGGGGTCTATCAGAGTCCCCCTGATTCCCAGAGCATTTGAACACAGACTCGGTCACCAGCCCCTCAGCCGAGGGGTGCTGTGTTAACCCCAAAGGGGAGCCGATGGGAACTGCATACTTATGGGCCATTCGAGCTGAAGGTGCAGGGCAGGAAGCTGGATGCTGCCATAGCTCCAAAGCCGGACCAACAATGTCCTTGGCCACTAGGAAGATCTCGGTCAGAGAATCCCCTTTTCTGAGGATATTAATTAAGGGGTATTTGGCCCGTTTTTCAACCGGCTCTAACTGCATTCTCGTGGATTCGGAGACGAGACAGAGAATGCCCAAGAAGGACGTGGGACCCTCCTCCATTGAAAGACTCGTGGAGTCATCATCACACGGGCGCGATGTCAGCTCAGAGTCCTCAGACTCCAAGGGGTCTGGATAGAGCGGCCTGTCACCGGAGTCAGTCTCAATCTGCTGCGGGCAGTCGGGAGTGTGGGTGACTGACAGCCTTCACAGGAGACCCGAATCGGGGTGAGACTCCTTAGAAGGAGACCCCAAGGGAGGCTGCTTCGGCGACGACTCCACCACAATTGGTGGAGAGGCTGGTTTTGGCCGAACTGGGAGGGTCTTTACCGGCTCCACAGGAGAGGGATGGTATAGACTGACTTCGGGGTCAGTATCGGCCTACAGGGCGACAGCCACGTGAGAGCTGGAGTGGAAGTCGGGGTCAACTTTGGACCAGCCAGCAGTAGCTGTTGCCACATCAGATCCTCGTAGCGATGACGTTATGTTGAAGCCTCTCCTCATCCGAGGAGGATGAGGACGAGTAGCGGTGTCGCCGCTTCTTAGACTGCCGCTTATGGGCCTTTCGGCCATAGCTGCCTGAGACCTCGGCCATCATAGGGATCGACGGGGGTCCTCAGAAGGGGCCGGGGAGAACCCCGGCTCCTCCAGGTCAGGGACCGGAACCTCAACGGGGTTCTCAGCAAGCTGGGAGACCTCATTCGTGGGTTCAGGCAGGACCAGGGTCCTGAATAAAGAATTGTCATACAACAGGTCAACAGGGTCGAGAATGATCTCAATCAGATCATCATCCCGTGTCTTGGCTGGCTGGCCTGACGGGGGTACTGTGAGGCCAGCGGCCAACATTACAATTTTGACAGCAGTCAAAGATAAAGACTCCTGGAACTGAGATCTCTCCTTGGTCCAGAAGTGACGTCGACGAGTCGACTCACCTTTCGCACTCCTTTTTGCAGGAGTGGACGGGTGAACCGGGCGGACCCTCCCCTTATGTTGAAGAGATTGGCACAACTCCCTAAAGGAGCCCGTAAAGGATGCGCCCAATTTGAGAGGAACGAAAACCGAGAGCGAGGTGGACTGCTCAGCAGCCTTCACTGTTTCCTCCTCAAAGGCCTTCATCTGTTCCAACCGCCCGGCAGACCCCGTGGCCGCCGAGACCACCTGACAGGCATCTTTAGACTTGACCGGTGGATGCTGTGGCATGTGGACAGCTGGTTCTGATTTCAATATATTTTTTCTGCAATATAAAATATGTAAGGGTGTGTCTGTCAGGAGAAAATACTGTCTTGCTGAAACTGACACATCAAACCCCCCCAGGGATAAGTTCAAAGGACAGGAGGTAGTTTAAACTGCAGATATCTGAGGTGCAATTATCTTGTTAGTTTGCTTTGAAGGCAGGAACCAAGATATCCATTTTATAATGCCCTCAGGGAAATCCTATGATTTGCACTAGGTGTCATGAGGAAAAGGACATATGCATTTGTTTGGACCATCGTCCCAGGAAGCCAAGAAATTACATCAAAGAGACTTTTGATGTCTGTGTGAAGTAGATCACAGACTGGTTCAGGAAGTCCAATATGCATTTGTTGGGGGGCGTCATCTAAGGAAGCCAGAATTACATCAAAGAGACTTTGATGTCTGTGAAGCAGATCACAGACTGGTTTTGGCAAGTCACATGAAGAGAGGAGAATTATTTAGATCAACTATTATTGTCTTTTTAAATCTTTAAATCTTAGTAGGACATCCTGTGCTACAAAACATAAATTTTAATACACCAAGGCAGAGTTAGGTGACCTCAGAGAGAAGGCCGGCTCAAGACTGCTTTTAAATATACTGAGCAGACCTTACACAGGGACATTAATTTTCTGACTGAGAAAAGAGGAACATCGAAGCACTGAAAGATTAAGAAAGTAAGGACCTTAGATAAGACCAGCCTGAGTGTGTGTGTTATAGGAATTTGCATTTTTAAACCTGTTTTGTTTTTAAGGCTGTATTTTATTTAGTTTTTGTTGACCGGGTAAGTTCACTCGACAAATCCTGTCTATTTTCAGGCATGACCCGGGGAAGGGGGATACAGATGAATGCCAACTGACCTTGAACCAGATTAAGCTGTTGGTGGTATTTTTAGTGAATGAGGGAAATCTGGCTAGGACACTGGGAAAATTCCCCTACTCTTTTGCGATAAGTATGTGTTGGGATATCTTGTTCTGTAATTTACTGTTGTCCTAGTTTACCTATTTTAAAGTAAGATATATATTTTAAAAACAGAAACTGCCTGGTGTGCCTTGAAACTTCTTTTTATATAAGTGAAGCTTAGATGGTTATAGTTGACACTGTGCATGGGCTTATTGTGATACCAAACTGGGAAACAGGCCAGAGTTCTCTAGGTCTTGCATAGAGTTCTAAGGGTTCATTTTGAAATACCTGGTTAGG
This sequence comes from Neoceratodus forsteri, assembly GCA_016271365.2. Lineage (NCBI taxonomy): Eukaryota > Metazoa > Chordata > Ceratodontiformes > Ceratodontidae > Neoceratodus > Neoceratodus forsteri. The sequence goes on from JADMNL010000022.1 coordinate 351,851,253, forward strand.
TGCCCATAGACAAAGATATCTGGCCCCCCGAAGACAGAATTATCTGAGCCTGACAATTGGGTACACTAACAAGAGGTTATCAGTTTGAATCCCTCCAGAACTTGGGACAAAGGTGACTTGAACCCACAAAACAGACAAGAGGGTTACCTTGTTCTGTTAAACTGTTCACAATTCTACGCTCAGAGGTTGGCACTTTGGGAGTAGAGGGCTGACCTGCTGAGTGGGGTTTGTGACAGATTGTTGGCAGCAGTGGGATAAAAACGTTGGTGGTATAAGTTTTATTGTTCAGTGTGTCAGTTTGAGACTGTTCAGCTCACTTGGAAAAAAGAAAGGCAGTGTTTTATTTTGAAAAGGAAACAGAACTATATCCCTTGGCTTACAGTCAAGTTCCTACCCGTTTTATTTTTTTTTTCTAAAGTGACAGAGTAGCAGTAGTAAGGAAAGATGGCTTCCAACTACAGCAAGCACAGTATAGAATATTTAAAGCAGTTGTGCGAGGACAGAAGAGTCCCGTTCGAGGTGACAACCAAAAAGCAGACCCTCATAGAGGCCCTGATGGTAGCAGATACCCAGAGCAGCGAGTCACCGACCGTGACTGAAAAGGACCAAACTTCGAGTGTGGCAGGGCTAGCGGCCAGTGCTGTGTCCAGGTCCAGTGAGGAGGACAGCAGGGCCACTGTCAGTGAAGGGCCATAGCAGCAGGGGATGGTCACCAGTATCCATAATCCAGAGGTACTCAGGCTGCAAACTGAGTTGCGCAGGATGGAGCTGGAGTTCCAGGAGAAGAGAGAGCCGAGAGGCAGAGAGGGAACAGCGAGAGGCAGAGCGACAACAGAGGGGGACAGACCGTGAGGAGCGTGAGCGTCAGTGAGCAGCAGAAGAGAAGAGAGAACGAGAACTACGAGACGCAAACCGTGCGGAGCAGGAGCGCCAGAGGCAACACAAACTGGAGAATATACGACTCCAACCAGCAGCACCAGAGCAGGTAAGTGGCTTGGGTTTAACTGGGACTGCAGGACTGGGTTACAAACTGAACTCCAAATTAATAGCCGAGTTTAAAGTGGGGGAGGATATGGATGCCTTTTTAAATTCTTTTGAAAAAGTTGCAAGCTAAAAGCTGCACTGTTAAAAAAGTTTCAATTAACTGCTGAATCATACAGAGCTAAATTCCGTAAGCTCAGGAGAAGCCCTGATAGGAGCTATGAGGAGCTAGCCACGAAATGTCAGTTTTTAAAACACTGGTGGGAAGTAATTGAGGCAAACTCTGTTGATAAAACTGAAAATGTGATTTTATTAGAACAGTTTTGTTGGGGATAACCAGCAGAGCTAAAAACCTGGCTAGAGAAGTGAGATCCCAAAACAGTGCAAGAGGCTTCGGAACTCTCGGAATGCTATGCCAAGAGCAGACCTGCTCTGAGAGCAAATAGGACGGGCGTGGCAGGGCAGAAAGGGAAGAGCTCGCCTTCAGGGCAGCTAAAACCTTCACTGCCTCCACCAAAAACAGTTAGACTCAGGTTTCAGAGAAAAGATTTTTTCTGAGAGAAGAACTGAATGTTGGTTGTGTAAGGAAACTGGGCATATTGCCAGACAGTGTCCCAAAAAAGCAAGCCATAATACACAACCAGGTGCTAGAAAAGAAGTGGGTTGTTTGTGTGTCCCTGGAAGCATGCTGGTGAACATGAGGGAACACATGCACCCGGTCATGGTGAATGGTGTACAGACGCAGGGGTTAAGGGACACGGGGCATCCCTGACATTGGTAAAAGGGATCTGTACAGCCTGGTCAGTTTATACCCAATAAATACGCCACTGTCCAAGGGTTCACGGTGAAGAGAAAACATTGCCACTGGCCAGTGTTCTCCTGGACTGGGGTGAAACAGGGGAACTGTGCAGCAGGTGGCTGTAGCCAAAACATTAGCAGTGGATGTGATCCTGGGTAACAATCTCCAGCAGGGGATGGTATGTGCAGTTACCTGTAGCCAAGCAGCAAGGGAAAATTGTAGCTCCCTGAACCCCACAGAAACCAGTGTGGAAACCACTGAGAGGCTGGTTCCCCAGCCTATGTCTCCAGATGGGGAGACTGATAAAAGGGGGGTAGAAATTTCCCCAGTAGCAAGTAATCACACAGCTACAGAGGGCTACCCCAAAGAGGGAGGGGTGACCCCTTGTCAGAGGGTTGGGACTGACAGTGATCCTGAGGACCCTGATGCTAGTGCTAGGGACCCCAGTTTAGCGACTGAAGGGGACCTGTCCCATGCTTGGGACTGCGTGAGGGGTTTGCAGCTGCTCAGAGGAGTCACCCCAGTTTAGAGAAGCTGAGGGCTTGGGCAGACTCTGACGGAACACAGGGAGGTGACGGCAGACATAAGGTTTATTGGGAAAATGGACTTATGTATACTCGGGCAGTACAGAGGGAGGGATGCTAGGTAGGCATTCCCCAGGGGTATCGTGAGCAGTTGCTCAAATTTGCACATGATATTCCCTTGTCTGGTCATCTGGGAATCGCATGCACTATGCAGCGGTTGGCCCAGATTTTCTACTGGCCTAACTTCACCCAGCAGGTTAAGGAGTACTGCAGGTCTTGTCACCAGTGCCAAGAAATAGGGAAGATGGGCAAGAAAACCCAAACTGCCCTGATTCAATTGTCCATAGTGCAGGAGCCATTCCAGAGGGTGGAAATGGATATTGTGGGGCCTTTTAATACCCCCCGCTCCTCAGGGAAGAGATTCATCCTGACTGTGGCGGATTATGCCACCCAGTACCCAGAGGCAGTCGCCCTATCCTCACTGAGGACAGACAAAGTGGCAGATGCCTTACTTGGGATTTTCTCCCGTGTTGGGTTTCCACAGGAGGTAATCACCGATCGAGGGGGTTCCTTCATGTCGGACCTGATGAAATGTTTATGGAGGAAGTGTGGGGAGGTGCAGAGATGCACAACATCATATCACCTACAAGCCAATGGGTTCGTGGAACGATTCAATGGTACCCTAAAGGCAATGCTCCAGGCGTTTGCTGAACAGCATGGGAGGGACTGGGAGAAATACCTTCCCCACCTGTTGTTTGCATACAGGCCGGTGACCCAAGAGTCGACAGGATTTTCCCCCTTTGAACTCTTGTATGGACGCTGGGTACATGAGCCCCTAGACTTGATCCAGGAAGACTGGGAAGGCAAGCATGCCACCCAGGGAACTCCCATTGTGAACTATGTCCTTAGGTTTAGGGAAAGGCTGAAGGAGCTTATGGGGACAGCCCAGAGCAACCTGGCAGCTGCCCAACAGAAAGTATGGTACGACTGCAGAGCCAGAGCTCGCTCGTACATGGTGAGTCAGGAAGTCATGGTCCTTATTCTGGTCCGGAAAGACAAGCTGCAGGCTGAGTGGGCAGGAACATACAAAGTGGTTAGGAAGGTAAATGACATGAAAAACATTGTGGAGTTACCTGACCGTACACACAGAAAGGATGTACCATGTCAACATGATGAAGCCATATGCAAATAGGGCTGACATGTTGTTTGCAGTGTGTAGTCATGGGGAGGGGACGGACGAAGGAGACCCCTTCTGGACTTGCTGGAACAGAGTAAGTGGGAGTCCTCTGTGGAGACAGTAAAATTGTCTCCCCAGCAGACCCCAGACCAGATCCAGAAAGTAATGGAGGTCTTAGCGGACTTTGCCCCCTTGTTTAGCACCAAGCCTGGACTAACCCCCTTAGCGACACACAATGTGGAGACAGGGACACAGACACCCATACTGCGGACAGCATATCGAGTATCAGAGGCTGTCCAAAAGGACTTTAGGAGGGAAGTGGAGGAGATGCTGGATTTAGGGGTAATCCAGAGATCCCACAATCCCTGGGCCTCACCCGTAGTCCTTGTACCCAAGCCAGATGGCTCAACTCGTTTCTGTATGGACTATCATGGACTGAATGCAGTCACGAAGTCAGACGCCCACCTGATGCCCCGGACAGATGAACTCCTGGACAAGTTGGGAAGTGCGACCTATCTTACAACCACTGACCTGACAAAGGGGTATTGGCAGGTAGAGTTGATGGACAGAGCTAGGGAGAGGTCGTCTTCATCACTCTGATAGGCTCACTTGAGTTTAAAGTAATGCTTTTCGGAATGAAGAATGCCCTGGCCACTTTCCAAAGGTTGGTGAACCAGGTGTTAAATGATGCTGAGGAGTACGCTGTGACGTACCAGGATGACACTGCCATCTTTAGTACCAGCTGGGAGGAACATCTATCCCACCTTAGGGAAGTACTGGGCAGGATACAGAGGGCCGGGCTCACTGTCAAAGCCGAGAAGTGCCAGGTGGCCATGGGAGAGGTGGCATACCTCGGGCATGTGGTAGGCAAGGGACAGCTCTGTCCTAACCAAATAAAAATAGAGGTAATCCAGGTAAGGCCAAGACCAGAAACTCAAAAGCAGGTCAGGAGTTTTCTCGGGACAGCAGGGTACTATAGAAAATGTGCACCCAATTACAGTGCCCAGGCTGCTCCCCTATCTAACCTGACAAAGAAAAGAATGCCCAAGAAAATTACCTGGGGCCCAGCCTGTGAGGAAGCCTTTTCCAAACTAAAGAAGGCACTGTGCAGTGCTCCTGTTTTGATAAGTCCTGACTATAGCAAACCTTTTATAGTTCAGACTGACGCCTCACACGTGGGTATTGGAGCAGTACTGAGTCAGACATCCAGGCAGGGGAGGGATCACCCAATAGCATACCTGAGTAAAAAATTACTTCCCAGAGAGCAGGCATACTCCACGGTGGAAAAGGAGTGGCTTGCCATAGTGTGGGCCCTAAAGAAATTGGAGCCATACTTGTATGGGCAGCATTTTGTGGTGCAGACTGACCACAACCCCCTGGTTTGGCTGACGCAGATGGGGAAAAACAATGGTCGATTGCTAAAATGGAGTCTTGCTTTACAAGGATATGACATGACCATTCTACATAGGGCTGGAGTGACCAGTCAGAACTCAGATGGGCTGTCTCGTGTGTATGAGGAGTGAACTGATTTGGGAAGCTCATCCCATGCAGGGGATAGACCCCCCAAATTCAGTCTAGGTGGGGAGGATTGTGGCGCGTGGACAGCTGGTTCTGATTTCAATATGATATTTTTTCTGCAATATAAAATATGTAAGGGTGTGTCTGTCAGGAGGAAAGAAAAAATTACTCACCTTAGTAATTATATTTCTTCTAATGGAGTCTTGCTGTATTCTGACAATTGCAGTGATTTCCAACCTTTGAACTGCCCCTAAGAACTAACGGTTAACTTTCCATGCAGGGCATGGAGCGCTGAGCTCGAGCTCGGTTGAAGTCTCTGTCTGGAGTGTTCTGAACTCAAACCGTCAGATTCTTACGAGCCCAACTAAACTAAAAATTCTATGTGGAAATTGTAAAAATTCTACTAGCCAACTGGCTGAAAAGTTTTGGATTCCCAAGGAAGGCTCAAGTCAGGAAACCCAAAAACTAAACCCAATGTATAACAATAATAAATAAGCACCCAAACAAAAAGGGAGGAGGGTGCAAGCAACTACACCCCGGGGTGCAACACTGCACCTGCCCACCCACTTCCCAAAAACAGGTTCTGAGAGGGGAGGCAGGAAGGGAGGTCAGAATACAGCGAGACTCCATTAGAAGAAATAGAATTACTAAGGTGAGTAATTTTTTCTTCAAACAACATGAAGTCTTGCTGTATTCTGACAATTACAGACTACCAAGCAGTACCTCCAAGGAGGAGGGACAGAACCTACTTTGGGAATAGGCTCAGAAGTACTGCTGTGTCAAACCGAGCATCACTCCTAGCCTGGATATCCAGAGAGTAATGCTTGGTAAAGGTATGGACTGTTTTCCAGGTGGCTGTTGACAAATTTCTAGGAGAGGGATATCCTGGCCGCAGCAAGGAAGCAGCTGTACCTCTTAGGAATGAGCCCTCAGGCCTGAGGGTGGAGTTTTCCCAGTTTTTCATAGCAGAATTGTAAACAAGACACAATCCACCTGGCAACAGATCTTTGGTGGCAGGTTTGCCTTCACCACTTCTCCATAAGTGAGAACAACTGGAGGAGTCAAACCTGTGACCCTTGGTATGCCTCTATGTAGTAACTAAGGGCTCTTTGACATCTAAACTGTGTAGCCTCCTCTCTCCTGAGGAAGAATGATCAGTGAAGAAAACAGGGAGAGACATAGACTGGTTTAAATGGAAGTCTGAAACCACTTTGGGCAAGAATCTTCTATTGGTTCTAAGGATCACTTTATCCCTATGAAAGAAGATAAAATTAGGTTCCACTGACAGGGCTTGCAATTCACTGATAAGCCTGGCAGAGGTAATTGCTACCAAGAACACAGTTTTCCAAGTCAAGTACTTAAGCTCTGCAGAAGACACAGGCTCAAAGGGGGGTTACATAAGCTGAGCAATACAAACATTCAAATCCCAGGCAGAGGCAGGGTCTCTAAAAGGGTGATTGGTGTCAAACAATTCTTTGAAAAATTTACAGAACACAGGATGGGAAGATAGTGAGGAAGGCTTCCCCACAGACAAAAATGCAGAAACAGCTGACAAGTGTACCTTGAGAGTAGCTGGTCTGAAGCCTAGGCCATTAAGATGGACCAACTAATCCAGAACCATAGGCATTTCAGCAGTATCTGGAGATATTTTCTTCTCAGAACACCAAATGCTGAATCTTTTCCATTTGGAGTTGTAAGTCTTTCTGGTGGAGGGCTTTCGAGAAGCCTTGAGGATGTCCAGAACACCTTGGGAAAGATGCAGATCTACAAACTCTAACTCTTCAAGAGCCATGCCTTGAGATTGAGAGACTGAAGATTGGGGTACCAAATCCTCCCCTGAGAGGATGTTAACAGGTTGTAATTCCTGGGAAGAGACAGTGGAAGATGGACTGCTAGGGATGGCAACAGGGGGTACCAGGACTGTCTGGCCCAATCTGGAGCAACCAGAATCACCTTGCAAGGTTGAGACCTTATTTTGACTAAAACTTTGAACAGGAGTGGGAAGTGGGGGAAAGGCATACAGAAACTTCCCTTCCCAATTCAGAATCAGGGCGTCCAGAGGGACTGAGCCCAAGACTGGAGGTCTGCAACAAAAGAGAGGGAGTTGGTTATTGTCTGAGGCTGCAAAGAGATCTATCTCTGGAGTGCCCCACCTTGAAAAAATCACTTTCAACACCTGAGGGTCCAGGGACATTCGTGATAGCCCTCAGAAATCCTGCTCAGTGCATCTGCTAGCACATTGTCCTTGCCTGGAAGGTGAACTGCTACAAGAGAGGCTTGCAGGGAATAAGCCAGGGACCACAACTTCATGGCTTCTGTGCACAAGGCTGTGGACCGAATGCCTCCCTGCTTGTTCATGTACCACGTGGTGGTAGTGTTGTCTGTTCTGACTTGAACCACCTTGTTCTGAACTGACTGTGAGAATGCTTTTAGAGCTAGAAAAACTGCCCCAAGCTCTAAAAGAATGATGTGGAGAAGAGATTCTTGGGGGACCACAGACCCTGGGCAGTAAGGGACCCCAGGTGGGCTCCTCAGCCCAGAAGAGAAGCATCCGTGGTAAGGACCACTGAACAAGGCTGAGCAACAAAAGGAACATCTTGCCTTAAATTGTCCTGATCCTGCCACCACTGGAGGGCCTGGATCAAGGTCAGAGTCACTGGAATCAGTTTGGTAAGGGAGTCCTTTCTCTGAGACCAGAAAGCTCTCAGGAGGAACTGAATATCCCTCATCTGGAATCTTGCCCCTTGGACCACTGCTGTTGAAGCTGCCATGCGGCCCAAGAGCTGGAGGAAATGCCTTGCTGGTCGAGATACCTGAAGGCTGAAGGAAGAAGCTAGTTCCATAAGAGCCCTTGCCCTTTCTAGAGAAAGAAAGGCTCTTGCTCTGAGTGTGTCCAGTTCTGCCCCTATAAAGGTAAGGAACTGGACTGGTTCGAGAACTGACTTGGGAAGGTTGAGAAGAAATCCTAGGGAAGTGAGCACTTGTTGGGTTACTTGCAGGTGAGACTTGACTTAGTCTGGAGACTGACCCACTAATAGCCAATCGTCCAGATAAGGGAATATGAAAATCTTTTGCCTTCTTAGAAAGGCAACTACTACTGCCAGGCACTTTGTGAAAACCCTTAGGGCTGAGGTTAGACCAAAGGACATTGCTCTGAACTGATAACGGCCTGAGGGCAACTCGAACCTGAGGTACTTTCCATGGGAGCACCTGATGGGAATGTGAAAGTAGGCATCTTTGAGGTCCAGGGAGGTTAGCCAGTCCCCTGGTCTTAGAGACGGAAGGATTATTCCCAGAGTTATCATCTTGAACTTTGGTTTTAAAAGATGTTTGTTCAGATATCTTAGGTCTAGGATGGGTCGCCACTCCTCTGTCTTTTGGTGGTCAGGAAGTACCTGGAGTACAGTCCTTTGCCCCGGTGTAGGGTAGGTACTCTCTCTATAGCTCAAAGCTAGGAGAGAAGAAACCTCTGCCTCTAGGGCAAGAGTTTCCGTAAGATTTGCAGGTGGAAAAGATCTGGCTCTCATCTTTGGAAATTTTTTGAAACTGAGAACCAGTCCCGGGCTTACTACTTCCAGGACCCACTTGTCTGATGTAACAGACATCCAGTCCTGGACAAAATAAGCCAGCCTGCCCCCTACTGTAATAGGAGAGTCGACCCGGGCAGACCCATCAGGGTGTCTGCTTGGCAGGGGCTTTAGGCTGAGGGGTGGATGCAGGCCTGCTCATCCCTCTTCTGCCTCTCCCTCTGAAGAACCCCCTCTGTGAAAAGGAAGAAGAGGCCTGTGCTTGGTAAAAATGCCTTAGAAAAGGCCTGCCCCTGCCCCTAGACTGCTGCCTCTGAGAAGTTGCCTGCCTTTCCTTGGCCTGAGCACTCCTGCAAGTGGTCCTGTACTTGTCCATTTTCTTCATGCAATTCTCTGTCTGCTCCCCAAACAGAGAATTACCCACTACAGGAAAATCCATAGTCTTAGCCTGGGTGTCATGCGAGAGGCTAGTACATCTGAGCCAAGCCATCCTCTGAAGAGCCACAGATGTTGCCGTGACTCTTGATGACACATCATTAGAGTCCACAGCAGCATGAAACTGAACCTTAGATGCCTCAATCCCATCTGCAGCCACCACCTCCAGCTCCTTGGCTAGCTGGGGGGAGGCCTGTTTAGCCCGTGCCAGTACAGTGTCCCACCTGGACTTCTGGTACCTGGCTGTATAGGACATGTAATTGCCTGCCTGAGTCCCAAAGAAGATGCCATGTACTGCTTCTTTGCCATGGCGTCAATCTTCCTGGAGTCCTTGTCAGGGGTGTGTGAAACCAAGGGAATATTTGCCTTGTCACAGGCAGCAGCCTGCACTACCCCAACATGGCTACATTGCTGATATAAGAACTCCGTGTCTGAGCCTGAGAGTGTATACCTCTTGTCCATTCTTCTATCCACAGGAGGTATAGTGTTAGGAGACTCTAAGATTTTTTTGTGTCTGTTTCCCAAAAGATTTATGGAGGGGAATAGACAGTCTCCTGGACTCTGGGATATCCATCATCTCTACATAATCAGGCTCTTCTTGATCTTCCACAGCCTCCTCTATAGGAAGCTGGAGGGTTTCAGCCACTTTTCTGTAAAACACAAAGTGGGAAGGGGACTCAGAAAGCCTAGGAGGGGAAACATCTGATGGTCTGTCTGGGGAGATGTCCGGTTCCACAGGCACATCCAGACCTTCACTTACATCATAATCCTCAAATTCCCCTTCCTCTTCAAACTCTGGTTCATAAAAAATCTTCAAGAGTATATTCTTGAACCAGGGGAACCAACGGAACCGAACCCCTGCCAGAAGGAGCCGGATTGGTCGGAACCGGATGGAGCAATTCCACAATCCGAATCGCCCTGGCTATCTCTTTGGCAGTCGGAACATGAACCTCTGGATCCGAACCGGTCGATTTATCTTTGCGCTTTCTTTTTGTCGGAACCAATCAATCAGAATTGGCTCTCCTTTGGCCCGAAGAAGTATCGCCCTGGTCAGAGAACACTCCTTCTGGTTTGGTCGAAACCGAACCAGGCTGGCCATCCGGGTCAGCGGACTTCTTGGCCTCCTTTTCCCTCAGTCTACCTAATCTCTTCTCAAGGGTAGATTTAGGAAAATGTTTACATATTTGGTAGTCTGAACTGAGGTGGTCAAACCCCAGACAATAAACACAGGTGGTGTGGGGATCGGCCTTGGCAAAGACCTCCCCACACTCACTGCAGTGTTGAAACCCAGTGGGTCCGTTTTTTTTATTGGGTTTCTCAGACATGGCCAACCTAACAAAACGTACCCTTTATTCGGCAACCGCCAGGCAAGACTCCCTTATCGGTTCCTAACCGTGTCACGGGTGTTGGAAAAAAACGGTTAAAACACGTTTTTTTTAGAATCGATGAGAACCGGTAACCACACACTAAATATAGCAAAATTCACAATCAAATGGTCGGTTCAGCCAAACCGACCGCACTTTTACAAATTCCACACAGGAAAAATAGAACAATTCTTATCAAGTACTCACACCACCACAGACAGAGACTGAACCGACTATGCGGATACTACTTTTTTTCGGTTTAAACCGACGAAAAACTGAAAACTTTAACCGACTTTGAACTGAGCTGAAGGAGAAATCTCCGAGCGACCGTTCAGTGAGGCGGAGTAAAGAATCTGACGGTTTGAGTTCAAAACACTCCAGACAGAGACTTCAACCGAGCTCAAGCTCAGCGTTCCATGCCCTGCATGGAAAGTTAACCCTTAGTTCTCCGGGGCAGTTCAAAGGTTGGGATTCACTGCAATTGTCAGAATACAGCAAGACTTCATGTTGTTTGAATACTGTCTTGCTGAAATTGACAAATCAAATCCCCCCAGGGATAGGTTCAAAGGACAGGAGGTAGCTTAAACTGCAGATATCTGAAGTGCAATTATCTTGTTAGTTTGCTTTGAAGGCAGGAACCAAGATATCCATTTTATAATGCCCTCAGGGAAATCCTTTGATTTGCACCAAGTGTCATGAGGAAAACGACATATGCATTTGTTTGGACCATCGCCCCAGGAAGCCAAGAAATTACATCAAAGAGACTTTTGATGTCTGTGTGAAGCAGATCAGAGACTGGTTCAAGAAGTCCAATATGCATGTGTTGGGGGGTGTCGTCTAAAGAAGCCAGAATTACATAAAAGAGGCTTTGATGTCTGTGAAGCAGATCACAGACCAGTTTTGGCAAGTCACATGAAGAGAGGAGAATTATTTAGATCACCTATCATTTAAAAAAAAAAAATCTTAGTAGGCCATCCTGTGTTATAAAATATAAATTTTAATACACCAAGGCGGAGTTAGGTGACCTCAGAGAGAAGGCCAGCTCAAGACTGCTTTTAAATATACTGAGCAGACCTTACACAGGGACATTAATTTTCTGACTGAGAAAAGAGGAACATTGAAGCACTAAAAGATTAAGAAAGTAAGGACCTTAGATAAGACCAGTCTGAGTGTATGTGTTGTAGGAATTTGCACTTTTAAACCTGTTTTGTTTTTAAGGCTGCATTTGTTGGGATATCTTGTTCTGTATTTAACTGTTGTCCTATTTTACCTATTTTAAAGTAAAGATATACATTTTAAAAACAGAAACTGCCTGGTGTGCCTTGAAACTTCTTTTTATGTAAGTGAAGCTTAGATGGTTATAGTTGACACTGTGCATGGGCTTATTGTGATACCAAACTGGGAAACAGGTCAGAGTTCTCTAGGTCTTACACAGAGTTCTAAGGGTTCATTTTGAAATATCTGGTTAGGTGGCCATAGGCAAAAATATCTGGCTCCTCGAAGACAGAATTACCTGAGCCTGAAAATTGGGTACACTAACAAGAGGGTATCAGTTTGAATCCCTCCAGAACTTGGGACAAAGGTGACTTGAACCCACAAAACAGACAAGAGGGTTACCTTGTTCTATTAAACTGTTCACAATTCTACGCTCAGAGGTTGGCATTTTGGGAGTAGAGGGCTGACCTGCTGAGTGGGGTTTCCGACAGATGCCACTTCTCCGGTCGCCCAAGCTGCAAAAGTGCGAGGCAGTCATGTAAGATCGCTGTTTGGAATGCATGACAGAAATCGCAGGCCTGTGGATCATGGCCATGTCCCGGGCAGTAGCTGCACATGACATACGGGTCGGTGTGAGACATTATTTGCCCACAAGGGCACCGGCAGAATCCGGGCAAGGACTTGTCCTCCATAACAGTCGATACCGCAAATGAATGCAATGAAACTCAAAAGAGTTTAATTTTTGGCAAAATAGCTAAAGGTGAAAGCGCCAGGGCCTACTCAACGTGGAAGCGATAAGGGGGGGGTACCTGAATCTTCCAGCGGAAAGGAAGATATGGTGTCATGGGGCGCAGCCGAGGGATATAACACCCAGGTGGGTGGGAGGAGCCAGCTTTAAGACCTTCCGGCAAGATTTAAAGGGGGAAAGGGACATGCCAACAAGTGTGGATAGAACAACATATCCATGATCCTAGAACTAATGGAACCACAATTTAACACCTAACTCCTTACATCAGTGTAATGAAAGTGATTAAAAAACAAAGAAAGAGAGACAGTCTGGCCCATGGATGCAGCAGTAGAGCTACCATTTGTGATGATGGAGATCCAAGTTCTAAAAGAAGCCTAGGTTGTTGAGGGCCTGCACGAGTGAGAAGGACAGAGCATTCCAAGGATGCTCTCCTTTTCTAGGAGAGATGGCTTGTAGATTCTGCTACCACACTGCCACCTGTGTGAACACAGAAGGAACTGCAGCATGAATCTCCAACAGGAAGGTAGATGTCTGCTGGGTTCTGCAACAGCACGCTGAAGCATGCACACCTGGTGCCTGATTGTGCAATCACTAGCAGGGACAGGGCCAAAAAACACTGAAATGTGCTTTTAGATCCTGCTAGGGTGTGTCCTCAGTGAAGGTAACCTTGCGACCTGGATGTCAGGACCTCATTGGGGGGGGGGGGCAGAGAAAATCAGCCCAGGAACAATTCTGGTTTGAGTGTCAAGTAAGTAAGAGTATGTTGGGTGATGCAAGCTGATGTATGTAACATGCAAGTACTAAAGTCAATACAGAATCAATTTTAAAAGAAAGTGATAAAGTATATTGCTACAGTTAACATGATATTAGTGTAACCACCATTAGAAAAAGTATTCTATATGTTAAAGTGTGTGTAGTATGAAGATGTAAAATGTGTAAATTAAAAAATATTGGGAGTTTGAATATGTTGATATACTTTAGATTGATACATTAAAACATATATGTGACCACGTTATTTACTTATACTGTAAAGTACAGTTACGTAAGAACTTACTGTAACAGCAGATCTTTGAGAGAGGCTCTTGCAGTAGGTAATTACATAAAGGACTGAAGCCGGCAGGCGTCAAGACCTCACGGAAAAATTTCTAGCTAGCAGTCTCTGGCGGGGGACCACCCCCATGTCAGGTGACCGACGTCATGCGACGTCAGTATAAAGGGGTGGTCCCCCACGCCCGCCTTCCAGTTCTTTTCTGCCAAAGGCCAAAAAGGCAAGACGAGAGAGAAGCGGATATTTCCCATCCTGGAAAAGGAGCTGAAAAAGCTAAGGGGGATGGAGGACAGGAAGGTACTACCTACTGCAAGGGCCTCTCTTGAAGATCTGCTGTTACGTTAAGTTCTTACGTAACTGTACTATCTTACTTCGAGAGGGCTCTTGCAGTAGGTAATTACATATAGGACTGAGTCCCAAGCAGTCTGGAACAAAGAGAAGCTCATAGAAGGAGGAAACTACTCATACACAGATCCTCTGGCTGTGAAGATCTTAAGAAAGAAGACCTTGTAGAACAGCCAACCTGAAGCCAGCTCTACGGCAAGAGGCAATGTCCAAACTGTAATGTTTTGTAAAAGTATGGACAGAAGTCCAAGTTGCGGCTGCACAGATATCAGCTGCTGATACCTTCTTGAAACAAGCAGCAGAGGCAGCGACACCCCTAGTGGAGTGACCTCTGACTTGATCTGCCGAGGTCTTGTGATACTCGTCATAACAGAAAGTGATAAAATGAGCCAACCATTTTGAAAGGCATTGCTTAGAAACACATTGCTTTCTCTTTTGTGAGCAAAAGAGACAAACAGTTGATCAGTCTTTCTGAGATCCATTGTCCTGTTTGTGTAGTATCTCAGAATCCGGTGAACATCCAAATTATGTAAGAGGTACTCCCCTTGATTGGAATGTTGCATAAAAAATGCAGGCAGTTCCATGGATTGATTCAGCGTAGATTCCGCTATCACCTTAGGGAGAAACTTAGGGTTGGTACGCAGAGCCACAATTTCCTTATGGAAAATCAAGTATGGGATTTTCCACACTAAGGCCTGAAGCTCAGAAATTCGTCGAGCAGAGGTAATGGCCACTGGGAAGAGAGTCTTCCAGGAAAGGAACTTTAGGTCTGCTGATGCTGCCGGCTCAAAGGGAGGCAGGGTAAGCTTTTCGAGAGTGAAATCCAAGTCCCAAGGAGGGGCAGGTACGCGAATAGGGGGTCTCAGGTGAAGAACCCCTTTAAGGAAGGTCTTAGCGACTTCCAGCTGCACAAAAGACCTGTCCCCAAAAGGAACATGGTAAGCGGAAATGGCCGCCATGAGAACCTTCAAAGAGAAGTGACTGAGACGCAGGTCGAAAAGGTGACGCATGTAATCCAGGAGCCTCCCGACAGGGCAGGAGAAGGGCTCGAAAGCTCTGGAAGAGGCCCAAATGGAGAACCTTTTCCATTTCATGGCATAAGTGAAACGAGTGGAAGGCTTCCTGGCCTCCACTAGAATCTCTGCCACCTGCGACGAAACCCGGAACTGGGTCTGAATTACGTCTGCAGGAGCCACGCATGCAGCTGAAGGGATTTGAGTCCTGGATGGACCAGGGTCCCCTGATCCTGGGTCAACAAGAGCTGTGATAGAGGAAGAGGAAGTGGAGGTTCCTCTGAATACTGTTGCAAAAGAGAGAACCAAACTTGCCTGGGCCAGAATGGAGCGATGAGGATCATGAAAGCTCCTTCTGAGCAAAGTTTGTTTAAGACCCTCGGAATCAACGGGATCAGAGGGAAGGCATAGATGAATCTTCCCTTCCAGTTTAGAGACAGAGCGTCTCTCCAAAACACTCCACACCCTGGAGCGACCGAGCAGAAGACGGGATGTTGAGAGGAGAGGCAAACAGATCTACCTGAGGGGTTTCCCAGCATAGAAAGACATTGTCTACTACCCCTGATCCAGTTCCCATTTGTGAGCTTGGGTGAGGTGGTCTGCCAACGTGTTCTCGACCCCCGGAACGTGAACCGCCGTGAGGTGAAGGTTGTGAAGTACTGCCCAATCCCAAACCTGCATCGCTTCCCTGCAAAGAGGGTAGGATTGAGTTCCTCCCCATTTGTTGATGTACCACACTATGCACATGTTGTCGGTCTGGACAGCCAGATGACCGGGAAGCAGATACAGATGCAGAGCTTGCAAGGCAGACAGCATGGTCCGTAGCTCGAGCACATTTATGTGGAGAGTCTGCTCGAGTCTGGACCAAGAGCCCTGGGTCCGCTGAGATCCCAAATGGGCTCCTCAACCCTCGCCTGAGGCGTCTGTTGTCACAGTTTGGGAGGGGGGAGAAAGACAGAAGGGAACTCCCCAGCAAAGGTTCTCCTGAACCATCCACCATTGCAAGTCCCAAACCATCAGACAGGAGACCAAGATCTCCCGATCTAGGTTGTCCACCAATTGATCCCACTGAGAAATTCTCATGTGGAGCCAAGCGCGAGGCACCGTCTGGATGGCAGCCACCATGAGCCTGAGTAGGCGAAGGACTGACCTGGCAGAGACCCGTCTGCAGGTGGACAACAGGCTGGCCTGAGCTTGAAGGGTGGCCACCCTGTCAAAAGGCAGGAAGGCCATACTGGAGGTCATGTCCAGGATCACCCCGATAAATTGGAGTCTTTGGGATGGGATCAAATGGGACTTGGCCTGGTTAATGGTATTACCCAGGCTGGTGAAAACCTGCAGGGTAAGGGAAAGGGAGCGCAGGAGGTCCTCCCTGGACAGGGCCACCAGGAGCCAGTCGTCCAGGTATAGGAAAACCTGAACCCCCTGGGTACACAGGTGGGCCGCTACCATAGAAAGGCATTTGGTAAATACTCGAGGAGCTGAGGAGAGACCAAGTGGGAGGGCCTTGAACTGGTAGTGGTCTCCCTGAAAAGAAAACGGAAGGTATTTGCGTTGGGATGGGTGGATAGGGACATGCAGGTAGGCATCCTGCATGTCCAGAGTGCACAGCCACTGTGCCAGCCAAAGGGGGGCAGAAGACCCTGCAGAGAGAGCATCTGAACCTCTTGTACTCCACAAACAGGTTCAGGGAGATAAGGTCTGGGATTGGCCTCATGTCGCCGGATTTCTTCGGAACCAGGAAGAAATGGGAATAGTAACCCGTCCCCTGGCGATAGGGAAGAACGGGTTCTATTGCTGCCTTCAGAGGAAGGGCAGAGATTTCTTCCCGAACCAGAAGAAGGTGTTCTGGGGAGTAAGATGACCTTGGAGGGGGTTTTCTGGGAGGTTTCTGAAGAAACTCTATTGAGCATCCTTCCGCTATCAGCTGGAGCACCCAAATGTCTGAAGTGATCCTCTCCCAATCTGGCAGATGCAGGGAGAACCTCCCTCCTACCAGTTCCTCTGGGAGGCCCAGAGGCTGTGGGAGAGGAAAGGAGTCAGGAGGTGTGAGGCAGTGCCGCGGCTGGAGCTCCCGCTGCTCGTTTGGGCGGGGCGGGGCGCTTCACAGCCGGAGGGGCCCGTTTGTTGGCCCGCTTCCCTTGGGGTTTTGCCTTGGCCCATGCATGCTTGCGAAAGGGATGGCACTGAGGCTGAGGGGCTCTGTACAAGGAGTCAACTTCCTTGAGAGCAGTGACATCACCACCGAACAGCACCGAACCCCTGAAGGGTGCATCCTGAATAGCGGACTGCACTTCAAGGACCAAACCTGACACTCGTGGCCAGGCATGATGCCACAAACCTACTGTGAACACCAAGCTCCTTCCAGCAGCATCCACTGCATCGTAAGTAGCGCACAGCATGTGCCTACTGGCCGAACCAGCAGAACGGACCAGGTCTGCCACTTCCTGTTTGGTCTGCAACTCAGAAAGGGAGTCCAATTTAGCTTCCACCTCGCTAAGGATGGCCATCTGGTAATCCACCATGTGAGCGACGTAGTTCATGGCCCTAATACCCAGAGTGGAAGAAGCGAAGACCTTCTTCCTATACTGGTCCAGAAGGCGGGACTCCTTATCGGGTGGAGATGAGCTCAAATGCTTTGGGCTGGCTGTATGGCCATGGTTGGCGCTGATCACGACCGAGTTAGCCTTGGGGTGTGAGGTAAGAAACTCAACACCCTCCGGAGCCTGATAAAGCCTGTCCGTCTTCCTCGGAAGGGGGGCTATGGTGGATGGTTGTTTCCAGATGGTGGAAACAAGGTCCGCGTGAGGCTCAGTCCAGGGTGGAACCAAGGCAGGAGCAACCTCAGGCAGATCCAGATGTGCAGCCAGCTTCTGCCACTGTGGATCTGACTCCAAAGACTTCCACTGATGCAACGACTGGATCTTGCGTAGCAACTCCTTGAAGGAAGGATCCTCCGGAGGACACTTCGGAGGAGTCCTAGGCTGGGGCTTGTCTGGAGTTCGTGGCTCATCATCGAAGTCGGAACGTCCCTTGGAATTGTCCAAGGAAGATGAAGGAGACGAAGATCACTCCCAGCTCGGGGGAGGAACAGACCCCTTGGGGAGCTCCTGGGGTAACATGCCACCCCCTGTCGTGGAACCAGAGGGGACACCTCGAGTAACAGGAGGTGGGAAGGGGGGCTCTCGCCCTCGATGACAGAGGTCTGGGACGGGTTCCGATGTCGGAAGGCGGCTCTCCACTTCCTTGGTGAGCTGAGCCTTTTCCTCAGCCCACCAGGAAGCCAGAGTCTCCCTCAGGTCCACCGGCGGCTGGGGGGGCAGTGGAGGAGCAGGATACAGATATTGAGGATATCCGTATGGCAAGTATCCACGGGTACTGAGGCGCCGGATACTGTGGCGCCTGGTACTGCGGCGTCAGATACTACGGACCCGGGTAAGACGGCATCAGATAAGACAGCATATACCCGGGCACCAGGGGCTCCAACGGAGCGGAAGGCCCTGGAAATGTCCCCGCAGGCAGGCCAGGAATAGGAGGCCCGGCAGGCGTCAGGTCCGGCATAGGGACAGCATCCAGGAGAGGAATGTCGCCCAGCGTCGGCAAGGCCGGCGTTGGTGCCAGCATCCGAGGGACCAACATCAGGTCAACTGGCCCAAGGGGAGGGAGACCTGATGGAAGCATGCCTGCATCCTCTGTATCGCCCGGGGAAGGAGGATTAAAATCCCCGGGGTCTAACTGAGGAGGCGCTGGGGCCTCGGAAGGCAGCGGCGAACGCCGCGGAGAACCAGGAACAGCAGACTGGATGACAGGGTCCGGCGTCAGCTCCAACGCCGTGCGACCATTGGACAGGCCAACAGCCACCTTACCGGTGGGGTCCGGGCAGACACTGGAGGAGCCGTTGTCCGACTTAGCAGAACCAGCGCCGAGGAAGGCCATGAAGGAGGTGTAGCCTTGTCAGGCGGCTGAGAGACCGTGTGATGCCCCGAAGGGTCGAGCAACTTAGCAGCGGTCTTCTCTGGGCAGCCATCAGAGGAGCTGATGTCCGGCTTACCAGAGCCACTCACACCGGAAGGCTGCATAGCGTCGGCCTTGCTGGGAATGGAAGCCTCCTTTAACCCGGAGGCTCCCGAAGGGCCAGAGCACAAGCCAGATGGGAGGGTTGACGCCGCCTTGACACCTCCAAGACAGCCGTCGCGGAACGCTCCCCTGGTGGAGGGACGTTACCTTTAGCACGGTGACTCCAGCCGAAGTCGCGGTGGCCGAGGAAGAGGAGTCCCGGTCCTGGTGTTTCTCCTTGTCCTTCTTTTTACGATGACTCTCAGGTGAAGTTGAGGCCTGACGAAGCTTCTTCAGCTCCTTTTCCATGGAGGTTATTTTCTTCTTAAGTACATGGGCCTCCAAGTACTGCTGCCTCTGTCTACGGGTGGCCGCGTTGAATTTCAGGCAATGCTGGCACTTCTCCACAGGGTGATCCGGGCCCACACAGAAGAGGCACTGGGAGTGTCCGTCCTTGTGCGGATGTTGGTCACTGCAGGAGTCGCACTTGTTCTTGTGATCGGAGGGAGCCGGGAACGACATACATTGCACAAAACCTGACAAAAGTTCGAAGAAATCAAAGAAAAAACGGCGGTAAGACTACCGACGAACGACTGATGAAGCAATGGAACTTAACCGCGAGGCGCCTTCACAAGCTAATAGCAGGAAAGAACTGGAAGGCGGGCGTGGGGGACCGCCCCTTTATACTGACGTCGCATGACGTTGGTCACCTGACGTAGGGGCGGTCCCCCACCAGAGACCGCTAGCTAGAAATTTTTCTGTGAGGTCCTGACACCTGCCGGCTTCAGTCCTATATGTAATTACCTACTGCAAGAGCCCTCTCGAAGTAAGATCTGTAGTTCTATTACAAATATTATGTACACATCTGCATTCATGCAGTCTTTCATTAAACATGCTTAGCCACCGGAACAATCTTCAAGCTCAACTCCTCCTCCTAACACCCAATCATGTTGTCCTCCATCTGAGCCACCACTGCTTTCAGGTCTGCACACTGGAAACAAGTACCAAAAGCATGCCTAAGGGAGGCTGGGTGGATCACCTGGATGTAAACCAAATACTAGTAATGGAAAGAACAGTTACAGTTACACTAGATCTTCCAAGAGAATCTCCACCATTAGGCTACACCTTTGGAACTGCAAGTCACTGGTGTCCAGTCCACTTGGAAACTTTTGCTAGCTGGGGCCCACCCACAATGACATGCAATGTCGGGGTCTATGTAATCGGGGGTGGCCTCATTGCTCCTCAGTTCCCCACCAGAGATCAGCTTGTAGGGCCTCTTACCATAAGGAAAGAGGAGACCAGATCAGTGCCAGGCACACAAGGACAGGCATGGGACTGGAAATAGAGAATACATAAGGCACCCCCAAACAAAGCAGTGAATGAAACCGGCCAGATTATACTTCAATAAGGGGAAAAGAGGGTGAATGTGCTGTGGCCCAATGAAGGAGAATCTCTGGAAGCTCTACTATTACAGTAAGTAATTGTTCTATCTTCATCGATGATATCTTCTCCATGGGGCCACACCTTTGAAATGATTTCCAAGATGTATACAAGGTACCCAGGGAGGACAGTGAAGTCTGATATGCAATCAGGACAGAAAGTCTTGCAATCCTGCAAGACCAAAACCAGCACATCAACAAGGGATGGTGTCTGGATAGCAATGCATAGAAAAGGTATAAAAAGTGATCTACGGGACAGCAGTGCACCTGTCAGGTGCAGGAATTACCATACCAGTTGGTAGAGAGGCCACGTACTGTACCAGGAAGTTCCTTACCAACCTTTCGATAAAATTTAATACAGTTTGCCAGTCCTTTGGACAAGTATTGTTCACATATAAGGTTGCCCTGTTTCACAGGGGCAAGAAACAGTAAACAAAAGGCTGAGAAAACTTTCTACAGTCCTTAGTGCAACAAAAATGCAGTTTTATGTACATCAATTGTATGGGCAATGCCTCCCTCTGGTTAGTACGCCCTGGATAATACACAAGTAGATTCAGATGATACCTTAGGTAAGGTCATAGCCAAAGACATTTTTCAGATATTTTCAGATATTATGTGATACTTCTGAAGAGATTCTCTCTGGTGGCCCTACTGTGTAACTGCAGACAGGCAGGGAACTTCTCTAGCAATATCACAGAACTTTCAGGAAATATCTGACCATGTCTTTGGCTGCAACTGTAGAAAACGAGGATTGGACAGCACAGACACCCTGTCCCTAAGGAAAACCCAAGACACAGGCTCGTGCATCAGAGCCTGAAAAGAACAGTTGCGTACTTACCATAACCGTATATCTTCAAGAGAATCTCTTTCATCAGGCCACACCTTTGGAACTATACCCCCGTCAGTGCTAGGACCAAACAGAAACTTTTGCAAGCCAGGGGCTGCCCACGACAACATAATTCGTGAGCATTTATTTAAACATGGGCGTCACCATCTCCCCTCATTTCCTCACTGGAGATTATGCTCAGAGGACCTCTCTCTGGGGAACCAGCAAATAAGGACAATACCCAGCACACCAGGCCACAACGGATGCTGGAAAAGACAGTGATGGAATGACTCGATGCAGGAAATCTGGTATCCTACACCTGAAGGAGGAAGGATGGTGAGTTGGCATGGCCTGATTAAAGATATTCTCTCGAAGATCTACTATTAAAGTAAGTACATAACTGTTCTATCTTCTTCGAGGATATCTCTTTCATCAGGGCAGACCTTTGGAACAAATCCCAAGTAGTACCAGTAAGTTACAGTCTGGGTGGATGGAAGTATACAGGTTCATGAAAGCAGACCCTGTAAGACAGCAAGGCCAAAACTTGCTCATCTACAGGACACAATATCCAGACTGTAATGTTAAGTAAAGGTGTGGATAGTGCTCCATGTGGCAGCTGCACAGATTTCAGCGGCTGAAACACTGCAGAAACAAGCAACAGATGTGGCCATTCCCCTTGTAGCATGACTACAAATCACACCAGGAAGTTCCTTATTGTACTTCCTATAACACAACATAATACAAAGTGCCAACCATTTGGACAGGCACTGTTTAAGACACCGGGGTATCCTCTTTTCCAGAGCAAAAGAAACAAAAAGCTGAGAGGACTTGGTGCAGTTCACATAACATCCAAGGATTCTATGGACAGCCAAAGTATGGAGTGATGCTTGCCCTGGATTGGCATACTCTGGGTGGTACACTGGAAGGAGGATGGTTTAATTCAAAGTAAATTCAGACACCACCTTTGGCAAAAACTTAAGATTTTATTTATTTTTATTTATCAAGTCTAGGATTACAAATACCTTTGAGCCTTGGCTCTTTTACAAAGGTTCCACGTCAGAGAAATACAAATTATGGGGAACACCAAGACAGAAATTACAACAATGTGGACATTGCAAACAGAGTACAGATTAATACAATTCAAGGGTAGCATTGTAACAAGTCAGTCAGCGGCATTTGTCAGAGAAAATAGACAACAGATAAGTGCCAGAGTCATAGGGAGAGGGAAGTGGGGGGGGGGGAAGAGAAGGAATGTAGGAAGGGTGGGGAGAGGGTGAAAAATGCAGCATTAGGTATACCAAGATGTGAGGGTAGAATCCAGTGAGGAGGGGAGGGGAGGACCACTAGAGCAGGAAGGGAAGTGGAGAAACAAGGTTAAGTTGGGCAGTCACAGGAGCTGTTGGTAGTGAGATAGTCCTGGAGTCCAGTTTTAAACATACCAATTGTTGGGGCAGAGGAGATGGTGGGGCTGAGGCCGCTGAACCAGAGTGGCACTCAATAAGCAAAAGAGCATTGTCGCTGTGAAGTGTGACAGTGGGGGACTTTCAGTAGCTGTAGTGTGGATCTCCTTAGGCAGAATTTGTTAATTCGGTAACAGAGTTGAGATCCCAGAAGGTGCAAGGCCAAAGGTAGATTTTTTTTGCCATGGAGCAGGTGAGAAACTTTATGCGGTTTGATAGTTGGAGCCAGCCAGTCTGAATGTACAGGTCACGTGTGGGTGAGACAGTGAGCACCAGTGATGAGCCGACATGCCTTATTTAAGGCAGTTGAGAGGCATCTAAGGGTTGTGGTTGTGGCCGAGCCATAAATGATGAGACCATAGTCTATTACAGAGATCACAGAGCTCAGGACTGCAACCTTCAAAGCTTCTGGCGTGAGGTGTGGTCTGTGTTTGTAGAAGAGACCAAGCGTGTATTAGCAGCTCTAGCTGCATTATCTACATGAAGTCCATAGAGAGATTGAGTCAAGCTGTATCCCTAAGTATCTGAAGGACCCCACCTGATCTAGAGTGTTCCCTGGGTGGTGGAGATAGCCAAATGGTGTAGCTTGTGTGGGTTATGAGAGCTGCAGAAGAGCATAGATTTGGTTTTCTTGTCATTGAGGACCAGTTTATGATTAAGAAACCATGCCTCTACAGAACTGAAATTAAGTTGAAGCTTGTGTTGAAGAGTTGCTGGATTTTTGTGAGTGGAGAATACGACAGCATCATCGGCACATAGTATGATCTGCTCAGAGCAGTGGTAAGGGAGAGAGTTTAAGAAAAGGATAAAAAGGAGGGGGCCCAGTATGGATCCCTGTGGGACACCCGAGCGAACAGGCAGGGTGTCAGAAAGAGGGTCCGCAATTTTTACTCTTTGCGACCGGTTTTCTAAGTAGCTTTTAAACCAGAGAGAAGAGTCAGGTGATAGCCCGCATTCAGTAGTTAGTGCATTAGTAGTCCATGGTGTACTGTATCGGCGCCTTGGAGAGGTCGACTGAAACGGCCCCTGTGAGAAGGCCATTGTCAAGGGATTTGTGCAAAGCTCCAGTGAACCTCAGGAAGGGCTGTGGTGGTGCTGTGACCTTTCCGGAAGCCGTGTTGTTGTGGACAAGGTATATTGTATTTATCCAAGTGGTCGGTAAGTTGATCAGCCACGATGCGCACCGAGTGCCTTACAGAGTGGGGACAGTATGGAGATAGAGCTATAATTTGAGTGATTCGCCTTATCCCCACTTTTATGGACTGGTGTCACGGTGGCTGTTTCACAGGCCCAGGAATTTTCCACAGCTGAGAGAGAGGTTTAGGATTTTGTTAATGGATGAATTACCTCATTGAAGGTGAGCAACAGAAACTTAAGGTCCAGGGTGTCGCTACTAGATCTAGATTTAGAGACAGCTGCAGTAATATAGCGGCTAGCTTCATTCAGCCTTACCTCCCATGTTAAAGATGTTTGTGATCACCTTGGGGTCGAGGTTGAGGATCCATCAACCATTAACATGGCCGGAGAGGTTTTTGGCTGCTTCACTGTGACATCCTTGATACTGTCCCAGAAAGCACGCCCATTTCCCCATGTATTGGTGAGAGCATCTTTGTAATAGGTGGATTTCATTAGCTGCATGGCTTTTATGCAGGTATTTCGTGCTTGTTTGTAATTTTGGATGTCCAGTTGTTTGCCAGTGGCCCTGGCAACTGCCCAGAGGTGATCCCTTAGTTTCAGCTGTGAGAGAAGAGCCGCGGTGACCCATGGGTTAGAGAGAGATTTTGTTTTGCGCCTTTTAGCAGGGGCAAAGAGGTTGCAGGCTTCGTTGAAAATTGAGATGAAGTGATCAAGAGCCAAGTTAACATCTGTTGCTTCATAGATTGGTAGCCAGTCTTGTAGAAGCAGGTGTTGTTTGAGATGTGGAAGTTTTCCATGAGGAAGGACTCTGCTAGCGATAATTTTGGGAGGGGGCTTAAGGAATTTGTTAGACCATGCACACATGACTGGGGAGTGGTCACTGAGTGAGTCTGGGAGAATGGTCTATTCTGGCTTACTGCTCTTTAACTTGAAACAGCAACTCATCTGTTTCTATCTGGAGCACGTATGATTTTGTATATTATTCTGTGTTCTGCAGAACTGTTTTTGGTTCAGGTGTTTACCTATGCTAGTCTCTCCAGAGATACTTTTCTCCACACTCCACTTTTTCTGGTAATGCTTCAAATCCATCTATTGGAAAATAATGAAGGACAGTGGTATAAGAGGAGTAGCAAGAGTCCAATATCCTGCCCCCGATGAAGTTCCAGTTAGCAATACATTGGGTGTATTGGGATTCGGTGACTATTTTCCTACTCCCTTGCTTTTACCAATACATCCTGCATTAGCATTCAAACTGCTTGTATATTATTTTTAAGAGAAGTTGTGACTTTTCCATTGTGTGGTTGGATTTGCTTGTGGTCTGCTATATGGGACTGGCTGGCTGCCTCCCTACCACCTTCTGGTCTGGCACCAGAGTTCATGAATACTTCCTGTGCTCTACACTCTGTGTAGCCTGGAAGGCCAGTAGGCTTTGCAGGTGCTGTCTGGTTATACCAGCATATATCATTGCTGTCCTACTATGAGGTTATCACAGATCTGCAGTCCTTGGAGGACTGCCATAGACTGCTATGTACCTTGGTCACCCACTCTACGTGGAATTAGCAATGCACTGCTCCTGAGCTGGCATCCGAATGGATGCCCAGTGTCCTGTACAACTGTGCCACCATTGCCATCCCGTAATCCAGAGTGGCGCTATGCACCAGCAGCCCACAGAGAAAAGGAGCTATGGATGCCATCCATCGCAAGGTAGCATAGGAGTGTGTAAAGGTCAGCTTGGCTAACCAGCTGGTATGATTATGACTAGTAAAAACAGAAGATAGTGATGGATAGGTATCACTTTAGCAGCTACCAAGTGGTCAGTGTCCTCTGTCTAAGTCTAGCCAGGCTACCATGGATATAGTATATGGGAGAGGGCTATTGTATGGAATTCAGTGAATTCCTTGAATTGTTTTACCCTAGTAGTGATGTCAAACTACTGCTGTACCATCTTAAGTACGTCAGTACTAGGCTATAACTACATAGAATGCCCTTGTGTTCAACTCTCCCTGTCATCTGCGGCAATCACTTTTTTTTTGTCAGTTTCTTATGTTAATTGTAAGCACAAAAATCAAGGATTGACAATGGCTTTCACAGTCTTATCAAAACCTAATTTTAGGTATCTTTATTGTGTCAATAGAAGAGTGATCTCTGCCACAAGAAAATGTGCTGTTTACTTTTTCAAATTATTGTTCCTGTTCTGTTCTAATTTCTGGCAGTCATTTGAAACTGCCCATCATGTAGATTGATGTCTGCTCATTACTGTTCAACTTTGGGCACTCTAGTCTTAAAATGATTAAGTAATCCAAAATGGCACATGTAATTTGAATTTGTACACTCTTCGCTGTTGGTCAGAGTAGCCCATATACTATACAAGACAATAGATGAGCAACAGTGAACAACAACGCTGAGTCTTTTTCTTGAAGTTATCATGACAACTGTAGACCTCTTGAGCTTTGCTCTTGAGGTCTAGTGGTTGTCATGGCAATCTCTTAAAGCAAACACAGCCTTGCTGCTCACTGTTGCCCATTCATTATCCTCTATATTATAATCCTGTGGGATATTCTGTGCAAGTATATCTATTTTTATCCTTGATGGAATGTGTTATTATATTATTAATGTCGAATTAACAGTAGTTTGTACTTCTAAGTTTGGAATATCTTCTTTCATTTGCGTTGCGGCATCTAAGAAACTTCAGAGAACCAGTGTGTCCTTAAGTGTCCATCAATCATCTGCTAATGCCAATGGGCTGAGCAGCAGTGTTTCAACAAGTACCACTGAAGGAGAAGGCAGAGGAAGGTCAAGTAGTGGTATTCAATTTTTTTTGTTTAACAAGACATAATGTTATACTGTAGGAAACAAGTCAATGTGACACAGCACACAACAAGACTTGAGGATGTTGGGTTGTGTAGGGAGGGGTTTTGACAGTTGAACAATCAATGTGCTTCTGTCACTGTACACACACTGGTGAGGCACCATTTAGTTAGTTAGTTAGTTTTGTTTTTGACCGGTAAAGAAGGACTAGGTAATTCTACTTATTTTCAGCCTCATTGGGGTTACAGTGAAATTTAACTACCTCCAGAATTACCACCTGGTAAACAACTAACAGAATAGGCAGACAGGACCTCAATTTAACATCTCATGCAAAAGATGGCACCGCAGGAGAGCAGCACCTCCTTCATGCTGCTTTGCAGTGCCAGTATTGGGATTTTACCCCAGGGTCCAGGTGTGAAGCTAGAACTCACAACCTTTTGATCTTCCAACCTCACACATGAGAGTGCAACCTGATGAGCCCCTGATCTGGAGTCTGTGCCCATTTCTGGAGTGCTCACTTGAGGAACTACATCAAAAGACTAGAGCTGGTCCAGTGAAAGGGTCACCAAGAGGATCCAGGATCAGCAGGGCAGATCCTATGAGGAACGTCTGAAAGCCTTACAATGGATTCACTGGAGGCCAGGAGGGAGAAGGGGAACATGACTGAAATATATGCATTTCTCAGGGGCTTGAACAAGGTAAATAGTGAGGATCAGTAGCACATTATAATAGTGACTCCAATTGAGTGACTCTATTGAGCAACTCAATTGAACCACATGTGATGTGGGCTACCCTGAAAGGGCAGCAAGGTGCGGTTATATTGCTGAGGTAGGGGACAAATCAGCCAAGAAGTAAGATGGCAAATAAATGGAAGAGGAGGGTCCAGGGAGCAGAAGGTATGTGTGGTGTAGCTTGGCAGTGTGTCACTGAGCTGCTGTCCTGGTGTGGTGGTGAGGGTGGCGGGCTGTAATGAGGGGGATTCAGGATTCAGGGCTGGGTAAGGGATGCTATTTTTTTCTTTTGCTCTGTGCAGGACTTAATTTTTATTTGTGTTCCCAGTTTCTCCTCCTCCTACTCGACATGCACCCACCTGGAGCTGAGAATCCAGCATAGATGTATTTTTGTTTCTTGGTCACTGTTGAGAGGTTCATCAAGGAGTATACATCACCATTTTGCTTTTCAGTGATGTGCACTAGCTGTAACAGCCATGAGGATCTATTTGTAAGAACTAGGGATGCAGTCACTAGGAGGCATGACTGGAGGTTGTTGTGAGGGAAAATTCAGAAGAAACTTGAGGATGGTGGAATTAAAAGGCTTTGGCTGTGGTTCAGAAGGGCAGTGGGCTACAACCCCCTCACCACTGTGCATGTCCAAGTATCCCTTGGACACTTGGAATGCCTACTTGCTAATTTCCTCCCCTGCTCCACCTATGGCACCTCTCTCTCCTTAAGGTTTGGCCTTCTTCTGTAAGGTACCTTGGGCCCTGTGACCTTGTCCTTGTGACACCTCGAAGGGGTTGGAAGTTGAAACACTTTCATCAGGGTTCCCAGGTCTCTATGGCACCCCTACAGGGTGACAATCACCAAATCATGGACAGAGAAAGCTTAAGCCAAAGTACACAATTGCATAAGCAACACGTACTCCTCTGCCTTTAATCAACCCTAAACCTACTTGTAAGAGCCTGGTGACCCTATAAATTAAAAGTATTTGCCTGTGGTTCAGAGGGGCAGTGGGTGAGACATGCCATGCCCCCCCATCACGTGGTAAAAAACAGTGTATGTCCAAGTCTCCCTTGGACACCCTGCATTTTTGGTTGCACCCCCCCAAGGCACCTCCCTCTTCATGAGGTCATGCCTTTGGTCCTTGGGTCTTGTCTCTGCAACACCTTCATCAGGGTCCCTGTGTCATTATGGCGCCCAACAGGATGGTGGTTCCCTTAGCAGGGACAGAGAGACTGTAACCAAAGTATACACTTGCACAAGCACCACATACTACTCAGTCTTCAATCAATCCTAAACTATACCCATAAGAGCCCAATGACCCTATGAACTATTCAAGAGGTTGCTGGAAAAAGTAGTGTGACACTGGGGGAAGTTACCATTAATGAGCTTAAACATGCTGGGATAGGGCAAGGGGACTCATAGTCCCCAAGGGGGTCACCAAGGGTTCAAGTGGTAAGGTAGCAGGGGTAGGATACAGCCCACCAGGGCATTAGGTTAGTGGGTTGAGGTGGTATACTAAAGGCAGATGCTGTGGACCTTCAGTTTCCTTCAGCAATCAAATTTTACGTTTCTATGTAAATGT
Organism: Neoceratodus forsteri; assembly: GCA_016271365.2. NCBI lineage: Eukaryota > Metazoa > Chordata > Ceratodontiformes > Ceratodontidae > Neoceratodus > Neoceratodus forsteri. The sequence continues at coordinate 351,879,977 of JADMNL010000022.1, forward strand.
CTGAACTGGCTATGTAAAACTACGTAGAAACAGCTGTATTAACTCAAACAGGTATGACAGCTCGGTGCTACAAATGGGCCAGTTAATTGTTCACACTATGTACAGTGGTGCAAATCAAGAATAAGATACTGTATGCTCTGGCCCATCAGGGCAGAGGTATTGTTACCACTTGCAATACTGGCAACCTGAGTTTGGAATGAGTTAGACCTGCTGGGGACCAGCCAAGGGGAGGAATATTAAGCAACACAGAGGATGCTGTCATCCTCTGGGGAAAGAGGGCTGCTATAATACTGCCATCTGGGTGACAACAGGTGTCAATGCAGTCAGGAAGCAAGTTGGAAGGGGGATGTTGCTTGAAACTTGTAAAAGCATGCTTGCGTCAATCCACTAGGGCCTCGTTGCATGCCACCATCCCATGAGCAGGGCTACAGGGAAAAAATGCTTGAGTACCATAACCCTGGTACACTTGGACCCTGACTATGGCAACTGTTTGTGGCAGGGGCATCCCATGAACCTCTGTAACATGCACCCCAGGAACCTCTGTGACACTGGAGGAGGCAGAGAGATGGTTCCAGCAGTGGCTGGAACATGTCACAATGGGTTAAGCTCATGGTTGGGTTCATCAGGAATGAACTCATGCCAGAACTAGAAAATGTAAATTACTAAAAACAAATGAACAGAAATACAACTTCCATACATATGACTATGTTTTGCATGCTGTTCCCTACAATTATCCCTTATGATTTATTCCTTACACCTCATGTGATATTCTTTGTCTTTATTTTTTTTTTCAGATACTGAACCTCAACCACACCCATCAACACAGACATCAGTAAGACCAACCAAGGCAACAAGCACATGGGTAGCCAGCTGACTGACACAGCTGAAGAAACTGATAGACCACAGGAAAGCAAGGGAGGATGTGAGTCACCTGAAGTATTTTGAGAGAAGCATTCCATCTGGTGTTCTGGACTGTGTTATGGTACTGAAAAGCATGACCAGGATGCAGAAGGCGATGATGAACTTGCAATTTTAGTTGGTAAAGGACAACAGTTTTAAGGTGGAATACCAGCTAGAAAATGTAGTGCAGTAGATGTCATGTTACACTGCTCAGCTGGTTGCATTAAGTACTCAGGTGGCAGCACTGACTGCTGCCATGCAGACAGGGAAACTACCTGCAACAGGTTGAAAGAAGCATTGTCACAGGAGTACTGTCCAGGAGGGAGGGATGGAGGGCATCTGTCTGTGATGGCTAGCAACTTTCAATAATTACTGTCACTTGTAAATAGTTCTTGTTTTGTCTGCTTTGCCTATGTCATGTTGTTTGCTTGATTACTTTTTATATTAAATATTCACTACTACATTCTCAGTCAGAGCCCAGTGCTTTGTTGTGGTTCATGTGGTGTCAAAGGTGAACATGAGTGTCATGGTTAGACAGCATTAGTAGAATATGTTCTTCATGCTTTCTGAGCAAAGAGATACATAGGGTTGATAGCAGAGACCTGTTCAACAGGAATGAACAAGGTTAGATCATGAGGTGGTGGTGGTGGTGGTGGTGGAGACACAAATCAGGAAGTTATTCTTTATTGAAAGAGTGGTGGAGCACTGGAATAGGCTGCTCAAGGGACTGGTGGAAACAGGGATGAGCAATGGTCTGAAGGTAGGGCGTGATAAATATAGTTTGTTTTAAGTGACAAGGGAGGCAGTGAAGGAGGATGGTTAGTTCAGTAAGTTGTTAGGCCTACAGAACTTTACACGAATAATAGTCTAGACAATACTAAGCTGACTGAATGGAATAGGACTCCTTTTCTATTGGCACTTTCTATGTATCTTTTTTTTCTATTCCTCTTCCTGAAGCAGCACCGATCTGCTCCTTTACCCAGCAACCTCACAGCCCCACCCATGTCTTCACTGCCTCTTTCCTTTCCCCCTCTCAATTTGGACATTCCCCTCAAGGTGGGGCAGTGGGGAAAGAGCCAGGGTGGTCAGGGAACACACAGTTCCAGGGCAGGGGATAAGCAGAAAGTTGGTGTTGAGGGTGAGATTGAAGTGTAAGGGTAAAGACATATCCTGTGGCATAGCTGGCTTTTTTTTTCTCCAACATTTTCCTCCAACACCCTTGGAGATTATGTGCAGGCTGTGGACAGGCATACACATGCAGATGTATAGAAACATATGGATCCAGCCAGTCACAGTCACACCCACTCTGACAGTGCACTGTCATCCATAGTCACCCAGTTGATGGCTGTGTAAGGACAGTGATGGCCCTCCCTTCCAGAGGGGGAGAATGTCCTATGGGATGCTGGATCCTTCTCCCTCTGCACTTACCATGAGTTAAGTGCTTACAGATACGCAATTGTCCCTCTGTCTTCATTGCATTACTCTCGCTCAGGAATCAGTGAAGCACACTCGATTCTGAAATGTTCCCCCTTCCCAGTGCTGCACATATCTCTGATTCATTCTAGCCACTTCCTGTTGGTATCAAAGATTTCCCCACCACTCTGTGTAGTCCTTGTAGACCTGGACACCTCATATACCCCCATGCATGCCATTATATACATTACTGCAGCATAAGGAACATCCGTATTTACTTACACTTGTTACTATGTGCTTAGGAACCGTTATCCAGTGTGATTATTTTGGTAGTGTTTATGCACCATCTACAGCTTTTAGTCAAGCTGCAGTGAGCATCATGTTTTATAACTCACTGTATTGTTACCCAAAAGTAGCCTTAGTCAGCGAACTCTTATCACTGTGTACGTGCAAAACAAGAAATGATCTATCTTAGGTGATAGCTGCCCACCACTGTCCACCAAAGGAATAGATGCTCAGGCCAAAACGCTGAAACAAGGAGTCAGCGATAAGTTGAAGAAGGAGGTGGAGAAACAGATGCTCCTTCAGGGCATGGTTAATGCTGCGGCCAAGGTGGTCACCAAGACCATAGTCAGAGAGGCACCAGGCCCAAATGCCTTACAGTCTGTGCAAGCCATCCAAAACATTGTGGAAAAAATAGGCTGCATAGCTCCTTGCGACAACCTTAGCTGTCACCTGGAAATGGTGCAGAACCACTAACAAATGTTCAGCCTCATGGCCAAATACCAAATACAGGTTTTAAAGTAAACCTTGGACCCCATGTTGTTGGCGAAGTTGCCGGAAGGCATACATAATGATGATGTCAAAGCACCTTTTGACATAGTCATAGCTCACCTCTTGGCAGCGCACGATCACAACATGGTCGGTGTAGTGCTAGTGACACAAGTGAAGCAGCATGTCAAAGAAACCCCAGCCCAATACAAGAGCTGCCTATGGCTCACATACAGTGCTGTCATGGACTTGGTTGATGGGCAATCTAGACAATGAATCAATCAGTACAAATGTTTGTTTCTGAAAAACCTCCAACTGCCCCTCCATGAAAATGTGGAAGCCACCATATTCCTAAATGGGACCACCTATGTGAGATCATGGAGCAGGTGGAACATGTGTACCAGGTCCTCACAAGGGACCTCAGTTTGGGCTCTAAGCACAATGTAGCCACAGTGCATTGTGGTGCAGTTTCCTCCACTCATTATGGGGTAAAAGGGAAATCTAAAGACCCCCAAGATAAATCTTTATACCAAAACCAAGGAGAATACAACAACAAACAGAAATATTGACCAAAGTCAAACCAGTCAGACATGAAGGGAAATAATGGATGAAAACCATGGCCAGACCCTCGTACAAGGACTTACTGACCGAAGTCAATCAGCCTTGGGCATATACAGTCAGTCCAAGATCAAATTGATTATGTCACAGCCTATGAAGCTTCTTTTCAAAGAGTCATGGCTCACCTCTTGGTGGCGCATGACCCCAACATAGTCGGTGTAATGCTAGTGACACAGATGAAGCAGCGTGCCAAAGAAACCTCACCCCAATAAGAGAGCTACCTGTGGCTTGCATACAACACTGGCACGGTCTTGGCCAGTGAGCATGTGGACAAGAAATCTATTGAGTACAAATATTTGTTTTTGAAAAACCTCCAACTGTCCTTCCATGAAAAGGTGGAAGCCACCATATTCCCTAAATGGGACCACCTCTATGAGATCATGGAGCAGGTGGAGCGTGCATACCAGGTCCATGCGAAGGATCTTGATTCAGGCTGTAAGCCCAAGTTAGCCACAGTGCAAAGTGGCATGGATTCCTCCACTCAGTACATGGTGGAAGGGAGATCAAAAGACCACCAACAAAATAAATATTTTTACCAAAACCAAGCAGGATACAACAACAAACAGAGTATTGACCAAAGTCGAACCAGTTGGACATGAAGGGAAATAATGGACAAAAACACTGGTCCAGACCCTCATACAAGGATTTTTTGACTGTAGTCAATCAGCTTTAATGAATGAATCAATCACTTTATTATTTGTTAGGTGCCTAATCTTGGAGGCTCTGGGGGCCATACAATAAAAGAAGGTATAAGAAACAAATTAAAGCAGTAAGTTACATGAATAAAATCATAGCATATAAATAATTAAGATTTACATAAGTGAGTTAAAATGCATCAGCAGGGAATGCTAAATTAAAAAGATGAGGCTTTAGATCCCTCCTGATTGTCACCACTGTAGGGACCTCCCTCAAAGGTCTTGGCAATGAGTTCAATAGGGCTGGGCTGGCCCCTACAAATGAACGATCACCCACGGTTTTCAGCCTGGACTTCAGAACCACCAGGAGGCCCTCAGTGGAGGAACAAAGGGAGCGGACCATAATGGCAGGTGAAAGGAGGTCTGACAGGTAACCAGTGCCTGATCCATATTGGGCCTTATAGATAAGGAAACCCACCATGAAGAGAACTCTCCACCTGACCCGCAGCCAGTGTAGACCCTGCAGGATCAAGGTTACATGACAGGACTTGGGTAGTCCCATCAGTAGCCTGGCCGCTGCATTCTATACAAGCTGAAACTGACAGAGGTTCCCTCCACTGACTCCAAGATAGAGAGCATTACAGTAGTCGAGCCTGGATGTTACAAAGGCATGTACCAGTGATGGCAGGTCTTCAGGTGGGATTAGAAGTTTAATCTGGGTGATGTTCCTTAAGTGGTAGAAACCACTTTTGGTGACAGTCAACACCTGGGCTTTAAATGGCAGCTTGTCATCAAGGACAATGCCCAGATTTCTCACCCTAGAGGATGCCATCAATGGGGTCAACCTCAGGACCAAACCTATTGTCATCCCATAGGCATCCCCATCATGCCCTCAACTCGGCTTGATCACCAGTACCTCTGTCTTGTCCGGGTTAAGTATCAGCCAGCTACAGTTCATCCAATCCTAGATCTCAGCAAGGCATTTTTTCAGCACATCGATGGCACTAGCTGTCCCTGGAGCAAAAGGCATATACAGCTGAGTATCATCTTCATAGCAATGAAAGCTCAAGCTGTATTATTTAATGAGCTTGCCCAGAGGCAGTATGTACACCACAAACAGCACTGGCTTTGGTAATATAAGTCCAAGATCAAATCAATTATATCACAGCCTACGAAGGTCATGGCAGCCATTCCTTCCGCTCCCCCATTGGAACAAGACTCTGTTGGGGGAAGGCAGTCAGAGTCCCTGTATGCCAAACAGCAGAAAATGCTTTATGACATATATCCCAAGCTCTGCAACACCTTGCAAGAACAAAATGGATCAGACTAACAGTGTAAGGTCCTGGTTTGAATTCTCACTTGTTTATTTACCGATTATTCCGGACACCCATGTGTAGAAGTGCTGGTTGGGGACCGCTAGTTTGAACGAATTCTGAACACAGGTGCTGCTGTTTCAGTGTTGCATCAGCATGATCCTGAATACTCTCCCTGGTCGAGGGGGAAGGCCACTTCCACGCAAACCTTCAAGGGGACCATAGTCACAACCTACAGGTCCAAATCAATACCCATCCTCATCGGTACCTTGGCAGTGAAACAACATTTTGACCTCATGATTCTCTATCATCATCAGAGCATCCTAGGTTTAGATTTTCTCTCTTGATATGGGTGCATGGTGGACTTAGCCAACAAGCTACTACTCCAGGTACCCAGTCTAGGCCACCTGCTCCTCATCTCTGACTCATACATCATTGTAGCAGTGAAGGAAAAGGACGTGGAATATGATGTCATCCTTATGGTCCAGCACCATTCTCTCTCAACTCAGTTGAGGCCTATTTTGGAAAAGCACCAGGATGCCTTTGCCAAAGACAAACATGAATGTGGTAGAATGAATAAAATCATATGGGTCACTGGTGTGGACCCACCATGCCAGAAACATTATTCCTTTCCAACAGGGGCAATCCCCTCTCCATAGGTCACAACAAAATCTATTTTGAAACAAGGGATCATCAGGCCCTGTGTCTCCACAGTCAACTCCTGATTTGGCATATGAAGAAACCCAACAACAGTTGGAGATTGGCCATAAACTACAGGAAGCTAAACCAAGTTACCTCACTCTGTATACCTAGCATGGCAACTGCTCTGGATGTGCTCAAGCTCCTCAAACTTCACCACAAATGGTTCAGCACCCTGGACATTTGTCATTACCATTAGCCCCTGAGAGCCAATACAAGTTTGCATTTACCTTTGAAGGGCATCAGTGCACATGGACCTGCTTCCCACAGAATTTTCACAATAGCCCTCACCCATTCTACATCCACATGAAGGATGCAATATATGGTTTTTCCTTCCCTGACTGCCTCTTGTAGTATATGGATGATCTTCTTTTGGCCACTGAAGGCCTTGAGAAACACCTACAATTCCTGGAGGAGCTCCTTGTACTCCTGCATTAAGCAGACCTCAAGTACAACCCTGCAAAGGTACAACTTTGTTTCCCAGAAGTTTCCTTTTAGGAACTGCGTATCAAGGCAGAAACGTGGAGAAAGTCCAAGGCATTCAAGATTTGCCCTTACGTACTAGTGTCTCAACACTTAGGTGCTTCTTGGGCATGGTCAATTACTCCTGAGACTTTATCTGTGATTTTGCACAAAAGGCTGCACCCCTGTATGAACTTCTAAAAAAGGATGTTCCCTGGTCATGGGGACCAGAACATACAGCTGCTGATACTTCTTCAAAACTGGAATTGGCTTTGGCCCCAGCTTTGGTCAGTCCAAATCTGAACTACCATTCCATTTGGAAACCATTACCTCTGACACTGCAAATATGTGGGTAGTCTGTGATGACAGTGCTTATAAATGAGTGACTGTAGAAACAGCGACTCATTTATAGTGCTATCATGATCCACTACCCTGCAAGGGTAGTGAAGGAATAGTGTACAGAGTGACCGGAAGGGAGGATGGGGATCTGTGCAGTAGGGATAGGAGGGAGGGTTAAGGAGGATAGCTGGAGCTGCTGCAAGTGAGATCCAGCCCTGTGGTGTGGTGGTGAAGGGAGCTGGCTATGGTGCAGTAGGCACTGGGTTCGGGACTTGCTGGGGGTAGTAGTTTTGCCTCTGCTTGTGGCTGTGCATTTATTTTTTTATTTCAATGAATTTAGCCCCCCTCCTCATGTTGCACTCCCTTGGAGTTGAGAATCCTTAGTAAGGGGGATGCAGAGGAGGTGAAGCCCCACCATGAGAGGGTGTGTGGAAACACTTTAATGCAGCAGAAGTTCGTTCGCTGAGAAATGTATATGGTCGAAATCCTTTTTGGCGATATACATTCGTGATGATAGCGATCTCTGTTTTTCGATCGCTATCATCACATGGAACGCAATGTCTGCTGTTTTGGCACAACAGGCAAATGAGAAACTCAGGCCCATTGCCTATGCCTATGCCTCTCAGTTTCTGTCCCCAGTGGAACAAAAGTACTCTGTCTGTGAGAGGAATCTACTTGCCACATTCTGGGCTGTTAAGCACTTCACCTACATCATAGGTTTTTCTCCCATTGTGCTATACACCAACCACACCCCCACCAATTTTTTGCTATCAGACCGAATCAGAGATGGTCATGTCTCAAATAGCAGACTTTACCCATTGGTTCCTCCCCATTCAGAACAGAGACATCACTATGCACCTCACAAAAATGCCATCTATTCTGGCACATGGACCCCTGTACCAAGGAGACATACATGAATGTAGCCCACAGCCACCCACTCTGCCAGATACAGGCTCTTTTCTACCCATCACTAAAACCACCCTAGCAGATCCTGTTTTCTGCTGTATCTTTATGGATGGCTTCTCCTCTTATCAAGAGGGGAACAAGTATCTGGGTTTGGGGTCCTGGTCCTCTGTCCAGAAAGTCACACCTTTGAGGTATATGGACAGTGTACCATTAGTTCCTCACAGTATGCAGAGTTGGCAGCCATTGCCTGTGCCTTGAAGATTATCCAGGACAAAGAGGAAGAGGATATCATAATTTTCTTTGACTCATCCTGTGTATGTAACTGCAACAGAATTTCTCCTGTTTTGGAACACCCATGACTACGCTTCCTCAAAAGGAACTCCAGTCCAATACAGAGATCTATTCAGGTACACTGACAGCCTAGCTGAGCATTTTATCTTCAGGCATTACATACACAAATTTAAAGCCCATTCAAAGACTGTATTTACTTACGCTTGTTATTATGTGCTTAGGAACTGTTCTCCAGTATGATTATTTTGGTAGTGTTTGTGCACCATCTACAATTTTGCCATGCTGCAATGATCAGTATATTTTATGAATTGCTGTATTGTTACCTAAGAGTAGCCTTAGTCAGCTTACTCTTATCAGTGTGTACTTGCAAAACAAAAAATGATCTAATTGTCTCAGGTGCTAGCTGCCCACCACTGTCCACAAATAGAATTGTTGTATTTTACTATTCTGCCTTTTGGGAAGAGTCCATTACTTAGTAACATACTTTCTTATCTGTGATATAAGAATATCTGTAAGACTGATTTTTGCCGAGTCTGCATGATGAATTTGTGGTGTTTGGAGGTTTCCAAAATCCCAGCAGGTATGCTGTCTTTCTACATGTTTTGGAATAAACTTCTGTCTGTGATAGCAGGGCTTCTGCTGTGTTTTGCCAACAGGTCTAGAATCCTGCCATCCAGCACCCTCCTCAGCAATATCCCATGTCTCAGTGAAATGCATAGTAACATAGTATGGTCTAACCTGCATGTGTCACCCCACCACTCTCCAGTGAAGCACTTCCTTGATAATTGTTTGTTTTTTGCTGGCCCATTAGTGTAATGATACTGCTGCCTTTTGTAATCCCAGTGACCCAGGTTCAGGAGCAAGCCTGTATAATTGTAAGCTGGCTGGTGGGAGGAGGATTGAGCATCCCAGAGGATGAGCTTCTCCTATGGGGACAAAGGCCAGTTGGCAGTGGAACTGTGGAACTAAACTGCCACATAGGCAGCACCATGTGGCAGGTTGCCTGTTCCAACTTTCTGGGGATGCCAATGCTGATATGCTCAGCATGCTTGGTGTGCTCAAGATTGCAAGCACTCTCACTCAGCATCCAACACTGGGAAAACACATTGTAGGAAAAGCAATGAGTGGCTCATATGAGGGTTCAGCCCTTGTAGGCCATTCACTGGTGATGTGTCCACCCTAAATAAGCAAATATCCTACCCTGCAGTTGAAGGATTTGCCAAATCTGCCATAGGGGAAATACATGGCAGAAGACACAGGGATGGTCGGTAAGTCCATGGGAAGCAGGGTGACAGGGCTGGGGGGTTAAACTAAATGGGGGCTTAATCAGTGGGGGCTAAATATAGAACCACTCCAAAAATTGTTTGTTTTCATTATTTAATTTTGAGTCAGTCCAAGTGTGTAGGTAATAAAAATGGTAAATTTATGAATTGCAGAATGGTACCAGTAAATTGTGAAATTACAGTGTACAGCAAATTATTTTAATGTGCCAGATTAGCATTTCATAGCGTACAAGCAGTGCACTATGTAAACTGTGAAATACATTGCAAACAGTGGAGACACATTTCTTCATTTACGAATGATGCATTATTTAATCACCAGAACCAGAATATAGTTCTGGCATTTGCAAACTGAGTACAGTGTGAACAGCAAAATCTTTTGTGAACTGCAAAATATGATTTCAATGATTTTTCCACATGGAAACAGCAGTTTGAAATTAGGTTTGTACTGAGTGAGATAGCAGTAAATGAGACAGGCAGGACAGAGTCAAGACAGTGTAGGAGAGTAAACTGAATAGCATAACATATAAAATGTTAAGGGCAGGGAGTGGAAGTAAGCATGGAGAACAGCAGCAGCTGGGGGATGGGTAGCCCAGTGGCTTCTAGAAGTTAGACCCGCCCCTTTCAGAGCAGATACATCACTCACTTTATTTGCAAGGTGTTCAAAACTGTGAATGCAGTTTTGGGACAAAAAAAAAAAACTCCCTTAGCAGGAAAGAGAAGAATTGTGAGGGGATATCAAGGCTATGCTGGAAACACAGGAGGGCAGCATCCAACACACAAAAAAAAAGATCAAAGGTAAATGGGATGACCAGCAATGGAGGGAGCAAGAGAGGTGGAAGTTCTGAGTGGGGTCATGGCAATACCTAATGATGGCCCCAAGAAACAAAAGTGGAAGGACACCATGGAAGGAAGCAGCACAAATGAATTTAAAAGACTCATTTCTTTTACAACTGTTTTTCCCTCATTGCTTTACAGCCATGACCCTTCAGCCTTGCTTCAGCACCCATACCCATCTGGCCAACACTCTCCTGCTTAGGACACTGAGTAACTTAGCACACTGATGGCACACCCAGTGGCCAGGCCACCTTGGTTTGATCCCTGATGTGAGGATACCTTGTGGGTCATGGCTTATGCCCCACACCATCTAGCTGGACATCGGTGGAGGTAAAGGCCAGGTTCATTGGAACCAGACTAGAGGAGGTGTCACCAGATTTAACAAACTGTTGTCTGTTTAGTGCTGGAGATCAAGCAGAGTCGTAGGATGAAAGGCCAGCTTCAGCAAATTTAAGGCAGTGAAGGGTGTGGTTTACTAGGTCAAAGGCTTTGGATGGTTCGATGAAGACTACACCAGTGAGGGTACCTTTGTCCATTGCAATCTTAATATCATTGATTGGCTGAACTGAGGCTGTGCTGGTGCTGTGCTCTTTCCAAAAGCCATACTGACAAGGGATGAGGAGGTCATATTTTTGAAGGAACTGTAATTGGCAAGATGGGTGGCTACCACCTTTCTGAGTAGTTTACTCAGTTCTGGCAGAAGAGGACAATTGGGTGGCACTGGAAGATGAGCTTAGGATTATGTTTTTACAGCTGCAGAGTGGAGCTATGCATGACATCTGGCTATTACACAGAAAGAGGAGGGGGCTTCAGAAGCATATAACTGAATTCTAAACAAAGCACACAATTTTGGACTTGAAGCACAATCTCTTCCCTACTGGAAGCACTCTGCTGTCTCCATTCAGTGTTTGCCCCACGCACTATTTTTCTTGCTGGTGGCTCAGTCGCCTGCCCTCAGCACATCACACATTTGCTTAGGAATGGCAAAGCAGCGTGCAGCCCTGTTCACTCTGACCTCAGAGTTGTTCTTGCCTTTGGTTTCATTGGTCTAACATTGGAAATTCCATGGCACAGGTCTGCATTTATGTGAACCCTTACAACATGCTTAGACTTATGTTTCTCTGTAGATAAATGTAATCTACTTTGGCAATTCATGGAAGAGCTTGTGGTAGGACCACAACTGCGATGGTGGGAGTTGTGCCTGTATTTTCCAGTTTGCCACTGTAATGCAAGGAGTTGCCAACAGCAGCTAACTGCAATGCGACCATAGAAACACAGTCTATGATGGCAAATAAGGACCAACAGGCCCATCCACTCTGCCCTTTTTCCCTACCTACTAAAAATGCCACAGATCCTATTTATCTCCAGCTTCACCTCCTCTTTTGAACTGCTAGAGTTCCCCTATATCTATCCCATGCAGTTTAGAATTGCTCCACAGACTTTGCCCCAACCACCACTGCTGGGAGGCTTTTCCATGCTTCCACTACCCTTTCCATGAAGAAGTACTTTCTCACATTGACTCTTAGTCTATCCCCTTCCAGTCTCATGTCATGTACCTTATTTCATGTAAGCCTCCTTATGTCCACCTTTTACGTACTAGGATCTCCTTGTGAACGAGCATGCACAACAGAGTTTTTCCTACAATGAACTTGAATTGAATTGAAAAAAATACCCACTTGTTCTAGAGCATCTTCTCTTCTGAAGGATGCTGCCCCCCCATACCTTATTTATTCCTTTAGGTACTTGAAGGTCTCTATCATGTCTCCCCTCCCCACCTCTCCTCCAGGGTATACATATTGAGTTCCTCCAATCTTTCTCACATGACCTTTGTGTCACCATCACACTGGCCATTGGGCTGGTTAGCACCCCACCAGCCATAATGAAGGAACCTGGGAAAGCAGTTAGAGTGCAAAGACACAGACAGAGGAAAGATTAGCACAGATGGTGAAGAAAGGGAACAAGAGATTCTGTAGGTACATCAATGAAGAAGAAAGTCCAGGGGTGATTGTATGGCTCAGAGGGAGGAAGAGGAGTATGTGGAGGAACACCTGAAAAGGTAGAAATACTGAATACTTTTGTTCAGTATTCACTGAAAAGGGGAGGGTCAGGAACCACAGTTGGAAATCACATACAATGTGGAGAGGGGAGGAACACCAGTCCATTTACAGAAGGGAGACTCCTGGAGCAACTCAGTAAACTGAAGGTGGACAAGGCAATGGGACATACATCCCAGGATATTAAAGGAACTGTGGGTGGAACTAGCAGCACTTCTGGCAGCCTGGTTCAATGAGTCACTTAACATAGGAGTGGTTCCTGAGGACTGGATAAGGGCACATGTAGTTCCCTCTTCACAAAAATGGTAGCAGGGAGGAGGCTGGAAACTAGAGGCCAGTCAGCCTCATCTCAGTAGTGTGCAAGATCATGAAGATACTGCTTATGGAAAGGGTTGTGGAACACTTGGAAACCAGCAGAGTCAAATGTTTGATGCAGCATGGGTTCACAGCAGGAAGGTCATGTCAAACAAATCTGCTAAATTTATTTGACTGGGTAATGAGGGAGGTGGATCGGGGGCGCAGTGGACATCGCCTACCTGGATTTCAGCAAGGCCTTCAACACCATCCCACATAAAAGACTGATTAACAAGATGGAAAGCTTGGGAATGGGACACAAGGTAGTAAACTGGGTGAAAAACTGGTTAAGGGACAGGAAGCAGAGGGTGGTGGTAAATGGGATTCAGTCCGGAGAGTGGGATGACCAGTGGGTACTGCAAGGATCAGTCCTGGAGTTAGTTCTTTTAATGTCTTCATCAGTGACATTGCAGAAGGGCTGGAAGGAAAGGTTTGCCTGTTTGCAGATGACACCAAGATCTGCAGCAGACTGGACACTCCAGAAGGTGTGGAGAAAATGAGGAGGGACCAAGGAAAGCTAGAAAAATGGTCCAAAGTTTGACAACTGAGAATCAATGTAAAGAAGTGCAAAATCATGCACGTGGGATGCAGAAACCCTGGGGAGAGCTACCGGATGGTGGGGGGAGGAAGTTTGCTAATGGTCACAAAGGAAGAAAGGGATTCAGGGGTAATCACCTCTGATGACCTAAAGGTGGCACAAGCAAAGTGAAAAGGCTGTAGGAAGGGCCAATGGCATGTTGGGGTGCATAGGAAAGGGTAACACCAGCAGAAGGAGGGAGGTAGTGATTCCACTCACACAAAACACTGGTAAGACCTTATCTGGAATACTATGTACAGTTCTTAGTAAGGACATAGGGAGAGTGGAGGCAGTTCAGAGAAGGTGACAAAGATGATACAGGGCTTACACTGGTAGACATATGAGGAGAGATTAAAAAAACTCAATTTTCCAGCCCATCAGCGCAGCGGTAGTGCTACTGCTCATAATGCTGGAGACCTGGGTACAGGAGTGAGCCCGGTGAGCCGGAGGTCCAGCCAGGAAGAAGAGGCTTGAGCATTCCAAGACCACTCGCCTACTCTAGAGGGGGTATTGGGGCTCAGTGCTTGGCTGTCCCTGGGCAGAGGCCCGAGATACAGCAAGCCCAGCCACACATGGGGGCAGCTGCATGACGACATCAGCATTTGTGTCTTGATGTCAGGGCCAATGTCACATTGTGTAGAAAATGGGAGAATGGCTCACTGCACTCCCGTTAGATGTAGCACCAGGCCCAGATCCCCAATGCCTCTACCTGTCCCAGAGAAGGCGTCCCGAAGAAATGAAGGAATTCAGGTTGTATGGGCCCCACCTCATCCCCGCCTGGAGGGCAAAGAACAGCTACATGGGGACTGACCACTCTGGGATGTGGGTAAGAGGGCTGGGACAGAGGGCCATAGGTGAGTCCCAAAGGAGTGGACGCAGTGAGTAGCGGGAGCATAAACAGCAACTAAAAAATAAATAAATAAATAAATTAAAGACATCAATACGTATACACTGGAAGAGAGGAGAGAGCGGAGGAACATGATAGAAACCTTAAAGTATCTTAAAGGCATTAACAAGGTGCAAGTGGGTGACATCTTTCACTATAGGAGAGATACAAGAACAAGGGGGCTAAAGAAGTATATAACCTGGAAAGACTGGCAGCCAGTCATTTACATAGAAAAGATAAATTTGAACTTCAATGGAGGAAATGGATCCTATATATGTCTGTACAAAATCCTCATTTTATTCCATAATGGGTAACAAGAGATTTGATATGATGGTAAGAAGGGCAAGGAATAGGAGAGAATCAAGGGAAGACTTACTATTTTACTACTAGTATACAAGAATCTCATCAGGGTGATTTATTTATGGCTGTATATTTTAGTACTAGTATACGCTGATCTCTATCGGTGGATTTATTTATGGCTGTATATTACAGTACTAGTATACGCGATCTCTACCTGGTGGATTTATTTATGGTTGTATATTATAGTACTAGTATACGCAGATCTCTATCGGGTGGATTTATTTATGGCTGTATATTTTAGTACTAGTATAAGCGGATCTCTATCAGGTGGATTTATTTATGGTTGTATATTTTAGTACTAGTATACGCGGATCTCTATCGGGTGGATTTAATTATGGCTGTATATTTTAGTACTAGTATACGCGGATCTCTATCGGGTGGATTTATTTATGGCTGTATATTACAGTACTAGTATACGCGGATCTCTACCTGGTGGATTTATTTATGGCTGTATATTATAGTACTAGTATACGCAGATCTCTATCGGGTGGATTTATTTATGGCTGTATATTTTAGTACTAGTATAAGCGGATCTCTATCAGGTGGATTTATTTATGGTTGTATATTTTAGTACTAGTATACGCGGATCTCTATCGGGTGGATTTAATTATGGCTGTATATTTTAGTACTAGTATACGCGGATCTCTATCGGGTGGATTTAATTATGGCTGTATATTATATACCAGTATACGCGGATCTCTATCGGTTGGATTTAATTATGGCTGTATATTTTAGTACTAGTATACGCGGATCTCTATCGGGTGGATTTAATTATGGCTGTATATTATATACCAGTATACGCGGATCTCTATCGGTTGGATTTATTTATGGCTGTATGTTATAGTACTAGTATACGCGGATCTCTATCGGGTGGATTTATTTATGGCTGAATATTATACTACTAGTATACGCAGATATCTATGGGGTGGATTTATTTATGGCTGTATATTATACTACTAGTATACGCGGATCTCTATCAGGGCCGATTTATTTATGGCTGTATATTATACTACTAGTATACGCGGATCTCTATCAGGGCAGATTTATCTATTGCTGTATATTATACTACTAGTATATGCGGATCTCTATTAGGCGGATTTATCTATGGCTGTATATTATACTACTAGTATACGCGGAGCTCTATCAGGGCGGATTTATCTATGGCTGTATATTATCGTACTAGTATACACGGATCTCTATCAGGGCGGGTATATCTATGGCTGTATATTATAGTTCTAGTATACACGGATCTCTATCAGGCAGATTTATCTATGGCTGTATATTATAGAACTTGTTTACGCGGATCTCTATCAAGGCGGATTTATCTATGGCTGTATATTATAGAACTTGTTTACGCGGATCTCTATCAGGGCGGATTTATCTATGGCTGTATATTATAGAACTTGTTTACGCGGATCTCTATCAGGGCGGATTTATCTATGGCTGTATACTATAGTACTTGTATACGCAGATCTCTATCAGGGCGGATTTATCTATAGCTGTATACTATAGCACTTGTATACGCGGATCTCTATCAGGGCGGATTTATCTATGGCTGTATATTATAGTACTAGTATTAGCGGATCTCTATCAGGGTGGATTTATCAATGGCTGTATATTATAGTACTTGTATAAGCGGATCTCTATCAGGGCGGATTTATCAATGGCTATATATTATAGTACTTGTATACGTGGATCTATATCAGGGTGGATTTATCTATGGCTGTATATTTTAGTACTAGTATACACGGATCTATATCAGGGCAGATATATCTATGGATGTATATTATAGTACTAGTATACGCGGATCTCTATCAGGGTGGATTTATCTATGGCTGTATATTATAGTGCTAGTATACGCGGATCTCTATCAGGGCGGATTTATCAATGGCTGTATATTATAGTACTAGTATAAGCGGACCTCTATCAGGGCGGATTTATCAATGGCTGTATATTATAGTACTTGTATACGCGGATCTCTATCATGGTGGATTTATTTATGACTGTATATTTTAGTATTGGTATACGCGGATCTCTATCAGGGCGGATTTATTTATGGCTGTATATTATAGTACTGGTATCGCGGATCTGAATCGGGGTGGATTTATCTATGTCTGTATATTTTACTTCTGGCATACGCAGATCTCTAACGGGGCAGATTTATCTATGGCTGTATATTATAGTACTTGTATACGCGGATCTCTATCGGGGCGGATTTATTTATGGCTGAATATTATAGTACTGGTATACGCGGATCTCTATCGGGGCGGATTTATCTATGGCTGAATATTTTAGTACTGGTGTACACGGATCTCTATTGGGGCGGATTTATCTATGGCTGTATATTTCAGTACTGGTATACGCGAATCTCTATCCGGGTGGATTAATTTATGGCTGTATACTATAGTACTGGTATAAGTGGATCTCTATTGGGGTGGATTTATTTATGGCTGTATATTATAGTACTGGTATACACGGATCTCTATCGGGGTGGAGTTATTTATTTCTGTGTATTATAGGACTGGTATACGCGGATTTCTATTGGGGTGGAGTTATTTAGGCTGTATATTATAGTACTGGTATACGTGGATCTCTATCAGGGTGAAGTTATTTATGGCTGAATATCTTAGGACTGGTATACGCAGATCTCTATCAGGGTGGATATATTTATGGCTGTGTATTATAGTACTGGTATACGCGGCTCTCTACCAGGGTGGATTTATCTATGGCTGTGTATTATAGTACTATTATACAAGGATCTCTGTCAAGGTGGATATATGTATGGCTGTATATTTTAGTACTGGTATATGCAGATCTCTATCGGGGTGGATTTATTTATGGCTGTATATTATAGTACTGGTATACACGGATCTCTATCAGGGTGGATTTATCTATGGCTGTATATTATAGTACTAGTATACGCGGATCTCTATCAGGGCGGATTTATCTATGGCTGCATATTATAGTACTTGTATACGCGGATCTCTATCAGGGCGGATTTATCTATGGCTGTATATTATAGTACTAGTATACGCGGATCTCTATCAGGGCGGATTTATCCATGTCTGTATATTATAGTGCTAGTTTACGCAGATCTCTATCAGGGCGGATTTATCTATGGCTGTATATGTATAGTATTGGTATACGTGGATCTCTATCAGGGCAGATTTATCTATGGCTGTATATTATAGTACTAGTATACGCAGATCTCTATCAGGGCGGATTTATCTATGGCTGTATATTATAGTACTTGTATATGCGGATCTATATCAGGGCGGATTTATTTATGGCTGTATACTATAGTACTTGTATACACGGATCTATATCAGGGTGGATTTATCTATGGCTGTATATTATAGTACTAGTATACGCGGATCTCTATCAGGGCAGATTTATCTATGGCTGTACATTGTAGTGCTAGTTTACGTGGATCTCTATCAGGGTGGATTTATCTATGGCTGTATATTATAGTGCTAGTATACGCAGATCTCTATCAGGGCGGATTTATCTATGGCTGTATATTATAGTACTAGTATACGCGGATCTCTATCAGGGCAGATTTATCTATGGCTGCATATTGTAGTAATAGTATAAGCGGATCTCTATCAGGGTGTATTTATCTATGGCTGTATATTATAGTACTTGTAAACGCGGATCGCTATCAGGGCAGATTTATCTATGGCTGTATATTATAGTAGTTGTATACGGGATCTCTATCAGGGCGGATTTATCTATGGCTGTATATTTTAGTATTGGTATACGTGGATCTCTCTCAAGGTGGTTTTATCTATGGCTGTATATTTTACTACTGGTATACGCGGATCTCTATTGGGGTTGATTTATCTACGGCTGTATATTTTAGTACTTGTATACGCGGATCTCTATCGGGGCGGATTTATCTATGGCTGTATATTTTAGCTCTGGTATACGCGGATCTCTATCAGGGTGGATTAATTTATGGCTGTATATTATAGTACTGGTATACGTGATCTCTATCGGGCGTGATTTATTTATGGCTGTATATTATAGTACTGGTGTACGTGGATCTCTATCGAGGTGGATTTATTTATGGCTGTATATTATAGTACTGTTATACGCGGATCTCTATCGGGTTGGAGTTATTTATGGCTGTATGTTAGAGTACTGGTATACGCAGATCTCTATGGGTTGGAGTTATTTATGGCTGTATATTATAGTATTGCTATACGCGGATCTCTATCAGGGTGGAGTTATTTATGGTTGTATATTATAGTACTAGTATACGCTGATCTCTGTCTAGGTGTATTTATCTATGGCTGTATATTATACTACTACTATACGTGGATCTCTATCGGGTGGATTTATCTATGGCTGTATATTATTGTACTAGTATACACGGATCTCTTGCGGGGTGGATTTATGTATGGCTGTATATTTTAGTACGGGTATATGCAGATCTCTGTCGGCGTGGATTTATTTATGGCTGTATATTATAGTACTGGTATACGTGGATCTCTATCGAGGTGGAGTTATTTAAGGCTGTTTATTATAGTACTGGTATACGGGGATCTCTTTTGGGGTGGAGTTATTTATGGCTGCATATTATAGTACTGGTATACGCGGATCTCTATTGAGGTGGAGTTATTTATGGCTGTACATTATAGTACTGGTGTATGCGGATCTCTATAGGGGTGGAGTTATTTATGGCTGTATATTATAGTACTGGCATACGCGGATCTCTTTTGGGGTGGAGTTATATATGGCTGTATATTATTGTGCTGGTATACGCGGATCTCTATCAGGGTGGAGTTATTTATGGCTGAATATTTTAGTACTGGTATACGTGGATCTCTAGCATGGTGGATTTATTTATGGCTGTATATTATAGTACTGGTATACGCGGATCTCTATCAGGTTGGATTTGTCTATGGCTGTATATTATAGTACTAGTATACTCGGATCTCTGGCAGGGTGCATTTATCTATGGCTGTATATTATACTACTACTATACGTGGATCTCTATCGGGTGGATTTATCTATGGCTGTATATTATAGTACTAGTATACACGGATCTCTATCGGGGTGGATTTATGTATGGCTGTATATTTTAGTACTGGTATATGCAGATCTCTATTAAGGTGGATTTATTTATGGCTGTATATTATAGTACTGGTATACACGGATCTCTAGCTGGGTGGATTTATTTATGCCTGTATATTATAGTACTGGTATACGCGGATCTCTATCGGGGTGGATTTATTCATGGCTGTATATTATAGTACTGCTATATGCGGATCTCTATCTGGGTGGATTTATCTATGGCTGTATATTATAGTACTAGTATACTCGGATGTCTATCAGGGTGATTTATGTGGCTGTATATTGTAGTACTAGTGTACGCGATCTCTGTCAGGTGGATTTATCTATGGCTGTATATTATAGTACTAGTATACGCGATCTCTATCAGGGTGGATTTTTCTATGGCTGTATATTATATACTACTAGTATACGCGGATCTCTATCAGGTGGATTATCTATGGCTGTGTATTATAGTACTAGTATACACGGATCTCTATCAGGGTGGATTTATCTATGGCTGTGTATTATAGTACTAGTATATGGATCTCTATCAGGTGGATTTATCTATGGCTGTATATTATAGTACTTGTATACGTGATCTCTAACGTGTGGATTTATTTTATGGCTGTATATTATAGTACTAGTATACACAGATCTGTATCAGGGTGGATTTATTTATGGCTGTATATTATAGTACTAATATACACGGATCTCTATCATGTGGATTTATTTATGGCTGTATATTATAGTTCTAGTATACACGGATCTCTATCAGGGTGGATTTATTTATGAATGTATAGTATAGTACTGGTGTACATGGATCTCTTTCAGGGTGGATTTATTTATGGATGTATATTATAGTACTAATGTACACGGATCTCTATCGTGTGGATTTATTTATGGCTATATATTATAGTATTAGTATACACGGATCTCTATCAGGGTGGATTTATTTATGGCTGTATGTTTTAGTACTGGTATACGTAGATCTCTATCAGGGCAGATTTATCTATGTCTGTATATTGTAGTACTGGTATACGTGGATCTCTATCAGGCGGATGTATTTATGGCTGTATATTATAGTACTAATATATGCAGATCTCTATCAGGATGGATTTATTTACGGCTGTATATTATAGTACTAGTATATGCGGATCTCTATCAGGGTGGATTTATCTATGGCTGTATATGATAGTACTAGTATTCATTGATCTCTATCAGGGTGGTTTTATTCATGGCTGTATATTATGGTACTAGTATACGTGGATCTCTATCAGGGTGGTTTTACTTATGGCTGTATATTATAATACTGGTATTCACGGATCTCTATCAGGGTGGATATTTTTATGGCTGTATATTATAGTACCGGTATATGTGGATCTCTATCAGGGTGGATTTATCTATGGCTGTATATTATAGTACTAGTATACACAGATCTCTACTGGGTGGATTTATCTATGGCTATGTATTATAGTACTAGTATACACAGATCTCTATCGGGTGGATTTATCTATGGCTGTATTTTATAGTACTAATATACACAGATATCTATCAGGGTGGATTTATTTATGGCTGCATATGATTTATAGTCTTGTGCTCATGACTGTAATGCATTGTGCCTTGCTTGAGCTATGCTTGAGTGTATCATGTGATCTCCACAATGTACCGTATCCCATCTATCTCTTACATATTTTAAAACAAATAAAAATACAATTAAAAAAAAGAACAAGGGGGCACAGTATGAGACTGAAGGGGGTCAGGACAAGAGGAAATGTGAGGAATTTCTTTTCACAGAAAGGGTGATGGATGCATGGAATTTCCTGCCACAGGAGTTGGTGCGAGGAGCACAGTGTGGAGATTTAAATATGCATGACACAGGTATAAGGGAACCCTAGAGATAGGAAGGAGAGGCTAAAGCCGATGGCCAAATAAGGTCAGTTGTCGCAAATAAAGGTAGGGTAAAAGGTCAGACCTGATAAGCCTAGCGATCCTTTTCTGTAGCAGTTTCTATGTTTCTATGTGGGCAGGGGTTGTGAGTGTTCATGCACAGATGCAGGGACCTTGGGCTTTTGCTCAACAGTATGAACAGGGAGTTGAAAATGCATGTGATTCACAAGTCCTGAGAGAAACTGAGCAGTCAGCTGGCTGGCTGGTGGAGCTTCCATGTGAATGCTGGCTGTTACCAGTACAGCAGAGGCGCTCACTGCTCATCTCCACCAGATTCATTTTAAACACACTGTTGTAAACTGGCCTGTCACTAAAATGCATTGAACTGATATAAATCAACTGTACCATTTCATAGAAGGTAGTCATGATGTACACCAGGGCATGCCACCAGAAACAAAGGTTAACACCCAGACTAGGTGTAAAGGTTTAAACACAGACTGAACAAAAAAAGTCAGCACACAGCTGGACACAAAGCTCAAAATGTAGGTCAGGGCATGAGAAAACAAGGGAAAAACCATCAAAGACACATGTGAATTAAGTGGATTTGGGGAAGAAGACAATGGTGTGATCGATTCTGCCCCATTTGGAAGCATTTACATCCTGTTTTATTTTTCTGCCTGGTGTGTTTCACAACTACATTCTATTAAAGGGACACTGTCAACCTGTTTTTCATCATATTATTTCTAGTTAAAAACTTACATTTTATGATTTCTTACCTGCTCTAACATTCATTGATGTTGCTGTTTGTTTTGTCTGTCTCCTTATTTACTAGAACTGGAATGCATGCTAATGTATATTTATAAACAACCTTGTTTTGTTTATAATCCTTGATCTGTTCTTACTGCATACTTCCTGAGCATTATAAACACAACAAAACAGTGCAGTCACACATGAAGCAGTAGCCTCCTAAACTCCCACTGCATCATGAGGGGCTAGCCTGTGTTGAGGGTGTTCCCAAGTCCAGGAAAGATGCAGCTGGAGCTTATCCAGGAATGTAAACAAACTTGTGTTTGTGTGGTAACACCAGTATGGTGGGCAGTCTGTTTTCACTTTCTTAAAGAAAAAAAGAGAATCAAACTACCAGCTACATCAGCAATCTTTACAGAACGTTGGCAATCATAACGTGTTTTTTTTTTAAACTAGGGACACTTTGAGACCTAAGGGGGTTGACAGTGTCCCTTTAAATTGTACAACTGATTTTTGTCAATTCAATTTATTTTAAAGGGATAGATCAGTTCACAATATGGGTTTTAAAAAGAAAGATTATTTTGTTAATCTTTTATTAAAAATGTAAATAGCATATATATACTGTTTCAAATAACATGAACAGTCTTAGTTGTTAAATTTTTGTACTATTTATGCATTGGAGTTTTATGAGAAAATGCAGATTTTTGCCACATTAAAATTTGGAACTTTATATACGTTTCCTCATGCAATTAATGTTAACACATGGTAGCTGTAGGCGACTGTAAATGCAGAAACACCTCAAAGTAAACATCATGTCGAGTTTAGTGTTGAAACTTGCTAATGGAAACTTTGTTGTCATGACAGAGGCTGTGCACAGTGAATTAATAATTATAATATTATTATTACTACTTTTAAATACTAATACCAGTGAAGGTGTCACCTCTGGGATCTCTCCTTGCTGGTGGTGTGTGGTGGTTATCCAAGGCAAGCTGGGTGGTGCTTTTCTTGCTCACTGTTTGTGTGACCATTTGGTATAATTAACTGACAGGGACAGGAATTTGAGCTGCAGTAGACTAAAACTGACTGTCCTCTTTCCTCTGCTTTTAACATTTCCAGCACATTAAGAAGATTGGGGTAAGAGAGGGGTGACTTGATAGCTCTGCTGTAAAAGGGGCAGTGTGCGTAACATAGCAATTTAAGGTCAGAAGGGACTCTAGGTTGTTTATGTCCACCCCTGCTTCATAAGCAAGGATGAATAACTTATGCTATTCAGTCATCCTAATTTATAGTGAGCCCTTATCCACTCTAGAACCCAGACTAGCCTGTGATTCCTTTATAATGCTGTTATTCAGGACCTGAAAAGCTTTGCATTTATTTGGACTCATTTGTTTGTGAATGCCATTAGCTCCCTCTACTGCTTTTAAAGCAGTATAGCAGCCATGTTCGCTCTGATCAGAGTTTGTTTGGGGACTTGAGCAATTGTAGCTATTTTTCTGAAGGTGGGAACAATGTCAGATGTAAGGAAGGGTTAAAAATATGCATTAGGGGAGGGATACAGGGTGGACTCCTACAGTATCCCATTGTCATTGGCAGTCAACATGGCCTTATCAAGTGGTAGTTGTACTAATTAGTGACCTTATAGGGTCATGGTTGGGTCATTACCAGCTTGCTGTACTGCAGTTGCTTTGTCAATGTGTAAAATAAACTTCCTTATGGTTTGTTTACTGATGTCTGTTGTTATAGTTTGCCTTCTCTGTGATGCAATGTGTTGTTTATTTTTTTGACAATATGTGACCTGGAAAGGCACACTGAGTCAAGGCTCATTTCCAGGTGCTATCTGGGGAAAGGAATAGGGGATACAAAATGCATAGTACAGACGCAATTTGTAGTTACAATAAAAAGCAATCACAGAATGCAAATAATTGAGTTAGTGTGAAGTGACAAATCAAAGGTAGAAACAACAAAATAAGGTGTTTCAGCCACCTCTACCATGGGCAAGGAAGCAAATTCAGGAGGAACAGTCAAGTAGATGGAAAACAGGGGCAGGGGGAGAAGGAAGCAGGGTCAGCTGATACCCGAGGGAGTCAGGGTTAACAATGAAGCTGAGGTAAGAGTAGGTGATTCCAAAGTTATGGGAGATGATAGAAAAAAGACTGAATGCCCATCAGAAGAGCGAGGATGTGGAATGGTGGAGGTGCAAGGATCCCTAGAGTGGAGGGAGCATATAGTAGAGTGGATGAGGGACAGAAGTAATGAGAGGTAAGAGAAAGGGACCCAAATCAGTATTTGTATATTAATGTGGCACAGTAACCCATGAAGTGGGTGCATGAGGAAGGGTGCCATCTGTTACGGTGACACTTTTCCCCCACAATCCACTCATGGTGACCGACAGGTAGGGTGACCGGATGAGGGGGTGGGCAAACTGGGCAATAGGATGTTGCTATAGGTACACGCTCGGTGGGTGGGAGCGAGCACAGAGAGCATGGGCTGGGAGGTAGTGGAGAGGCTGTAGGGAGTGGCACTGTGATTACCGGTCAAGCTGCATTGTGGTGTCAGGGATTGGTTAATGGCTGGGTTAGCTGAGGTACCGGGTTCAGGTCGGGGTGCTGGTGCCATTTTTATTGCACCTGGCCTGAACCTTTTAATTTTTACTACTTTCACTCCCCCTGCTGACATGCACCACCCTGGAGTTGAGAATCCTTAAGTGGGGGAGTGGGGGCAAACCCCTGTGAGGGGGGGTGGTTGGCACAGCCTCAACAGAAAGTAGGTAAAATATGTCCTGGCACCATTTTGTTGGTGTGTTAGGTTGTCAGAATGCCAAAAATGTGTTTGGCACTCTGACTGAGCGATAAAGGTGATCACCTTTAGGAGTTCACCGTTATCACATAGACCCATGTGGCACAGGGGTTCTGGTGACATAAGGACGGAGGGAGAATGGCTTAAGAGGAATAAAGTGAGCAATGATGAGTATGAGAGGGTAAGTTGTTCATAAAGTGGCAGAAGGAGTTGCAGAGGGTGCCCAGTCTGGCCAGTGAAGTTGACGAAGCAGTACCATAGACCACATCCACATAATCAAAGACCAAGAGCCCCATTTTGGTGACAAACTCATGGCAAACCTGTTGAGACAAGCTACCTTTATTGCAGTACACAGCAATGAGTTTATGGCAGAGCTTGGCATGGATGGTGTTGATGTGGGCAGAGAGGTCAAGTTAACTACCTATGCACACACTGTGGTACTTGAAGGATTGAACCACCTCTAGAGGGGTGCCATCCAAGGTGAAAGAGATAGACAGAGTTTGTAATCTGGCCAATTCTTTTCTTTTACCAAAGGTTACAGATATGTTGACCCAGAGATGGTTTGATTGGACCAACGAAGGACATTGTGGAAGTCATACTGGAGCAGACATTCCATGGCTGTGGTACAAGGATTGGAAGTGAGATGACTGTGTCATCTGCTTATATTTGTATCTGCTGGTTTGCACAAGCCAAGTGGAGGTAATTAATTAAGATGGAGAACAGGATGGGCCCCAGGATGGAGCCCTGTGGGACCCCTGCCTAGAAGGAAAGTGAAGGTAATAGGGCATTACTAATGTGTACTGACTGCAAATGGTTTATGACAAGAATGGAACCAGTCACAACAGGAACCAACAGATCAGCAGAGTTCAGCTTATCGAGCAGAAATAGGTGGACACTGATTCAAGGGCTTTTGCCAGATTGATGAAAATGGCATCTATGATATGCCCCTGATCCATCCCTGAGAAGACAGAGTTAGTTACACTAAACAGGGAGGAGATGGTGGGGTGATGCTTCTGAAGGCCAGACTGGAATGGGAAGAGAAAATCAGTGGAGGATAGGAAATCAGAGAGTCTGGTGGCAAGCTTTTTGCAGCTTAGCATGGGAAAGTAAGATGCAGATTGGCCAGAAGTTACCAAGAGGAACTGTCCCCCCTTTGTGGAGAGGAAGAACTTTGGCCCCATGCAAGGGTCAGGGACAGCACTGAGGAAGAAGGACTGGTTGAGTAGGTGAGACAGAGGAGATGCTATGGCAGGAGACGGAGATATGGAGGTAAAGGGAGTAAAGGGCAGTCAAGGCTTCCTGTGTAGTAAGAAACAAAGTATTTAGTGCCACACAGACCTTCTCAGGGTGCTATGGAGAAATGTGTTGCTAAGCCTCTGACAACAGTATTGCACAAAAATTCCAGCACTCTGGGTCACTGTGATGAACTGTCAGTTAAAAAGTTACAGAACACAAGCTGCAGCTATTGTAATTCATTTATTTAACATATAAAGACACACATATCCAAGCAATTGGGAACCTGCTTTCTTCTATTGCTTGGATATCTGCTTCTCTATATGGATCACTGAGGAAGAGGAAAGGAGCAAAAGGCGAGGCCTATAAAGCTCCTATCAATCTAGTTACAGAAGGTCAGGCTTTCAGATATTAACCATTTGTCCAGTCTATATTTAAACATGGCCTCAGATTCATTAATAATTACATGTAAGGGAAAGGAATTCCATAAACATACAACTCTTAATGAGAAAACATTTCCCCTCCTCGTGGTGCAAAACCTAGGTCTAGAGAGTGGAAGTGGGTGACCGCGTGTCTCCACAGAAATTTATTTAAATTCAAAGCCAATATCAGACATAAACTGCTGATCTTTAAAGATATCCCTGATGCATAATGAAATCAACACGAGTTCTCCTAATCTCCAAGGACACTAATTTTAAATAATTTAATCTGACCTACAGCTCATTTCTCCCAAACCTTTCATGTACTTAGTTATTCTGCATTACACACCTTCTATCCACAGCTTAGCATTTTTCAGGTAGGGATTTCATAGCTGAGAACAGAAGTTGAGGTGAGGGCAAACATACACTCTATATAGTGGAAGTAAAACTGCTGGCTCTCAAGAAGTTATATTGCATCTGATAGCCCACCACATCTTCTGATTTATTAATCAAATCTGTAATCTGATTACTGAAAGATAGGTTTCCACTGATGTTAACCCCTAGGTCTCTTTCACTATCAGACATGGTTAGTGATTCACCACCAGAGTATAGATATGCTTCTGATTGTGTGAACCAAAATGCATTACACTGCATTTTGTTACTGTATGCTGAAACTCATATCCCATTTTTTAACCCACCTAAATAGTTTATTTAAATACTCCTGTATTACAGTCCAATCAAACTCAGTATTACAGTCGTATGCATATTTGACAACTCTGCTATTAAGATTGGAGGATCAGTCAGCAATAAAGATTTGGAAGACAACTGGTGCCAAAAATGATCACTGTGGCACCTCACTGGTCACTGGCGTCCACTGAGTAATAGTCTTCAAGCACCTATCTCTGAAAGCAGTTTAGAAGCCAGTTTTTCACCAAGTCAACAATTTTGGGATGTGTATTCTTATTTCCAATTTCTTCACAAAGTTCCCAATGCAGGGTGAAATTGAAGGCCTTCTTGAAGTCTAAGAAGATTACATCAACAAATGAAGACCTACTATCCAATCATTTGTTGACTAATTCATAAAAACGTAATAAATTGGATGTCACAGATCTTCCTCTTGTAACACTGTGCTGATATCCTATCCTTAATCAGACTTTCCATTACCTTGCCCAATGCAGGAGTCAAACTAATGGGTCTATAGTTATTAACATCCTGATTAGTACCCTTTTTATGTTGTCTTGCACCTGCTCAAGAAACATGTTGCGGTAACTTCGGAATAGCAGGTTTTGAAGGTGCAGTCCTGTTGTGGCCTGTGATGCCACTGCTTTTTGGGGCTGGGCTTAGTGGCACAAATTAGATTGCATGCTGTCTATGACAGCAGTGCAAAAGCATGTCCACCACCTTGAAAGGTTTTAGCTGCTGCAATGAGGGAGCTCCACCTCATTGGAAGGCATGCCTTTCCCAGTGTAAGTTCCAGTGTGACATGGCGGCAGCAGTGTCGTCTGCCTCACACAGCCCCAGAAAAGCTGACTAGGGAGGTGCCCAATCCCCCTGTCGGCATCATCATGCCCCCTCCCCAGTTCATCTGTCAACAGGGGATCCCAATCCCCATTGGCATCACCTCCCCAACACTCTTTTTTATTTGCTGATGGGGTGCCCAATCCCCGTCAGCTACAGTCCCCCAAAAAGCACAGGTGACACCCCCAGTTCATTTGCCGATGGGGTGCCCAATCCCGTCGGCTCCAGTCCTCCCCCCCAAAAAAAAACACGTAGGTGACACACTGGGAGTCAACCCCAGCGTGTCAAATGCACCTGTAAAAACAAAAACCTTCCCGTAATGTTTTTTTTTCCCATCTGTAAAGTAGAAAACGGTCCCTCTCCTCTTCATCTGCAGCCCCCTTCCCCAACCTGTGCCTACCCACTGGGTGGCCTACTTCCCCACACCCCCCTCACCACATACTGTACTTAGCTCCGGAGCCTGGTGCGACGATCTTCTGTGGACTGGGAACACGTCTGCACTCTTCAAAGCCGACCGCGAACTGAAGAAATGCTGGTGAGTTGTATAGTGGCATAAATAGGGTTTTTTCAACTTTGATGCATATCTCGGCCATTTTTGGGAATTTTGCTACCAAATTTTCAACATGGGGTTATTGGGACCCCTTCTCATGAATTCAGTTACTGTCATGGCATTATTCGGTCCTGAAAGGTGATTAGCAGTCATTGCGCGGAATCACCCTTCGGGACTGATTAATGAAACAACAGTGCCACTGTTCATGAGGTGGCCTCTCAAAAATCCTACGTTGCAAATTTGGTGAAAAATTCAAAAAAATGACAGTTTTATGAGCGTGCATTGCGCAGTTTCCATGCACACTCATAACTTCGTGAATCTGTAATATTTTCACTCCAGATTTTCAACATTGCCATTTTTCCACACCTCCTTATGAACGGTACCACTCTCATTTTTCACATCCTGTCTGAAATGTGTTTTTGCACTTTTGGCGCAGAATAGCATGGTTGCTGTGGGAAATCAGTGTTCGGGACAGAGTAAGAAAATCACAGTGATACTGTTAATGAGCAGAGGTCCTAAAATGCCTATGTTAATAATTTGGTGATGAAAGTCCATTAAATGACTGTGCTATGAGCATGTGTTGCGCAGTGTTCATGCACCCTCATCATTTTTCACATCCTGACCGAAATGTGTTTTCACACTTCCAGCACAAGATAGCGTGGTTGCTGTGGGAAATCAGTGTTTGGGACAGATTAGGAAAATCACAGTGACTCTGTTCATGAGCAGAGGTCTTAAAATGCCCATGTTGAAAATTAGGTGACATTCGTCCCATAAAATGACTGTTTTACAAGTATGCATTGTGCAGTTTCCACGCACACTCATAACTTCAATATTTTTTACGGCTGCATGGGTGGAGCCCTGCAGATGTTTTGATGTAGAAAAGGGCTGACGTCATATTTTCCATCCGTGGAACTGTTTTTCCTCTGCCTGACCCTCCCCCAAGAAGCAATCTGCCCATGTTGTCCCTATAGACTGCAGTACTGCACTATATCACAGTAGGTGGGTTTTTTTGTACATTTCTTTACATGTCCCTTCCCCTTAATAGCAAGGGTGTAGCTACCGATACAAGTCACAAGTGCCAACCTTCTATTCCTAGTAAGCTTCCCCTCTTTCCCAGACACAGCAGCCTAAATTAATAGTGTCACTCACCTCCTGTGCAGTCTTCAGTGCTGGAGCTCCCACTGACAGGCAGCTCTCCCCTCTGGCCGGCATGTGGAGCACCGCAGCTGTCCCGGGAGCTCAGCGGGAGAGCCTGTGCCACAAGAGCCATCTGAGCTTTGCTGCTGCCCATACTGCCATGATGATATACTATACCAGATACTCTCAGCCTGTATGCATTCCTACACCGAGCCACTCTCCCCTCACCCACCACCTATCGGCGTACCCAGAGAGGGTTAGTATCATGGCACCAGGAGGCTGGGATCTGCGAGGCAGTAGCCAATCACGAGCAGCAGGCAGACTGCAGAGCGCTGTGGGAGTTTTACTTTTTACTATGAAGCCTAGCATGCTAGTTATAGATCACATAAATACATAGTCACCCTTACAAGGGTCCTCACATGCACTACTAATAGTTCGTTTCTGTGGCGCGAGATTAGCTTTTTTGTAATGAGAGAGAAAAGTGTACAGAGACAGAGATGTCATTGGTAAATATGGGACCACAACCAACATGGGTCTGTTACAGCTTTTATGCTGCAAAAGCACTCCGTTTGCTCGATCGTGAAACTTCAGTTCCGTGACTAAGCCTTGAAGCAACCATGGGGCCTTTCCAGAGATTTTAGGGAGAGTGTCTGAACCATATTTTACAACTAAATTAAAAGAGTAGCAATTCATTGGATTTCTAGTGTGTTTTTTACAGGAGATAGGAAAGGATTTACTGTTGTGCATAACTGCTTAATGGACTGCGGAGCACTGCAGGAGTTGTGGTTTTTACTATGAAGCCTAGCGTGCAAGTTAAATAATCTGACTGACTCCCACTCCCGTCTGACTCACAAGACAGAGCGAGTGACTCACACAGTCACAAGGCAACAGCACAAGCTGAGCCCTAACTAAAGATGTAGTTCTGTGGAGCCGGTGAGATCTGTATGGCTTGCATACGTCTGCTCATCATAGGTCCGTATTTTTTATTCTTTCTGCCATTCAGACTTTGAGGGGGATTTTATAAACATGAAGAACAAATACAAGCATTTTTTTCTACATTGCGACATAGCACCCCAATGTACTAGCCTTATCGGGAATCGTAGAATCATCGGACTGTGATGCATGCATGCGCCTATTAGCCTAGCTCTGGCCGGGGACTGGCTGCATAACGTTTGCACAGCTGAGGCATCTCTGATGACGTTACATCAGCATTTCAGATATGGCCTTTAACATGAATGATTGTTTTTTAAAACAATTCTTGCACTTGGGTAAAATGTTTAACTGGACCAAGGGGGTAGAGTACGGGGCGGACCCTAGTGCTTTTTAATCATATAGGTTAACTATTGAGTGGCCCTGTTGGTGTGCAGTTCATCTCTTTTAGTGACCTAGGATATGAACATGGAGGTACCCAGTTATCATCACATCTCCTTTGTCTTGTCACGGAAATGAGGGACACAGAATAGCAGTCAGAATAAAGGACAGGACATTGTGGGACACTGTCTGGAAATACATCATCAGACATGAACATGCAAGCTCAAAACTACATTACCTTCATAAACATACAATTTCACACTAGGTAAGGACCACAAGGGCCATCCTAGTCTGCCCATTTTCTTCACAAACTTCATTATGCAGCCATGGTGGATCTGACAAGAATTTGTTAATATTTGTACTCCAGATTTTCACCATTGACATTTTTAACACCTCCTTATGAACAGTACTGCTTTCATTTCCACATCCTACTGAACTGTTTTTCGCACATCCGGCGGCAGTGGTGCAGTCGCTGTAGAAAACAATGTTCAGAACAGAGTAAGAAAATACAGTAACTCTGCTCATGAGCAGAGGTCCCAAAATGCCTATGTTGAAAATTTGGTGAAACAAATCCATAAAATGACTATGTTACAAGCGTGTTTTATGCAGTGTCTATGCACAGTCGTAAGTTTGAGAATTTGTAATATTTTCACTCCAGATTTTCAACATTGTCATTTTTGCACACCTTCTTATGAACAGTTCAGCTGTCATTTGTCACATCCTGCCCGAAATGTACAGTAGTTTCACAAATCTGGCGCACAATCACATGGTTGCTGTGGGAAATCAAAGTTCGGGTAGATTAAGATAATCATAGTGCCACTGTTCATGAGCAGAGATCCCAAAATGGCTATGTTAAAAATTTGGTGAAATAATTCCACTAAATGACTGTGTTACAAGCATGTGATGTGCAGTTTTCACATATGATCTTAACTTTGAGAATGTTTAATATTTTCATTCCAGATTTCCCACATTCCCATCTCTTCACACCTCCTTATCAATGGTACAGCTGACATTTTCATGTGGTGCAGAATGGCGCGGTCACTGTGCGAAATTAACATTCGAGACAGATTAACAAAATCACAGGGACACTGTTCATGAACAGAGGTCCCAAATGCTTTCATGAGGAGGGGGTCACAAAAAAGGCCATGTTTTAAAATTTGGAGTGCAAATACCAACACACGCCCAGGGTGTTAGGGTTTCTAACCATTACATCTCACCCTGTACAGACTAGCAGACATCAGGGGTGTGTCTTTGGATTGTCTGCTGTACTGCTCATGTCACTGGTCCTCACTCCACCCTGCAGCCACTAACAGGCATCAAGGTGTGCCTTGGACTCTTCAACCCCAAAGTTCAACCCATTCTCCTATGCTGCATCTATCTCAACGTACTGTACTTCCTTATGAAATGGGGTGAGCATAAGGCCAGATGACCCCAAGGCACAACGTGACACTTGTCAGACTCTGCAGGGTAGGGTGAGGTAAAATAGCATGCACGTTATGGCCAGCGATCTAAACGCACACCCCAATGCCTGTCACTCTCTACAGGGTGGGGTGGGGTTGATGTTGGTTCTATACTTCACTGGTACTTCTATTATGTGTCTCTCTAACTCCTTCACTACCAATGCCAAAACCAGCAAGACAACATTTGGCATTGACAAATGTTTGTTAAAAATAGGAGTAATGTTAGCTGTTTTCCAATCCTCAGGTAACTATCCAGTATTAATACTGGTATCAAAAATAATTTTCAGTGGAATGTCAAGATGTTCTTTCATACTATTGACCATATAACCTGAGATCCCATCTGTTAAATAAATGGACTATAACGGCTGCAGCTTGTGTCCTGTAACTTTCTAACTGACAGGTCATCGCAGTGCCCCAGAGTGCCTGAATCTTCCTGGGTAGTAACAGGGGAAAGAGGAAACCCTTGGAGGGGAGGGGAGAGAGAGAGGAGAGGAGAGGAGGAGAGGAGAGGAGAGAGAGGAGAGGAGAGGAGAGGAGAGGAAATGTGAGGTGGAGCTGTGGAGGCTGGAGGGTGAGTGGAATGGTTAGCACAAGTAGGAAGAATTCATTAAAGTGAGCAGCAACAGAGGAGGATCAGACACCAGAAAACCATTTACCGAAGGATTGGAAGAGTGGACTCATTGGGAGGGCCAAGAGTGAGTGAATTACCTTCCAGAATTTTGAAAGGGTGTTAATGTTGTTCTGAAGGTTGGCCTTGAACTATTGCAATTTTGCAGCCTTTGTACCAGAGTTCCTGACAGTCTGGTAAAAGAAAAGGTCATGAAGTTAGTGAGATTATTTGTATCAAACCCAAGAGAGACCACAGGACTAGATCAATGATTTCAGGGGTAATCCAGGGGTGATGGTGAGTTTTGACCCTGGGTTTTCTGAGCTGGGTGGGCTTGTCCCAAATGGAAGAGAATTTGGAGTGAAGCAGGGAGAGGGCAATGTCAATATCAATGGCGGAGGGTAAGGCTGCCCAGTCTGCAGCAGCAAGATTGTTCAAAAGAGCAGAGGTGTCAAGTGACCAGTGGGACCTGGTCCAGATGTATTTGGGGAGGTGTGGATGTCAGATCTTCATGATACAGAGTGTCATGCAGTGGTTGCTGAAAGCATCTGATAAGGTACATACTGCAACAATACAGTTGGTGAAGGGGAGAAGAGAACCCAGTCCAGGAGGGAATGATTGTGAAAGTGTGGGTTGAGCCAGGTGTGTTTGGTGATAATCAGGGTGTGATTTAGGGACTCAGTCTTGAGGGTGGTTGGCCTGGAGGCCTGGAATATCCAATTAAAAATGAAGTCTCCTAGCAGGATGAGTTCACCAGCGAAGACATGAGAGGTGATGGTGGAAAGGGAATCAATCAAGGAGGAAGAGGCTATTCTTGGTGAGGCATAGAAACCCCCAATGAAGACTGGTACAGAGGAGGAGAACGATTGCCTAACAAGGAGGAATTTGTGGGAGGAAAATGTAACCTCTCTGAAGGCCATGGTGCAAGAGAGGCTCTGGCGGGCATAAATGGCAACACCACCATCCCACACATATTTTCCCTTTTCCTGCCCCAAAAGATGATATTTTGGAAGGGACAGATTAGAGTCTGGGATCCTGGAAGACAGCCAGAACTCAGAGATACAGAGGATGGTGGGAGAATGTTCTGAAATCCAGACAGACAGGAGGTCAAATTTTGGAAGAAGGCTCCAAGCAGTGAGATGAAATATGCTAAGGCCTTTATCAGTTGGGAAGGCTGGGGGTGGGGGGTCAGGGATGAACTCAACAATGACAGACAGGAGAAGGACTAGAAGCAGAAGCAAGAGGATGGAGTGGGATTTCCACCCCTTGGAGAATGCTGAATTGTTTGGTGGTGGTTCTAACTTGGGAATATCTTATTCAACAGCTAAAAAAACCTCATGAGAGACTGAGAGGGAGAAGACTGAAACTGGTGGACAGGTACCTGGTACTGACATGGGGAAAAGCACCAGCACCACCACCACTGCAGTACAAAGCAGTGGCATGGTCAGTGCAGGTATGCTGTTTCTTGCTTAACACAAGCTGAAACTACTATATACTGTATTTAAATATGTAATCTACCTAATGCTTCTGCAGTATTGCTACAATTTCTTAGTACAAACATAGGAACATTGCAAGCAGCAAAAGGCCATGATGGTCTATCTAGGCTGCTCGACATTGCAACTATCTCCCTATTCAGCAGATGCCCCACCCCCCTTACTTCCCTTTACCCTCCCCTTTGCTCTGTCCCACCCCTTCCTGAAGCATTCCACTGAATTACATGCCACCACCTCAGCTGGTAGTGTGTTCCACTTTGCCACCACCTTCTTCATAAAGAAATGCCTCCTCACCTCCCTCTTGAATCTACCCCTTCAATCTCATGTCATGACCCCTAGTGTCTCTCCCCACCCTCCTTCTGAATAGACCCTGTGTGTCTGGTTTGATTATCTTTTTCATGTATTTGAGGTCTCAATTATGTCCTCCTGCCCCTCCTCTCCTCCCGTGTGTACATGTTTAACTCTCTTAGTCTGACCTCACATGGTAATTCCCCCAGGCCTGGAATCATCTTTGTTGCCCTACGCTGCACCCCTTTCAGCAATCTAATGTCCTTTTGTAGGTATAGGCACCAGTACTGCATGCAGTATTCCAGGTGGGGTCTAACCAACTATCTGTTTAACAGTAGAATAACCTCCCTTCTTCTCGAGGCAATGCCCTTGCAATGCACCCCAGCATTTTGTTAGCCATTGCTAAGCTGCACCACCCAAACGTTAGCTTCTTATTGAATTTTTTGCTCTGAAGTGCAGCACATTGCATTTTTTTTGCATTGAACCCCAGTTGCCATCTATCACACCACGCCTCCAGCCTTCCAGATCCTCCTGTAGCCCCCATCCACCCCCCAAGTAGTACACCACCGCTCCCATCTTAATGTCATCTGTAAATAGGCTGATTTTGCTGCTGATGCCATCTGAGATGTCTGCAAAATATGCTAAATGGCACTGGGCCCAACACTGACCCCTGTGGAACACCGCTTATCCCAGGCATAGGGGCTGAGTATTCCCACCTACCACCACCCTCTACTGCCTGTCTTTTCATGAGTTCTCCACCCACCTCACCAGCTTTTCTCCTGCCCCTGCACCTGTAGCTTGCTTCCAAGTCTCCCATGAGGTACTGAATAGAAAACCTTACTGATGTCTAGGTACAGGACATCCACAACATGGCCACTGTTAATTTGCCTAGTCACCCAATCATAGTATTCCACCAGGCTGGTCTGGCATGACCTGCTCTTGATGAAGCCATGCTGTTTCCCGTCCTGCACCCCCTTCTCCTCCAGTAGTGCCACTAGCCTATCCTTTAGGATTGTCTCCATAAGCTTCCCCACTATGAACATTAGTCATACTGGCCAATAGTTCCTCAGTTCATCCTTGGGTCTACTCTTCAGGAGGGAACCACGTGAGCCAGTCTCCAGTCCTGTGGTATACATCCTGTGTCTAGAGATTAATTAGTTAGTCTGTCAAGGTCCTGCCAGGACCTCTGCCAGCTCCTTCTGCAAATACAGATTGGGGAGAACATGTCAAGTAAGTACAGTTAAATACAGTAAGGTAGGGTGAACAACCTTTTGTGACAGTACATAGAGCTAATCAAATGTGGACAAGCAATTAATAGAGGTGACTGATCTTAAACCATACAGCTTGAGTTAGGAAGGTCAGCAGAAGGGTGGCCAGAGCGGGTGGGAGAAAATAAGAGAAGGGGAGGGTGGGAAGCAGAAACAGGGGGAGCAACAGATAAGAGGGTTAAGTGGGCAGGAGGGTGGAACTGGCTAGGAATCCACACAAAGGGTTTCATAAGTAAGGGATGGGGTGGAGCTGGGTAAGATTGGGAGGAGAAGGGGAGATATAAACAGGTTTTATGTTTTAAGGTGGGGAAGTGAGGTGTGGAGGAACCAAAGCAGAGAGGAAGTGACTAAGAGGAGGAGGAGTATTTGTGGATAAAAGGTGGGAAAGGCAGGGGGAAGGGGTGGAGAAACATAGAAACATAGAATCTGACAGCAGATGAGGACCGCTTGGCCCACCAAGTCTGCCCATTTCTCTACCTAATGGATAAGCTGCAGATCCTAGTTAACCAGCAGCCTACTTCTTCCTATCCCCACCCCCTAGAATTGCCTTATGACTGTCCCATGCATGCTTGAATTCCATCACTGTTTTTGACTCCACAACCTCCTCCAGAAGGCCGTTCCATGCATCCACAACCTCTCTGTGAAAAAATACTTCTTAAATTACCTCTGAGCTGCCCCCATCTTCAAATTGTGCCCTTGTTCTTGCACACCCTTTTTGAAAGATGCTACCTTCTTGGACTTTGTTGATTCCTTGAGGTACTTGAAAGTTTCTATCATGTCCCCTCTCCTCCTTTCCTCGAGGCTATACATATTAAGCTCCTTCGCCTCTCTTCATATGTCTTCCGGTGCAGACCCTGCACCATTTTAGTTGCCCTCCTCTGGACAGCTTCCATCCTGTCTATGTCTTTGCGGAGATTGGGTCTCCAGAACTGCACACAGTACTCCAGATGGGGTCTCACCAGCTGTCTGAACAGAGGAATAATAACTTCCTGTTTTCTACTGGTGATGCCTCTCCCTATGCATCCCAGTATCCCCCCAGTCCTCCTTGCTGCCCTCTCACATTGCTTGCCCACCTTTAGGTCATCTGATATGACTACTCCAGGTCCCTTTCCATTTCTGTTGTTGTAAGTATCTCACCCCCATTGTGTACTCTTCCCCTGGGTTTTTGTTAACCTGGTGCATTACCTTGCACTTCTTAGCATTGAATCTAGCTGCCATACATTTGACCATTCCTCTAACCTTGCCAAGTCCTTCTCATCCTTTCCACCCCACCTTGTGCATCAACTCTGTTGCAGATCTTTGTGTCATCTGCAAAGAGACATACTTTTCCTTCCAGTCCCTCTGCAATGTCGCTATAAAGACATTGAAAAGGACCGTCCTAATAAACCCATGTGTACCCCACTAGTAACCCCCTTTCTTCAGAGTGGACTCCATTTACTATTACTCTGTGTCCTATTCTCTAGCCAATTCTTTACCCAGGCTGTCATCTTGGGACCCACTCCCAGGCTGGCTAACTTGTATATTAATCTTAATCCATGATATCCAGATGTTCCTCCTCCATCAAGACCACTAATTCAGGAAGCTTGTTACTCAGACTACGGGCATTGGTATTCATTGCTCTCCATTTTTTGATGGCTTTACCTTCTGTTGCAGCATCCCCCACTGACCTTTCTACCTTGGTCTTTTTCTCATTTAGTACCTTGTTTTGTAGGGAGAGGCTGGGATTTTCCTGCTGCTTATCAGTGCCTCCACCCTTGACTAGTTTAAAAGCTTGCCAATGAAGCATTTAACCGATTGCTCAAAAGACTTGTTCCCTTCCTGGACAGATGCAGACCATCCTGCCAGTATAGGCTGGTGTCCCTCCAGGTGGAACCCAGTCCCCAGTGAAGCCAAACCCCTGTGCTCCACACCATTTTTTCAACCATTCATTAAACTGCATGGTGCAAAGTACCCTTGCCTCACTCATGCCATTGACAGGCAGCACTTCTGAGAAGGATACTGTGTGTGCTACTTGTCTTAGGCCCCTCCCCAATTCTACAAAGTCCTTCTGCACTGCCCCCTCTAGCTAAATATCCTCAGCTCTGTGCTGATTGCGGAAACAAAACTAGGCCCATTTAAAGCCAAACTGATAAATCATCTGGCCACTCTCAGTACCTGCACCTGCGGTACTAGTTACTAACCCACCTTGTTTGCTTCCTTGTTTTCTCTGTGAGGGCAAAACAGGAGAGCAAAACAAGGTGGGGTTAGGCACTAGTACCTCAGGTGCAGGTACTGAGAGTGGCCAGATGATTTATCAGTTTGGCTTTAAATGGGCTAGTTTTGTTTCACCAATCAGCTCAGAGCTGAGGATATTTAGCTAGAGGGGCCCTGTGGTTGAAGGACTTTGCCCTAGGGAGGTCCAGCAAAATGGAATAAGGAAGCAGCTTTACTAGATCCCCTGGTTAGTCTGGTGTTAGTGGAGTTTCTTAGTAGTTGCTGCACACTTGGGGGTGCAAAGCTAACGGCATTCTTTCTAGCTAAAAGGCAATCTTGGTACTTTAGTCTGCTTTTCAAGTTTAGCCAGCCAGTACTTGAGTACAATTCACATGTGTGAGTTAGTAAGTCAGCACCCAGAATGAGTCTGCAGGTTTTGTTTAAGATGGTCTTGATTCTTCTTAGTGCTGTACCGGTACCAGCTCCATAGACTACCAGAACATAATTTATGATAGAGAGCACTGAGCTGTTAACTGTGAGTTTGAGGGCACTCTCTGTGAGGCAATGCCTGTGCTGGTAGAGCTGACCCAGTTTGGCACTAGCTGCCTTGCTTACATGGTCTGTGTGCTGGCTGTAGGAGAGAGAGCTCTCAAGGAAGACCCCAAGTTATTTAAAGGTGTATTGAACTTGTTTTTGTAGTGTTTGAGGTGATGGGACTTATGATGGTTTTGATGAGAGGCGAACTACATTGTTTTAGTTTTTGTGTGGTTGAGCAAGAGCTTGGACTGACAGAATCATTTTTCCACAGCAGTAAAGTTGGCTTGCATCCCCTTTTCTAGCTCTTCAGAAGTAGAGTGACAGGTGTAATGTATAGCATTGTCTGCATATAGAAGGATCTTATTCTGGCAAATGTTTGGGAAACAGGTTGAACAGCAATGGGCCCAATATGGAGCACTGGGGCACTCCTGTGTTGACACACACTGATGGTCAGATAGAACATCTTGACTATTGACCTGCTGTGTCCTGTTGGAGAGGGAACTCTGGAACCAGCCCAGGGAGACAAAAGATATTCCAATGTTGGAGAGCTGGGCAAGAAGCAAGTCATAGTTGACCGTGTCAAAGGCTGTGGTGAGGTCGATGAATGTGGCCCCCACCAAGAGCCCCTGATCAAGTGCTTCATGAATATAGCCAGTAAATTCAACCAAGGCTGTTGAAGTAATGTGTGCTTTCTGAAAACCGTGCTGCTGCTGGCATTGAAGGTTGTACTTGTCAAGGTAGGCAACTAACTGACCCTATACTACCCTCTCTAGGGCTTTGGGGGGGAGACAATTGAGATTGACCTGTAGTTGGCCAGGCTAGTTCTGTTGCCATATTTAAAGACCAGAGTGACCACAACAGCTTTCTAGCATTGGGAGAACTTGCCCATAGTTGGTGAGAGATTTAGGATCTAGGTTAGATAAGAGAGAAGAGCATACAGGGCGAGAGCTACAATCTCTAGATCAAGTGAATCCCCAATGGATCAAGTTTTCCCAAGGATGTTTTCCAGGTACTTTTAGCCTCAGTTGCAGAGACTACCTACAGGTAGAAGGAGTTGTTGTGTATGGTGGTGAGAAGTTGGTACCACTTGTGGAGGAGCTAGGCACAGGTTGAAGAAAGTCCAGAGGAAGCACTCCACTGAGATCTGTGAAAGCCTTGTTGAAGCCATCTGCAATGTTTTTGGGATCCTGGGTAATCACTCCTTTAATGCTGATTAGTGATGGAGGTGATTTACTTGCTCTGCCTGTTAGGGTTTTGATGGTCTCCCAGAATCTGCCACTGTCATCCCATGAGTTTCAATAGTGACCTATTGTAGTCCTAGGGAGTGGGCTAACACTGTTACTTCAGATTAATGTATACAATTTTGCATTCTTCTGCACAAACCAAGCACAGAATAACTCAGTATGAAACAAACTTTAGTAAGAAAGCATCTCCGGCGTCAGACACAGTATTACTGAATAAACTTTCAAATTGTATCTGTATGACTGACAGTGTGAAAGTTTTTGGAGAAAAATTATTATCTAGTTTATACAAGCATATCTCTTCCCAATGTTTTTACAGATGTGAAT
This sequence comes from Neoceratodus forsteri, assembly GCA_016271365.2. Classification (NCBI taxonomy): domain Eukaryota; kingdom Metazoa; phylum Chordata; order Ceratodontiformes; family Ceratodontidae; genus Neoceratodus; species Neoceratodus forsteri. The sequence continues at coordinate 351,920,742 of JADMNL010000022.1, forward strand.
TGTACACAGTGTGTTATATATTACTTGCACTATGTTTTAATGTTTTTTTTTCTGATGTAAACTCAGCCTACTTCCCTGGTTTAAAAAAATAAGACAGCGAAAAAACAAAAACCTGGCAGATTCTAAAATTTAGAATCAAAATGAACTTCTCTGTCAAATACCAGCCTATAGTTGTGGAATGCAAATGTGAGAAGCTAACAGGTAATTAGCATGTCTATATGCAAATGACTGAGTTCACAAAAAAAGTTCCAGAACTGAGAGTTTTATTGTACCTTTTGGTTTCTAATTAGTGCAAGGAAAGGTTTAATCCTCTCTAGATGGAATAATGGCAATAGTCATTATCTAGTATTATTTTGGCTGGCCAGTACTGTACATCATCAGCAGAGATATTGGGAAAGAATTTATTTTAAGTGTCATTAACTGCACTGTAACTACTGTATGACTACATTGTAACTGCACTATAACTACTGTGCAGTTACATGTAACTACTATGTAGTTTTTAACTAGTTTCACATTTATGTGTTGTGTACTTACATGCAATTTGCATGAAGTAACTACACTGTAACTGCACCATAATTACTGTGCAGTTACATGCAACTCCAATGTACAGTAGTTTTTTAACTAGTTACACATGTGCATGTTGTGTATCTACACAGTTTACATGAAATAACAGTTACATGTACAGCTACTACTGTCTCCCTTTCAGCACAATCCGTTCATTCTGACAAGTGTAACTACACATTTAATAGCTTTTGCAAAGTGTAACAGAAAATCTATTGTGCAACTACTACTGTATCTCTTCTGGCATTATGTAATTTTTTCTTACACAAGCAACCACACATGTAATAGTTATTGCAAATTGTAATAGCAAATGTATTGTGTAACTACTGTGTTGTTAATTGTGACATTATGAAATTTGTTCTTACAAGTATAACTACATATGAATGCAGGTTTTGTGCACTGTTTCAACAGTCTACTGTATGTCTATCTGACATTTAAATAAAAAGGGTCCCAGTCTGTATATCTACACCACCCACCAACACTCCACACAGCAGATCGGGCATTAAGCATGGAATGATGTATGCCCCACCCTAGCCACCCAAATGGGCAACAGCAGTAGGACAGGGGTATGTGTGGCGAGAGGAGGTGTGAGTGAATGCCATGAAGCAGCACAGTTCAAATTGTGCAAGTACACAGCAAGCATTGTGAAACCACTTAACAACTACATAGTAGTGCAGTTACAATGTAGTTATACAATAAATACAGGTTACTCACCTGTAACAGGAGTTCTAGGAATGGTATATGTTGTTCATCCACACTTATTTGCAGGTTCCTTACCACTTTAAATCTTGCCGGAAGGTCTTCAAGCTGGCTCCTCCCACCCACCCGGGTGGTAAAACTCTCAGCTCCACCCCATGATGCCAGATCTAGCCCGCTGGAAGCCAGGTTGTGCGTCGAAGCCGGGGAGGTCGGGTGGGTCGTGTGGATGAACAACATATACCATTCCTAGAACTCCTGTTACAGGTGAGTAACCTGTATTTCTAGGGACATGGATATGTTGTTCAATCCACTCTTATTGGTAGGCTCCTAGCAGTTCTCCGGGAGGAGGGAGGCAAGGTGCATACCCCCGATACTTACTTGGGAAAAAGAGACTGGAGAACTGAGGCCCCAAAACCAGCATCCCGGCGTGACTCAAGGTCGATGTGGTAGTGGGTAATAAAGGTATGTGCCGACTTCCAGGTAGCAGCCCTGCAGATATCCTGGATAGGGACATCCCTGGAAGCAGCTACCGATGCAGTGGTATGGCGGGTAGAATGAGCTCTTATCCCTCTGGGAGGCTCCATGCCCGCCAACTTATAGCAGAGCTCTATACAGGAGGTGATCCACCTGCTTATTGTCCGCTTGGCTGCAGGTCTGCCAGGTGCGGCATCAGCGTAGGTGACAAACAGCTGGTGAACCTCTCCCCGAACTTCAGCCATCCGCTCCTTATAATAAGCGAGTGCTCATCTAGGGTCCAAAGTATGGAGCCTATATTCGGCCTCTGAGGTGTGATTGGGGTAGAACACTGGCAGAGTCAACACCTGGTTAAGGTGAAACTCTGACACCACCTTCGGAAGGAATTTTGGGTGGGGGCGCAGGACAACTTTGTCCCTGTGGAAGACCAGATAAGGAGACTCGATGGAAAGTGCCTGGAGCTCTCCCATCCTTCTGGCTGACGTGATAGCCACCAAGAAGGTGGTCTTCCACGACAGGTGTGAAATATAGCACCTGTGCATCAGTTTGAATGGTTTGCCCATGAGCTTGGCTAATACCAGCAGTAGATCCCATGGAGGTGGAGGTTCTCGCACTGGAGGGGAAATGTGGTCAAGGCCTTTGAAAAAGCACCTGACTACCTTCTCCTGCACCACTGACTGCTTCCCGGCCCATGCCTGGTAAGCAGAGATGGCTGCCAGGTGCACCTTAAGGGTCATCGACCGAAGCCCTTGTTAAGAAAGGGACCACAGGTAGTCCAGAATGCTTGCCAAGGGTCAGGCGGAAGGGTCCAAGCCCTTCCCCTGACACCAAATGGAGAATCTCTTCCATTTGAAGGTGTAGCATTTCCAGGTCGACTCCTTACGGGATGCCTCAACAACATTGAGGACCTCGTCGGAAAGACCCAAGGCTTGGAACTCTAGTGCCTCAGGAACCAAGCCGTCAGGTGCAGGGATTGAAGGTCCAGATGGAATACCTTCCCCTGGTTGACTGAGATCAGGTCTGGGCAGGCTGGAAGCTGCCTCGGGAGCCTGTAGCTGAGGCTGAGGAGACCTGGATACCAGAACTGGTGGGGCCAGTCTGGGGCTACCAGAATCACCTGCGCCTTGTCCTCCTCACCTTGAGAAGCACCTTTTGATCAAGGAAATGGGGAAAGGTGTAGAAAGCCTGTGGTCCATGGCCTTGAGAAGGCATCCCCCTGTAGCAAGCCCTGCTGAGGGGGGCGGGCATGGAACAGACTCAGCTTTGCATTCTCCTTGGAGGCAAACAGGTCCACCTGAGGCATGCCCCAGTGGGAGAACAGGTCTTGTACTACCTCCAGCAGGAGAGACCACTCGTGAGATGCAGCCCCTATCCAGCTTAGGGCATCGGCCAGGGTGTTGAAGGCTCCTGCCACATGAATGGTTGGGAGATCCACCTCCAGGCTGCGCATGAGGGACCATATGCAGAGAGCTTCCTTGCATAACAGCATGGAGCGCGTCCCGCCCTGGTGGTTCAGATAGTACATGGTCGTGGTATTGTCCATCTGGACCTGAACCACTTGACTCTGTAGAAACGGAGCGAAGGTGGTGAGAGCTAGATGGACCACTCAGAGCTCCAGCAGGTTGATATGGCATCAGGACTCCAGAGGGGACCGGTGTTCCCCCAGGTGGGCACCCCAACCCATCAGAGATGCATCGGTCGATAGAGAGACCGTCAGCTCGCGGGCGATGAACAGGATGCCCTCCTGCAGATGTGCCAGAATGATCCACCATTGGAGAGTGTTCCACATCTCCTGGGTCACTGTCATGGCCTGGTCCAACGGATCGCAATGTTGTGACCACTGGCTGGCCAGTCCCCATTGAAGTGGATGCATGTACCAACGGGCCCAATGGACCATGCTGGTGCAGGCTGCCATGAGGCCCAGGAGGTGCAGGAAGTCCTGGGCAGGGCACAATTGCCCAACCAGAAATGATTGGGCAAAGGAGGAAGAATCTCGGCCCTGTCCACCGGGAGCCGTGCTCTGGCTCGTAGAGAGTCGAGCTCTGCCCTGATGAATAGTATCACCTGCTTTGGCACGAGTTACGACTCGGCCTCATTGATGAGGAGGCCAACCTGAGAGCAAACCTGGAGGGCCAGATCTCTGGACTGCTTCCGCCCGCCTGGAGAGGTTGCAATCAGCCATTCATCCAGGTAGGGTACACCGACCCTTCAGTGCCGCAAGAGGAACGCTGTCACCACTGCCATGCATTTGGTGAAGACCCTGGGAGCTAGGAAAGGCCAAGGGCATGGCCTGGAACTCAGAAGGGATCCTCCTCTGAAGCAGAGGAATCTCTGATGGGACGGATGTATTGGGAAGTGAACGAACGCATCCTGGAGGTCCAGGGAACAGAACCACATGCCTCATTCCAAGGATGGGATTATCTGAGCCAGAGTGACCATCCTGAAGGTCCGAGACCTTAGGAACTTGTTCAGGTCGTGCAGGTCGAGAATGGGGTGCCAGCCCCCGTCTGTTTTGGGACCAGGAAGTACCTGGACACAAACCCCGGGTCTGGAGGAGGATCCGCCACCTTCCTGATCACCTCTTTTTTGAGGAGCAGGGCAATATCGGCTCGGTGGGCCAACAGCGAGGCTGCGGACCGTAATAGCCCCGAGGGGTGATGGCTCAAAAGGGTGGAGCCTGTTCAAACTCCAGAGGCAGGCCTTTTCCTACCACCTCCAACACCCAGTGGTCCGTGGTGATAGTGGACCAGGTGGTAAGGAAGTGGCGGAGCTGTCCCCCCACTGGGGGGGACCAGGGGAGAGTGACGAGGCTGGGGGCGGCACCCCTCAACCCGTCACTGGGCAGGCTTGGAGGAAGGACCAGCTGAGGAACCTCCTGAGTCTTTACTTCCTTGCTTCCTGTTGGAGGAAGCTGCCGGCTTGAGGTTTGGGACACCAAGTGCGAGTCTGCTGGCCCTGTTGCTGGTGCTGCTGGTCCCGGTCGAGATGGGAGTGCCGAAGGGCAGAAAGGACTTGTGCTGCTGATGGCGCCTTTGTTCCTCTGGGTGGAGATGACTGAGTCCAGGGTGGCATTGGACTTCTCAATCCGCTGGAGGTGTCCCTCCACCCAGGGCCAAGAGGTCAGTTCCCAAGAGGGACATCCGCCAACTTGTGCTGGGTATCCACCGAGAAGGTGGATATCCTCAGCCACACCCTGCAGTGCATGGCCACTGCGGCCGCTACTGACCTGGCACAGGAATCACCTATGTCCAGAGCAGTCTAAAGCTGCTGCTTCACCACCGCCCTACCCTGGTCCCTCACCTGGTGGACCGTGGTCTGCAGGTCAGTCGGGAGATGAAGAACAACCTCATCCAGGGGGCCCAAGAGGGCGTGGGAGAAGTGTGCCATCAGCACGGCCGAGCTGGCCTGTCGGAGGCCGAGGGAGGATGCGCGTACACCTTGCACCCAGCAAAGTCCAGCTTTTTGGACTCTTTGTCGGGGGGCTTATCCACATCCCAAGCATTACCAGAACGCCGGAAAATGCTGTCGGTGACTAACCCCTCGGCAGAGGGGTGCTCCGAGAAACCAGGCAAACAGCCGGTAGGGATCGATACTTCCTGGCCATCCTGGCCAAGAGCACAGGACAGGAAGCAGGCTGCTGCCAAAGCTCCAAGTCTGGGCCGACAATGGCCTCAGCCATCGGAAAGACCTCCGTGGGGGAATCCCCTCTGTCCAGTATCTCTGTCAGGGGATACTTGGCCCATTTGGACACGGGCTCGAGCTGCATCCTGGTGGACTCCTAGTTGAGTCGAAGCAGACCCAGGAAGGATGATGGACTATAGTCCAATGACTGGCCCCCGGAGGACTCCAGGTCAACCTGCCTGGAGAACAGGGAGGAGTCGTCATCAGATTCCAAGAGTCTGCGAAGAGATGCCTCGGCCCTGAGCCACCCTTCACCTGCCGAGGATGGTCGGGAGTGAGGATGACCGACAACCTGTGGGGCAGGCCGTGACCCGACTGAGAATCCTTGGTCGGTGCCCCCGACTTCGGTTGTGGAAGTGGAGGTTCTACCACAATCGGTGGAGCAGCTGGTTTTGGCCAAGCAACCGGCCCTGGAGTGGGCAACTCGACTGGGGCGAGTGGTTGCTTCGGCCGTTCAGGCGACAGCCACTTGATGGCTGGGGGCTGGACTGAGGTTGGCTTAGGCCCGGACAACAGTAACTGCTGCCACATAAGCTCCTTGTAGTGCCGGCGTAATTTACGCCAAAGCCTCCCCTCATCCAAGGAAGAGAACGAGGAGGAACGGTGTCGCTGCTTACCTCGGTATCGAGACCAAGACCGCCAATGTCAGTGGGAACGGCTAGACTGAGAAGAGGTCCGAGACCGAGACCCTCGGGGGGACTGAGGGTGGGTATCGGAAGGGGCGGGGGACGCCCGCTTTTCCCTCGGTTCAGGCACTTTAACCAGGGACTGCGGCCCAGAAGGCACAGGCAGATCCTCGGTATCCACCGGGGGGACCAGTGAAGGAGGGTTGTTGGCTTCTCCAGTCGACAGCCCGTCTAACGGATCGAGAAAAATCTCGACTTCGTCAACAGGAGTCTCGGCAGGCTGGCCTGACGGGGACACCATGAAGCCAGCGGCCACAGCCGCAACCTCGACTGAAGTTGACGGTCGGCTGTCCGGGGAAGGGGACCTCTCCCGCTCCCACGAACACCGACGGTGGGACTTACCTTTCGACTCCTTCTTCTTGGGCTGAGAAGAATGTCCTGATTGCCCATCTCCCTTCATGGAAAGGGACTGACAAAGCTCCTTGAACGAAGCTGTATACGAGGAACTCAGAGAGCGGGATAAATGCCGCGGCCGAGGAGGAGGAGGAAGATGCGGCCTGTGCTGCCTCCTCCTCGAGGGTGATCATCTGCTCGAGCTGCTCAGCCAAGTCAGCCACCGTGGACACCGCCCAATGAGCCTCTTTTGATTTTACGGCGGAAAGCGTTTCGGGGGCTAAGCCTCAATCGGGCAGGCGCTTCTCGTCCAGGACGCTGGCTGAGAAAGAAGCGGCACTCTGCAGGGCTGCGTGGTCGTGATCTAGGCCTAGCAGTAGACGCACATGGAGTGCGGATCCATCCTGGACATTTTCTGCCTGCAAGGGCACCTCCGAAAGCTGGGAATAGATTTATCCATCGCAGCCGCGAGGGAAGATGAAGACCGAAGTTTAGAAAAACTTCAAAACCAATTTCGGACAACCCGAAGTTAGGATCCAGTCTAAAACCCAGAGCACTAAGGAGGGAACCTGAGCTTCCAAGCGGTAAGGAAGATCTGGTGTCATGGGGTGGAGCCGAGAGTTTTACCTCCCGGGTGTGTGGAAGGAGCCAGCTTGAAGACCTTCCGCAAGATTTAAAGCGCAAGGAACCTGCCAATAAGTGTGGATTGAACAACATATCCATGTCCCTAGAATTACAGTTTAGTTTATGACACTTATTACTGATGTAAGTTATCTTGAAATCATTCCCTCATAAATTTATTAGGTGTCAGTGTGGCTCAGTTGGTAGCACATACGCCTCTGGACCAGAAGGTCGTGGGTTCTCATCCCACACCGGATTGGACTTGCACCTAAAAATCGCTGGCATCCGAAGTGCAGTATTGGGGTGCTGTACTGCTGGGGTGTGCCGTCCTTCAGATGAGATGTTAAACTGGGGTCCTTCTGCCCATCCTGGTGTTGTCCTGGTGGGTGTCCAGGTGAATTCATTCACATATCTGGACTGCCTTGATGTTGTATGGGCTGCACGTCCATTGACTCTTGCTCTGAACCAATGGGCACAGAGCCCTACTGAGCAGTCAGTCGGTGGGTGGTGGTGCGCAGGTGGGTGGGATGCTGACGCCTGGTTGACAGGGGAGCGGGTGGTGGGGCTCATGGTTGGGTGGGGTGGGGGCCACTAGATCACCAGGGTACATGGGCCTTGGGGGTGGGACTTTAATGCCCGCGATTGGGCTTTGCAGTCCACTGGACCACCAGGGATATGTTCTTAAGGGGGTTGAACTCTGTTCTGCCCGCGATCGGGTTGGGGGGATTACTATGGGTTTGCCCGCAATTGAGCCAGTCGGGGGGGAGTGGAGGTTATTTCAATTATGCCCATGATGGGGCCAGTCGGGAGAGGGGGGATTACAACAGTTATGCCCGCGATCGGGCTGCAGGGGGCGTCGGTCCCCAACGGCTGCTGCCTGGCATGGTGCCAGGTGCAAGTCCTCAGGGATTGGCGCACCTGCATGCTAATGGCATGCAAATGGGGCCATAAATAGATGCAAATGGCCCCCCCGTGCCTTGCATGAATTATGGCACCATTTGCATGTCACCTTTTGAATAACGGAAATTTGCGCATGGTGCAATGGAACTTGTGCCACCGCATCTTGAATGCTCCACTCTGACCACTTGCAGTGGCACAAGCTCCACTGTGCCATGCACAGTGGCTGTGGCTGGGGGGTGATATTCAAAGGAGTTGCTCAATAGCGCAACTCCTTGAATATCGCCCCAGCCACACCCCAGCGCAACTATTTTGTGCAGCACAAGGGCTTGCACCACAGAATGGCACAGTTTGAATATCCAGCCCATGCAGTCTAATATTGTTAATTGATATACAAGAAAAAAACATTAGTTTACATAATTACTTATTGACTTGTAACAGTGCTGTAGTTACTAAGGAATGTGCTGCTTCTGTGGCATTGTTGCCACAGTTGATGCCTAATTAACATGTATTTGCTAAGTAAATTACAGAAACTGACAATTAAAGTCTAAGAAGAAGGGTGTAACAGTGTTGCAGTTACTAAAGAATGTGCTGCTTCTGCAGCATTGTTTCCACAGTTAATGATAACTGGCACATATTTACAAAGTAAGTATGCAGAAACTGGTAGTTAAAGTGTAAGAAGATGGATATTAACTACTATACATTTACATTGATCAGATGTCAGTGCTGTAGTTCTGATATATGTTCTCCTTTAGAAATCATCCCTCATGAACTTGCTGCTTAATAAATACACAGTCTTATTTATTTAGTTAGTTATTTGATTTTCAGAGATACACCTATGAGCAGCAAGTGCTCTTTTCCAAGGGTTCTACATCAGTTACATTACATTTAGGCACATTCAAGAGACAAGGACAGTTTCAGTGATGACCCAGATAGGGCCTAGTCTAGTACATATGCTATTGCAGTTAGTAGAAGTTATGACAACTGATACATTATGGGGATACATTATTAGCCCAAGTGGGGCTTGGACTATGGGGCAGCAGGGGTTTTAAGGTTTTACTGTTTTGGGATAGCCCTCTGGTGGTGGAAGTGGGCAGCAGGCAATTTACAGTCACCATAGTTAACATGTGTAGCAGCAGCATGCTGCTATCTTTATGAGTTCTTTTTCAGGGACAACTTAAATTGCCAAATCTTGGGTAGGCTCTGTATGGGTTCGGTGAGATCATTCATCCAGTATGCAGCTCAGGTAGCAAATGAACATTTCCCTAGGCTTGTTTTACAGTAGCGAACTTAAAGGACTTGTCTAGTCATACTCCTGGTTGAGTAAAAATGGCAATCATCAATAGGTGAGGGGGTACAACTTAGTTTTCTAGGGCTTCTGTACTCACTCATTCACACAGCTGGGTGGGGCTAGGGAGCAGATCAGAACAAGCACAAAGATGCCCTGGTCAGGGAAAAAAATAGGTACTACAGTATTGGTGGGGCTGGGCCTGCTTTTCAGAATATTGCTGGGGCCCGGGTCCCACAGCCCCATATAACCCGGCACCTATGTCTGATTATGTTTTTCAATAATAGTGTGGCCATCTGGAACCAGTATATGTGGTTATTAAATTATTTTCATGACCTGATAATGGCAATATGGCTAATCTCAGTCCCATTTACTTGGAATATTTATGGTCAATATACATATGGTTAAAATCAAAACCAAGACAGTATAGAGAAGTGGAATGGATCATTTGGCTGCCCCTTTGGGGTAACTTACAATACCTTCCCTAGTTCACTCCCATTAATAGAAGATCATTTTGAATTGTGAAACCTACCTGAACAGGTAATGGAGCTTTGAATTTGTTGCAGAGTAGTTAGACTTTTGCTCAAAGCAGTGCAGGAGGTGCTCTGTTAAGAAAGACAGTTTTAGGGTTGGCCTGCTGGTGCAGCAGTGGTGCCAGGGACACCAATGGGCTGGGTTTGGAAATGAGCCTGGGTCATTGGTGACAGGCTGGGAGGATGGAGGACAGTTGGCTTCAGTTGAGCAGTATACTAGCAGGTGATGTCAATACTTACATGCTCAGTGCACCAGCGCATGCATCAGAGCTTGCACACTCCCCAGTGTCAGCATCCCCAGGGATTGGGTGAACAGTGGTAAATCTCAATCTAGGCAGGATGATGATGTAACCTCTTGAAGGCCCACACTGTTGACATGACCCATCCTCTGAAGTTGGATCCAGACCTGCAGCACTTGGAGACCCTGCTACACCCACAGCAGTCAGAAATCTGTGCGGACATGAGATGGACAGGTAAGCCTGCAGGAAGCCAGGTGATGGGACTCAGGTATTAAGACTGGAAGTGAGGAACTGACCAGTACTTGTGGAGTAACAGATCAATTTAAAAAAAAGAATATTCAGATAGCACAGATTTTACTGAACTTTGTCAAGATACTTATGTTAATATTATTTTTTTCTGTTTTTGTATAGAATTGTCAGCACCAGCTGAGACAAAGCCATCTCCATAGCTGAAGGCACGGACCTAACCTACCAAAAAACATTTTGCCAGGCTGAAGAAAATATAGCTCAGCTGTCCCAGAGTATGGAGAAGGGCGTCCATTGGTATGCACAGCAGCAGGCTGTAGGACCACAACCTTGTCCCATTCAGGCACCATCAGCAACAGAACCGGTGGTGTCAACTGAGCAATACATGACCACAGCATCATGAAGGAACAAAGGAAGCTTCAGCACGGACAAGCCCAGATGGAGAGGAGGCTGCTGATAATATCCCGCTAGCTGACCAAGCCTGTGGCAACACAGATGACTCCAGGAACTGCTACCACTCCTGCCAGGCCAGCATCACCAGCTCAACAGTCCACACACACCAAGAACTGAGTGCATAGGTACTCCACTCACTGTAGTGGGACTTGGGTGTGAATTGTCAATAGTTCAGTAGTTTAGTTTATAAATTGTTCTATGTAGTAATATGTATAGAGAGGGATGTCTCCTACAGGAGAAGGTTATCTCATGCTGTGTTGGGCGAGAGGAATGCAAAGTGAAGCTGAGCAGTTCTGTCAGCCCAAAACAGCATGATAACCTCCTTATCCTGTAAGAGACACCCTCACTATATGTATTAATATATTATGAAGCAGTGGAACTGCCACCAGTAGAAAAGGGAACAGCCATTTTTGTGAGAATGCTCCATTTATTTGTGCTGGTATTACTGTTCCCATCTGCTGTTAAGATAGGGTTGTGGTACATCCCTCAGCAGACATTACACAGCTTACATGCCTGTAATGGCGGCAGTAGGGACTAAGTGCGGCTGCATCAGTTTTTTTTTCTATTTACAGTCTGCCTGAATGAGCTGGTGCCCCAACTGAAGGAGTTGCTACACTAGTGTGGCTGTACCAGTGTGACAGTCCAAGGAATGTGTCAAGACTTGGGAAATTTCCTTCCAATCACTGACCTATTGTAGGACCAGGTATTCCCAGGAATAACTAATACACTGTACTTGTGCAGTGGGCTCCAGGTGAACAGTGCTGGGAACAAGGAGTTTCTGATTTACATGTCAGGAGTTTGATGATAAAGAAACTGGGCCGGATATTCAAACTGCACCCAAAAAGTGCGCAACAGCAGGAGCAAGCACAAGTCAATTGCGCACAAGCGCAATACATGCGATATTCAAACATGGAGCAAGACAAATTGCGCAACCAGCCAATGTCTGAATATCACACAACCTGTGCCATAGCGCAACCAGGAAGGGGAAGCTGAGCAGAGATGATGCACTATAGCGCAACAAAGGCAGCCCAGCTGAGCAGTCCAGAGGCGCCTTAGAGCAAGCAAAGAGACCACCAGCAGCAGAGCAATGGAACTGCACAACCAGGGAGGTAGGCAGGGGCCCACCACCCATGCCACAGATGGGCACAGGGACACACTGCAGAACCAAGAATGTACCCCCACACCCCAAGCACTGCATAACTGGGGGAGGGATGGAACAGCCACCGGACCATGGGGACAAGCAAAGAAAGCACATCCCGGCCGTGTTACTGCAGCACACCCACTGGCAAGCTAAGAGTGCCACACAAAGCGGGCGGACCACCCCAGTGTCCAGTAGCCCTGCAGCACAGCACACCCAGCATTGGACCCCAAGAAATCACCCATGTGCAGTGTGACCAGCACTGCAGGAATCCCCAGGCCCCCTGGCACACTGCAACCTCATGAACCACAGAACTATACAAGCCAAACCCACCATGAGCACCCAGCAGTGGTGGCAGCACACGGTAATACTGAGTGGAAGCCACACCCACACCAGAGACACCACCCCACACACAACACACACACATACCCAGACCATACCACCCCAGATGCCATGCACACCACTGCAACTGAGCACCAATAGCCAGCTGCAAATCAGACACCACCACAGTATTCATATCAAAATATAAATGTAATGAATAAGAATAACAAGAATAACAAAGCAACTATGTACATATATACAAAGCAGGGGTGGGGTATGGGTATAAGGTAGGGAGTGGGTAAGGGCAAGGGTGAACAACTGGGAGAGGGAAGGTGGGTGATGATGGGCAGCTACCGTTGGCAGCCTGCCCTCCTTCCACCTGGTGCTGTGCCTGGGGCCTCCTCCTGCACCGTATCCCATGCCACTGCATGCCCAGAAGGATGGCGTGAGAATCCATGGCCACCTGTGTGAGCCTCCGCAGTGCTCGCTCGATGCGACGCAGGATCTGGATACCTAGGACAAGGGATCAGAGTAAATGGCTGTGACTGTCCACATCCCAGAATCCCACCCATCATGCATGGCATACAGCCAAGTGCCCCGCTCCTGTGATGGACTGCACCCACCCACAGTGACCGTGCACAAGACATGCCCAACCAGGCAGCAACAGCCATGTGTACCACTGCACTCACACACCACCCATGTCCATCACAGCACAACCAAGGCTGCCCAGTGACGTGGCTACGTGATGGGATGCTAGTGCCACAGCCATGTGCCCAGTGCATGCATGGACCACCAGTGATGCACACACACACATGCAGTGCCACTGGACAGTGATGACTGTCACATGTTGCGTGCATGGTAGTGTAGTCCATGGACAGTGGCCGTGCCCCCCCCAGCATGCAATAGCATCCATGATGTAATGACACTCACCCTCATCAAGCTGCTGCTGCTGGTGCTGCTGCAGCTGCGGCTGCTGCTGTTGTGGCTGTGGCTGCTGCTGCTGCGGCTGTGGCACACCACCTCTGCCAGCCACCCCGGCACTGCCATCCCATGCCTCAGCCTGGGCCCGCCTCCGCTCCTCCACGCCTGTGGGAGACAAATGAAGAGAAACACATCAGTGACATCCCAAAGCAGACAGCCCCTTGCCCCATTGAGTGTACCTGCCCACACAACCAGACCCAAACAGCACACACCTGCAAACACCTTCACAGCAAACCATAGCCCAACCCACCCCCATGCGCAGGTCACATTACACAGTGTCACCCATGCGGACAATACTGGTGCATACACAGCACACCCACCTGGCCTAGGCACAATGCCCCTCCTGGCACGAGACCTGAGGCACTCCAGCAGAGCACGCTCCCTCCTTTGCAGGTCACTATAGTGGTGCCTGCACTGCTCAGGAGTCCTCCTCCACCCAGTGGCATGCTCTAGGGCAGTTGCCACCTGCTGCCCACATGGGTGCATGCCATCTGCAGGGGCAATCCCCCAGGCAGTGTCCCATGGTGTGGCTCCACCACAGCCACCAGGTTTGCCAGCTCCAAGGCCCCCCACTGTCGAGCTGTCCTGCGTGCCATTCCAGAGTTATACAGTGGCAATATGGCACTCCGCAGCACGGCAACCCCACGTGGAAATGTTGCGCAATACAAGTCCAGGAGTCCCTATTGCGCTGTTCGTACAATGCCGTCGGTCCACATCTTGCTGTCACCGAACAGCACGATAGAGCCGCCACATGCCAGAAGTACAGCCAGGGGAAAGTCGAGTACAAGGTCATGGGTCAGTGGCGCAAGGCCACACACAGTGCCATCGGACGCCATACATCCTGCACGATCGGTCACCTGCATGCCAGTGCCACAGTGGACTATTAGCGCGTTGTGCCACAGCACCATTTGGTGACCAGCGCCGTAGTGCCACTGGCACAATGGTGGCTGTGTCCGGAATTGCTGATCGCACACAGCACGTCATCAGCACGGCAGACACCTGCGTAAGCTACCTGGGCATGCGCAATGCGGTGTACTACGCAGTCACAGAAAAGCGCCATTGGCTCAGCTGGCTCAACCGTATTGCGCAAATCGCAACGGCACGATATTCAGCCGACACATGCAAATCATCTGATCAGCCATTCAAAGGCGCAGTGGCGCGATTTGCATCTCATTACAGTTGCTCCACTCCTAATTTGCATGCATTGCGCTATAAATATGACAGTGGACTGTGCTGGCCCATACCTCTCAACTGTCCCTGATTTTCAGGGACGTCCCTGATTTTGCCTCAAAAGTTTACTCTGTCCCTCCTAAAAATAGGGTTTCTGTGACCAAACAGCGGGCTTATAGCACAAAATAATGTCAAACATTAAAGTTACAAACTTGTTCTTCCTTGAAAATGCATTTTGCACTAAGCCCTTTATTCTACCAGCTTCCTGAGTGAATATCTCCAATTCTGAAGAAGTGTCCCTGATTTTGGTCCTTTGTCCTGATTTTTAAGCCTTGTCCCTGATTTATGAGGCAGGAGGTTGAGAGGTATGTGCTGGCCAGATTCGGGTACTGCAGGTGAGAGGTGAGTTACAAGCTGTGCGATGTTCTGGGCAATGGTCATGGGATATCGCTGTAGACTGCACAGTGATAGGTGTCCACTTCCACCCATACAGACCAACATGACCGAGCAAAGACCAGGTGAGGATGAAGATGGTGGGCGAAAGAGGAGGCCCAACTTCACCAAGTCAGAGACAGAGGCACTCTTCCAGGCCTACCTGGAAGAGGAGCCACTACTGAGTGGACGGCGGGGCACCCCTCAGGCCCATGCTGCTGCATGGGAGGGGGTAGCCCGTGCGGTAAACCTGCACAGAAGCCACCAGAGTTCCATGCAGGAATGCAAGAAAAAGATGGGGACAGACCGGAGACGGGTCAAAGAGAAGGTGGCAGCCCTCAGGGTGGCACGCGCTGCCACAGGCGGTGGCCAGCCAGAGGTGGCAGAGCTGACCCCAGTGGAGGACCGTCTGGCTGCATCAATGCAGTGTAGTGCTATAGAGGACGTACCAGGAGGTGAATTCCAGACTGGTGGAAGCCCATCACTGCACGGTATGACATGGTGGTGGTGTTGGGGGGGGAGGTTGATCACATGCACTAACACGTTCTCACTTTCTGTTACAGATCCTGTTCATCTGCAGGGGATGGTGGTGGTGGGACCATGCAGTGTGGAAGACCTGCCAGTGTTGGTGGAGGGTCCATCCACCTCTGCTGCCAGCCGGCATGCACTGCACCAGCATGCACGCCTGGCTGCCACCTCTGTTGTCGGTGAGTCAGGTGTGGGGGGTGCACAGCCTGTCTCAGCAGTCTGGCATGCAAGCATGCCAGCACGCTGTGACTGTGGCTGTTGCACGAACCTGCACCATTGATGACGCAAGGACTGCAATAGGCACTGACACGTGTGTGTCTCATAACAGACACACAGCAGGCCAGCACATGCCCTTGGACCTAGCTGGTTCCAACGTGTGTGCCAGCACATCAGCACAGTCCCAGGCTGTGCCTGTCAGCACTGGTGGGGCAGCACCAGTGGCTGTGCAGATCTCTGGCACTGTTGTGGCCACAGCAGTGGAACGAGTGGTCCCTGGGGCACAGCAGTTGGAGGGGCAGCAGCAGCAGTCACCCACCAGATCTGGGGGTACAGGGTCCAGCGGTGGTACATGCACACTGCCTGTTGACTTGCCCACACCTGATCCTGGTGAACAGCACCCACGCTTAAGGGGTGTTGAGCATCAGGCCCTTCCATACCCCGGGGACAGAATGCCGATGTGGCACAGGACCCATTGGACGAGCACACCCACCTGCTGCGGGCATCAATAGAGCAGCAGATGCGGGTTGCAACGTGCATGGAGGCACTGTGTGTAGCTGTGGAGTGTGGAACAGCAGGGACAATGCATTGATCCTTGCAGAGATGGTCAGACTGCGGACGGATGTGACCGCCACCATTGATAGGCTGACCCAGGCAGTGGTCTCTGTCATGGCTGCATTGGGCACACAGTCAGGTGCCCCTGTACCACACACCCCACACAGTACGCTCTCCACTCCCCATTCTCGGCATCGTGCGACACCCAGACTGTCAATGCTGGGTTCTGCTGTGGGCATCCCGAGCACACCTGGTGCAGGTATGTTCGGCATGCTGCACACCCATGTGCGGACAAGGTCACGATCGCGCAGTGGGACCCCTGGTGGTCCATCGGTGCCACCCCATGTGGCCCATGATCAGTCTGCCAGTGCTGCTGGGACACGGTGGGGCCGCCCACACATCCGAGGTGGCCGTGGCACAGTGCCACCTGAGTGACCTGTCTCCCAGTGCGGGCCCTGTCTGATGCTGCCCTGTGTGCAATGTGTGTCATGGTGGGCAGTGCACTGGTGGGTGCCCTGCCCAACATGTCGACACACGGACCACCTGCACACCCACCCGACTGCTGTCCACAGGTGCGTGTGCATGATGATGCCTGCATTGTACTGTACACCAAGGTGCAAGGGTGCCCAGCATCTGACACACGTACTTTGACAGTACAGGTGGTGGGGGTGGTCCATTGATCCGTGTTTTCCATGTCTGTTTCTGCTCTGCTGTGCACCTGCCCATGTACGCTTTGTGCCTGGTGTGTGTGTGAGAGTGTGTGTCCATATGACTATTCACCCCTCCCTGATGGTGTGTTTGTGCGCCTGGACCCTAACACTCTCCTTGCCATCATGCACCCCTGCTGTGTTACCCTGTGTGCCTGTGGGTTCTGCCTAGACAGTGTTGGTTGCACATGGCCCCTTGACTTACCTGTGTCGTGAAAAATGCTCCTCCGTGATGGTGTCCTGGTGCAGCTGGGCCTGCCGGATCAGTCGGGGGTCCCGCCATCCAAGGGGGGGCTGCTCATCCCCATCATCACCGGCATCACCGGTGGCCCCAACGCTGTTCCCCTCCTCGACCTGTACGGCTATCCCACAGTCTTTGTCCATGTTGTGCAGGATACAACAGGCCAAGAATATCCCACAAACCTTTGAGGGGCTGTACTGTAGGGCACCGCTGGAAGTGTCTAGGCATCGGAAGTGTGCCTTAAGCATCCCAAACACTCACTTGATGATGTTGCATGTGGCGGCATGTGCCTCATTATAGCGTTGCTGCGATGGGGTCATGGGGCACTGGTAGGGTGTGAGCAGCCAGGGACAGAGTGGGTATCCGCTGTCACCTGTGTGGAGATGGTGGAGATTAGCATCATGTACAGGTCCATATTGCCCATATTCCGTGTGCCACTACCATGGCACCTGTGGCTTTCCACCCTTGCCCCAACCTTGCAATTCCTACGTGCATACTCACCCACTAGATGTCCTGTGGGGATGTCCCACTCTTGAATCGATGGCACAGTGCAGATTGGTACCATATGAAGGCATCATGTGCTCTGCCAGGGTGTGTGACACAGACATTGATGATGCGCCCACTGGCATCACACACCACCTGGCAGTTGACACTCGAGAAACCCTTCTGGTTTCAGTATGCTGCCCCATCGGGGCCAGGTGGCATGTGAATAGCCACATGGGTGCAGTCTATTGCCCCTAGCATGCCAGGCATACGTGCTACCCTGTGGAACTCCTGCATGTTTGCTGCACGCTCTGCCGTGGTGCTGGGGAAATGGATGTACTCCGCAGCATGTGGCAGCAGTGCGCTGAGGAATTGGGTGAGGATGCGTGATGTGGCCGACTATGTTATGCCTGTGGTGTCCCCTGTCGGCCTCTGGAAGGTACCCGTGGTGAGCAGTCACATGCAGGCTGTTACCTTTGTCGCCACTGACAGAACGTGACTCCGTCGTGAGGGTGCCTGCATCACATCACTGCACAGCTCACAGAGCCGCCTCAGTATTGCCCTGTTTAGGCAGTACCAGCCCACAATCTCTACATTCATGTACAGCTCAAAGCTGGCGTGGGCACGGTACTGCCTGTTGGGGGCATACCACTGACGGGCCCTTCCATGGCCACATCCCCCTGCAGCATGTCTTCTCACCCCCCTCATTACAGCTTCCATGAGGAAGCTGGCAATGTCCATTTCCCTGGCTTGTGGTCCCACCCTGGCTGTTGTTGCTCTGTTACCCCCGCTGTCCTGACTGCTACCTCCACTGCACTGGGTATACCTACTGGCCTCTGCAGTCTGTGGCCCCACGCACCTCCCTTGTCCCTCTTCTCTCCTCTCCTGTGCACTCCTGGCCTGCACTGTTTGCCACTGTCGCCTTGTATGTCTCCTTGCCTCATGTGGCTTCCCTGTAGCGTTCTTGGCGCCTCTTCCTTGAGCCTTTTATTTTGGCTCATTTCCGCCATGGCACACCTTCCGTTGATCCGCTGTTCGCATTACGCAAGCTTTCAATATCGCATTGCGCTCTTTATGCATGGATTCACTCTTCGGTTGCGCATGCCTTCATTTGCATTGCGCTGTTGCTCAGCATGTGTTCGGTAGCGAACTGCTTCCCACTGAATATGGTCGAATGGCGATATTTTGGACTTGGCACAAGTAACCCTATTGGCATGGCGCAACCCTTTGAATATCCAGCCCACTGTCTTTTAACCTGGATTCTTCACAGCTGATCCCACCATGGCAATTCTAACAGAAAGAGTATGACAAGGCAGTGTCACTGTGGTGGGAACCAGCTGCATGGAGGAGACGAGGCAGCAACTGTACACTGAATAAAAGATATAGTAGTGCTGCCATCTGATTGGTGAAGTCAGTTCTCTCTGCTTTATTATTGTAAACAGTTGCTTTGGTTGTTTTGAATTGTTTGTTGTTTTCTTGATTACATTGTTGGTTATGCTTGTTTATTTATTTTTTTGTGATATAAACTGTTACTGTTACACTTTTCCTCTTCAGAGTGTTTTCATATGTTTATAAAGTATGGCCAAAGGTTTGCATGTGTACAGTGGTGCATTGTTGGTGCTAATGGCTCATCCTTTTTGTGGCTGCATGGGTAGTGCCATGCAGACATACTGCTATCATCAGAAAAATGGGTCTGAATTCCTTTCCTAATGCAGCACAGGTTTTGTTCTTAGGAGGGAGTGGAATGAAATTAAAGCTGCATTCACTAAACTGTTTTCTCCCCTCCAGCTGTGTTGTTAGGAGAGAGTAGAATCCCTCTGCTCACTGCAATGTGGAATTTGCCGTCTAGTAGCTCAGCTCAGATTTCAGGTTTCACAGTTCTTCATTAACAGCTCTCTGTGGCAAGGTAATTTAATCACAAATATCTTTGTTATTGTCTATTTTCTTCAAGAAAGGTAACATTTGAAAGTCAACCATTAACAAAAATAAAGGGGAAAATAACAATGTGATAATTATCTGATAAGTTAAGGAACAACACACACACACTAGCTGTACTAATCTATTCAAAGGCAAATAGCCTTGAAACAAAACATGATAGCATAGTACTACAGTATGAGCACAAAAGTTGTTCAGCACAAAAATATATACAAAATTAGTTTTCCTTTTATATCTACCGTTTAGAATTTTTAAAATTGGCAAAAAAACAGCAGAAAATAAATTTTTGTTCACTTTTTCAACAAACAAAAGTGAATAACTTCAAAACAAAAAATGATAGCATAGTACTGTCAGTACAAAATTTGTTCAACACCTAAAATATCTACAAAATGAATGGTATTTCATTTATAGATTTAATTATGTGTATAGGCACAAATGCTCAGAGGCATAGATCACAATGAATGTTGCTTTACTTGGAAAGTTGTCAAGTTAAACTGCAAACAAAATACATTTCAAAAAGCTTTTCCAAAACATTCAGACCCCCAGCGCTTCACTCATCTGAGCTTCCTGGGGAGACACTAGTCTGATGATGCACACTGTTTAAATACTGTCTCAGGGTCTCTAAATTATAAAGAGAATACGATAGATTATCGTGCATTACCACCTAGTATCATTGAGAGGTTCTGAACAAAGGAACCTCAAGAACGAAGCTCTGAGAGGTTCCATGTTCAGAACCTCGAGATAGTATCACCGCTGGTAATGCATTGGCACCTATTCATTAGTATTTTTATATACTGGATGCGATTTTGTTTTGTATTTTTTGTCTTGTTTTGTGAAGTGGCAATTGGCAGTTTCAGTGAAGGATGCTCTGTCCTGGCCGACTGACACTTTTTCTTGCTGCTGCTCTTACCCCAGCCCACTGCGCTGTACCCCGCCCTCCTCAGCTTCTGGCCTCACTGTATTAACAAAAACTGGCAGTTAGTCCTACCATTTTCCTTTTCTTTGGCTGCACTCCCATTTCCTTTTTGTTGACAGAAGGAAAAAAAAACAAAGAAATGTTATTGACAGGCAGTATGGTCTCACTAAGTGAGAAAGCGAACAGCCATGTTTTTTAAAATGTTCTGCCCACCCACACATGGAAAGCAGCCAATCAGGAGGCACACTTAGGATGATGTGGGGGGCAGAAGGCATGTTTGTGGATGCTTGAGCTGTTTGGTGATTGTGATAATACTATCCTTGAGGAGTGCAACGATAGTATTATCAGAGTCAAACAATACTATTAAAAGTGATTGACAGTACTATTATCACTGAACCTTTGAGGGTATTACGAAATTTTTTTGTATGCTTTAGAGACCTGTTAAATTCAAGATCCATATATTAAAGTGTCATATGAAGGACACCATAACTGTTAACATTTTAGTGTGTGCCTAAAAACAGTGTGACATAAAGCATAGCAACAAAGTAATAATTAATATTACAATTACTATGCACTGATTATATATTATTTTCATTTCTTTCTAAGCACGGGGAGATGGTGGAGCACAGGAATTCCTGCTGCACTGTGCCATGATTTTTGCTCCTGGCTCTGGTCTATCTCCATAAGTCCACTTTTTCTTCTTTCATTACACTTGTGCATTATTTGAATTATTTAAAATGTAACTTTGGTATAATTAACAATACTTTTTTTTCTAAAATGCACTAACCTGTTTCTCATAGCACAGTCATGAAACTATGTACCTAGTTTATGCACTGAAGCTATCAAAATGAATACTTAGGATCATCTTACCACAACATTGACTGTATGCATGAGCTTAGCAAGTGCTATACTGTTGAAGTAGCTAATTTTCTTACAAATTGATATCTAATGTATTTATTTATGTTGCTAGTATTTTGGAAACATTTATTTTGTCAGTAATTTGAGATGGCTATGTTTCTGAAAGTATTTATATTATGGAGGATACAGTATTTAATTAAAAAAAAATATTGTTAACAATTTGGTGTTATGCTTTAGGTCACGCTGTTTTTAGGCTCACACTAAAGTGTTAAAAGTTATGGGGTCTGTCACTTATGACACTATAATTAACAGACAAGTGAAGCACTGGATGTCCAAGCATTTTGGAAAAGCTTTCTGAAACGCATTTTGTTCAAGGATTTAACTTGACAACTTTGCAATTAAAACAACATTCATTGTGATGTCTACCTCTGTGTTTTTGTGCCTATACACATAACTGATTCTGGAGTGTGGTTGTTTCTGCAGTATACTGTTCTTGTTGGGCTAGCATGCCTCAACCAGCACCACCCCTGACCCAAGAGCACTGTAATTATTTCCACCTGTTCCATTTCTAGATATCTTTTAGTTTTTTTTATAATTAGCACAAAAAAAGGGCAGAAAATTCAATATTTTTCACTTTTTCAACAAACAAATGTGAATAACTTTAAAACCAAAAAAATGATAGCATGGTTCTGTAAGAACAACATTTGTTCATCACAAAAATATCTACAAAATGAGTGGTGTTTCATTTATATTTACTTTTTAGTTTTTGAATAATTAGCAAAAACAGCAGAAAGTGTATTTTTTAACTTTTCAACAAACAAATGTGAATAACTTTAAAACAAAAATGATAGTATGGTACTGTGAGCATGAAATATATTCATCACAAAATATATATAAAATGAGTGGTGTTTCTTTTATAGATACTTTTAGATTTTTTGTAATCAGTAAAAAATGGCAGAAAATTAGATTTTTCATGTTTTTGAAAGTATGGCGTAAAGGATTATGTGAACTTTATCTGAAATATTGTTGATATTTTTGTTCTCATGCTGATTGACCTGATGACATCACCATAGCTTTGCCAATCATGAAGTCTTGTGTCAGTCAGCACTCAAACAAAAATCAACAATATTTCTATTGGGGAGTAGAACATCCCTTGTATATTCTTTTGCAAAAACCCATTAATGATCAGTTTGCGCTTATGAAAGCAACAAAAGTATGGAAATGTGATGTTAGGGTTTTCTACACTAACTCTGCATCCTCCTCCCGAGCAACCAAAGGGGGCAAGGCAACATAAGCAACCACAGACATCC
Source organism: Neoceratodus forsteri (assembly GCA_016271365.2). NCBI lineage: Eukaryota > Metazoa > Chordata > Ceratodontiformes > Ceratodontidae > Neoceratodus > Neoceratodus forsteri. Next base: position 351,943,244 of record JADMNL010000022.1, read on the forward strand.
ATCATTGGGTAAGACAAACAACAGACAACTCTTTCCACATGACACAGCAGGCATCCATCATCATGTCCAGCACTTCTGTAGTCGTGGATACACATGTACATTTGTACAACACCTAGGAAGTGTGTTAAAAAATTCTCATAGGATCACACTGTCAATCGTAAGTAAGGAATAACACATGACAAAGTGTGTGACAATGCTAAATAACTGCACACCCCAGGCGGATTGTGAGGCATGAGGTGCAGCCCAGTGCCTTCAACCACATGGGAAGTGCTGTATATGATTCCCATAGAATCATATTGTAAATTGTAAGTAAGCAGTAACACATGACAGTGTGTGTGGTTATACTAAATTATTTCATGCCCTAGGTGGGTTGTGAGGCATGAGGCACAACAGAGAAGTGCGATATAAAATTCTATAGGATCACATTGTAAATTGTAGGTAAGCTGGTCTGACAGGGTTTACCTTGGGTTTGTTTATTTAAGTTCCAAAAGCAAGAAGGGTTGAAATTGCCTACGTCTATTTTTATGCAAGATTTGCATTGCTGATTAATTTGGTACAGCAAGCCATGTGTGCACGTAAGGTGTGTGTGTGTGTGTGTGTGTATGTATTTTCAAGGGGACCTGTATGTTCAGAACAAACAGCACCTTTTACTGCATTACCTTGACGCTTATACTTCTTTTATTTTTCTACTATTGAGGTATAAATGTTGGACATTTACATCACAATAATACAAGTACAACTATTTCACACATTAATTCTATGTCTCTTATCACATTAATTCATCAGCAGTCATTGTGGCTCTGATCAGAGTTTGTTTTGGGAGAAACAGGTTCTAAACAACTTAAAAAGCCATTATTTGCAAGTTCTTTGACACTAAAATGCAAGGGTTTTCATTATGGTAATGGTTGAGACATCTGGTGGTGCTTTTGGCTCATTCTTCTACATTTCGCTATTATACCCTTTTTGGTTATAACTGACGCCACTTTATTGAGATTTAACAATAGGTATAGAAGTACACCAGCAACAAAAATACATTATGGACATGCACTATAGGCCCCTCTGTATGTTGTACATAACATGGTGCAATACAATCATTGAAGTGATGCATATGACTAATGCCCAATGTTTGTGGAAGACAAGACAAGGCCACCCAGACTGTAGACAGACATGCAGAGGCATTGCAATGTATTGATCCAGAAAATCAGCATCTCCCCACTCTGACAGTGCTCCATGGCCTGATTCTCAAAACTGGCCTTAGAGTGACACATGCTGTGCCAAATAGCAGCCTGTAACCAGTGCCAGTGCATCAGGGACCCTGCACCTGATTCAGGTACGGGGGGTCCCAGCACCAAACACCCACAGGTTGCTGCAACCGATCTGGTATGTCAAACAAAAGGAGCATGGGAGGGGATTGCCAAAAGCTGTGTAAGGATGTTGCACCATAGCAACCAGTGCCAGCAACTCATCGGTTGTGTGCCCAGACAAGCAGTGAAGGCCATGCAAGCCAGGTGCTGGCCTCCTCCAATACATGTGGTGCAGATTGAACCCTGTCACCACACTCCATGGAAGCCATCCTGACAATGGCGATTTATGCAGCACACCAGTTCTGGGCTAGTACGCAGAGTGATCTGGATGATGGAATGGTGCCAGGGTGGATGGAAGTGGCAACTGGATGGGTGAGGACGGCAGTGGCCACACTGTCATAGTGGCTAGTGCAGGAGCCACCAGGTTCTGTGCATGACAGTGTGACAACCCAAGGATTAACCTGTGGTACTTCAACAGATGCACTCATATCATTTACAAAATGGCAGTCCACTGCTGGGACAGGTTTTGAGAGTCAGCACTCATGGGGACAGCTGGGCATAGGACCAGACTGGCTGGGTATATGTGCTGTGCTGTCCTGTGCCCATGACCTCAGGACACTTATGTGACAGTGCATCCCACAGGGTTCATACAATGACTATGCAACTATATGCCCTGTGTCACAGGATTAGCCATCCTGTGCCAGTTTGGCTCACCAGCAGTCCAGTGGCTAGGGTAAGTGGCAGTGCATGGGACTGTTAGACCAGCTTTTTGTTGCTTTAACTCTTGTGGCATATGTGGTCCTTGATGGAGTCTTTAAATCCGATGTAGGGGATGTAGCTCCTGTCACAGCACAAGCCCCCACATCCATAGTGCACTGGTGTGTCCGTCACAAGCACGGACAATACTAGCTGGGGCTGTGACGAGAATTGGGAATGATGTATGGTGCAGTGCAGTGAGCCCCTTGCATTATTTGTCTTTGATGCAAACCCCTTCTGTCTTTCTCAATGCTTTGAGAACTGGGCCCTTGTTCATACCACCACCTGTGGTCACCCAGTTGGTGGTCATATAGCAACAATGGTAATGGTAACCTTCCCTCCCAGAGGAGGACACTGTCCTATGGAATGCTAGATATCCTCCTTCAGCAGCCCTCTTATGACTCAGGCTCAGTCTGAAACTCAAGTGCCCAGAGCTGCAAGTAGTAGCACTACTGCTGTACCAAATGACAATCTATGAAAGGTTTCTCCTCACTGTCTTTCCATTACCCACAGCTAAATGCTTCCAGATATTCTATCTCCCTTGCCTGCACTGCCCTCACTCAAGAGAAGTCAACAAAGCACTCTCAGACATTAAATGGCCCACCTCCCTGAGCTGCACAGACCCCAGAGTTGTTTAAGCTGTTCCCTGGTGGCTTTGAATGTCTCCACTCTGTACTGCTCTGAATCTCACACCATATTCTAGTCAAGCACACAGTAGAATGGTCCACCCTCCCTTTGTTGCATCACCCCTGCCCATTTAAGCAGTTCTTTCAAAAAAGCTTGTTTTGTGCTGACCTATCTGCACACCAGTTGCACTACTGCTTGCTATGCCAGTAACCTGGGATCAGAAGTGAGTTCAGAGAAGGTGAGCTGACTTGGGGATGAGGATGGAGTATCCCAAAGAATGCTGTCTTCCTCTGTGTAGGAGGGCAGTCTGGTCTAGCATTATACTACTCTCAGAGTGACCAAAGGCGGCAGTACATCTGTAGTGCCTTGCTCTACAGCTCAGCACACTTGACATACTTCTTGCTTGTGTGAACTCTTCTGTCAGTGTTCCACATGAGGAGACAACCTAGGAAGCAAAATACCGAGGACTGCATATGAGGGTGGTGGAGCAGTGGAGCAGGGTGCCCAAGGGGGTGGTAGAAGCAGGAAAAAACTTAAGCAATAATACATGACAGGGCATGTGTTTTGTTTGGATAACGTCATGCTTCACATGGTTGGGCATGAGCCTGCAGGCCAAATACATCCAACACCCAAGAAGTGACGGTATGAACATGACACATGCTCTGAAGTTCATTTTTGTGACTATAAAATGCCTGGCTTGAAAAAAGAAAAAGACGAAAGTGGAAAATACATTTTAAAAGCACATTTTCAGTTACTTTTCCATGGACATAATGTTGTGCTGTGATAACATCACTGTTGTAGGTGGTCATGACCAATCAGAGCCCAGGATTTTTTCTTGTCATTTTATAAAATGGATCAACCCATTTAGGGTTAGGACAAATACAGGGTTTTCTTAAATGACTAATGGGCTAGCAGAAGGAGGAGGGCCAGTCTAGTAAGATTTTAGGTTCACAGGACTTTAAATGATTAACAGCCTAGCCAATACTGGGCTTATTGGATGGACTATGAGTATTTTTTTGCTGGCACTTCCTATTTATCTTTTTTATTCCCTTTTCTGCAGTTGCCCCATCTGTTCCTTAACTCAACAACCTCACATCCTCACCCATGCCTTCTCTGCTTCTTACCCCACCCCTCCTACCTTAGACAACCTCTCCATGGTGAGGTGGTGGGAAGTGGGCCAGACTCCCCGCAAACACACAGTTCCAAGGAGTAGATGGACAGTTGCTGTATAGAGCACTGATAGTAATGGTGGAGACTCATTCTGTGGTGCTGCTGGCTTTTTCTCCTCCATTTTCCTTCCATAACCTCGGAGACACCAGGCCATACTGTGGACAAACCCGGGGGGCAGACTTTGGGAAGGGGGCAGAAACTCAGGAGAGGGACATTTTATTTTTGCTTTTTACAAACATGTGCATGAATAGGTATCAAGACATAGTAATCCAGACAGTCACTATCCCCCCACCCTAACAGCATTACCTACCTGCACTGTCACCTAAGGTCACCCAGTTGGTACTGGTGGTATAGTGGTGACCCTCTCTCCCCCAAGAGGAGAGCAGCCTATGGGATGCTCAATCCTCCTACTCCTACCATTGGCCCTCAAACTACTCATGCTCATTCCCAAACCCAGGTCACTGGCATCAGAGGAGATAGCATTACCTTTGTGCTAATAAACCAGCTACTTTCTATGATCTGTATATTTTAACATATAGTCAGCAAACTGGGCAGCCAACAATACAGCTCCCTTTCCTTAGGCAAGCAGCAATTACTGCACACTGCACGCATCTCAGAATTAATGGCTGCAACAGTACAGAATGACTGGTGATTCTCTGGTCACAAAATAAGTACAGCTCAGTCATGAAGATTCAGAAAGTGTTTTATTCTTGCACAAACAAGCAAGAGCTCCAGCAGAAGTGTTCCCCTTGAGCAAGCAGCAACTTTGCAAACAGCAGTAGGCTGAAGAGCATTTGGCGAATATGGTTGCAACAGTTTTAGCCCTTCATGTTCTATTAGATGTCTACAAATCTAGCCACTGGTGCCTCCCAGTTTCAGTAATGACTGCACAACTTGCCAGATTTTATTTGTTTTTTATTTTGTTTTTGTTGACCGGGTAAGTGCACTAGACAAATCCTGCCTATTTTCAGGAACGACCCGGGGGAGGGGGAGACAGATGAATGCCAACTGACCTTGAACCAGATTAAGCTGTTGGTGGTATTTTTAGTGAATGAGGTAAATTTGGCCAGGACACCAGGGAAATTCCCCTTCTCTTTTCAATAAGTGCCATGGGATCTTTAACATCCACCTCAACTACCACCAATCCAGGCAGATGGGACCTCGGTTTAACGTCTTATTCGAAAGACAGCACCTCAGAAGTGCAGACCCTCTCATGCTGCACTACAGTGTCAGTACTGGGTTATTAACCTAAGTGCCAGATGTGGGAACTGAACCCACAACCCTCTGATCTCCTGGCCTCAGAGGTGAGTGTGCTACCTACTGAGCCACTGACACTGACAATCATTTAATATTCCTGGGGATGAAACCACAAATTGTGGCAAAATGGCAGCTCTAACCCAAAACACAATTAGCTGTTGATATTATGCAGTGGAGCAGTGTCACTTTAGACATGGGAAGGATCTATTGTGATTACAGTTTGAACCTTCCAGTATCACCTACTGGAAGATGCACACATCAAACAATTGCTTGTGAAATTGTATTTTGCTGAATGAGGTAAAGAGCTGTGGAATTGCTACATTGAACTGTGAAACCAATACACTCAAACTTAATTTCTCAATTGATACATTTTGTTCCACAGTTCAATCACAAATTTGGGATATGGGTGAAAAATCCACAGAATAATTTTGGAAGATTCAGAATTTGCCAAAATCAGAGTTTTGGAAACTTTTACGAAAATTGCAACATTTTGCAAGATTTCCACAAAATCAGAATTTGCAATTTCTGCTCAGCACTAACAGCAACTGTAACTCTTTGCTCATGTGCATTCTATTGCTATAACATTTTAGCACCATGTACTGTACCCCACAGTCAGTTGGTATGATATTTTTGTAGATTTGAGCACATGTTTTCAATAGCAGCTCAGAGACATTAATTTGACAGAGACATACCAGATTTCAAGTTCCTTTTCAGGTTCCTAACATGACTGAGATATAGGCTTGTGGCAATCTTCTGCCCTGCTGGCACAAGTCTGTATTACTCCCACACACAACAGCAATGGACACAAAGGTGGTTCCTTGTTTTTCAATCATGCTGCCCCCTGGCTGACTGCAAGGGTATTTCAGTCTAGTTTTAGTCCAACCACTCGCCACTACTCACTCAGTGGAAGATCTTCCCTTTGACAACAGAATTGACCTTTGAGTTACTCCCAGAAAAAATCTCACCACCTCTGTATCAGACCAGGTTACTTTATACTTGGTAGTCATGCTGATCGAGTCACACATCAGTTTGTCCAATAAAAATGAATTACTACCTGTCCCATAAGACACGTTACAGTCTCAGAGAACATTAACAATATAAATATTTAATATTTACTATACTTAACTGCAGTACAGTAAAACACAGAAGGGATCAACACACTAGGAAAAGCAAAATAAAACAGTTAAACAGTGTAAAGATTACTCAAAGAAGAACCTCTCCAGTCTCTAGAATATAGTCTAACAAATCTTACCCCTACTCTGGGTAGTTTCCTAATTTAGGATTCAATTTGCAACTCGGGTGTGAGATTCAGGAGACAGAGTTCCATGAGCTTGCAGGGGACATTTGTTCTACTCTGTTCCCCAGCTGGATCTACCAGTGCCTGGCTTGTGATTAGAGATGTGCGAAGTCAGAAAACTTTGTTCATGAAATACCTCACCAGGTGTGCGGCTGCTACTTTGTGTAGTTTGTCTTGCAGCTAAGTGCCTTCTTTGCTAAGTGAGTATAATTTCACTTATGAAGTACTACAGTAGGTGAGGTGGTGTGACAATTAAAATACAAAACAATATCTCTCCCTACAATGCCAGGGGCCATTACTGATCACCATCCCATGAATGACTGATTAACATATCTCTGGTGCTTTATCTAGAGGACTGCCCCACCATGGCATGTAATGCCCCACCCCCTTGCTCCCCCATCCAGAAACTGAGCCAGTGACTGGCACAGCCCTCTCTCGCCACCATAGCCAGCCACTGACTGAGCTGTCCTGAAGCATGTACGCTATACAGTATGCGCCCATTAATTGTCAGTGAGCTGCCAATCAATGGGTGTGTATTATGTACAGTATGCACTCCAGGACAGCTCAGTTGGTGGCTGGCCATGGTGGTGAGAGGATGGCTGTGCCAGTTGCCAGCCCAGCTTCAGGGCGTGGGAGTGGTGGTGGCAACCTGCCAGGTTGGGGGTCCACTAGACCACCAGGGCTATGTTAATTAGTCATTCATGGATGGTGATCGAGGATGGGAGTGACCACTGGAACACCATGGAATTTTCAGAAATACATAATGGGACAGCAGTCAGCGATAGAAGAGTGAGGAAGGACCATTGGATTACCAGGGACACTTTAGTTTTCACTATGGGACAGTGATCGGAGATCAGGGGAGCAGAGGAACCACCAGGGAGAGATTTTTTTATTGTAAACAGGACAGTGATCAGCGATTAGGGTAGGGGAGGGATCACTAGACCCCCAAGGAGAGATTAAAGGAATAATGCCTGACAGGGTGGGAGTTATGCTGGGATAACATCCCACTTCGGGTGGTTGGGCCCGAGGCCACCGGCCGAGGGCGTCCAACACCCGAGAAGGGATGTTATCCCAGCATAACTCCCACCCTGGAGGGCATTATTCCTCTTATACAATGGCTTGTTGTTTTATAATAAAAAAATAATTTTAAAGAATGTTTTTGTTAGTGTGAAAACATATTTTTGTTTCTTAAGAGAAAGAGGAGATCATCATGGTGGTGGTGGGGATCGAAATCATCCAAACAATCAGCAGGGATGTTATGCCAGGATAACATCTCTGCTGTGATAGCCAACTGACCAATCAGAAGCCAGGATTCTTTCTTGCCATTGTATAATTGTCATTATACACCAGATGGTGATCAGTGATGGGGGGACCACTAGCCATTGGGGAATATATTTATTTTATATGGGGCTGGCGATCTTTGAGGGAGGGGACCACTAGGCCACCAGGGCACATATTTCTGTAGATAAGGGCAGCAGCTAGTAAGTGGAGGGACCACTGAACCACCAGGTATGGCATTTTAATATGCTGGGCGAGGGCTCAGATGGGGACAGGGACCGCTAGCCATCAGGGAGACAGGCTTTTTTTCTCAGGATGATGATCAGAGATCAGGGAAGGGAAGCGGGGTCTCTAGACTACCAGGGAAATATTATAAATATAACAGGCTGTTGACTGCCAATCGGGGAAGGGGGAGAGACCAATGGACTAACAGGGAATGTATTTTTTTTATATGGGAATGGTGATTGGAGCACAGGGAATGGACAACTAGATTACCTGGGACATTTTTTTCTATAACGGGACATGATCAGAGAATGGGGGAGGGACCACTGGACCACAAGGAAAATTGTTTACAGGTACCAGGCAGGTGATCAGGTGGGGGGTGGAACCACAAGACTACCAGGAATACAGTGTTGTGGGTTGGGGGGGTGTCTTGCACTATGTCTGCCAACCACTAGGGTTGTGTGGAGTTAAGAGGAGGTTTTCCTCAGTGGTATTTTCTCCACATTAGGGAATCCTGCAAAAGGCACTTGCATGGAGAAAATGCTTGGTGAATGGGACTGCATGGATATGTAGGTTCCCTCCCCCTCATTTGCATTGCAGCCCCCTCAAAACTGCAGGTGCAAACTGGGCTTTTATGAATACCACTTTGGGGAAAAGTTTTGTGAATCAGGCCCCAGATGTTTTTTTTTATACTTCTTTTTGTCCCCCTTCCTGGGTGGCCCACGTTGTCACTGACCCTCTAGCCCCTTCCACACACTTACAGTGCCACCTCCTTTCTTCCCCCATGACTTACCCCCCATGATGAGGCAGCGGGGATCCCTTAACCCGCTGACATGGATCCAGTTCTGGAGATGCCTGCCATTCAGCAGGGGAGGGGCCTGTGATGCCAGCAGTTATTCAGCTGCCCAGGTCCTTTTCTCCTCCTACTTTTATGCTCTGCCCCCCAGAAGTGGAGCAATGAGTGTTGGCAATGGACAAGCTGTGTGCGCTTCCACCCACAGCATGCCAGCTGACTGCTCCACCTCCATCCCTCAAGTACGGTACCCAGGTGCTGGAACACCCAGCCACCACTAAGTGTCAGAGGTGTGCAGACCTCTGTGTCTCCCCAGGAAAGGAGAACTGTCCTCCAGATGATCAATCCTCTCCCACTCCAGCCAATCCCAAGTGTTCCATTTACACCATGAACACGGGTCACCAGTGCGGCAGGAGTTAAGGCATGATGCCTCAGCCTTCCATACTACTGGGCTGGTTTAGGGCCCCAGATGTTTTAAAATGAATCCCCCACCCTTCCTTCCACTAGGCCCCCATCTCCTTCTCCTCCTTCTCATGAACCCAGCTAAGTTTTAGTAATAAAAACTATGGCCAGCATTCCCTTCCCTTCCCCACAAAAGCAAGTTCCCCCACCTCCGCATTATCCGTCCCACCTTTTCACCAAAGAAACACCCTCCTTTTGTCAACCTCTTTAAAAAAATAAAACACCTCCCCCAAGACACGAATCATTTTTAAATGTGATATCTGTGAAAAAGAAAATTGCCCTTTGGCAGAGCAAGCACTCATCTATGCTCAGTTGTATGATTAAAGATCCCTTCCAAGGGATCCAACTCAGTCCTCCTTGGCATAAACAATAAACAAATAAAAAGTTATAAAATTGGGAGAGCACCAATCCAAACATGGCCAGTATACAAACACTACAAATCTGATTATCAGGCTAACTCACCAATCAAACTTTTACTTTTATCGGATATATTTTATAAAAAATTCACATCCAGTATATTGTTCCAATGTTTGGGAATACCCTTCCTCTGGGAGACTGGTATAACTGTATAATATTAAACATTTGTGATTAAGAACTTATGACATCTAAGTCTTTCATTTAAACATTATATATTAAAATTACTGAAAAAAGTATGCAACCATACCTCATATAGCAGGCTTAGACTTTATACGTTTTTTATTTACAAATCTTTAATATTATACTGTTATACCAGTTTCCCTAAGGAAGGAGTATTCCCCAAAACATTGGACCTGTATCCCGGATGTGAATTTTTAAAATAAAATATATCTTCTTATAAATTAAAAGTTTGATTGGTGAGTGAGCCTGATTATCCAATTTGTAGTATGTTAAGAGCCATTCTACAACTTCTAAAATCAAGTGTCCCCCACCTTGTTCCCACAAACCGTAAATGAAATCCCCCCTTTCTCTACCCTCTATTGGATATGTGTACTCTTTTCTCCCCAAATCCTTCAAACCTCAGTACCAACTGCATAATGGGATCCTGTAAAACAAAACAAAAATACCCTGTCAGACTGAGCACGTCCTCACTCTTGAAAGTCTAGGTCTGAATGAATGCTGAGTGATGTACATCCCAGTAGTAATACTTGAGTAGCTGATAACTAGTGGGTGGTGGGGAAACTTGATTCTGTGGGTGGAGGGAAAGAATACAAGCTGTTTTTTCTATTATTCAAACTTTGTTGGGTTCATAGGGAGGAGGCAGATAGGAAGCTTAGCAGAGGGTCAGGTGGGGGATACTATTTTAAAACATCTGGGGCCTGATACTCAAATAAGGGCAAAAGTGGTGCACAGAGGTTTGCTCTGTGCTTGCCTTGCATCTGACCCAGAGGTTGTTATATTCAGTTAGATAGCACACCAGTGCTATCTGACTGAATATAGAGCCACGTTGGTGCAGCACAAAGTCAGGTAGCACTGTACCGACATGGAACTAGTCTGTATGTAGCCCATGGGGAAGTGGAAGGAACTGTGCCCCCAGACCTGATAGCAGCAGGAGCCATGCCATAATATTTAGTCCATAAAATGCAAATGAGCTCATTGGACATGCAGGCCTAATCTGCATGGGAACTGGTGGCAGGTTTGCACCCCAACAGTGGCTGGCTGCCATATCAGGTGTGGTGGCAACTGGCCCCCCACTTGATCACCCGTCCCCATAATATTCATGATTCTCTAGTGTCCAGTGGAACCCCTGTTCACCAGTCCCTGCTCCCATTATCATATGGTATATCCTGTTGTCTAGTGGCACCCCCCATCCTCTGCTCACCAGCTCCAGTAAATGTAGCATGGTCCCCTGTATCTAATGGCATCCCCACCCTCTGACCACCTGCCGCTGCATTTTGAAAGTATCCCTGGTGTCCACCAGCACCCCCATGATCTGACCACCTGTCACTGTATTATTAAACTTATTCCAGGTGTCTAGTGGCACTAACCACCCTCCAGTCACCTGCTTCTGCATTATGAAGGTGTATCCCTGGTGTCCAGTGGTACCCACCACCCTCTGTTCATTGACCATTGCAGTAGTAAAGAATTCCCTAGTTTCTAGTGACACACCCACCCTCCAGTTGCCTATCTTCATATTAGTAAAACATTCCCTAGTGTCTAGTGGCACCCCCTCCCTCTGATTTCCCACCAGCATATTAAAAAAGATGCCCCTGGTTACTAGTGCTATCCCCTGCCAGCTGATGATTCATCCTGGTGCTCCCTTCAAGGTACCCTTATGTTAACCCGCAGCTCACTATCCCAACATACACCTGCATGGACACTATTGCCTGACAGGTGCAGTGTCCTGATAACAATTATGCCGAAGGATACATGCCCGTCAGTGTTATGCAATAGGGTAAGGTAGCAGATGTGACAGTTTGCTACTTTACCCCTGAAAACACCATCAGATCTGGAAGCTGTCCGAGCCAATTGAAATACACTGCCCAACACCAGAGCCTTGCACCCTGTTAAGTCAGGCTTTACAAAGGCAGTAAACTGTGTCCATTTAGGAGGCATTTACTACCTATACAAACTTCTGAATTTTCCAATGCTCCTGTATGCAGGGGTGGATCCCTCATTTGCATGGGTATAGCAGTAACTTAGTGCTTGGGCACCAGTGAGTTTTGCCTATGATGTGGGAAGTCTGAATATAGACCGCACCTGTTCTGTGTTTGTTTTTACCTTCCTGACTGCTTGGTGTTCAGGGATCCTGGAGGAGCTGCACGTGGCTTTTTCGTTTCTGTGCCCGAGGAAGTTTGGGTTGTTTGCCCAGATTGTGGAATGGTGGTTGATGTCCTAGTATTTTGGACACAAACTGCGTTGAATAGCTGCTCCTATTTTGATCTTGGATCCTACTCTTCAGTTACCAGAGCAGTGAGTACAGTACACACATTTGTGGGTTATTGGAGTGGATTGGACTTTCTGGCTGCTTGGTACAGTGGGACCCTGCACTTGTGGGTGGCTTGTTCACTGGAGTCTGCCTCCGCTTGGGAGGATTGGGCCTGGACTGGTTAAGGAGCCAGCTGGCAGGTTTACAGTTTCCTAGGCCCCTATCTGCACTAGCTGGTGGGTTGGCGCAAGTGAGGTGCCAAAGTTGTGGGACAGATATTTCCATCGGCGGCCCTCTCAGGTAAGGCTTACAGGCATTGACATCATCGAGCAAGAGTTGGATTATTGCTGGGAAATTTCTGTCCTAAAGAATCGTGTCAACAGAAAAAAACTTACGGTCAGATCCCAAACCTTTTTTCTTTGGATTTTGGATTATTATTTGGACAGTGAGAGTGCCTTGTTCTGTTTCAGACCCCCAGGTAGTGAGGACCTGGGGGTCTGTACTACATCTGATATTACCTAATTACTTTTGTACACCCAGTGAGAGGGGTACATAAGTTTTATTTTCATATTCTATGGTTTACGTTCAGTCCATACAGCCTGAATTCATTTTTCGGCCTTTAAAGTGGGGATTTGTGTGCTGACTGGTATATTACCTCTTTTCCTGGGATTGGTATTGTCCAGTCAGGCTAATCTCCTTCATACGAGACGTGGTGCTTTGGATTGAAATATCCGACCACTTCTGGAAGGGTTTTATGCCTTTTAATTGCTATTATTTTATTGTATCATAGCTCGCTGAATGTGTAGGCTAGGTGTTTTAATTCTGTTTTGGTGATTAGTTGAGCGAGGGTTGCGTGATAAATTGGCTGCTAGACTGCGTTGGAGGCCTGCCTCATGTCGGTAAGTATCTGCCCTTCCGCTTTCCATGCCCTTCATCCTTTTTCCTCCCCCGTTGCAGTTTACAACATACCAGTGCTATAGGGCGCTGGGTATTGCTCGCAAGAGGAGGAGGGGGACTGAGGGACGTGAACAATGGAGGCCGAACGAGAGGAGCCATCACATTGGGGTTGTGAGATCCAGGAGATGCCCTGGGGCGAAATGGAACCAAGAGTGTGGTTTGGTTTCCATACCCAAGGGCACTATCAATATTGGTGGGCAGGTGGTTCGGGCGGCTCTATGCAATACCAGGACCATTAAAAACAAGACTGCAATTATTGCAGATCTTGTAAGAACAGTGGATCTGCCTTGCATCACTGAGACCTGGCTGGATGAGAACTCCAGTCCTATTTTGGAGGCCCTTACTCCAGCCATATACTTGGTGATCCACAGCCCGAGATTGGATCCTCGGGGCGGGGTTGCAGTCTGTTTCAAGGCTGAACTTAACCTTATGAGTGTACCAGTTGAGGAGACTGAGTCATTCGACTGTACCGTGGTAGCAGGTGTAGGTTGTAGGATCTCTGTCATTCACTCGTCCACCCGAGATGAGCATTTCCTTCAGGAAGTGGCAGACTTTGTCATAGACATGGCTTTCAAGTCACCCAGACTGATGGTTCTGGGAGACTTCAACACCTGGATTAATGACAAACTCATACCGCTTTGGACAGCACTTCCTCCAGTTAATGTCATCTCTGGGCCTTACACAGATATTTCACCACTGTTACCCATAAATACAGTCACTCCCTTGACTTACTCTTTTCTCCTGGGGATCAAGGCCTCTGACTTGGAATGGAACCAGTTGCATGGTCTGATCACTACACCGTGGGGTTCAGTTTTAGTGCCCTCTTCATAGGCCTACCTCTATGGAGATAGTCAGGTATCGCCTTTATGAGCTATTATCTCTGAAGGCCTGGTGGTGTGTCGACCTATCATCCCTTCCAGTAGCAAACAGCAACCCAGAGGCCCTCATGGTAGCCTATAATATGGCTATATCAGTGGCCCTGGATGTCGTTGCTCCTGTCCGTGTTCATCCTCTCTCCCTTCTCCCTCGGTCCCCATGGTTTGATGGGACTTTGAGGGAGATGCGGCAGCTAGGATGAAGGTTAGAGTGTTGCTGGCGGAGAGCCTCCCTTGATGCCGACCACCTTAAATTGATGGAGCATTATCAAGCCTATCAATCTGCAATCTCCCATAAGAAGGCAGAATTCCTGTCCAGGGAGATTGCCATTGCTCAGAATCGACCAGCTCAGCTTTTTCACACTGTGGACAGACTGTGCAACCCAGCCTGCCTACAAGTGCGAATAGTCTTTTGCTAAGTTGAATGCGATGAACTCGCCAATTCTTTGCAAATAAGGTGGCTGACATCAGGAGGTACTCCATCCAGCACACTCTAAGGGAGTTGCTTTGACCAGCATGTGGCTGCTGCTCCTCAGTTTTCCTGAGTACCTTCAGCTGACCGGAGTTCATGATGTCATGCGGATTGTCCGGAGTATGCACCCTACATGCTGTAGTTTGGATCCTGGACCAACTTCCTGATTTTGGGTTGTATTGATTCCATTGGTCTGTCCTTGCATGGATAGTCGGGTGCTCCTTGAAACAGGTGAGTTTCCTAGCACCCTGAAGGATGCAGTGGTAACACTCCTCCTGAAGAAAGCTTCTTTGGACCCCAACTGCCATGCAAACTAAAGACCTATCTCAAATCTTCCCTTCTTAGGGAAGATGATTGAGAAAGTGGCCATATAGCTGGAGAACCATTTGACCATCCATTACATCTATGAACCCCTCCAGTCCGGTTTTTGAAAGAGGCGTAGTACTGAGACAGCGCTGGTTCGGGTGCTCAATGATCTCCTGAAGGTGAGAGATTGGAAGAGCCATTCTATCTTGGTTCTCCTAGAGCTCTCATTGGCATTTGACACTGTGGACAATGAGGTATTGCTTAACCATCTGAGGTTCATCTGTGGATTATCTGGTGTAGTTCTTGGGTGGTTTACATCTTACCTCACCGGAAGAACACAGAGAGTGGTGTCTGGGATTTATTCCTCAGACCCAGTTTCTCTGCTTTGTGGGGTTCCTCAGAGTTCAGTATTGTCCCCTATGTTGTTTGCAGTGTACATGCTGCCCCTCGGAGACATTGTAAGAAGGTATGGGCTGGGGTTTCACTGCTATGCTGATGATACCCAGCTCTACCTTTCTTTTGCACCTGACCAGGATGGAGCTTTCTCAGTTTTTAATAACTGCCTCACAGAAATCCAAGAGTGGATGGATTCGAGTTGGCTGAAGTTGAACTTGGATAAGACTGAGGTGCTGGTTGTGGATCTGGTGTGCCGGATAGGGGGCTCGGGGGTTGTTTTGCCCTCGGGGTAATACCTTGGGGGCTTATCACTCCTGACCTCTGAACAGGCGTGGAACCTGATGGTAATTTTTGATGAAGGGCTTACCCTGCATTCTTAGGTGTCTGCCATCATCAAATGCTCTTTCTATCATCTAAGAAATATCTCCAGGAGTAAACAACTTGTTCCGTCTGGTGATCTTCCTATGTTGGTCCCTGCCTTTGTGTCCTCTCGCTTGGACTATTGCAATTCCCTTAACTAAGGGCTAACAGGGTAGAAATCACCACTTGCAGCTGGTGCAGAATGCAGCAGCCTGGCTTTTGACAGGAACTTGGTCCAGTCATATTTAGCTGGTGCTGCAAGGACTGCACTGGCTGCCAGTTCAGTGGCAGATCACCTTTAAAGTCAGTCTTCTGACTTTTAAAGCCCTACACAGACTGGGCCCGGACTACTTGAAAGAGCTCCTGGTTTCACCGCCCTGGGCAATTACTCCACTCAGCTGATGAGGGGTTGCTAGAGATCTTAATGGTGAGCTTAAAATCTTCTGGGGCCTGAGCATTTATGTTTGTAGCCTCTACCCTCTGGAATTTTCTATCCCATCGGTTACAGGAGTAGCTACCATTGAGGGATTTAAACAGGCCTGAAAGCTTATCTGTACAAGCAAGCATTCGGTGGTTAATCCCTCTTTCTGATTGTATCACTGGTTTTATTGTTGTTTTATATTTTATGACACTGAGCTGTATAATGTGTTTTAAAATCTGTTCGGTGCCTTGGTTTTTTGAAAGACGCCAAAAAAATAAAGTCTATTAATATTATTATTAAAATTATGCATCATCTCTTCTTGTGAACTAGATTAACCCTCTCAAGATGTCTGCCCTTATAACATCATCCTGTCAGTCACAAAAGTCAGCCTCTCTTTGTTACTTTGATCTTAGAAGCTGACCAAAACTGATTGACAGATCAAAACTACCTCCAAAATTATTTTGTTTACTGAGTATTTTATGTGCAAACAAAGAAGTTGCTTCAGTTATCTAATATGGTTTTCACACCAATGGCTAGTCCTTGAAAGCAGGTCCTTGTTGATGTCAGATGCACAAGTGTTCTCATCACATCTCACTTTTTGGAAGCTGACCCATTCCTGTGATCTTCCTAGGAACTCAGACATTTTTTTCATGAGACCCATTAACTATTTTTGACCACTCAAGTTCACACCAGTATTCGCAACTAGGTCCCATATTTATGCTACAAATCTATGTCTATGTTACAGTTCAAAATTTATATCTACAGTATGTTATGGCTCCACCCCAAAGAATATGAAGGAACAGCACTGTGGCAACCCTACAAGATTATTCTTCATGTGAGGCTGGCATAGTACCAATTTCCAACATCTCCATGGCATACTTCTACAACTTGGTCTGCAGATTACTGCTTAGATAGTCCATCTGCATTGGTATGCTGGGAACCACTGCGGTGCTGGATGCTCTTACTATATTGCTCAAGTACCAGTTTACATCTTACTAACTTGGCTTTCTGCCTACTTGTCCTGTGGAGCCCTGTTAACAGGTTGTGGGCAGTGACCAAAGTAAACTCCCCACATACAGATATGGCTGCAGCTTTTTCAGTGTCCACACTGTTCCCAGACACTCCTTTCAATCATGGTTTAGGCCTCTTCACTTGGTAGCAATTTTCAGACAAGGTACATGATTGGGTGTTCTTCTCTGTGGTTGTGACCTGACCCAGAACAGCTCTAGCCTATGATGAGAAGTAGCTACATGAATGACAAATTTTAATGAATAACTGGGGCCAGCAAGCACATGTGCCTGACACAAAACCTATTTTAGTTGATAAAATGCCACCTGCATCATTCTGTTCATTGAATCTTTTCAGGCATTCTCTTCTTAATGAAGTCTTTCAGGGTTTTGCTCTGCTGCTAAAGACTAGGACAAGCCTTTGGTAGTACCCTGCAGTCTCCAGAGAGCTCCTCTCTGTTTTTTAGTGGTGGTGTGGTCGATCCATGAATTGCCTTAATTTTGCTGCCTGAGGCTGAGTGTGCCTACTGCTTACCCAGTGACCAAGGTATAACACTGCTTTCATCTCTATCTGGCATTTCTTCACCTTAACCATCAGCCCTGCTATTGGCAGTCTACAGAATGCTTCCTTCACATGCCTGATGTGATCCTCTTATGCATGACTGTATAGGATGATGTCCATGTATACCAGTGCAAAAGTGGCAGAACCAGACAGAATACAGTTCATGAGCCCCTGAAAGGTGGCCACTGCATTCTTCATCCTGAATGGCATTACCCAGAGTTCAGATACACCAAACGTGGTGATAAAGATTCACCATCCCCTAGCTTTAGTGGTTAGAGAAACCTGCCAGTATCCCTTTGTCAGGTCTATGATAGTCATTTGCTTGGCTCTCCTAGCTGTTTTAGGACCTCATCCATTCTCACTATGGGGTAGATGTCTAACTCCATGCAACTCTTCAGCCTCTGGTAGTTGGTGCAGAACCTTGTGGTCCCATCCTTTTGGATATTATTTATTTATTTATTTGTTCATTTATTTATTCATTTTTGAAAACTGGTGTTCAGGAAAGGTACACTGAGCCAAGGCTCATTTCCAGGTGTGATGGGGGTGGACGGAGAGCCAAGGACAAAAACATAGCATAAACTCATTCAATATTACTAAAAGTGCAAATTAGTGCAGACAAAGAAAAGTGCATAATGATCAAATAAGTATACACGGGGAGTTGAGCATTACAGGAGGTGTATGGGAGACTGCTAAGGGGGGGGAATAGGAGCAAATTGGGGGAAGGAAAGAGTCTCAGCTGACACCTGAGGGAGGCAGAAGAAGTAGTGAAGAGAAGGAAAGAAAGTAGCCGGTTCCAAAGAGTGTGATTAGCACCACAGGAGAGGCTAAGGGGCTACTGGATGTCTGTATCACTCTTAGCCAGCATTTTCTAGCTACCCTGCAAAGGCTTGCTTAAAGGTGAAGTGTCACATCATTTTAAAGTACTAAAAACAGATTTCTTACAAGACTGAATACTGAGCTCTGCATAAGGAAATTAAGTCTTTACTACTCAAAATATATTTAAATGCCCATTTTATCAGGTGTATAATGTGGTCATTAGTCTCCATTCACAGATGCCATCAGCCATTCACTGTGAGGAGCCTTAGTTATGATCAGGTTATCAAAAATGTCACTACCCTGTTCATGCTGCAGGCTGAAAAAGACAAACTGCATACAGTATGACATGGGTGACAGTTCATTTGATAGGCAGTTCAGCCAAGCTGTAATATTCATTTGTTTCTAATTCTTCTTACTAGTTTTATTGTACAGTTCAAAATGTTGTCCAACAAGTGTAAAAAACTCTGGTTGGATAGAATGCTATAGCTGTCAGTTTGAGGAAGGATGCTAAGTCCTATTGACACAGACTACTTGGCTAAAAATCACACCAGTCTCTGTCAAAGCAGCTAATTGATGGCAGCACTCTTACACTCATATTGGAGGAGCTTTTCTCCTGTATCTTTTAGCTCAAAGAGTTCCTAAACAATTACTTGATTAATTGACCCATAACATTTGCAGAATGTTTTTAAAAATGTTTTCCTGAGGATCTTGTTGCAAAGAAACCAATCAGTGTGAGCTTATAATAAATCCAGCTGTCAGTAGATCTAAGCTATTTAGCAAATGGCAGCTGGAAAGTGACACAATTAAACCTATGATTCATTGATCAATATTTTATTTATTTTTTTATTAAAATCTAGGAATTGCAATGCCTTTGAGCCAGAAGCTCTTTTACAGAGGTACCACATCAGCAATAACAACAGGACATAGGAGATATAATAGATTATACAACTGATGATACATTTGTAAAGATATATAGAGTCAAATTAGAATACAGTAATTATAGCAATATGCAAGGACCACAATATGTAATACAATATACAGCAGAACTGAACAATTTACAATAAGCACAGGTTAAATATGAAGTAAGGTAACTTAACATGTTTATGAGCTTACAGAGTGAGTAGGACAGAGTGGGAATTAGCCAGAGGAGGCATTGTCAAAGAGTGTGGGGGGGGGGGTGGAAGACTTAGAGGAGAGACAGACACCAAGAGAACCAGCAGGAGTCGGCTTAGTCACTGAAAGGGGAAAAGCACAATGGAGAGGGGTAGGGTGGCATGGGAAGATAATGGGACGTTTGGGCAGTTGCAAGGAGGGATGACCAAGGTCGGGTGACCAAGAGTGAGAGAGATTAAGTAGGAGAGGGGTAGGAGTACTTAGGGCAGGATAGTGCTGGCATAATTTCGGTGGCTAGTGCCAAAATTGTCTAAGTGCTAGAGGGGAGTTCTTGAGTTCTAAAGTGCACCTATCAAGGTCCAGCTAAGAAAAGTAATCACAACTACTTTGTACAATAAATAACTGGCAGAGCTTATGTTTACATGGATCCAGTTTAGGTTCAGCAAGGATGTCACTGTGTAGGAGTTAAGCCAAGATGGTGCTCTGTAGGTGAATGGCCTTGGCCTTGCATTGACATTAATATATATGAGTTAAATAGTGCAATGCAAAGCCCACCATATCCCAACCCAAAAATGTAAACCAAAAGCTAGCAACCAGTTTTACAAAATGAACACTGTTAGCAGTAAGATACATGAGGGAGGCAGTATAGCGGTGGTTTAAGGCTCTGAGCTGCAAATCTGGTGACATCCAGCAGACCAGGCCTCATGCTAGAATCCCACAGCTTCCACTTGCATACTGTGTGACCCTGAGCAAGTCACTTAACTTCTCTGTGTTCCCAGGTCGCTCCTGTAAAAAAAGCTTTCAACTTAGGTGTGCTACTCCTGGTTAAACAACTAAATAAAAATATAACAATGCTACAGAAATGTATATGCAATTGTCAACAATTGCTAATTATTGTGATAAATACTGACATTGAATAAGATTAGTAGAACTGGGGAAAAAATAGGTTGCAGATCGGAGACAGAAATTTGACATGTCAAACTGAACTCTTCTATGTAGTCATACTGTGGTTTGCTTCTCACTAAGACATTTTCATGATCAATTTCTTTTTGGGAGGGGTTCTGTAAAATAACACTCCACATCCCATATGCACAACATAGTGGAAAATTCAAAATAAGAAAAGCCAGCATACATGTTTATGGATTTGCATTGCAAATGTACTGCTAATGACATTCACTGAGCAAATGCGTGGTAAAATGTAATCATAGAAACATAGAAACATAGAGTTTGATGGGGAGGAGATGGGAGGAGCTTCAGTCAACAACTCTTAATCTGTCCTCAGTACTGTGTGTGTGAGTGGACACTGTCTTTGGCCTTATAGCTAGAAATAAAAAATGTTTTTTTTTTTTTTCTACTCTCATTTACTAACCTGCAGTTTATGCTTCATTTTGACTGGTCTTCTGAGGCAAGAGTCGACAAAAAGGAAAGGAAATTATTTTCTGCATTATGACACCACCCAAAAAGGAAACTAAAAAGCTTACAGCTAAGAAGGTGGGCCTTAAAACTACCAAAACGCACTCTCTTCCAGATAATCCAGTCAATTTTATTGCTTTTAAGATTCCATCAAACTCACAACTCTCTGCACAATGAATGCGAGCAAGAGAAGAAACCGATATGTACACGCAAATCAGAGCGGCCGTTAATATTAATGGTAAAGGCAATAATGAGGGCTCTATAATACTAACTGCATTTTTTGTGGAAAATAAAGATATAAAACTGCTAAAGTCACTGATGCTGGTTCTGCTTTTCCACAGCCTGAGGGAGTCCGTCTTCCAGTGGTGCTCAGTAGTTGGATCCAGTGGATTGCATCATCTGGACAGAGTAGAGATGAGGTGGCTGGTGCACTCTGGTGCTTGACCGCACACTAACCAAGAGTGCTGACAGTGTTCTGGGCTCTGATTTCTATGCTGTAGATGACCCGATACAGAGTGGAGTTGCTGTGGTTGCTGCACCAATGGGCATGGCCTGTCAGTCAATGACTCCGGTTGGTGATCTTCAGGCTGCTTTGCAAACAATGCCACTTGATCCTGATAGTGTCTGGGTGTTCAGTATCCAATGAGGAACCAAGGATTGATGCTCCTGAATGAATGGAGGAAATAGGAGAAGTTTCAACTCCAACTTAGTCTTCTATTGAAGCATCAACTGATTGTGCAATTTTAACAATTCTAGGAATGCCTGTAACAGATGGCATGACTCAAGAAGTGACAAGATTACAACCCCCCATTGTAGTCTGTGAGTCTGCAGCAGTCCAGAATTGGCCACAACCTTGGAGTTACTAGCTTTATGCTTTTCAAGAAAATTAAAGGAATTAACAAAAGAAGACACTTCTCAACACATGTTGATGCCAAGAGATAAGCTTACCTCAACTGGGAAACAGATAAGTAATGTTTTATCATCTTCATTAAGTGTAAAAAGGAAATAGAGAATGGGGGGATCAAGTTCTACATTATTGGGGGAGGAAAATCTGATTGTTAAACATGATATAGACACACCTTTAAACCTGGTGAGATATGATAGTGACTTTCAAAACTCAGACTCAATGAACTTTCCAGGCAATTTGAATTTAAAGAGCTACTACCAGAGGGAATGCCATTATGGGCTAGATTTTTGGCTGAGCAGATACATACTATTGATCTTAAATTGAATAACTTAATTCAGCTTGAGCAGAGAGTCAGTTCCATTCAAGCATCAGCGAATGGGCTTTTGGTCGAAAACCAGCTACTTAAGTCCCAGATTCTAATAAACCAAAAGAAAATTACAGAGCTAGAAGAACAGCATATTCCAATCTCTAGACAAATTGCCTTTATTGAGACTCAAAATAAAAATTTACAATAAAAATAAATCGATTTCTAGACAAGGGCAAGAAGGAAGAATATTAGAATTGTGGGAGTGCCTGAATCATGGGACTCTAATAGTACTTTGAGAGAGACATTTCAGAAGGTGGAAGCTGCTAATTTGGAAATGGGATCCATCAGAGATACAAATGGAGGTAGACCAGATCCATAGATCTCTCAGACATAAGCCGAGTGATGATGTCCCCCCAAGATGTGTTGTAGTTAAACTAATGAAGTCCCAAGACAAAGATATTCTGATGAACCAGGTTTACAAATAAAAGGAGAATACAACTGATGGGCAGTAACATTGCTATTTGTCATGATCTACCTCCTGAAGTTTTAGAAAAAAGAAGAAAGTTTAACTGGTTAAGAACTAAATTTGGGGGAAAAGGAGGTGAACCTCCTTCCTTTTCCCAGCTAAACTGAGAGTGATACTCGATGGTGAAAGGATAGTGCTTTCGTCAGTTGAAGAAGAAACTAAGAGCTTACAAGAAAACCTCCAGATATTCTAAAATGAAGTTACTTAGTTAATATAAATTTAGAATAATATTCAGAACTACTGATTTTGTTTTTTTCCCCAGTTCTAAATACTTCCAGCTTTACCACGTAACGTCCTAAAGAGGAATAACGAGGCTAGAGTATATACACAAGATTTAATGTTAGGCAACACTTTATTGCCAAGAAAAGTCTTTATTGTGTTTTCTCAGTATTTAGGGGTTTATGGCTCAGATATTCAAAGCTTTAGCTGGTGCGCAAACCGCTTCACGGGTTTAGCGTGGGATTAGTGCAGGTCTGCTATATTCAAAGGCAAAATAGCACATGCAAACTGCATTAGTGCCAGCAAACCATAATATATGCATAGGGCAAACTGAACATGATACAGAAGCTATGAGATATTCCAGCGACTAGTGCTCCCACGCTTGAGTGTTTAGCCTGACTTAAGCGCGACCCTCTGCGTGGTACATATTACCACCCAGGAAAAGCTGGTCTTAATTCTGGGCAAACAGCTTTGCGTGACATTGTGGCCTTGCAAGGCATTAGCATGGCTTTAGCGCAGGCTTGCACAACCCTAACATATGACTATGACACAGAGATAAAGCCAGACATGGAGGAAACATGCTGCTCACTGATGGCACCATAATGATGCCAACTGCTGCCACCAGTCACAGACATGCCAGGCAGAATGTGGTGACCCAGCCCCCAGGGGCCACCATGGTAGTGTGGCCATACAGCACACACCTGCAGACCATATGTCTGTGGTGACCAACAGATGCCGCACCACATGCAGCACTGTGGACATGGTGGGTGCTGAGGGGAAGGTGTACGGGTGGCCAGACCTCACCACAGACTGGGTGCAGCCACAAGGCTGGGACACAGCACTCAGTGCACATGGGCCATGTAGAATACCACAATACCAGTGTGCCTGTCCAATTATACATTCCCCCCCAGTCACATACCGCACAGCTGTACATACACCATAGCTGGCCATGTCTATGTCACTATGAGCATCCCATGCCAGCGGTGCAGCATCTGTGGTCACACAACAGTGTGACAGGAATGTCCACTGGCAGTACACACCTGCAAGGTGTGTTTGTCACTGTGTACAGTGCAGTGGTCTTCACTACCCTACACACCATAGGCATTGCTGTGTCCCTCATACTACTGGCCCCCTTGCTACTGTGGTGTCTGCTGTGCACTGCAGCATGCCAAACAGTGTGACAGTTGCATGCATCACCACCACCGCCTGTGCCTATGCTGTGCTCCCCTCTGGGGTACACAATGTATGCTGTACTGCATACATGTAGCCTGCAGCAACCATCATGCACTGTCAGACTGACCTACAGGTAGAGCTGCGGCCAGACTTGGCCAACCCCTGTACTTCCAGACTGACCTACAGGTGGAGCTGTGGGACCCTACAGTAATGCTGGGCAAACTGAATGCAAATTAGGGCATAATGAGATGCTAATCTGGATGTTTGCCCAGAGACTACCTAAGTGAGGGTCATTTTCATGTCACTTTGAATGTGGCAAACTTTGGCGCCAGGCAAACGGCTTAGCTCGTGCTAAAAGGCGTGCAACCAGTGCTGGGCGCCATCGGTTCAGGGAAATTTACATGTTTTGAACACTGTTCTTTCACTCCGTGTTGCCTGTAGCTGCATTGTCCTGACAGCATTACGCCACTGGCCACACACTCACCTTCACTCACCATTGTTTTCAGGCACTGTATGCCAGTGCCAGGTTTCGCATTTCCTTGTCATTATATTCAGTGCTGTCTCATTCCAGGAAGATGCTGTCTGCACAGCCCAGTTTGCATGGCCTTCTTTCCATGTTATATTCAGCAGCCAGTGTTTGCCCTGGCTATTCCTTTGAATATAAGCTTAGGTCGTGACATTTGCCCACCGGCAGTGCTAATTTAGTCTCAGGGCAAAGTTTTGAATATCTGGACCAGAGTAGGGAGTATTGTGGGCTAGATATTCAAAACTTTGCCCCTGGGCTAAGATAACACTGCCTGGTGGGCAAACGTAGCCCGGAGCACAAAGCAAGCTATATTCAGAAGGAATAGCCTGGGCCAAAAAGCTTCTGAATATAGCATGGGAAAAAGGCCGTGCAAACTGGGGTGGGAGTGCAGGGCAACTGTAGCCCTGGAATTTGACAGCACTAAATATAGCAACAAGGAAATGCAAACCACAACAACAACACAGTGCACAGTGATGTGAGGGTAGGTACAGAGGAACTATGTGGCCAATGTGTGTGCCAGCAAATGTGTGGACCCAGTACAGCTGCAGGCAGCAGCAGATATGAAAGAACAGTGATCAAAACTGTAAAATATTCCCAGAACCGTTAGCACCGCAGAGCTAAGCAGTTTGCCCAGTGTAAACACGTTAGCCCGGCGCTAAACTTTGCTATATTCCAAAGTGACATGCGAATGAACCTACTTAGATAGTCTCTGGGCAACTAGCCATATTAGCATCTCATCATGCCCTGATTTGCATGCAGTTTGCCCAGCGTTACTGCAGGGTCCCACAGCTCCACCTGTAGGTCAGTCTGGAAGTACAGGAGCTGGCCAGGGCTGACCGCAGCTCCACCTGTAGGTCAGTCAGGCAGTGCATGCTGATAGCTGCAGGCTACATGTGAACAGTACAGCATAACACAGCATATTGTACCCCAGGGGTCAACACAGCATAGGCACAGGTGGTGGTAGTGGTGCATGCAACCATCACACTGTAAGCCATGTTACAGTGCACAGCAGACACTACAGTAGCAAGGGGGCTGGTAGTGTGAGGGACACAGCAATGCCTATGGTATGTAGGGCAGTGATGACCACTGCACTGTACACAGTGACAGGCCCAGCTTGCAGGTAATTACTGACAGAGGACAGTTTTATTACACTGTTGTGTGATCCACAGATGCTGCACCTGTGGTAGGATGCACACAGTGTCATGTACAAGGCCGGCAGTGTGTGCTGTGGCATCTGTACAGTTGTGTGGTAGGTGGCTGGGGGGGCAGGTAAGATCTGACAGGTACACAAGTGGTGGCATAATCCCACTACTTGCCCATGTGCACTGAGTGATGTGTCCCAGCCTTGTGGCCACACCTGGGCTGTGGTGAGGTCTGGGCACCCATACACCCTTCCCTCACTGGCCCCCATGCTCACAGTGCTGCATGTGTGTGTGCTGGCATCTGTTACGCACCACAGATGTATGGTCTGCAGGTGTGTGCTATATGGCCACACTACCATGCTGTCTCCTGTGGGTTGGATCACCCCTTACTGTCTGTGCTTGGCTGGGACTGGTAGCAGCTGCTGGCATCACGGTGGTGCCATCAGTGAGCAGCATGTGTCCTCCATGTCTGGCAGTTTCTAAGTGTCGCATTCTATGTTAGGTCGCGAAGTCGCGACAAATCCCATGCTAACACTATGCAATGCACCAATGACATAAAAGCTGTTTGCCCAGGGTCAAGACCAGCTTTTCCTTGGCAGTAAATTATACCACGCTAAGGGTCGCACCATGTCATGCTAAACACTCATCACGTGGCACTAGTCGCTGAATATCTCATAGTGCCTTTATTCATGTTCACTATGCCCCTTGCATATCCTTATGCTTTGCCCAGCACTACTGCTGTTTGCAGCGCTAGTTGGCTTTTGAATATTGCAGACCCGCTGCTAATCCCGCACTAATCCCGCACAAACTGTTTGTGAACCACGCAAAGCTTTGAATATCTGGCCTCTACTGATTTGTTATATAAGGGGAAAACATTACTTTTGTTCTTATTAAAGATTATGACTAAAACACATATTAAATGTGCCACATTAAATGTTAACAGATTAAATACATCGATTAGGTGCTCTAGCGTTTCAACATACCTTAATAATGTACAGACTGATATAATTGCTTTACATGAAATGCACTTGTGCATGATGGAATCTAAGAAACTAAAAGAAATTGGATCCTTCAATCCTTTTCATCAGTGGGGACCAACAAAGTGCAGGGGTTTCTATATTATTTAGAGAAACCAGAATATTTTATTTGGAGAAAAATGGCCTGATAACCAGGGTAGAATTTTTCTAATTAATGTAACCATTAATCAGTTACCTGTAACAGTAGGATCAGTTTATTGCCCATTTACAAATTATCATATAGTATATGGTTAGGGCTTATTATGACTAGAAAGCCGTGGCTTTCAAAATCTTGTTGTAGGACCGTTCAAAGGTCAAAAAAGCTGTTGTACTATCAGTCTGACATCACATCGATAGTACAACAACTTTTTTACCTTGCCTTGCCACCTGATTGTCTCACTCAACGCTCTGAGGAAAAAAAAAATTGTGTAACATGGTGGCCTGATTGTGCGAGCGTCAGTCAGGGGACCATCCTCGTTTTGACACGGAGAGCCTCGTAAGACTCCATGTCACAGAAGTAAATTGCAGTTATTTTATTTTTAAACCAAGTGGTGATGAGCTAGAGGTATGGGGTGACACAGAACTGAGTCAGTGCGGGACAAGCATGAGGGAGCCAGAACGGGAGCAGCACGAGTCGACATAACCAAGGTAACCGTAAACTTCAGGGGAAAAATAAATGAAAAAAAGACAAGCCAGGAACCATATACTATATAAAATAGTGGATGGTTAACCATCCACAACTATGGCTGTGTTTCCATCTCGGTTTTGAAGACATCATGGAGACCTCGAGAGCCGATGGAAACACAGCCTTGTTGTGGATGGTCACCCATCCACTATTCTGTATATCTTTCTAGCTAAAATTACAGAGGGTCTGATTTTTCAAAAGCACAGAATATTGTACTCATGGGAGATGTAATGGATGATTACACCCTAAATTAGATAAATCATCAATTATGGACTATAGGAATAAAAAATCTACAAGTTTGTTGTTACACTTTTTACAAGCACATGATTTAATACATATATGGAGAACCCTGCTGAGAAAGAATACACTTGTTATGATAAGAAGAAGAATGTTTTTACTAGAATAGACTACATTTTTGTCTAAGACCATAATTCCATACTATGACAGAAGCACAATTAGATCAGTATTAATTTCTTTTTTAACTCTTGTATTTATGCTTCTCCTAACTGCCCATCTCTCCACCTCATTACGACTGCCTCTATCTGCGCAGGATCCTACTCCTCATCTGGTTCTGCCCCTAGAGTACCAAGTCCACTAACCTAGGTGCCCAGATAACCCGGGTAGTGTGAGGAGGCATTCCCAGGCTTCATACTCCTCCGAACCTTTCATGTTGCGATGTGGATTTCTACAGCGGAGTCTGCCCGACAAGCCGAGGATCCACACAGCGAGTCATCACCTGGAGAGAGAGGTGCTTTTCCTGTTCATTCCCGATGCCAGCATGCAATGAGGACCAAGGAGCCTGAAGGTACACTGAGACATGCCTCCCGCACCGCCCCTCTGCCGACATCCGCTCTATCCCGATACTGCTACTCCGTCCTACCGCACCTTCACCCGGGCTCCCCTAGGTGTCGGCATTGCAGCGGGATCATACCAGTAACCCCCTCAGAGAAGGAGAGCAGCCATTGGGTGCTCAATCCTTCTCCTCCCCGGCCGACCCCCAGCAACCTGTGCTCATTCCCGAACATCGGGTCACCGGCGTGGTGCGAGGTAAGGCATCCAGGACCTCAGCCCTCAGCACCACTGGGCCAGCCTAGATCAGTATTAATTTCTGATCTTGACATGGTTGAAGTAATTTTATATCTCACACATAGATGCCCTGAAAAAATTAGACAATGGAGGTTAGATAAGACGCTTTTAAGAGATGAGATATTTAGAGAAAAATGTAACTATCAAAGAATTCTTCTACTATAACTATTCAGGACAATGCCCTACAGCATCCCTATGGGACCTACTTAAAGCTGTATTAGGGGGTATTTGTATTTCATATCAGGCATGGAAATATAAATTAAAAATCAAAAAAAAATCAATTAAAAGACAGGTTGAAAGAACTGGACAAGTTAGTATTAAAATACTCTAAGAAATATTACGATGAATGGACCTCAGTTAGTAATTTTTACAACACCTGACATATGAAGAAACAGAGAAAACAGTAAAAGTTAAATGTGCCCATTATCTCCAGGCTGATAAAACTGGTAAACTGTTGGCTAACCTGATCAAAATACAAAAACAACAGAACCAGACTGTAAATTAAAAAAATTCAGTCTGGGGCCTGATTCTAGATGGTTGGTGCAAGTCGCCACCAAACGCGACTTGCACCAACTGCAACTGCGAGATTGACCCTGCACCCTATTCTAGAAGGGGCAGGATCTCCACAGCTAAGACTTGCGACTGGTGACATGCGGTCAGGTACACCGAACAGAGAGCGTACCTGGCGAGTATGTCACAAGCCGCAACCTCAGGTCACAAGTGCACCCCGCTGCCCAGCAAGCCACATTAGGTGCCCTGCAGGGCTGCCCACACCCCTAGCCCCCTGAAGTGATCAGTAAGAGCCCTGCAGGATTGCCCACACCCCCTAGACCCCCGAAGCGAACTGTAAGAGCCCTGCAGGGCTGCCCACACCAACTGCCCCCTGAAGTGATCTGTAAGAGCCCTGCAGGGCTGTCCACGCCAACTGCCCCAAAGTGATCTGTAACAGCCCCACAGGGCTGCCCACACCAACTGCCCCCCAAATCCCCCATTGCGAAATGCCCCATAGGGTGGTGCTGGCATCCCCCTACCCGTGCCCCAACCCCAAGTCTGCCGCAAATGTGGCATACATCCAGACACTCCCTGGTAATCTAGTGGCCCCCCAATCAGCCGTGCCAGTCCACCCAGCACCCCCCATCCCCAGCCAGCGACTGGCACAGCCCACCTCTCACCTCCACGACCAGCCACCAACTGAGTTCTCTAGGAGCGCTACAGTAAAGACATACTCAGAAATTACTTTGTCAGTGTGTTGTTACAGTAGCACTCCTACAGAACTCAGTCGGCAGCTCGTCATGGAGGTGAGATGTGAGCTGTGCCAGTCAACGGCTGGGGACAGGTGGGGGGAGTGCTGGGTGGACTGGCACAGCCGGGTGGGAGGCCACTAGACTACCAGGGAGTGTCTGGGTGTATGCCACATTTGCATCGGACTCTGGGTTGGGGCACGAGTAGGGGGATGACAGCACCGCCTTTCAATGGGGGATTCGGGGGCAGTTGGTGTGGGCAGCCCTGCGGAGCACATTATGGACAAGTCGGGGGCACCCACTGGGGTATGCTGGGCATGGGGGTGGGCAACTGTGGCATGACTGCTGGACTGCAGGCAAGTCTACAGGACCCCTGAGGGGGCATCCATAAATTACACCAGCTAAACACTGGTGTAACTTACATTGCTGGTTCTCCTCCAGGGGTTCTTGTAGAATCCCGACATTGGGGACTTTGTTACTGCCCTTTTGGAATGGGGCGCAACAGCTGCCGTAAACCCCCTAGCACCATGTCTCAGGGGGTTTCTGGCACAGCTGCCAGCGTAACTGCTTTTCGGCGCATGTGGCCTGCGCCATGTAACAGGCCACATTGTAGAATCGCGCATGTTGCAGCTGCTGGCGAAAGTTGCTACATGCGCCATTCCACTTGGTGTAAGTGCTGTTATGCCAGGCGTAACTGTACTAGAATCAGGGCCAGGGTATTTTAACAACTGATTTAGATGAAATGCAAGAAATTGTATTACATTTTAATAACGAAATTTATCAAAAGCCCAGTCCATTAGGTATGACTTCTTTTAAAAATTACTAACAAAAGCTCCATCTTTCTAACATTCATATTCAAGACCCAGGGGTGAGATATTCAAATGGATTGCACCATGTGCATAGGGTTGTGCCAAAGTCCGAAATTGTGCCATTCTTGATATTCAGCAGGAGGCAGTTGTGCCACTGAAAACATGCTGAGCAACAGCGCAATGCTAATTAAGGCATGTGCAACTAAAAGGGGTGGAATCATGCATAAAGTGTGCAATCGATATTCTTTCTTTCTTTATCCCCAGGGGCCACTGATCTGCCTTACCTGCCGTCATGGCTTCACCCTCAGGTCTGTCCGCCGCCATCCCTCGGACTACCTCCCGATGACCTCATTCAGGCCTCTTGGTTACCCGTGGCTTACCCCCACGGCAGGGAAGTGGGGAGCACTCCCTCTGGAGCTCAACCCAGCCACTCAGGATCCAGTACTGCCGCACACCCAGGCACTGGGAGAGTCCACTGCAGAGACGGCCATCATGCCGCCTTGACCAGTGCCCTGCATTTTCCACTTTTTCCTGCCCCCTAAGCTGGCTGGCGTGCAATGACGCCAATGGCCACGAACGTGCGCGTGTCCGCCCACGTTTGGCCAGGCGTCAGTCCCCAACTGCTGCACTTGTGCTCCTGGCAGCAGTGGTACCTCCGGTCTCCACTGGGGGTCACCCTGCACCGGGATGCCCCTGGATCCCCCCCTAGGGAAAGGAGAGCTGCCCATCGGACGCTCAATCCTATTCCTTCCCCGCCGACCCCCAGCACCCGAGCTCGTTCTCGAACCTGGGTCACTGGCATGACGCGAGGTGTGGCATCCAGCGCCTCAACCCTCAGTGCCACCGGGCCACGCAATGCAATATTCAAAGGCTTGCGCAATGTGCAACAGTGGATCAGGCGGAAGTTGCGCCATAGCGGAAATGAGCCAAAATAAAAAGGCTCAAGGAAGAGGCGCAAGAACACTACAGGGAAGCCACATGAGGCAGGGAGACAGACAAGACCAGAGGGAGAAAGAGTGCAGGCCAGGGAGAGCACAGGACAGAAGAGGGCAAGGGAAGGTGTGGGGCCACAGAGTGCAGAGGCCAGTAGGTGTACCGGTGCAGTGGAGGTAGCAGTCAGGACAGTGGGGGAACAGAGCAACAACAGCCAGGAGGAACACAAGCCAGGGACATGGACAGTGCCAGCTTCCACATGGAAGCAGTAATGAGGGGCGTGAGAAGGCATGCTGCAGGGGGACATGGCCGTGGAAGGGCCCGTTGGTGGTACACCCCCAACAGGCAGTACCGAGCCCGCATCAGCTTTGAGCTCTACTCAGATGTCGAGATTGTGGGCTGGTACTGCCTGAACAGGGCAATACTGAGGCGGCTCTGTGAGCTGTGCAGTGATGTGATGCAGGCACCCTCATGACGGAGTCACGCTCTGTCAGTGGAGACAAAGGTAACAGCCTGCATGTGCTTGCTCACCACGGGTACCTTCCAGAGACCAACAGGGGACACCACAGGCATAACACAGTCAGCCACATCACGCATCCTCACCCAATTCCTCAGCGCACTGCTGCCACATGCTGCGGAGT
Source organism: Neoceratodus forsteri (assembly GCA_016271365.2). Lineage (NCBI taxonomy): Eukaryota > Metazoa > Chordata > Ceratodontiformes > Ceratodontidae > Neoceratodus > Neoceratodus forsteri. The sequence goes on from JADMNL010000022.1 coordinate 351,975,164, forward strand.
ACATCCATTTCCCCAGCACCGTGGCAGAGCGCACAGCAAACATACAGGAGTTCCACAGGGTAGCATGTATGCCTGGCGTGCTAGGGGCGATAGACTGCACCCATGTGGCCATTCGCACGCCACCTGGCCCTGATGGGGCTGCCTATCAGAATCGGAAGGGATATGCTAGTGTCAACCACCAGGTGGTGTGTGATGCCAGTGGGCGCATCATCAATGTCTGTGCCACGCACCCTGGTGGAGCACACGATTCATTCATGTGGTATCAGTCGGCACTGTGCCACCGATTCGAGAGTGGGGACATCCCCACAGGACATCTAGTGGGTGAGTATGCATGTAGGATTGGCAAATCGGGGGCAAGGGTGGGCAAGCCACAGGTGCCATGGGTGTGGCACACAGGGTTAGGGGCACCTGAGCCTGAACAAGACACTAACCTCCACTATCTCCACACAGGTGACAGTGGATGCCCACTCCATCCCTGGCTGCTCACAGCCTACCGGTGGCCCACAACCCCATCGCAGCAACGCTTCAATAAGGCACACACCACCACACGCAACATAATTGAGTGGGTGTTTGGGATGCTGAAGGCACGCTTCCGATGCCTAGCCACCTCCAGCAGTGCCCTACAGTACAGCCCCTCAAAGGCCTGTGGGATATTCCTGGCCTGTTGTATCCTGCACAACATGGCCAAAGACTGTGGGATAGCCGTACAGGTGGAAGAGGGGTACAGCGATGGGGACGACAGTGATGCCAGTGATGATGGGGATCAGCAGCCCCTCCTTGGACGACGTGACCCCCGACTGATCTGGCTGGCCCAGTGCACTGGGACACCATCACAGAGGAGCACTTCACCCAACACGGGTAAGTCATGGGGCCATGTGCAACCAACAGTGGCTAGGGCACAACCCACATACACACCGGGAAACACACCAGGGGTGCATGATGGCAAGGGAAGTGGCAGGGCACAGAAGCACACACATACAACCAGGGAGGGGTGAACAGTAACACGCCACATGGACAGACCGACACACACAAACACACACACACACACAACAGGCACAAAGTGCACAGGGGTCAGGTGCACAACAGAGCAGGAACACAGACACTAAAAACACACACGTCCACAGGCCACCACCTCCACTTACTGTCCATGTACGTGTGTCAGATGCTGGGCACCTTCGCACTGTGGTGTACAGCGCAATGCAGGCATCATCATGCACACACACCTGTGGACAGCAGTCGGGAGGGTGTGCAGGTGGTCATGTGTGTGTCTGCGTGTAGGGCAGGGCACCCACTGGTGCACTGCCCACTGAATCACACATTTCACACAGGGCAGCACCAGACAGACCCCGCACTGGGAGACAGCTCAGTCATGCAGCACAGTGCCACGACCACCTCGGATACATGGGTGGCCTCGCTGAGACCCAGCAGCACTGGCAGGCTGAGCACGGGCCTCATGGGGTGGCACTGATGGACCACCAGGGGTCCCACTGTGCGAACGTGACCTTGCCCGCACAGGGGTCTGCAGCATACCGAACATACCTGCACCAGTGGTGCTTGGGATGCCCACAGCTGAACCTGGCATCGACAGGGTGGGTGTCACATGACGCCGGGATGGGAGTGGATAGCGTACTGTGCAGTGTGAGTGGCACAGGGCACCTGACTGTGTGCCCAATGTGGCCATGACAGCGACCAATGCCTGTGTCTGCCTGTTGATGGCGGAGGTCACACCCACCTGAAAATGGTCAATCTGAGACAGGATCCTCTCGTTGTCCTGCTGTGCCACTGCAGAGCCACACACAGTGCCTCCATGGATGTTGCAACCCGCATCTGCTGCTGTACTGATGCCTGCACCCGGCGGGTGTGCTCGTCAAAGAGGTTGTCTGCCACATCGGCAACCTGTCCTCAGGGTATGGAAGGGCCTGATGTACAGCACCCTTGAGGGTGGGTGCTGCTCACCAGACCAGATATGGGCATGTCCACAGGTGGTGCACCTACATCACCGCTGAGCCCTGTACCCCAGTCCCGGTGGGTGACTGCTGCTGCTGCCCCTCTGCCTGCTGTGCCCAAGGGATCAGTTGTTCCACTGCTGTGGCTGCAACAGTGCCAGTGACCTGCACAGCCACTGGTGCTGCCCCACCGGTGCTGACAAGCACAGCCTGGGACTGTGCTGACATGCTGGCACACACATTGGAACCAGCTAGGTCCATGGGCGTGAGCTGTCCTGCTGTGTGTCCATTCCATGGCACACACATGTCAATGCCCATAGTGGTTGGTGCATCATCAATGGTGCAGGTCTGTGCCACAGCCACAGCCGCAGTGTGCTGGCATGCTTGCATGCCAGACCACTGAGAGACACAGGAAGGCACCCCACACCTGTCTCAACGACATCAGTGATGGTAGCCAGGCGCACACTGGCGCAGTGCACGCTGGCAACCTGCGGAGGTGGATGGTCCCTCCTCCAACTCCGGATGGCTGTCTGCAGTGGACAGGCCCCTCCACCGCTGACCCTGCAGATGCACAGGATCTATAACAGAAAAGGAAGAACACGTTAGTTCATGTGATCTACCTTCCCCCGACCATGACATACCATGCAGTGCTGGGATACCTCCTGTCTGGAAGCCACCTCCAGGAACACCCTCAATGGCACTGCGCTGCATGCTTGCGAGCATGTCCTCTGCCAGAGTCAGCTGCACCACCTCCGCTGGCCCCGCCTGTTGCAGCATGTCGCCCTGATGGCTGCAACCTCCTTCACCTCCTCCTGTCGGTCCCCATCTTCTTTTTACACTCCTGCACAGAGCGCTGGTGGCTGCCATGCAGGTTGATGGCACATGCCACCCCTCCCATGCAGCAGCACGGGTCTGAGGGTGCCCTGCCATCCACTGAGAAGTGGCTCCTCATCCAGGTAGGCCTCGAACAGTGCCTCCGTCTCAGCCTTCATAAAGTTAGGCCTCCTCCGCCCCACCCATCCTCCTCACCCAGTCCTTGTTTGGTCATTTCACAGTCTGTATGGGTGAGATGGTCACCTGTGACTGTGCAATACACAGCAATTCTCTGAGGCCATAGTCCAGAACATCACAATGCATGCAACTCACCTATCAACTGCAGTAACCGAATATGGCCACTGCAGAACAGTGTCGCATATTTATAGCTCAATCCATGCAAATTAGGACTGAAGCAACTTTAATGAGATGCAAATTGCACTGCTGCGCCATTGAATGGCTGATCAAATGATTTGCATTTGACGGCTGAATATTACGCTGTTGCACTTTGCGCAATACGATTGAACCGGCTGAGCCAATGGCGCAGTTCTGTGACTGCGTAGTACACCACACTGCGCATGCCCAGGTAGCTTACGCAGGCATCTGCCATGCTGATGACATGCTGTGCGCAGTAGGCAATTCAGGGCACGGCCACCATTGTGCCAGTGGCGCTACAGTGACAGTCACTACATGGTGCTGTGGCACAGCTGCGCAATAGTCCGCTGTGGTAATGGCACACAGGCGACCAATCACACTGGACGCATAGACGTCTGATGGCGCTGTACGTGGCCATGCGCCAGAGACCCATGACCCTGTGCCCGACCTTTGCCCCTTGGCGCTGTAACAGTATGGCATGTCTGCAGCTCTATCGCGTTGTTTGGTAACAGCACAGAGACTGGCGCGCTGTACCAACAGTGCGATAGGGAATAGCGCGTTGTATCATGAACAATTCAAGGGTTTGCTATGCCGCGGAGTGCCATATTGCCTACTATACATCCAGGGATGGCACGAGAAGAGCCTCTCAGTGGAGTTCACTTGAGCTCACTAACTTGCGGCCATAGTGGAGCCTCACTATGACCCACTATTTGGGGATGAACCCCTTAACATGGCCAGGACACATGTGTGGTAGCAGGTGGCCACTGAGCTTGTGGAGGCCACTGGCTGGCGGAGGTTCGCAGAGCAGTGCAGGCACCGCTACGGGGACCTGCGGAGAAGGGAGCCGGCACTACTGGCACATCTTCGGTCACGTGCCAGGAGGGGCGTGGTGCTCCGGCCAGGTGGGTGATCCGTCTATGCACCTGTATGGTCCATATAGGTAACACTGTCTATTGTGTCCAGCACATGGGAGAGGGTTGGCTGTGGCGGTGTTCACAGGATATGTGATGTATGGGTCTGGCTGGGTGGCCGGGCACACTCATTGGAGCAGGGGGAAATCTGCTTTGGGATTTCACTGATGTGTTTCTCACCTTTGTTTCCCACAGGCATGGTGGAGTGGAGGAGGGCCAAGGTTGAGGTGCAGGGAGTGGTGGCAGTGGTGGCTGAGCGTGGTGGTGGTGGTGGTGGTGAACCACGACAGCAGCAGCAGCAGCAGCATAATGAGGGTGAGTGCCATGACATCATGAATGCTATAGCATGCTATGAGAGAGGGTGGGGGCAGGGCATGGCCACCATCCATGGACACCACTGCCATGCACGTGACATGTGACAGTCAGCACTGTCCAGTGGCACTGCATGTCTGGGAGTGCATCAATGGTGGTCCATGCGTGCACTGGGCACATGGCTGTGGCACTGCCTGCCTACCGCGTAGCCATGTTACTGTACAGCCTTGGTTGTGCTGTGCTGGACATGGGCGGTGTGTGTGTGCAGTGGTACACATGGCTGTTGCTGCCTGGTTGGGCATGTCTTGTGCACGGTCACTGTGGGTGGGTGCAGTCCATCACAGGAGCGGGGCACTTGGCTGTATGCCATGCATGATGGGTGGGCTTCAGGGATATGGACAGTCACAGCCATTGACTCTGATCCCTTGTCCTAGGTGTCCGGATCCTGCACCACATTGAACGGTCGATGCAGCAGCTTATACAGGTGGCGATGGACTCGCTCGCCATGCTGCAGGACCTACACCGACATGGTCTGAGACGCAGGAGTAGGCCCCAGGACCAGCACCAGGTGGATGGAGAGCAGGCTGGCAGGCAGTAGCTGCCCATCACCTCCCCCCTTTACCTATCCCTCACACCCTGCCTCCCCTCTCCCAGTTGTTCACCCCTGCCCCTTACCCACCCCTAAATTGTACCTATACTCCCACTCCTGTTTTGTATATTTGTAAATAGTTATAGTTGTTGTTCTACTTCTTATTCTTGTTATGTTTGAAATATATATTTTGATATGAATATTGTGGTGGTCTCTGATTCTCCGCTGGCTATAGGAGCTCAGTTGCACTGGTGTGCATGGCATCTGGGGTGGTATAGTCATGGGTATGTGTGTGTGTGTGCGTGGGGAGTTGTCTCTGGTGTGGGAGTGGCTTTCAGTCTGTATTGCCGTGTGCTGCCACCCACTGCTGGGTGCTCATGGTGAGTCTGGCTTGTATGGATCTGTGGTACACAAGGTTGCAGTGTGACAAGGGGATGCATGGGGATTCCTGCAGTGATGGTCACTGCTCATGGGGGGTGTCTTGGTGTCACAGTGCAGGGTGTGCTGTGCACAAGGGAGGCTGCTGTACACTGGGGTGGTCTGCCCTTTGTGTGGCAGTCTCAGCTTGCCAGTGGGTGTGCTGGGCAACATGGCCCGGCTGTGCTGTGTTTGCTTGTCCCCATGGGCTGGTGGATATTCTGCCCTCCCCAGTTATGCTGTGCTTGGGGTGTGGGGTACATTATAGTTCTGCAGTGTGTTCCTGTGCCCATCTGTGGCATGGGTGGTGGGCCCCTGCCTACCTTCCTGGTTGTGCAGTTCCATTGCTCTGCTGCTGGGGGCTCCCTGCTTGCGCTATGGCGCTCTGGACTACTCAGCTGGGCTGCCCTTGTTGCGCTATAGCTCATCGTATCTGCTCAGCTTCCCCTTCCTGGTTGCACTATGGTGCAGGTTGTGCGATATTCAGACGTTGGCTGGTTGCGCAATTTGGCTTGCTCCATGTTTGAATATCACATCTATGTGCATGTGCGCAATGGACTTGTGCTTGCTCCTGCTATTGTGCACATTTTGGGCGCAGTTTGAATATCTGGGCCCCAGTATTTACATTAAGTAATATTTTGAAAGCTATACAAACTCTACCAAAATCAAAAGTCCAGGCATGAATGGCTTCTGCAATGAATTATTTCAAGTTTTTAAGGATGAAGTCAGTTCATGGTTACTATTAATGATCCAAGAGGTGCAATTGGGTAAATCAGTTTTTCCTAATACAACGAATGAGGCCAAAGTTGTTCTGATTCATAAGAAGGAGAAACCTAGGGATTCTTTTGATGGTTATAGGCCTATTGCCTAGTAAAATAATGATTACAAAACCATCTGTAAGATATTGGCAAACAGGTTAATTAAAGGAATTTCAGTTGCAGTACATAGGGATCAATATGGTTTTGTACCAGGCAGAAAAATAGTGGATGCTGTTAGAAAAACACAATATTTATTCCAATATGCACACAAGTATTACCAGATAACTATTTTGCATTCTCTATCAATGTAAGTATAGCATCTGATTTAGTTAATAAAGAATATATGTTTGAAATGTTCACTTATTGGGACTTAGCCAAACTCATTTATTAATCTAATACAACAATTATACAGGGCGCCTGTATCCAGATTTGTAGTTAATGGCCCACTGACAACTGAGTTACAAATGACTAATGGCATGAGACAGGGTTGTCCCATCCCCTTTAATATTTTTACTTTCCATAGAATCATTATTAGATGCATTTTGAGCTAACCCAAATATTAAAGGTATAAAGATAGACCAACAAAGCCATCCCGATGGCGCTGAGGGTTGAGGCGCTGGATGCCACACCTTGCGCCACACCGGTGAACTGGGTTTGGGAATAAGCCCAGACTGCCTGGGGTTGGCAGGGGACAGAGAGGATTGAGCGTCCAGAGAAATGGTCTCCTCTCACGGGGAGGGATCCAGGGGTTTCCCAGTGCAGCAGCAGCCCCCGGTGGAGACCGGTGGCACTGTGGTGCACAGGGCTCACAAACAGGAAGACGCCACAGCTGCCTTCCAGATATGAGTGAGAGCACCCACATTGGGGACTGGACAGCATTGCACATCCCACGTCTGGGGCGTAAACTCTACATAAAATAAAAAACACCAGCCCAGATGGCGATGGCCATCCCAGTGCCGAACCACCACATGCCCAAAACTTGAGCCTTGCCACTGCCCTTTCAGACTCCTTGAACCCTTTCATCCCCTCAGCTCGGGGAAAAATGCCTTGAAGATGACAGGGTTCACAGTGGGTGGTAGAGCAGCATAGGTGAGTGGAGAATCCTTAGAGAGTTCTGGTGCCTGGGAAAGATAAACAGAATTGAAAAAAAAGATAGACCAACAAGAGATTAAACTTAGTGCCTTTTCTGATTATACTTTTTTTTTCATGATATTTCTCTTCAATTCCAGCTATCTTATATGAAATTTAAACCTTTGTTAGCTTCTCAGGCTACAAAATCAATCAAAATAAATCTAAATTGTTTCAGATCACACAGGGACCAATACAGTAAATAAGGAATATTTTAACTTAAATATTTTTCTAAAACAAACAGGCTTAAATATGTGGGACTCACTTTGACAAACAATCTAGATAAAAATATTTCTATTAACTTTAGTTATCTTAAAGAAAAAAATAAAGACTAACCTACAAAATTGGCAAAACCTTTCAGTATCTCTTTGGGGCCAGACCGAAGTCTTAAAAATGATGGTTCTACACCATATAACTTACATTTTGCAGACTACTAGTGGCTGCCCTAATCAAAAATGGTTTTCTGAAATAAAAGAAATCTTTAAGAAATGTTTGTGGAGGGGGAAAACCCAGAATTGTGTGGAATTATTTAGCATCGCCAAGAAATCAGGGAGGGAGGGGCTGTCCAGATCCTTTACTGTATAATTACAGTACTATACTGGCAAATATATGGGAATGGGCTTTTTTCCTAATCAAAAACATTTACTATTATGGAAAGTTATCTTTACAGACAATTCTTTAAATATTAGAGATCTACTATTCCAGACTAATTACAAAGAGATTGAGAAAAGTAAGATAATAAGCTATTGGGCTAGGATTTAGTAATGACTAAAAAGAAAATGGTCCTTATTAACATTCTTCGACTTTATGGGAAAATTATATTACAAAACAAATGATCTCAATGTTGCAAATTCAGCAATACATTTTTAGAAACAAAAGGAATAAGGGAGTAGAAAGACTTGCTGTACGAGTGATACTTAATCCAATATGAAACATTATGAGAATTAACTTGCAACAATCCCCAAGCTAATTATTTACTTTATAGAGTTCTATGGGAAAAATTCTCTAAGATTAATCTCTTACAGGAAAGTAGTTAATACTTATGAATTTAAAATGAAAAAACAAAAAGAGCTAATTGGCAACACCCCAAAGAAATTATTGTGTAAAATGAATACCAAAATTATTTCTAATATAGAAGATAGAAACATAGAAACATAGAATTTGACAGCAGATAAGGACCGCTTGGCCCACCCAGTCTGCTCATTTCCCTACCTACTGGATAAGCTGCAGATACTTGAAGATACTTGAAATACAATCACTTTGAATGGGAAAAGAAATGGATATTTATTTAACAGAACAGGAATGGAAACAAATAAAAATGTATGCAAATAAAATAATTTATGTTGCTAAGAATAAATATATTCAACAAAAGATTAATAATAGAGCTTATATAACTCCTAAATTTTAAATAACATTAACCATAATTATAATAGTAATTGTTGGCTCAACTGTGGGGAAAAAGCACATTAATATCATTGTTTGTGGCAATGCCCAAACGTTTTATACTATGACCTAACCACAATTCAAGTTTCAATATTTTAGGTGTACACATCCTGTGTGACACCATACTATTTTTGTTTAACTATATTCCCAAACTAATCCTAAGCAATCACCACAAAAGTTACTATTCCTAACCTCTATTGCAACTAAAATGATTATTTTGAAACATTGGGAGAGACGATCCCTACCTGATAATTTCATATTTGAGTGGTGGAATATGTTAAAAGAAACTATAGCCATTAAAAATTGTGGCACAATTGTGAAAACAGTAATGATAGTTTAGATATTTCATGGAATGAATTGAAATCCATATTTCCCCCTTTATTGAATTTCTGAATAGGATAGGGTGGGAGATTCTTTTTTTTTTTTTGTTTCTATCTTTATGATTATGTCAGTCTAGCTATCCTGCCAATTTCATATAATAAAAATTATATTTTCAAAAAAAACAACATAGAATTTGATGGCAAATTAAGGACCACATAGCCCATTCAGTCTGCTCATTTCTACCCACCTGCACTATAATCGCATACCGTACTCAGACTACGGCTCTTTCAGCCTCCCCCTTCCTTTCCACTATGATTCCCTTGTACTTATCCCATGCATTCTTGAACCCCACCACTGTTTTCACCCCCACCACCTCTGCTGGAAGGCTGTTCTAGGAATCCACCACTCTCTCTGTGAAGAAGTACTTCCTCACATTTCTTTTGAGTCTACCCTGCTCAAGCTTCATAGCTTGTCCCCTTGTTCCTGAGCATCTTGTGGCCAGCATTTTGTGTGTGTTCACGCCACAGTGGCATACATTATTTAGACTCTAGCACTCTCCCAGGCAGTCAAAGAATGAACAGCAAAAATATCATTTTAAAAAATAAATATGAGAATTTAGCTTGATTCCTACCTTCAAATAAACAAGATCACTGCAGTCAAAGAAAACTAAGGTGTAGCACGACTCATTGTACAATAAAGAAATAAGCAAGATTTCATATTAATATGATTTTTAAGATAATATACCTGATATACAAAACAATAAACATAACAAAAGATGTTTTTCTTTTACCATACTGATGATATGCAGGTTTTCTCACAAAGTGAGTGGATGACTTAAAAGCACCGCACCACATATCTAAATTTAGTGAAATATCAAATTAGACCCTACAAAAACAGCCCCAACCACCATGGTCAAAACAAAACAAAAATAGAAATAAGTAGAAAGAAAAGGGGTTCCCTTATCATCATCTTTAAATAATGTAAATAAATCATTTAGTTCAACCCTACCTTTTACAAGCATGTAGAAATTATGTGTGCAAAGTATGAATAAATGCTACATCTGTTAAGAGTGCTAGACTATGTCTTTGGCTTGCCTTTTACTCAAGCCTGTAATTTGAATGAAGTCTGGAACACTCTGAATTTAGGACATTGCAGACTGTCAGATGAAGACACTGAAGTAGTGTCAGTCAGACAGTCACTGGGGTAGTGATATCATTACTGTCTCATGCTGCACAGAGGCCAGCTTTGAAGGTGGCAGTCAGCACAAGAGAACAATGATCACAAAAATAGTTTAGAAACATGAGAAAATGTAGAAATGTTTCATTTTTATTGGTAGTTTTTTATGTATAGTCAAATCCACTAGTATGCACATGATTGGGAACAGCCAAAAATGTGCACACAAGCAAAATTGCACATAGCCAAAAATAGCAGTGAGTACAGCCTCTAGCGGTCACATTAGTAGCACAGACAAAATTCGTACACAGTACTTTAGTTGACATAATAAGCACAAGATTTATTACATAAAAAGCAGTATTTAAAGAGAAAGCTGTACTGCACATGTATTAATAAAGCATTTTAAAACGGGATTGTAAGTTTAAAACAAATAAATACAGTACTATACATTTAAAATCATTTTATGACTAGCTGGCAAAACTCACAGACCAGTCAAGTCCTTAGCATAAAAGTCAGTAATGTTGGAATGTCTTGCTGTGCATGTGCTTAATGATGCCATCTTTTCTAAAAGTATAAAACCAGGAGAAGTCCATTTGCCCCTTACTGATCTACATAGATATTCAAAGGGCTTATGCCTGGCACAACTGAGCTGTGCCAGCACAACCCCAGAATTGCACCTGGGACAACATCGTGAGGGAATTGCACAGCGATTTCCCAATGGGAGCACAAAGATAATGTATGAGGCACCATCTCCAGGGGCGTGCCTATGCATATCGCGGAACATCCCGATATTCAGCCCAGGATGTGGCGCATCTGTTGGCACGCAGAGATGTGCTGCATACCTGGGCTCAAAGTTGTTTCCAGTAGAAAACTGACTCAAGTGCTATCCATCCACTGGCGGGCCACTGTATTCCACTGTGCCACAGCAGCCACTCTGCCGGGTGGCAACCCCACCAAACACCATGCACAAGCACACACAATAGTCACTGGTGGTCCAGGGGTTCCTCCCACCCTTCCTGTAACCCTGATCACCTGTATATATATTTATTTCACAGCCCTGGAGGTCCAGTGGTGCTGCTTCCCTGCCCATACCTCCGATCACCGTGATTTGGATAAAGTAAGTGTCCCTGGTGGTCCAGTGGTTCCCCTCTCCCTGCCTGTACCTCCAGTTGCTTGTATATCTGAATCTGAATTCCCTAGCCTAGTGTCTCCCCCCACCCTGGTAACCCCGATCACCCATATTTCTACCTAAAACACTTCCCTGTTGGTCCAGTGGCACCTCCCCCACCCCAGCCACCCAGCTCCCCATCATCGGTGGGCAGCACACCCTCGCATACCTCTGCATCTGCCCAATGAATGACAGTTTACAGTAGCAGCAGCAATTGTGGATTATACGGTAGTGCATACTGTAATACTACTCACAAATATGTGGAATGATTCATTCACATATTTGTGAATGGGTATTACAATATGCACTGCAAGCTGTCATTCGCAGGCAGCTGTGGAGGTATGCAGGGTGTGCTGCCCACCGATGACGGGGAGCTGGGTGGCTGGGGTCTCTGTGTGGGTGGGGGGTGGGGTGCCATTGGACCACCAGGGAAGTGTTTTAGGTAGAAATACAGGCACTGTGGTTACTGGTGTGGGGTGGAGGGGTGACACTAGACTACCATGGAATTCTGATTTGGACAAACAAGAGACTAGAGATATGGGTAGGGAGGGGAACCACTCAACCACCAGGGACATTTATGTTATCCAAATCATGGCGATTGGAGGTACAGGCAGGGAGGGGAACCACTGGACCACCAGGGCTATGACATCATATGTATTTATATGGGTGATTGGGGTTATGGGAGGAGGGTACTACCACATGTTGTGCAGGGCACCAGGCACATTTAGCTCACCTGTCTTGTACAACACATGCAATGGGGCTATATGACATGCAACTGGCCCTCATTTGCACCTTGCATGCATTATGGCCCCATTTGCATATTGGTGTCTGAACATCAGGAATTTACACAGTGTATCTCTGATGCACTGGCTCAGTTCCCATTCCTGGTATTCAGACCTGTTTGGGGTTGCACCAGCACATTGTATTTGTGCAGTGTGCATTATTTGACATATGGCACATCTCATTTGAATATATTTCTTACTTGCTCCAGCACAACTCAGTTGCACAGCACAACCACTTACAACATTGCCAGGCACAGTTCTGAACATCAGGCCCTGAGCCACATAGTAATGGATTTGCTACATTATCTGCCACACTTCTGCTGCTGTTGTTGTTGGCATAGCGACCTCAGGTCTGTCATCATCTTCTTCATTGTCCTGTGTGTTGTTTGAATCTCCTAGAACAGAGGCAGAGATTTCAGCATTGGTTAGATCCCCATTAGCCAGCTCTTCACTGTCTACTGCCGCAAAATCAGTGAAATGGTCAGCCATCATTCCATCAGGTGAGGGGACTATCGGAGTAGTCAGCAGCACAGTCTTGCTCTTGCCCTTGGTCTTCTGGCTGAATGTGTCCAGTCCCAGCCTTTCAGAAACAGCTGTGAACTGTCTCTGGGCTCACCTCCTCCCGCTCTGCATGCAACAGGCGAATTGCATCCAAAATTGTCATCGACTTGGCAATCTGATTAAACTGAAAATTGTCATGGGAATTGAAGCCAAGTAAGATTTTATTGACAATTTCTTTTTCAGTAGTGTTGTTTGAGGTTGTTGATAATGCCCCGATCCATGGGTTAGATCAGGGCCATGCAGCTGGGTGGCATAAAAACAACTTGGATGTTTCACAAGTTAATGGGCTTGTATGCTGAGCAATTGTCCACAATCATGGCAAGTGTACAACGCTGCCTCCTCATTTGTTTGTCAATTTCCTTAAGCCAATTGAGGAAGATGACAGATGTCATCCACTCATTGGCATTTGCATTGTAAAGAAAGGATAAAACTTCAACATTACACCCTTTAAAACAGTTTTTTTTTATTTTCCAACAAGCAGCAGTGGAAGTTTTTTGGAGCCTGTGCTGTTTGCGCACACCATCACCAACATCCTCTCTTTGGCCTTTTTATGGCTGGATACCTTTTCTTTTTTAAAAGACATAGACCCATTAGGTGTGACTCTAACGAAGTGTGGTTTTGTCCACATTAAAAATGTCTCTGGGCGAGAAGGATGTGGTTATTTGGGTAAAACCTCACGGAGCCAGCACTCCGAATTGTCAAAGTCACTCTCAGCCTTTTCACCATGCACCCTTCTGTAGCCAATACAATTCCATTCCTTCCATCTGGATAACCATCCTGCAGTGGGCTCAGATTCAATGTCCATGCCAACAGCAAAGCATTTTGCTTTCTCCAACAAGATCTGACCTGAAAGAGAGACTCCACGGTCATGGGCAACAGTGAACCACCTAAGCAAGGTGTCCTCCACCCTGACATCTTTTCCCCCCATTTCCATTTGCAGTCTTTGTTACTACCAGCACTCCACTTGTGTAAAATTGTCTCTTTGTTTTTTATTATTCTTCCCACACAAGAGACATTGACCCTGAACTCAACAGCGAGGTCTCTGTGGGTCAGTCCTGGCAAAAGTACTTTATCAAGTAGCACTAACTTCCGCTCGAGTGACAGCACATTTTGCTTTAGCTTAGGTATCTCCATGGCTGGTTTCTATCTGCCTTCTGGACTGGTACTCCATTTCTTTATCCCCCTAAGCCCTTATGTTACATTTGCAGTCAATCATACAGGTGATCAACACCTTGTTAAACTCTGGCAGCACAGGTTGACTCTCTATTGGTTGACCGCAATCAGCAATGAACGGGTCATTAAAAGCTCCCCTGGAGGCTCTGCTGAGAGATTGGCAGACCGTCATTTGACTGTGAATGTGTGCACAAGCGAAAATCATTGTGCACACAACAGGTTAATTTAACACTGCAGATATAGGGAATTAATCTGGGTTGGTGAAAAATGTGCAGACAACCAGAATGTGCAGACAACCGAATGGCACACAAGTGAAGTCATCTGTATATGTATCAGACATCAGAAAAACCACACTGAGAGATTGCATATAGATTTTTATTCATTTCACCTTAACTTCCTCTGGAATCTATCAGCATTATCAATAGTTTATTGCTTGGCAATTTTGCCATTACAAAAAGACAGAACAGAACATACATTAAAATTCATAGCCATAACTTTCCAATATAGCTTCTAAAAACATACAGGCTTTTCCAAATTCCATACAGGTTAAAATTTATAGTACATTACAGATGTTATTGAACTTATTCCTATTACAAAGAGCAGACTGTTTAATGTGTTTATGTCCCTTTTGCACTGTGCACAATACATTCTGTTGGTATTAGACTACCTCATGAAAGAATGGCTTAAAGAGGACAGGAAATCATTTCTAACTGGCAGCTGTTAATAAAGTTCTTATTCTCAGAAATGGTATGCATTTACTGAAATTATCCATATTTAACTGTACCTGAATAAAAAGTGATATAAAAAGCTGTATTTTGCAATGTCTTGTTTTTATGGGCAGCATTATGTTACAGTTCTCTCCATGAAACCAATAATTTGGAGTTTTAACTATGTCATGGTTTGTGCACAGAACTCTAAACAGGGTTCTGATAGGTCATCATCTCATAATTATCATTCTGTACACAAATTGTAACATAGTGAAAACTCCACATAAGTGACTCCATGAAGTGAAGTGTAACAGAATGCTGCCCATAAAAACACAACAATGCAAACTACAGTTTTCCCTTTCATTTTTTATTCAGGTAGTTAAATATGGATACTTTAGGTGACTGCATATAATTTCTGAGAATAAGAACTTTATAAACAGCTGCCAATTAGCACAAATTTCCTGTCCCCTTTAAGATTTGTTATAGATTGGCAGAACATCTTGCAATTAATTTATTTCCCATAAAAAGAATTTACAAAAGACAAGCTCACATTTTACTAGTTGAGAAGAAGGGCTATTTTAATCGTGTGAGGCATCAAATGTCCATGTAAGGTTTTAGCATATTTACTTTTTTTCCTGGATTTTACTGATTTCTATTACATACATACATACATAGGAATTTGCCAGCAGAAACAGGCCACCTGGTCTATCAAGTCTGCTCAAATGTGCAGCTAGTATGCTCACCTTGCAGCAACCCCCCTCCCTTTCCCAATTGCCCCCTACCTTGTCCCATCCCCTTTTAAAACTACTCACTGTTTACAGGCTACCACTTCCTCTGGTAGAGCATTCCATTCTGCACGGCCTTCTCCGTGAAAACATGTCCATCCTAACTCTTCCTCCCTCCAATCTAAGTCCACACCCTCTCGTGTCCCTCCCCTCTATTATATACATTGCCAAATTCTTTAATATCTCTTCATTTTCAGCATCAAACAATAAGTCCAACATACATCTTGGAGGTATGTTCAGATGTTCAATCTAGTTTCCTAAATATTTCCCCCTCTGGAAGCTACACCACAGGCATCTTTTTTTTTTTTTTGTAAATGTACCTCTTTTTGGTGCCCCCCACCTCCAGCACTTCTGCCTGGTCATGGACCCCTCAGCTGCGACTTCCCACATTAGATGCCCTCCAGGTACCCTCTGGATTACCACCCAGGGCAGGGTCATGGCACCTGACCCCTCTGAAGGTGCTGCGAATGATGGGATAAGGCGGGAGTTGGTCTGGAGCTGATTGCAGCTGGGAGGCGGATGTCATTAAGGCAGTGGGTAGACAGGCTTTTCCCCAGTAGGCAGGGGAGGAATTTGCAATGATGCCAGCATCTGTCCGCCCCCATATCCTTGCTGGTGCTGGTTGCTTTGGTGACCCCAGCCTCCGCCAGGGGTCCCTCAAGTGCCAGTCACACACACAGCACCCTTCCCCAGAAATGGAGAGCAATCTGTGGGATGCTTGATCTTTCTCCCCTGCCTGGACCTCTCTGACGGCCCGGTCCGTTCCCTAACCCGGGTTGCTGGTGTCACAAGTGGACATACAACTGCTGCACTGACAGGCCGGCCATATCACAAGCATCTTAATGCCACATGCTTTAGGTTCTCCTCCTCAAACAAACTACAATAACATAGATTTTATATAGTTTCACCTTTATTAATACCTGGGACAGTACATAAATCCCCCTGAACTAGGATATTCTCATGACCCTTCCCCCCACGAGACAGACACTGATACTGCTATAAAGATTATAAGCTCTTACCTCAAACCAGTCAGCGCTTACTACAAGGGTAATTATGTAGTTAGTCTCCTATTGCTCCTGTTACTGTACTATGGTAACTAATGGCTTGCCCACAGTGTGACTGTTTTTTTTCTCTAGTGTCTCCACAAGTAAGCTGATCTAAATGTAGATCAAACTGTTATTCTGTAGCAACTTCTCTAATGTGTTTGCCTCTGTGTAGAACAAACAATGACTTCTGTGCTGTATGATGGTCTACTGTACTGTATGATGATCAATGCCATGTATTTTCATTTATGTAGCCAACTCCAGGTCACCCTGAAAAAGGGACCATTGGTCTCAGCGGCTTACCAATCAAAAATTCAACTAAATACATCTTGCCTCCAATACATACATAGGATAGGTACAGAGCTAATGTATTTTCATTCTTAATACTCGCCAGCTAATTTCTAGATTCCAATTCAGTTTTTGTGAGCGTCCCATCTAGATTTAAATGATAGGGTTGAAGGGCAGGCCACAACCTCCAGTGGAAGTCTGTTCCAATCGTGGACCACTCGCTGGCTAAACCACCATGTAGTGCACACTTTTATTTTGTTTGGGATTGTAAGCTGAAGTGGCTGGTGCCTGGTATTATGTGTATTTTTGTTCATTTCCAGACCAGTGATGTCCCAGAGATCTTCATTATTCCATGCACTGTGCATGAGGCACATATCCCCTCTCTTCCTCCTTGCCTCCAAGGAGTACAAGTTAAGTTGTAGCTCATTTTTGGACTCTTTCTAACAGTGCTATGTCTCCCTTTTTGTATGGTGCCCACACCTGGGCGCCATACTCCATTATTGGCCTTGCCAGGGATGTATATAAAGCAAACATAACCTCTCTGCTCCTTGCTGATGTTTTATTTTATTTTTATTTATTTATTTGATTATTCAGAAAGTACCTTTGAGTCAAAGACTTTTTTTACAAATGTTCCATGTCAGTACAGGTCGATACAGTAGGAGAAAACAGTACAGATCAAATTGAAAGCAGAGACAAAAACAGGAAAGCACTAATACTATACATACTATTAAACATCTGTCATTTAGATCCAGGTATTAATATTGATAGATACAGACTCAGTACATTTTCAGAAGTAGTAATACAAAGTAGTCAGGTAGTATACTGTAGTACATTCTGTTGGCTGATATTTGCATCCACAAATCCTTTGTGCTTAGCCACTAAGGTTAGTGAGAATTGAAATAAAGAAACTGCAGTGCAGGTTTTTCAAAGTGGGATCCTGGAAGTTTGTTTGATAGCTTATGTCCAGTTAGGGGAGAGAGGGAGAAAGACCTGTTCTGTGGCAGTCACAGAAATTTGTGGCTTTTAGGTGGTGCCTAAGGTGAGTTTTATAGGGGCCAAGTCTATTCAGATTAGTGAGGGCGTTAGGCAGGCTGTTTACCCAGGATGGGACTCAGCAACTGAATGATCTTTCAAACTGGGAGGTGCGGCATCGGGGGACCATGTAGAGATTTTTGCAAGAACTATGGGTGTTCTGCTGGGGGGAGGCCAGTTGCGTATGGTGGAGAGACTGCTGGGGGCGAGACCAAGGGAAATCCTTTTGGCCATAAGGCAGGTGTGAAACCTGATTTGGTTGGCAAGGTTTAGCCAGTTTGTAGCATTGTACAGGGTACATGTGTAGGTTAGCCGATCACAACCCAGGGCTAGGTGGCAGGCTTTGTTGAGGGAGATCCTGAGTCTGGATAAGGCTGTGGGCCTGGTGGCACTGTAGATAAGTATGCCATAGTCTAGGAGGGGGAAGAACAAGGAGGAGATCGCTAGGTGAATGGCATCCAGGGTGAGATAGTGTTTAAACTCGATAGAGGGTGCCGAGTCTGATGTTGAGGGCCATGGACAGTAGGTGAATGTGGGGCTTGAAACTGAGGGCGGGATCAAGAGTAATGCCCAGGTATTTAAAGGAATCCACTTGTTCCAGTGTAGTTTGGCTGGCTGTTAGTAGAGGTGGACATTGGCCCTTTTTGGAGTTTTGAGGGCGTGAGCAGTACATTACTTTAGTCTTTTTATAGTTTAGAATGAGGCGCTGTGATGTGAACCACTTTTCAGTGTCACTGAAAGAGGATTGGAGGGAGAGGTGAAGATGAGAAGGGTCTTGGTTGGAGGAGTACAAGATACCATCGTCCGCTGAGTAGGATATTACCTGAACAGGACTGGGGAAGGGAGTTAAGAAAGATGCTTAATAATAAAGGACCGAGGATAGACCCCTGTGGGACATCATAATGGACTGGCATCTTTCCAGATAATGTGGTCCCAATTTTTACCTGCTGTGAGCAGTCAGCTCACAGCAGATATGTGTCTTAATATGCAGTTTAGGATTCTGTTTCCCCTCTGGGCTATCTTTTGGCAGTTGGGCGTGAAGGACGTATCGCTGGATATTATGATGCCCAGGTCCCTTTCCTCTTTGATTGTTTTAAGGGCTGTGTTGTCAAGTTTGTATGGTATTCTTGGGTTCTTTTTCCCATATACATAATATAGCATTCATCTTGGTTTAGTATCAGCTTGGTTTTCTCAGTCCATGAGACTATATTGTTGATTGTGTGCTGCAAGTTAGAGGAGTTTAATTTAGTATTGATTTCTGCTCCTATCCTACAATCATCTGCAAATGTTTGTAGCCAAATCCGAGTCTTGGTTCATTTGTAGAGATGATACATATAAATTAAAAGACAGGGACTCAACACTGAACCCTGGGGACCCCACTTGTCACCTCTGACCATTCAGAAGATTCCCCTTGAATGGACACTTGTTATTTCCTGTTTTCCAGCCAATTATGAACCAAGTTTGTTATGGTCAGATGGATGGACAATTTACCCATTTGCTGTATTAATTCCGGATGGGGGAGCTTGTAAAAAGCTTTGGAGAAATCAAGAAACAGGACATCCACTGGAGTTCCTTCATCTAAGCTTTCAATTACTCTACAATAAAAAGCCAACGTATTTGTCTGGCATGACCATCCCTTTACAAACTCAAGTTGAGAATGGTCTGTGAGGTTGTTAGTGTGTAGGTGCTGTATTATCTCATCCTTTAATATACCGTCTAAAATTTTTGATGGAATAGCAGTGAGACTTACTGGTCTGTAATTTGCGGGGTCTCATTTATTTCCTTTTTTGAAAATTGAGATAACCTCAGCTGATTTCCAATAGTCTACTACTTCCCCTGTGTCTAATGAATTCTGAAAAATATAAGTCAGTGGAGGGGCTATTATGCTTGCCATTTCTTTGAGTATTCTCGGATGTAATCCATCCAGGCCTTAGGATTTATTGGGTCTAGTTTAGTTACCCTAGCTTCTATGTTTGATGTTTTGATTTTGATTCTATCTGTGGAGTATTTCCTGGTGTAGGTGCTATGGTTATCCTTTATTTTGGTTATACACTGTTGAAAAATAGGAGTTTGCTAAATTTGCCTGTCTTTGTTGTCTGAAGTCAGGTCCCCGTTTATTTTCCTTAGCGTGGCCTATATTATTTGAATTCCTTTCATGCTGTTAATGTATGTGTGAAAGCTTTATAATTCCCATTTACTCTGTTGGCCAAATTTACTTTGTGGATTTGCTTTAGCCCTTTTGATTTGTTTTTTATGTGGTTTGACAGTTTTGTATACTGTAGTCTGTTCTTATCGGTTTGTTTATTTTCCATTTCTTAAATAATCTTTGTTTCTTATTTACTAATTTTTGATAGAAGAGGTCCACCATTCCCTTTTGTTATTTTTTGGTAAGTATTTTTGCTTTAAGTAAATATTGTCAGTTATTTCTTGTTTGATTTTAGACACAAATATATCCATATGTCATTCAGTGGTTTGTTTCAAAATCATTTCCCATTACCAGTTGGTAATGTTTGCTCTGATCTTAACAAAGTTTGCACTGCAAAATGGGAATGGCTGTAGTCCTATGTGTGCTCTCATATTGGTTTCTTAAACTCTACTTTCAGTTGGTCGCTGGTCCCCAGTGGTGCAGTCGTTATACATCCACTTAGTGTTTCCCCCATGTTAGTTAGAACAAGGTCTAGTGTATTAAGTCCTCTGGTTGGGTCTTTGACCTTCTGAGTTAGTCCTACTTGATCATTTGCATTTAAAAACTCCCTCTCTAGGTGTGATTCTGTTGTTGATTTACCCCAGTTAATACCTGGTAGATTTAGGTCCCCTAGGATTAGTATACATGACTTGGGAAGATTTTAAATCTGAATTTAGTTGGTATAGATCTATGTTCAGTTGTTTCTATGATATTCAAATATGGTTTAAGAGTATATTCTTTTGTGTTTGCCACCAACTATTTTACTATTTTATTTTTTAATCTCAATTAAATCAATTTGTTTAGATTTTTCATATAATTTCTTTATTATATATAAACCTGGTATATACTGGATTTATATGAATATTATGATCGACCAGGTTCTTATATATAAGAGGCTATTTTCCACCATTAGAGTTTTGTTCTAGTAAGCCAGTTTTGTTCATTCTATTCCACTAAGTTTTCCTTCTTCTGTATACATAACCATATCATGGAGTCCTTTTTCTCAGCTGTTGCCTTGACCAAAAATTAATTATCCTTGCAACAGCCATATATCTAAAGCTGGGCTGATCTAATTGGGATCTGACCAAGTTGTTTGGGTGCTCTCAGAAGCTTTTTATAGCAATGTTTAATAATGTTTCTACCTTTGCACACTTACCTGTTCCCCAGACCTCAGCTGCATAAGCACTTATTGCTTTTGCATTAATTGTTCTCATCATTGGTGTTACAGTCCTTCCCCCATACAGAAAATTGAATCTATTCAATGCTTTCATCATAGTTTGTACTTTTTTGGCAGTATTATTGATGTGTTTATTCCAGCTTAGGTTACTTGAAAATAACACCCCTAAGTATGGAAATTCCTTTACAAATTCTAGGTTGTTTCCCACTAGTGTAAGTTTCCTATATCTTTTGCAGCTGCCAAAAACCAAGGGCCAGATATTCAAAACTTTGCGTCAGGCGCAAACCGATTGTACCATGATTGTACCACATTTGCACTAGATTGCTATATTCAAAAGGCTAAATAGCACTGGTGCAACATGTTAGTGCTGACATTAAAAGATAATGTATACAAGGTGCAAACTGAGGGGTGGGGACATGTATACAGATGCAATGGTGTATTCAGAAGTATTGCACGGTGCATTGTGCATTAGCATGACATGTAGTGCGGTGCAAATTACCACCTATGGAAAGGTAGTCTTAACTCTGGTTAAACCAAGGATGGGGGGGCGTGGGCACAGCAGCAACAGGGAACAAGGCTGTATGCAGCCAATGAGGAGGCAGTGAGAGCGGATGGCCACCCTTGGCAACTCCATATGCACAGGTACCCAAACTGTAGAATACAATGCCTCAACATTGCTTAGAAGCTTACAGTCATGTGAATTATGCAACAGAGCTAAAACTCTACTTGCAGCAACAAACTGTTTGTAGCTGTTTGTAATGTTATATTAAGTTGACATTTGTGAATGTATGTTGTTGTTCATTGTATAAATTTATTGTACACTGTATCATCTCAGCCCCACATGTAATGGCTCGGTGGTTCTTGAAAATGGGCCTTGGCCCAGTGTGCTACCGGTAAACAAAAGTAATATATACAAATAAAAGTGACAAACAAATGGAAGAGACATGCTGCACATAGACAGTACCACACCCACATCAAAATCATCTGGCACCAGTCCCAACCCTGCTAGGCATTAATGAGTGCCACAGCATCCAGTGGACACTATGGCAGTGCTTACATACAGCACACCCCAGTCCCCCATTGGGTACACCAACACAATCCAGCACACACATACAACACTGGGTGAATGGAGGGTGTTAAGGGAAGGGTACACAGGTGGGCATGCTGCACCACATAGTAGGTTCTGCCACAAGGCTGTGGCCATCCACACAGTGCACATGTTCTAGTGTCGGGAATACCTCAACACCAGTGTGCCTGTCTGATGGTATGTGTCACCCCCCCCCCTTGGGCACATATTGCTCATCTGTACAGACACCATGACACACCAGCCAGCTATGTGTATGTTACTGTGAGAATCCCATGCCAGTTGCACAGCATATGTGGGTCACAGGATAGCATGACTGCGGTGTCCACTGTCAGAACATACCTGCCAGCCAGGCCTGTCACTGTGTGGAAAGCAGCAGACATTAATGCCTGACACACCGTAGGCATTGCTGTCTCCATCACAATACCAGCCACTATGTTACTATAGCATTTGCTATACACTGTAGCAGGGACTACAATATGCCCATGGCATGCAGCACCCCCAGCTGTCTCTGCTGCTGTGTACAAATGTAGCCTGCAGCTACCAAAATGTTGACCCAGTCTGATATATAGGTGGTGCTGTGAGCAGTTGTAACCTGCAGCTATTGACCTGTAGTTCCAGTCTGACTTACAGGTAGAGCTTTGTGCACCCTGCAATAGCACTGGCAATCCACATGGTAATATATGCAAATTAGGCCATAATGACATGCTAATGTGACTCTCTGCCCACGGAATGCCTAAGTAGGCTAATTTGCATATCACTTAGAATATAGCAAAATGTAGCCCTGGTAAACGTGTCAGCACCAGGCAAATGTGTTAGTGCTGAACAAATGGGTTTGCCCTGTGCAAACCTATCAGAACCATAGCACACTTCTGCAGTATTTGACCTGCACTGTTTGCAGTTTTGTGACTCCACTTCTTTGCTAGCACACATTGGCCATGTAGTTCACCTTTGCCTTACTCCATGTCTGTTGTCTGGGCTGCTGTTGTGGTTTCGCGGCCTCAATTATGATATTCAAAGCTGTCTTATTTGCCAGGCTACTTCTGCATTGCACTCAAAGCCTTCTTTGCATGCTGTTGTTTGCACACTATATTCAATTGATTTAGCCAATGGGCTATTCTTCTGAATATACTTGCCAATGGTTCCGAAGCCTATTTTGCACACCATGCAGTGCTAATTTTGCCCCAGGGCTAAGTTTTGAATGTTGGCCCCCAAGATTCTTGTTTTTTGCATTTGGTTTAAGATTATGTTTGTCACACAAACTATTCATTTTGTGTAGGGCTTTTTGTAGACCTATCCTACTGGTTGATATTATTGGAAGATCGTCAGCATACGCCACTACTGGGACCCATTTATTCCCTATTTTTGGAGAGTGATGTGCAGAATTATCCATAGCAATTATGATAATCATTTATATATATATAAAATAATGTTGGAGCCAACACACAACCTTGGTAAACTCCCATGTCAGTGTTGATCTTGTTTGCTGTTGCTAGCCTTGCTTGTAGAGCAGAAAGCAGCTAACTAAAAGAAGCTACATTTTCTTATTAATTTAACACTTATATCTTAGCAGGAGTCAGTGTCTGTTGAGTTTAAGCAAACAGATACTTTATTAGAAGTAGAAGGGGCCTTATTTAGGGTTTAAAAAAAAAGAAAGAAAAGAAAGAAAGTCAGTGTGTGTTCTGTGCTGGGAAGGGTTCTGTATCAGTTTACTTTGCTAAACCAGCAGGAGGAGAGAGAGCTTAATTGGGGTGTGGTTAGACACTATAAAAGCAGGTGACTCAAATTACAACTTCGGTTGCTAACCTTTTTCTTACTAATTGCCCTCCATCCCACCCTCCACCCAGCCACCCTAAGCCAGTTCTACTTTTATAGCCACTGGATTAGACTGTCAACAAGGAACTTCCTGTTTGGCAGCAGGAAGGAAGGATCATAGAGAAACATTGGTTTTGTCAACCTAAAGGAAAAAAGTAGCTCACTCTCCCTCTAGTTGTTGGTGGTCTGACACTGAGCAAGGAAGAAGGAGGCTACTGAAGAATATAGGAAGTTACTGTCCCAGAACAGGAAGGGTGGTAGTTGTAAGGAGAGGAGAGTAAGCATACAGAGAGAAACAGGAGAGGGAAACAAAATAAGACATGATAGGAGTGGTGCAGTGCAATGGCTGTGGGGGCAGTGTTCGGGAGATATTCTGGAGGCTGTGATGCTGCCCTATTTGCATGCACCTCTCTGGTCTGAGGGAGGAGGTTGCCCGTCTCCAGGCTGACCTGGCTAGGATTCATGAAACCTCCTCCCCACCCAGGGACTACCAGGGCCAATGCCACTAACTCAGAGGTTGCCAAGAAAGAGGAGAGGCTGGACCAGGGTGGGCTCAGGGAGGAAGAGGGTGGTGGAACAGAGTTGCATCCCTCCAGCTGTACCTCTCCACAATTAATTCACTCTTCTGGTGGATAGTGGTTCCTCTATGGAGGCACTTGCAGTGGAGACCAAGGAGCATGCTGGGAACCTTCACAAAGGAGACCCACAGGAGGGTGGCATGGGACCCCACAGGGGAAGGAAACAACTCCTGGTGGGGGACCCAATCATTAGGGGGTAGAAATGGGGGAGGAAGGGAAGAGGGAGGTAAGGCGCCTGCCTGGTGCCACGGCTTGGAGGGACAGAAAGCGAAACCTCAGGATCGTGGGAGCAGCTGCACGAGAGAGGGAGCTGGATGTTATTGTCCACCTAGGGACAAATGATCTGGCTAGGTATGGGATCAAAGCAGTGCAAGAGGAGTTTGTAGAGTTGGGAGGGGCCTTAGACAAGTAGTGCATACAGTAACCTTCTCAGAGGTGCTGCCTGTCTATGGCAAGGGTGATGCTAGGGTACTCCTCACCAGGGAATTCAATGAATGGTTGAAAAACTGGTGTGGAGCTCAGGGTTTTGGCTTCATTGGGGACTGGGGAGCCACCTGGAGGGAAGCAGACCTATACTGGCACGATGGTCTGCATCTGTCCGGGAGGAACCAGAATCCTAGGTGAGAGGTTTAAATGCTTCATTGGCAAGCATTTAAACTAGCCAAGGGGAGGCACTGAAAGGAGCAGGAAATCCAGCCTCCCCACAAACAACAGTATTAGTGAGGTAAACACCAAGGTAGAGAAGTCATTAGGAGCTGGCCAAAGTAAATGTAAAAAGTCAAAGGCAATAAGGACAGGAATGGGGCTAAAGGGGTAAGGCCATCAAAAAGTGGAGGTGATGAGTACCAATGCCCATAGTCTGTGTAACAAGCTCCCTGAACTAGTGGCCTTGATGGAAGAGGGTTGCCTGGATATTGTGAGTCACAGAAACATGGTACACAGAGAACCATGACTGGGATGTCAACATATCAGGATACACAATCTACTGGAGGGACAGGGAGGTAAAGAGGAGGAGGAGTAGCTCTTTATGTAAAGGAAAGGATCAAAGCAACAGAGCTAAAGAGTAAACAGGAAGCAGATGAGACACTCTGGGTCACCCTGGAGACAGAAAATGGCACCACAATCCACATGGGGGTTGTATACAGACCCCCATCTCAGGGGGAGGGAATGGACAAGGAAATGATAGAAGGCTTCCTTAGAATGGCAGAAAAAGGGGAGATATTGTTGATGGGGGACCTGAATATGCCAGATGTTAACTGGAGCACCTTTGCTGCAGGCACATCCAAGAGCAGGGTCATTCTTGATGCCCTACAGGGGCATGCCTCAGACAGCTAGTACTGGAGCCCACTCGGGAGGGAGCAATCTTAGACCTGGTACTCTCAAATGGGGATGGAGAAAGAATCTCAGATTTAGAAGTGGGTAGCCATCTGGGAACAAGTGACCACCAAACAGTGTGGTTCACAATAACACAGCCACACAATCAAAGCCATACAAAGCAAGAGTATTGGACTTTAGGAGGGCTGACTTTGGGAAAAATGAGAGAGTGCCTCAGAAAAGCACTAGCAAACAGGCAAGAAGGAGGGTGGAGGAACAATGGACAGTAATCAAAACAGCCATCACAGAGGCAACAAGCCTTTGTGTAAAGCAAATCAACAAAACACAACGAAGAAAAAAATGCTATGGTTCTCAAAGAGGTGGCAGGAAGGTTAAGGAGAAAAGGATAGCATTCAGAAAATATAAGGAAACACAGAAGGAGAAGGACAGAGAACTTTATCAGTTAAAGCAGAAAGAGGCTGGGAAGGCAGTCAGAATAGCAAAGGCCCAAACCGAGGAAAGGATACCAACTCTGTTAGAGGATAAGACCTTTATAGGTACATTAGAGGCGAAGAAAGACCAAAGGAGGGATACTGAGGCTTAATAAAGGGAGGGAATGTGGGTGAGGGTGACAATGAAAAAGCAGGGATACTGAACAAATATTTCTGCTCAGTATTCACAAAGGCAGAGGAGAGCGGTACCTAAACCAAACAAGAGAAACACTCTGAAGACGAGGGTCGATACCAGTCCATTTACAGAAGAGGGTTCTGAAAGAACTAATAAAATTGAAGGTGGACAAAGCAATGGGACCTGATGGATTACCCAAGAATTCTAAAGAACTAAGGGTAGAACTAATGACACGCTGACTACTCTTTAACAAATCATGGGAGGATGGGTGGTACCTGAGGACTGGAGGAGGTGAATGTGATTCCTCTTCACAAAAGTGGGAGCAGGACAGAGGCAGGAACCACAGACCAGTAAGTTTGACCTCAGTGGTTGGTAAAATGATGGAATCACTTCTGAAGGAAAGAATTGTTGAGTACCTAGAGGTCAGTGGGGGACTGGGACCCAAGGCAGCATGGATTCACGATGGGAAGGGTCGTGTCAGATGAATCTAATAGATTTCTTTGACTGGGTGACCAAAGTAGTAGATCAGGGGAGGCTGTGGACATGACACTAGATTTTAGCAAGGCATTGATACAGTCCCACACAAAAGATTAATAGACAAGTTAGCCAGCCTTAGGGTGGGTCCAAGGTAATAGCCTGGATAAAAAATTGGCTAGACAACAGGACACAAAGGGTAGTAGTAAATGGAGTCCACAGTGAAGAAAGGAGGGTTACTAGCAGGGTGCCGCAGGGTTCAGTACTGGGACCAATTCATTTTAATGTCTTTGTAAGTGACATTGCAGGGGAACTGGAAGGAAAAGTATGTCTCTTTGCAGATGACACAAAGATCTGCAACAGGGTTGATACACCAGATGGAGTGGAAAGGATGAGAAGGGACTTGGCAAGGTTGGAGGAATGGTCAAATGTAAGGCAGCTCAGATTCAATGCAAAGAAGTGCAAGGTAATGCACCTGGGAAACAAAAACCCAAGGCAAGAATACACAATGGTGGGTGAGATACTGACAACAGTAAAAATGGAAAGGGACCTGGGAGTAATTATATCAGATGACCTAAAGGTGGGCAAGCAATGTGAGAAGGCAGTAAGGAAGGCTGGGGGGATATTGGTATGCATAGGGAGAGGCATCAATAGTAGAAAACAGGAAGTTGTTATCCCTCTGTACAGACAGTTGGTGAACCCCATCTGGAGTACTGTGTGCAGTTCTGGAGACCCCATCTCCGCAAAGACATAGACAGAGTGGAGGCTGTCCAGAGGAGGGCAACCAAAATGGTGCAGGGTCAGCACCAGAAGACATCTGAAGAAAGACTAAAGGAGCTTAACATGTATACCCTTGAGGAAAGGAGGAGAGAGAGACATGATAGAAACTTTCAAGTACCTCAAGGGAATCAACAAAGTCCAAAAGGTGGCATCTTTCAGAAAAGAGATGTGCAAAAACAAAGGCACAATTTGAAGATAGAGGGGGGACGGCTCAGAGATAATGTGAGGAAGTATTTTTTCACAGAGAGGGTTGTGGATGCATGGAACAGCCTCCCTGAGGAGGTCGTGGAGTCAAGAACAGTGAGGGAATTCAATAATGCATGGGACAGACATAAGGCAGTTCTAGTGGGGGGTAGGAGGAAGTAAGCTGTTGGTTAATTAGGATCTGCAGCTTATCTGTTAGGGTAGTAAAAACGGCAGACTAGGTGGCTTGCCGTCCCATCTCGTCACAAATTCTATGTTTCTATGTTGTAAGATTACCTGTTCTTGAATATTTTATATTTGTCCACGTGTCAGTTTTTGTTTGTTTTGTTGAATTTTGTTGCACTAGTAAGCCCACTGGGCCTAGAAGTCCCCCTTTTTTCAGGGGCGACCGGGGTGGGGGATACAGATGGTAAGCAACTGAAATTGAACCAGATTAAGCTGTTGGTGGTATTTTTAGTGAATGAGGGAAATTTGGCCAGGACACCAGGGAAATTCCCCTGCTCTGCGGCTGCTTTGTGGCCAGTAGGGGACTTGCTGACGTCAGTCTGCATTATGGCAGACATGGAGGAACTCGATCGAGAGCTGGATGCAGGAGAGCGAGCTGTGCTTTCGGATGGCCGTGACGAGTGTTATGCATGATTCTGTTCTGCAGCAAACTGAAGTAATACTGGAAACTGCACCCGAGGTTTTGATAAACTTACCGGAGTTGGCTGGTGATATTCCAGCATCTGAGAAGGTGCAATTGAGTAGTAAAACTGCTGTTTTGACATCGGAAGGTGGAAGTTTGAGTTCTGTTACATCTGTGTTGGATTGTAGCGATTCACAGTCGACGGGAGCCCAGGGTGTTATTTCGGAGGTTACTGCACCGGAACAAGTTTCTGAGGGGCATGCTACTGCTTGCACCTATACTACGTCACAAGCACTGCGACATCAGTTTAAACTGCCACAAGTGGAAACGGAGGGTTTTTTACGGGACTGGTCAGAGACTACAGCCTTGTCTGAATCTGGCTGGATGAGAGATGATTCTGGCAAATGGGTTCCGGATTTCTCATGGGACCCTACCCTTGCGAAAAATACGTTGTCAACCATGCATGCCACCGAGAAGCAAATCCTGAGCTCAGGTAATGACTCTTTCTGTGCAGACAGGGGTTCTTCTGGTAAACTGCCCTCAGTGGGAGGGGAGAGTGGTTTGGCTTTTACAAAGCCAAGCACTTCCAAGGCAGGTCAGTCTGACTATGAGAAGGGGCAGGAAGGCATTAAACTTTCTAATATTGAGTCTGCTAAACTACAACAAACCAAGAAATTACCTATGTCTGAATTATTTAAGAATAAATTAGAACAAGCACCAAGACGAAACGCGGTGAGGCTACGTTATAAAGGAGGTCTAACAGAGCACCCTGATAGATATTATGTTTCTAAACAACTGTTAAAGAGTTCTATGTTTTTTTTTCCTTCTGATGTTTATACATTGATACATATATCAGGGGAAGACTCCTTTGATATTAGTTTCAAGGCTAATGCTCACCTGGAAAAATTTTGGGAGAAGTATGCCCTGCTTAAAAATACCCCTTTATGGACCCCCTTTTTTGCCATCCCACTCACTAGACCCCAGATTCATTTCATTACCATAATGTTTCGTAATGAAGGTGTAAATGTGAGTGACATATATCACTGGCTTCAAAACAGGTGTGATATTTTAGGCTCCCAGATGCATTACTTGATACTGAGGGTATATGGACGGGTGGCTGGAAATTTAAGGTGAAGCTCTTCCAGGTTAATGCTGATATTATCCATCTTCCTAACAGTTTTTTCTTGGGGGAAGATAGGGGGGTTTCCTTTTATGGCGGTCAACCACGGGCCTGCTATAAATGTGGGCACGTACTCCACATAAGTAGTGTTTGTGATATGATGAAATGCTCCTTATGTGGGGGATTTGGACACTCCATGGACTTATGTGAAAACATATTTCAATGCAATTTATGTGATGAATAGGGCCATGCTTTTCATCAGTGTCCCTGGACAAAACAAAATCGTTCTGAAGGTTGGGATCAAGATGATTTATTACATAAAGCCCAAACTAAGAGAAGGGATTCTATGGGAAGTGTCCCCCTAAGTACGCCTACTAATGTTGTTCAGCAAGAACCCATCAGGATGGCTGACACAATGGAAATAGGGGAGGTAGATATAGGATTAACTAAGTCCCAGGCTTCAGTAGAGAAAGTTGCCAATATAACTAGGCCTTTGGTGTCCGGGAGACAGAGTCCTGCTATGTCCATGCCTCCCCCTTTCGAGACTGTGAAAGGCAGAAGTTTTACTAGGGCCTCACTCAGACATTCTGCCATAGGACCAATCCCTACAGATAACTTTTTTACACCTTTACAAGATGAGGCAGGGGACTCAGACTTAGAATCTGATATGTCTCATAAGTCAGAATTGGTCACTGAAGATAGCAGAACTACGGAATTGGCAAAGGAAAAAAGGAAAGAAACGGAAAGTTAGTCAGAAAGGTGGTCCCTGAATTCAATTGTTTTCTACATGGCTATGCTGAAACTGGCTTCTTACAATGTTTGTAGCTTAAAAGCATTTAAAAACAGATTTCCATCTTAGCATATTTAGATCTTTTGAAGCTGGATGTTATCTTTTGCAAGAAACCAGGTTTCTACTCTTTTGAAGTAGAACAATTAAAAGGTGTTGGATTTGGGACCATCTTTTGGACCTTCGTCCAGATATGGCAGATGGATTGGGATTTTATTTAAAAATTCTAATTTCAAACTTACAAAGTTAATAGATGTAAGGCCAGGATGGGCCTTGATTTTGGATTGTTCGTTAGGGGATTTCTTTTTGTTTTATTAATATTTATGCACCTCAAACGAAACTAGCCCAGATTGAATTGTTGAAGAAATTAAACCTTTCCTTTACACTAAAAAGCATATTGTATGGGGAGGAGATTTTAATTGTGAAATAGATGTCAAATATTCTGGGTGCTTAGAGAAAAAAATGTATTGTGATGCGAATGCTCTGAAAAACATTGTAAGAGATGCAGGTCTCTTGGATGTTTATAGAAGCATGCATCTACATTCAGGAGCAACATATTATAGACACACATATGCCACGCGGATTGATATGGTATTTGTTTCCCACTATATTAAACCTCGGTTTAGTACAGTTAAACCCACAGGATTCTCCGATCATCACATTTTGATTAGTGACCTTAGTTTAGCTGATATCCCACCTAGGATGTTATCTGCATTACAGCGGTGGAGGTTCAATACACTTTTTAGAGTCCAGTTTTTTCTCAAGTTAGAATTTTTTTTTGCAGGCTAAATTTTCCACTATTGCTATGTTTGATAACATATATGATTGGTGGTTAAATACAAAAAAGGAAATAAAGGAATTGTTCATTAGTTGGGGAAAACTCAAAGCTAACTCTGACTATTTAGAATATTTAATGCATAGAAATTAACTGTATAAATTGATGTTGTTTCCTCCAAAAGATCATGTCCTGTATAAATCTCAAATCTTAGAGATTAAGAAACAGATGAAGTCATTTCAATATGATAGGGCCAAGTCTTTGGAGATGGAATTCAGATTTGGAACACAAAAAACACCTATGTCTGACCCTTATCAGGCTTGTAAATCAAGATTGGAGAAGACATTAATGTCAGGTCTATATAAATCAAATGGGGAAGTGGTTACTACAGATATGGAAATGTTATTAGTAATGCAGCAACATGTCAAAGACTCTTTTGCAGCGAGTACTGACTTTTCAGCAGATGTTTTCCCTATCCAGACTTTAGGTACTTTACCTCAGGTAGAGGACTGCATGAAATTACTTTTGACTCAACTTATTTCTACACAGGAAGTTGAGGAAGTAATTAACCATCTAAATAAAGGGGCATCCCCAGGTTTAGACGGGATACCTAATGATTTTTATAAAGTTTGTGTAACATATATGGGGTATTTTTTACCTCTAGTCTTTAATTATATGTTAACAGCAGATCTTTCCTGTAAGGATTTTACTATTTCTCTCTTGTCTTTTATATATAAAAAGGGTGACAAGAAACTACTGACCAACTGAGGCCTATTAGTCTTCTGAATAGTGACTATAAAATTTTAACTAAAATATTATGTAATCGTTTAATAAAGGTAGCAGACTGTC
Source organism: Neoceratodus forsteri (assembly GCA_016271365.2). Lineage (NCBI taxonomy): Eukaryota > Metazoa > Chordata > Ceratodontiformes > Ceratodontidae > Neoceratodus > Neoceratodus forsteri. Next base: position 352,007,286 of record JADMNL010000022.1, read on the forward strand.
TCATACATCCAGCTCAGCGTGTGCTATCCCTGCTAGAAGATTCAGCATAACCTTTTTACTACGTGATCTTTTGAAAGTTGTAAAATTACTACTAGATTAGGATTGGTGGCAGCTTAGATCAAACTAAAGCCTTTGATGCAGTCTGTCATTCATTTCTTTACTTTATATTATTGCAATATGGCATTCCAAAGAAATTTGTTCAATGGATAGTTTTGCTATATAGCCAAGCAGCTACTATCCCTATTGTGAACATATTTTTTGGACAGAGATTAGTATAGGTAGAGGGGTTAGGCAAGGATGCCCATTGAGCCCCCTATTATATACATTTGTATTAGACCCAGTTATTCGGAGAATTGTTTGGGATCATAGCATAATTGGCCTTTCTCCTGCTCCACAGTTAGACACGGTAAAAATCACAGCTTATGCTGATGATGTGACTCTTTTGGTAGCAGATGTTACATCTTTGAGGACAGCATTGGATGTTTTACTTTGTTTGGACACTTTTAGGGGGCTATACTTAACATGGATAAGAGTTTTGTTCTATCTCTAGATACCATGCCTCCTGATTTGTTTGATTGTTTAGGTATACCTTTCTCAGTATCACCACAAAAGATTTTAGGTATCTGGTTTGGAAATGAAGATATGGCTGTTTATAATTGGGAGCAGCAATTATTGCTGGGGGAAAACAAAATTAACTTATGGAAGCATTGGAAATTTGAAAAAAGGAAACGAATTTTGATTATAAAAAAATTTTTGTTACCAGTATTTGTGTATTTAAGTCATCTTGATCCACCACCATTTTCTCTGGAAACAAGGTTATATAGCGTTTTTTTCCAAATGCTCTGGGGTAATAGGTTGAACCCAGTTAAAAGGGATATTACATATCTTCCTCTTAAAAAAGGGGGATTGCAGATGGTGAACCCTGTTGTTTTTTTTCACTCTATTTTTTTATTTTCTTCCTTCCATTTTATATGGTATGCAGCATGTTTGCCATGGCAACATTGGGTGCAGTTTATATGGCATAAGTATTTTTTTAAATGGTCTATGTTCCCTCCAAAAATATTAGGGTCTGATGATCTTCTGGGGTATGGAATTTTGTGTTTGAAAAAATTGCATCAGTGGAAAGTATCCTTACAAAAATTACGTTCCCTAAATAGGAAAACTTTTTATACATATATAGTATATGAAGTTCAACAAGTAACTCTTCTTTTCCCCAATTGTATACCCACTAAAATGTCTTTTGCTTTGCATAAATTAACTGATTTCAGAATCCCGTTCAGACATGGGATATTGTATGGATTTCAACTGATCGAAGATTAGGAGTTAGGGTAATTTAAAATATAAACTGCAAGGTGAAAGATACTGTCTTAGACCAACATGTATTAATGTAGAAGAAAGTCAATCTCATTTTTTTTTAGAATGTATGGAGAGTAAGGCATTTTGAGTACAGCTGCTTTGCACTGGAACATGCCATATTTAACTTCACTTTCATATGGTAGTTTGATTTTGGGAGATTATACAGGGGTATGGAATATATACCATAAAAGTACTTTGTTTTTTTGCTCTATTACAGTATTTTCTATGGCAGGCCAGATGTCAGTATGTATTGCAACAACAGCAAGTTTTGCATTCAGTTATTATTTCACAAGTTGAGGCAGACCTGTCTACACTTAGAGAAAAGGATGCTAACAAATATTCTGTAGAAAAAGTTGTTAATTTATGGAAATATTTTCCTGTTTTTTGATGCTAAATGTTTGTTAACTACTTTATACTACATTTATGCACATTTATGCATACTTTATGTTTGTATTTTGTTTAACTGATTTCTTGATTGTTCTGTTTTTTTTTCCTTTTGTGATGTTTTGTTTCTTCTGTTCAATAAACTTCCCCTACTCTTTTCGATAAGTGCTATGGGATCTATAACATCCACCTGAACTACCACCAAGCCAGGTAGATGGGACCTCGGTTTAACGTCTCATCTAAAAGACGGCACCTCAGAAGTGCAGCACCCCTCTCATGCTGCACTGTAGTGTCAGTACTGGGATATTAACCCAAATGCCAGATGTGGGAACTGAACCCACAGCCCTCTGATCTCCTGGCCTCAGAGGTGAGTATGCTACCTACTGAGCCACTGACACTGATCAGTGTACAGTCTTTTTATCAGAACTAGAAGATTATTATCAATACCAAGCAACTGCACTTTTTCCCATAGGAAGGGTCTCAGAATAGTATCGAAGGTGGAAGAAAAGTCTACAAATGCCACAAACAGAGGTTGTTTTCTGATTTTGCAGTATTTTTCAATAAGATGGTTTGGAAGAAAAATTTGAGTTATAGTTCATGTATTTTTAGTAAATCCTGCCTGTAAGTTGGAAATTGTTTAATTTAGCTCCAGCCAAGTTGTTAACTGATTGAGCTGAACATTAGCACATATGTCAGATAAGTGGTCTAGCAAACTGATAGGTCTACAGGTAGTGGCATCCATAAGAGAACCCTTTCTATGGAAAGGGATGATATGACTCCCCTGCCATGTATAAGGAATGTATACATGCATTACTGATTTGTTGAATAAATCTGATAGTGTAGTAGTCCACCATTCTATATTTAATTTAAGAAAATCTAAGGGAAGGTTATCAGGCCCTGGTGATTTTTTTTTAACTTTCAATTGCTATATGAATTTCTGCATTTGAAACCACCTACAATTTTCATCTATTTCTGTATTATCAGTAGTTACAAGGGTGTTTTCTTTAAAGAAGATATTTGTAAAGTATTCAGTCCATTTGTCTGGGCTTATGTATGAATTTATTCAGCCTTTATATGTGTTTGTGCCCCTTGATACCAGGGTCCAATATTTTCTGTCATTCCTTTCATTTATTGCAGTGTACACAGAGTCCCAGAGTTCTTTCTGGTGTTCCATTTTTTGTAGCATAAACTCCTATATTTGTTTCTATATTTGTTTGAGTTTGTTAGATTACTGCCAGTCTGCCAGTGCAGCAGTATGGTGTCTGTCTGCGATGCTGATGTCACAGGTTCGGGAATGGACCTGGGAAGTTGGAGGGCCAGCCGGGGGGGAGAAGGATTGAGCATCCATGGGGCAGCTCTCCTTCTCAGGTGGAGGGGGGCTATGTGTCTGGCACAAGTTAGACCCCTAGCAGAGGATGGGTGTCTCACAGCAACTGGCACCTAAAGTACTCAGGAGGTGTGCAGATGCTGGGCGTCATTGCATGTCATACCTCCTCCTTCAAAATAAGGGAAAAATGTGTTGCCTTCCATTACGCCCACTGCCTCTTGGCCCCAATCATCCACTGGACTCTCCCTTAGCTGATCCATTATGTCTGCCACAACAGCTGGCTTGGCTCCATGCCCCACTCTGGGGGCAAGCCAGACAGGCAAGGTCAGTGGGCTTTCCTACCAGCATCCTTACTTTGTTGTCATGAGAGTCACACCGGTGATGCGGTCCCACCCTTGGAGGCAATCCAGGGAGTATTACCTCTGAGGAGGTAAGTCCCAGGTGGGGTGAAGAGGGAGCTTGGAGGGGAGGTGAGTGGGAGCTGAGCTCCAGGTGGCTTGCACAAAAAAAAAGTTTGTTAGATTAGCTCTTGGGGGATATTTATTTGCTTTTTACGTTTGCTTTCGTGCATGCGCAAGGAACATTTTGGGAGAGTAGCACACTTTGGAGGTATGCCTCTCCCTTTCAATCCCCTGCTCCGTTGAGCAGGCGTGGCGGTCCTGCACCAATGGGTGCAGGAGCTGTGTATGACAGTGGTGGTCTTCATTTCAAAGCCACGGCTGTCGCCCTGGCTACCCATCACGCCGCCCCTAAGCGTCCGCCACCCCGCGTCCACACTGGCCCCCAAATCTTTGCTGCCACACTGGAGCCCACTCCCAGCGTGGCAAACATCCTGCATTGTTTACCGACGGAGTGCCCAATCCCCTGTCGGCTCCACGGCCCACCCAATCCATCTTTCTGCCATGCTGGGAGCCCACCCCAGCATGGCAAACGTCCCGCGTTGTTTGCTGACGGGCGTGCCCAATCCCCCGTCGGCTCCTCAGCCCCCCCAGCCATCCTTCTGCCATGCTGTGAGCCCACCCCAGCATGGCAAACATTCCACGTAGTCTTTTTTGTTTGTTTTTCACCTGTAAAGCAAAATCAGTCCCACAGCGCTTCTCCCAGTCCACCCTCCCACAACCTGCACCCACCCACTGCGCACCCAGCCTCCCCACACCCCCCCTCATCCCATACTTACCTCAGAGCTTGCGCGATGATCTTCGGTGGACCGGGAACACGTCTGCACTCTTCAAAGCCGACCGCGAACTGAGGAAATGCCGGTAAGCTGTATAATGGGCTAGATAGGGGGTTTCAACTTTATTGCATATCTCAGGCATTTTTGGAATTTTTGCACCAAATTTTCAACATGGGGTTTTTGGGACCCCTTCTCATGAATGATGTCACTGTCATGGCGTTATTCGGGCCCGAAGGGTGATTTCGCAGTCACTGCATGAAATCACCCTTTGGGCCCAAATAATGCCATGACAGTGACATCATTCATGAGAATGGGTCCCAAAAACCCCATGTTGAAAATTTGGTACAAAAATTCCAAAAACTGACTATTTTATTAGCGTGCATTGCGCAGTTCCTACGCAGGCACGTAAGTTTGTGAATTTTCAATATTTTCACTACAGATTTTCAACATTGCCATTTTACCACACCTCCTTATGAGCAGTACAGCTGTCATTTTTCACATCCTGCCCAAAACGTGTTTCTGCCCATGTAGCGCACAATGGTGCAGTCGGTGTGCGAAATCAATGTATGGGACACATTAAGAAAATCACAGTGACACTGTTCATTAGCAGAGGTCTTAAAATGGCTATGTTGAAAATTTGGTGAAAAAATTCATAAAAATGACTGTTTTACGAGCATGCGTTGCGCAGTTCCTACACACGCTCGTAAGTTTGCGAATTTTCAATATTTTCACTCCAGATTTTCAACATTGCCATTTTACCACACCTGCTTATAAGCAGTACAGCTGTCATTTTTCACATCCTTCTCAAAACATGTTTCCGCCCATGTAGTGCACAATGGCACAGTCGGTGTGCGAAATCAATGTATGGGACACAGTAAGAAAATCACAGTGACACTGTTCATTAGCAGAGGTTTTAAAATGGCAATGTTGAAAATTTGGTGAAGAAATTCCTAAAAATGACTGTTTTATGAGTGTTTATTGCACAGTTCCTATTGCACGGACGTAAGTTTGCGATTTCAATATTTTCACTCCAGATTTTCAACATTGCCATTTTACCACACCTCCTTAAGAGCAGTGCAGCTGTCATTTTCACATCTTGCCCAAAACATGTTTCGCCCATGTAGCGCTGCTGTGCACAGTCGCTGTGCGAACTCAGTGTATGGACACATTAAGAAAATCACAGTGTCACTGTTCATGAGCAGAGATGTTAAAATGCTTTATGTTGAAAATTTGGTGAACAACATTCCTAAAATAACTGTTTTATTTAGCGCAGGTTGTGCAGTTCCTACGCACGCCAAGTTTGCGAATTTTCAATATTTTCACTCCAGATTGTCAACATTGCCATTTTACCACACCTCCTTATGAGCAGTGCAGCTGTCATTTTTCACATCTTGCCCAAAATGTGTTTCCGCCCATGTAGCGCACAATGGCACAGTTGCTGTGTGAACTCAGTGTATGGGACACATTAAGAAAATCACAGTGTCACTGTTCATGAGCAGAGATCTTAAAATGGCTATGTTGAAAATTTGGTGAACAAATTCCTAAAAATAACGGTTTTACGAGTGTGTGTTGTGCAATTCCTATGCACGCTCGTAAGTTTGCGAATTTTCAATATTTTCACTCCAGATTTTCAACATTGCCATTTTACCACACCTCCTTATGAGAAGTACAGCTCTCATTTTTCACATCCTGCCCAAAACATGTTTCCGCCCATGTAGTGCACAATGGCGCAGTCGGTGTGCGAAATCAATGTATGGGACACAGTAAGAAAATCACAGTGACACTGTTCATTAGCAGAGGTTTTAAAATGCCAATGTTGAAAATTTGGTGAAAAATTCTAACAATGACTGTTTTCAGAGTGTCGTTGCACAGTTCCCATACTGCCTTCGTAGGTTTGCGAATTTTCAATATTTCCACTCCAGATTTTCAACATTGCCATTTTACCACACTTCCTTATGAGCAGTACAGCTGTCATTTTTCACATCCTGCCCAAAACGTGTTTCCACCTATGTAGCGCACAATGGGGGTAACAAAAATGTCATGCTGAAAATTTATTGTGCAAATACCAGCAATCGCACAGGGCATTAGGGTAAAGCACCATACGTGCCAAACACCACTGCAAATACCTGCAAGCGAACGTTCGGCATTGACAAATGCTTGTCTTATTAGTTGTGCCAATTTCTTCTTTTCCTTCCTGCAATTTTTAAGGAACTAATTCTTGTATCTGTGCTTTTTATATACAGTTCTCTTTTTGTTATTATATGTCTCTGCACATATCTGGTACTATTCTATTATTTTATTGTATATTGTCCCGGGTTCAAGCTCTTTCTCTGTCTCTGAATGAATCTCTGATTAAATGATCACTCATTATGAGTGTTGTGTCAATTGATTTTTTCTTTCATTTATTTTATTTATTATTTCCATAGTTTCTTCTTCCAACAATACAAGTGGCTTTTTTGCTTTCCTATATAGCAATATAGGATAATGGTCGCTTTCTGTTCTTTGTAGTATTTTACACAAGCAAAAGATAACAATTGCAAAAATACTTTAGAAACATATGAAAATGTTCAAATGTTGCATCTTTATTGGTAAATGTTTTACATGTATTGGACATCGGAAAAACACACTGTAGGATTACACACAGATTTTTATTCATTTCGCCATTAACTTCCTCTGGAATCTAGTAGTGAGACTGCCTCAGCAGGGTATGGACCCTTTGTCCTTGTGATGCTCAGGCACCATGGTGCACCCAGGTTTCCCAAAAACATTTCTCCAGATGTTTGCAGTACTCCACTTACAGTGGTGCTAGCAGGGATGCAACACAGTAATGCTACTTTATATCACAAAATGTTGCAGAATGTTGCAGGGAACAGTGTAATTCAGTGGAAATGAAGTACTTTTTTACTGCATTATTTTGTGACATGTCATTTACTATTAGTTATTGTGTTGCAGCATGGCTGACTGCTGTATTTCTTTTTTTTCCAATTTAATAAGCTTTATTGTGGTATTAGATTCACTGTTACAGTTATGGTATTGTATACAATTCAACTTATACAGACAGTTGAGTAATCGGCAGTAGTACATAACAAGTCTTTATAATTCTTAAAAAAATGAAAAAAAAACCTCCCGTGATACACAAGACTGTGGGTTATGAAAGGAAAAAAAATAGAAAAAACATCTTCATGTAGTTTCACCCAACATTAAAATCCAGGGACAACTGTCAGGAGTAGTATTGAAATTATCTAACAAAACTAGTTAAATACCAAAACAGAATATATGAAACAGAGGAATTAATAACACCTTATCTCCCCCCCTCACCCCTCCCACATCACCACTACACTATATGAAACTGGGAATAGTTTTCATTCAAGAGAAAAAAAAAAGATGGAAGATTAATCATTAACCTCTGCAGCACTATGACAGGTCTAGGTCGGGTCCAAAACCACCCTAAATGGATAATAAGGATATGAAGGTGCCCATACCTTCTGATATTTCTTGCTATGTTAGACATACTTGCAATGAAATATTCTGCTTGCACAACAAATAGAATTTCCTTATGCCACTCTGTACATGTGGAGGTTTGTTGATCTAACCAGTGACGTAATATAATTTTCTTCACACAAAGGGACATCAAGGACATATGCTTCCTTTGGTTTCCTATTAGGGTTTCTCCCGAGTCTCCCAAAATACAGATTTCTGGCAGAAAAGCATTCTGTAACCCCAGTAGAGGGTCGAGTTTAGATCGGATAGCCTCCCAAAAAGGGCTTACCTTGTCACATTCCCAGAGAATATGAAGAAGAGTACCTCTCTGGAACCCACATCTGGTACACATGTCAGCTAAATGGTTCCCCATTTTATTAAGTTTTACAGGCGTGTAGTATAAGTCATGCAGTACATAAAATTGAAGCTATAGCGATCCCACCTAACATCTTTATACAACCTTTTCCAAATTTGTGATCATTGGCGGGGGACCAAAGAGGTTGGGGGAAGAATCCTATCCCAAATATAACAAGGAGCACCTTCTAATTCACTTCGTTGTGTCTGGAGCTCCTTATAATAAAAAGCAACAGAGTGGGAAGAGGGTCTCTTGGAAAGTGAGCCAAGAATAGGGCCAAGCATGTACCTATCCCAAGGGCCACTACCAAAATGCTGTATTAATACATGGGAGATTTGGAGATATTTAAAGCAGAAGGAAGCTGGCACATTGTATTTTGTCCTTATAGCTGAAAAAGTGAGTAATTTGTGGTTTTCTGTTAGATCTACTACTGCTTCTCCACACCCTGCTGGCCTAATAGATGGAGTAATAACTTTTCCCCCAATTTTGAAATTGGGGTTCTTCAAAATAGGTTGAGATGAGTTTTTTACTATTAGGTACCCAAAGGTTTTGTTCATCTGCATATGAATCCAAAGAGAGGCCATGATAGGTGTGGATTTATACTGTTTAGGGACTTCATTAATGGTCAGATAGGGAAGACTCTTAATATTTACTCCCGTTAGGGTACAGATTGATTTTTCTATTTGTAGCGACAATAGGGGGTCTTCAGTGGGTTTCAGCCATTGTGAGACTACGGCACAGTTAATCGCCAGGTAATAGTGGTAAATATTGGGAACCTGTAATCCTCCCTGTTCTTTAGACCTCTGTAATTTAGTTATTGCTCTTGAGAAGACTTATTTTCCAGATAAATTTGGAAATAATACTATGTACCGAAGAAACCAGGATTGAGGAAAGAAAATAATTAAGCATTTGGAAGGGGTATAACAAACGGGGCTGGACATTCATCTTAATTAGGTTGATACTTCCCCAGAGAGAGACAGGAAGTAACATCCAATGGTTTAAATCTATCCTGATATTTGTGAGTAGCTGATCCAAATTATATTGCTTCATTATGTTGATTGGCATGCGCAAGAAACATGTTGCGTCAGCTTTCTCCACAAGCAGGTTGTGGAGGCATGGCACTGTTGTGCCCAATGCCCCCACAGCCTGCAAAACTTGTCCCCATCCCCAACGCCATGGCATGCTGCTCTGACACCAGTTCAGCCAGCATGCCACAACCTTCTAAAAATCAGCCACTGCAATCAGGGGCCACCCTCGTCGTGCAGTGTCAGCCATCCGCTGCAATGAGGGTGACCCGTCATTGCAGGCGGATAATAAGGATCCCTGATATTGTTTGTAGAACATGGTGGCGGGTTCGCCGCCATGTTCACAAACAATATAACCCCTCCCCCACCGTGGTTTACTTGCCGATGGGGTGCTCAATCCCGTCGGCATAATGATTATCCCAACCTTTTGTTCCTGCCGATGGGTGCCCAATCCCCATCAGCATAATGATACCCCCTCCGTTGCTGAAGCCAAAGGGGTGCCCGAGTCCCCTAGGCTCCTGCGGCTCCCCTCCTGCCTTGTTTGCCAGCGATGGGGGTGCCCAATCCGCATCAATGCCCACCCACACAGGTGGCATGCTGGGAGCCCACCCCAGCGAGCAAAGCACCTGTTAAATCGAAAACTGTCCACGATGTCTTATTTTTGTTTCAACCTGTAAAAGGAAACAGTCCTCGTAGTCTCCCTGCCCTCCTCCCACAACCCAGCACCCACCCACTGCGCACCCTGCCTCCCCACACCCCCTACCCCATACCACTAAGCTCAGCGCAACAATCCATGGACCGAACACATCTGCACTCCTCAAAGCCGATCGTGAACTGAGGAAATGCCAGTAAGCTGTATAATGTAATAAATATTTTTTTAATTTTGGTGCATATCTCTGGCACTTTTGGGAATTTTTCACCAAATTTTCAACATGGGGTTTTTGGGACCCCTCCTCATGAATTCTTGAACTGTCATGGTGTTAATCGGCCCCGAAAGGTGGTTTCGCGGTCACTGTGCGGAATCACCCTTCAGGGCTGATTAACAAAATTACAGTGCCAGTGTTCATGAGGTGGGCTCTCAAAAAGCCTATGTTGCAAATTTGGTGGAAAAATCCAAAAAATGACTGTTTTATGAGCGTGCGTTGCGCAGTTGCTACATACGCTCGTAACTTCGTGAATTTACAATATTTTCATGCCAGATTTTCAACAGTGGCATTTTGTCATACCTCCTTATGAGCAGTACAGCGGTCACTGTTCACATCCTGGCCGAAATGTGTTTTGCAGTTCCGCACAGAATGGCGCGATCGCTGTTGGAAATCAGTGTTCAGGACAGATTAAGAAAATGACAGTGACACTGTTCATGAGTAGAGGGCCTAAAATGCCTATGTTGAAAATTTGGTAACGATACTCCATAAAATGACTGTATTCTGACGTGCATTGCGCAGTTGACACGCACGCTCGTAACTTCGTGAATTTATAATATTTTCACTCCAGATTTTCAACATTACCATTTTCCCACACCTACTTATGAACAGTGCAGCTGTAATTTTTCCCATCCTGGTGAAAATGTGTTTTCGCCTTCCGGTGCAGAATAGAGCGGTCGCTGTGGGAAATCACTGTCTGGGACAGATTAAGAAAATGGCAATGATACTGTTCATGAGCAGAGGTCCTAAAATGCCTATGTTGAAAATTTGGTGATGATAGCCCATCAATTGACTGTGTTACAAGTGTGCGTTACGCACTTTCCACGCACCCTTGTAACTTCCCAGATTCGTAATATTGTCACACCAGATTTTCAACAGTGCCATTTTTTCACACCTCCTTATAAGCTGTACAGCTGTCATTTTTCACATCCTGACTGAAATGTGTTTTCACAGTTCCAGTGCAGAATAACATGGTCACTGTGGGAAGTCAGTGTTAGGGACAGATTACGAAAATGACAGTGGCACTGTTCATGAGCAGAGGTCCTAAGATCCCTATGTTGAAAATTTGGTGACGAAACTCCATAACATGACCGTGTTACAAGCGTGCATTGAACTGTTTCCACGCACCCTTGTAACGTCACACATTTGTAATACTGTCACGCCACATTTTCAACAGTGGCATTTTTTCACAACTCCTTATAAACACTACAGCTGTCATTTTTCACATCCTGGCTAAAATATGTTTTTGTTCTCCTGCTGGACAATAGCATGGTCACTCTGGGAAATCAGTATTTAGGACAGATTAAGATCGACCTAGTGAGAGGGCGAGTGACCGAGGTCAACTGAGCTCTATCAGGACTGCTGCGAATTTGTTTGTGGGCAGACTAAGGCCTCAGCACAAGAGTCCAGTACAAAAGGGCAGCCTGCAGCACTGGGAGAAACAGAACGAGAGAGCAAGTGAGGGAGGGGGAGTGAGCAAACTCACCAAGCGCTGTCAGGACTGCTGCAGATTTCTCTGTGGGCAGAAAATGCGGCAACGCAGGCAGGAGCCCAGTACAAATGGCCAGCTTGCAGCGCTGGCAGAAACGTAATGCGAGAGTGACAGAGGGAGAGTGAGTGAGCTCAGTGGAGCTGTGTCGGGACTGCTTCAGATTTCTTTCTGGCCAGAAAAAGTCACCAATGTAGGCAGGAGCCCAGTACAAAAGGGCAGCCTGCAGCGCCAAGAGACACAGAATGAGCGAGTGAGGGAGGGGGAGTCAGTGAGCTCAACAGGGCTTTGTTGGGACTGATGCAGATTTGTTTGTGGGCAGAAAAAGGTAGCAATGCATGCAGGGGTGCAGTACAAAAGGGCAGCCTGCAGTGGCAGGAAAACCAGACTGAGCAAGTGAGTGAGCTCAACAGAGCTGTATTGTAACTGCTGCAAATTTCTTTGTAGGCATAAAAGGCAGCAACACAAGCAGGAGCCCAGTAGAAAAGGGCAGCCTGCAGCGCCGGCAGAACAGAATGAGTGAGTGAGAGAAGGGGAGTGAGCAAACGAAAACAGAGCTTTGTTGGGACTGCCATAACATGACTGTTACAAGCGTGCATTGAACTGTTTCCACTCACCCTTGTAACTTCACAAATTTGTAATACTGTCACGCCAGATTTTCAACAGTGGCATTTTTCCACAACTCCTTATGACCACTACAGCTGTCATTTTTCACATCCTGGCTACGATATGTTTTTGCACTCCTGCCAGACAATAGCACGGTCACTCTGGGAAATCAGTGTTTGGGACAGATTAAGATCGACCGAGTGAGAGGAGGGTGACCGAGCTCAGCTGAGCTTTGTCAGGACTGCTGCAGATTTGTTTGTGGGCAGACAAAGGCCCCAACACAAGAGCCCAGTACAAAGGGCAGCCTGCAGCACTGGGAGAAACAAAACGAGAGAGCAAGTGAGGGAGGTGGAGTGAACGAACTCACCGAAGCGCTGTCAGGACTACTGGGATATCTTTGTGGGCAGAAAAGAGATCAATACAGGCACGGGCTCAGTACAAAAGGCCAGCCTGCAGCGGTGGGAGAAACACTATGAGCGACTGGACAAGGGGACTTAGTCAGCTCAAGACTCTATCAGGACTGCTGGGATTTCTTTGTGGGCAGAAAAAGGCACCAATGCAGGCAGGAGCCCGTACAAAGGGCAGCTTGCAGCGCCAGGACAAACAGAATGAGCGATGAGAGAGGGAGACTGCGTGACCTCAACAAAGCTCTGTGGGACAACTGCAGATTTCTTTGTGGACAAAGGTGCCAATGCAGACAGGAGCCCCATACAAAAGGCGCGTCTGCGGCACCAAGAGAAACAGAATGAGTGAGTGACAGGCGGTAGTGAGCGAAGTTCAACAGAGCTCCAGTGTTACTGCTGTGGATTTCTTTGTGGGTAGAAAATGCGTCAATGCAGGCAGGAGCCCAGTACAAATGGCCAGCTTGCAGCACTGGCAGAAGCGGAATGCGAGAGTGACAGAGGGGTGAAGCAAGCTCAGTGGAGCATATTGGACTGCTTCAGATTTCTTTCTGCCAGAAAAAGTCACCAATGCAGGCAGGAGCCCAGTACAAAGGGCAACCTGCAGCACCAGGAGACACAGAACGGCGAGTGAGGAGGAGTCAGTGAGCTCAATGGGGCTTTGTTGGGACTGCTGCAGATTTGTTCATGGGCAGAAAAGGCAGCAATCCATGCAGGGGCCCAGTACAAAGGGCAGCCTGCAGTGGCAGGAAAACCAGAATGAGCAAGTGAGTGAGCTCAACAGAGCTGTATTGTAACTCGCAAATTTCTTTGTGGGCATAAGAAGGCAGCACAGGCAGGAGCCCAGTAGAAAAGGGCAGCCTGCAGCGCCAGCAGAACAAATGAGCGAGTGAGAGAAGGGGAGTGAGCGAGCTCAGCCGAGCTTTGTCGGACTGCTGCACATTTCTTCAAGGGCAGAAAAAGGCGCCAACAGAGGCAGGAGCCCAGTACAAAAGGGCAGCCTGCAGTGCCAGGAGAAATAGAATGAGCGAGTCGGGGAGTGAGCCACCAATGGAGCTCTATCGGACAGCTGCATATTTCTTCCTTAGCAGAACAAGGTGCCAAAGCAGGCAGCAGCCCACTACAAAAGAACAGCCTGCAGTACTGGGACAAACAGACTGAGCCAGTGACAGAGGGCCACTGAGCGAGCTCAACAGACCAACGCAATCAACATTTGGCATTGACAAATGCTAGTTTTACTATTGGATTGGGATAAGTATATGCCCAAATATTTTATTTTGTCCCTCACCCAGGTGAGCCCAAGATGTTCAATGTCCATTTTTAAAGTATGGTTATTTAATGACATTACTTCTGTTTTAGCTAGGTTTGATTTATAATTAGAGAGGTCCCCAAAATTTTGGATAATATTAAGGGTAGCTGGTATGGATATTGATGGGTGAGTGATGTGAAGCATAATATTGTCGGCATACACCGATAATTTGTATTGGGAATGATTGATCGAAATGCCGGATATCACTATGGAGTTGTTAATTTTCCTAATAAGTGGTTCTAAAAATAAATTAAACAAGTAAGGGGAGAAGGGGCAACCTTGCCTCGTGCCTTGTTGGAGGGGAAAGGATGACGACAGAACCCCATTACATAGTACACGAGTAGAGGGATGTGAGTAAAGTATTTTGATCCACTGTAAAAACTGCTTGGGAATACGATATCTCGGAAGTAGGTCAAACAAACAGTCCCATGATACCTGATCGAAGGCCTTTTCTGCGTCCAGGGACACCAAAACTGTAGGGATATGAGAGTCCCTGGATGCAGAGATAAGATGGGAAATTTTATGCAGATGGTCCACTGAGAAGCGTCCAGCCACGAAACCAACTTGTTCAGGACTTAATGACATGTGCCATACCTTGGCCATCCTGATAGCCAGAATTTTGGCTAGAATTTTCAGATCTGCGTTTATAAGTGATATTGGGCGATAATTCGGCAACAATGTAGGGTCCTTACCCGGTTTAGGAAGCACCATGATGGTAGCCTCAGTAAAACTAAGATCTGAAAGGCCATGTTTGTAAATATAATTATAAGTATCAAACAGAGTTATACCCAATTGAGATTTAAAGGCTTTGTAAAAGTTAGATGTATTGCCGTCTGGACCTAAGCGTTTATCAACAGGAAGAGCATCGATGGCCTCATGTACTTCCTCTAAATTCAGAGGAGCTTGTAGAAGAGCTATTTGATGTTGGGACAAATATGGAAGGTCTATGTCTTGTAAAAAATGATCTAATGCAGTACTGTTAAAGGATGGAGGGGGACGTGAATAAAGAGATTGGTAGTAGGACTTAAAATATGAAACAATCTCCTTGGGAGAAGTGTGGAGGCTGCCTACCAGATCTTAAATAGTTGACACGATCCTATCTGTCACTTGTGCCCTGAGCCTTAAAGTTAAAAGTTTCCCTGCCTTATCCCCTTAGTCAAAATAGGTAACTTTTGATTTGAAGTGGAGATGCACAACCTTATCACTAAGAAGAATATTGTATGAAAACAAAGGCTTTCTAGTTTTCTAATTCCTTGGGGTGAGATTGGGAAGATAAGGATTGTTCTAAGGCTCTGATTTGCTGTAACAACATAGAGGATTCTGATTCAATTTTCTTTTTCGTAATGGAAGCCAAACAAATAATTTCTCCCCTTAGTGAACATTTCAAGGCCCCCCATAATACATCTAATTTCAGCACAGAGCGGGCATTAAACCTGTGAAAGTTTTCTATATACTTTTGAAGGAGGTCTACTAGGTTCTGGGACTTTAATAATTGAGGACTGAACCTCCAAACTTTGTCTTGTTCAACTGAAGAAGGCAAGGACCACTGCAAAAAAGTTGGGTGGTGGTCAGAGATCACTTTAGAGAGGTAGGCGCAGCTTGGTACCATCGCTAGATGCTCAATCCCCAACAAAAATAAATAAATTCTTGAGAATGTATTATGGGGCAGGGAATAAAATGAATAATCTAGTGTAGAAGGAAAAAGGGTCCTCCATGGATCAGCAAGACCCATAGTATTCATAAAGTCTTTTAGAGCTAGTTGTGCAGGGGTAAAGGAGTATGTCTGGATTTGGACCTATCCGTATATTACAAATGACTAAATTCCAGTCTCCACCAAGTAGTATAGGGAGATTGGACCAGGAGGCCAAACTAGTCATAAGGCTTGTAAAGAACTGTGGATCATCCCCATCTGGTCTATAGACCGAACCCAAAATCAATTCGGTGTGGCCCAAAATCATTCTCAACAATATATAACTACCCTGGGGATCGCATATCGACTGAAGCAGCCTGAAAGCTATGCGACATGCAACCAGTACTGCAACTCCACATTTACGGGTATCCAATCCAGCTCCCAGTACATGTCCCACCCATGTTCTTCTTAAGCTGAGAATTTGTGAACTGGGCAAATGAGTCTCCTGGAGAAAGGCTACATCCGTATTGAGTTTATTGAGATGTAACAGGATCTTAGCTCTTTTAGTGAGAGATTGAGCACCTTTAACATTCAGGAACAAAACTTTAGTACTGCTGTCATAGCCAAATGAAGTATCAATAATAATTCTGTATCATTAAATCATTCTCAAGGAAGACACTTGCCCAGTAGATTATTCTGTGAGTACTAAGTGGCGACCCAACAAAATCCCCACCCTTAGTGATAAACACTATATACAAGAACAGCCAATCCCCTAACCCAATGTCCCTCCATAGTATAATATAAATGTAGAAAATTGAAACAGAAAAATGCTACCACCCTCATCAGGAAAACGCTTACTAAATTAACCCCATCCCAACCCCACTTCCTCCCCATCTCCCAATTTTCCCTTTCCACATCAAGGTAATCAATATCCTGGAAAGATAGGATGAAATCTAAGGCTAGAATCCTTAACAGTCTTGAAGCCATAAACAATGATAATAGTAATTTTCACAGTCTAACCCTGGACACCACTGTGGACACCCAACCCACCCTACGCCAGTACATGGTGCACTGAATGGACTGCAGGATTACCCAGGAGCCTTTACTTCTAGCCCCAATCCCCAGCTCAATAATGAAAAAACATAACTATTTACATACTACTAGTAACCACCCCACAGTAATAAAAAGGAAAAAAAAAGAGTGAAGATCTGCAATATTCCAATCAATAAACACAACTGACCTGGAGAAAAATTTTAAAAGAGTTGTAATAAGGAAATAATAAGACCAGTCACTGTACAACAGCTATTACAAGGCAATCATCTGCCAGTTGTAGCTTAAATGAGTACCTTTAGTATGGCAAAATAGAAAAGGCTTAGACTATTCAGCCAAATTAAAATGTGTGTGTTACTATGGTGTCTGCCATTGCATCAAACTTTTAATGCGAGGTTATGCTGCCCTCATGTGCCTCTTTAGATAATGCCTTTAACAAAAGAAGTGAAAAATAAAGTCTTAATGCAGACTTGTATTGATAGCAGCATCGATACGCTGACTGGCAGCTATAAGGTATTCAACCTTCCTTGTGTTAGGGTTATAGAGAAAGGAAAAAAAACAAACAAAAGTAAAATAAAAGCTAGAAGAACCAACGAGCATCCGATCCAATTTGCTTCAACTGGTCTATTGCAGGCAGAAGAATATTGAGCAATACAATGAATTCCAGCACCCTCCAGCAAACACAGAGTGAAATGCACCATGTGTATTCCTCGAGTCTGCCCTCTTACAAACAGCCCCTCTACAAAGGAGAAATTTGTAATCAAGCAAATCACCCGTGGAGCATCAGCGAGCAGGGAACAAGTCAGGATACATTGAGTGCAGTGTCGGGGCGGCTAGTTGTGCGGTGTCATAAGAATGCCAGGTGGCAGCATGCAGAACCATCAGTCTGGAGGGATACTGAACTTTGCATTTAATGCCTGCGGCTATTAATTTTAATACCAGGGGATGGTATTCTGCCCAACGCAGCCTCACTATAGCTGGAAGATTCTGCGCCAGGTGTAGCTGCTGGCCCTCCCAAAGGACATGCTGCAGACTTCTAACTTGGTCAAGAATGTGAGCCTTATCAAGGTAATTCAAAAACATAATAATAACTGGTCTCGGTGGTTTGCCACTCGCAGGTTTAGGATGCAGAGACTGATGGCCCTCTCTATTATATACGTAGAGTTATTTGGAGGGGGTCCAGCTGTTTTTGTAAGCAATTTCTGGAGGAATAGAATGGGAGAACATCCTTAAGCTTCTTCTGGAAGGCCAAAGATAATGATATTATTCCTCCTTTTTCGGCCTTCCAAATCCTCCAGTTTGGATTCAACTTTATGCAATCGCTGCCTTAGGGTCATGACTTCAGGCTCAATTTTGCCCTTCCAGCTCTCAAGCGATGTGGTGCAGCCGGAGACATCTGAGATAGTCCGATTGGTGTCGGAAAACTCCCCTCTGAGGGACTTTATTTCAGCAGGGCAAGCTTAAATGGTTGCAATTCCTCAAGGAATTTTTGCTCTGATAGCGGGATCAGTGCTGATTGAGGCATTGTAGATGCAAGAGCTTTTACAGGGCCACTGGCCTGGCCTTGGATCTTTTGGCCCCTTCTCTGGGGTTTGTGGGGTGTATTCCTTGGGAGGGACTGGGGCATTTAGGCCTCCATGGTGTTGTTAGGCCCTGACTTACTTGGGTAGAATTTAGTTAGGCTGCTCTCAATACAATGACACCCCAAGTTACAAGAAATGCTTCGGATGTCCGTTGGAGTTGTAATACTTCTTAAGGGAAGCTGAACACCATCCAAACTCTTATATTTAAGTAGTTGCTGGAGGACTGAGACGGGAGCTTGTTCCCAGAGCTGCTAGTCTCACAGGAGAATCACGTGCTCTCCAACTGCTGTATTTCTGTTTCCTAACCTGGTGTCAGCCACTCCAAGAGGGTGATGATATTCATGGAGAATTCTCCTGTGACTTCACCAAGAAGAGCCACTGACTGATTTACATCGCTTTCCTCCTCTAAGTGTCTGCATATGGTCAGGACCATTTCTTCTCTGTCGTGGAAAGATTTCATCATATTTACATGGCACACTTTTTGTCAGCACCTCCTGTTGGGAATCTCCACCACATAATTTACATCATTTACCTTCCTATCAATGGAGTACAGGTCATCCCATGCTGTAGGCAACTTATTAGCAGCCAGGAGCTCTTCAACAAGCCTCGTGAGCCTTCTGCCGTGTCCTGAAGTTCAAGACATACTCCACAACTGATTCCCCTGGTGAGCAAACTTACCCTCCCACTCATCCCTGACCAGATCTAAGAGCCCCCTTGTTTTGTGGCCAAACATGAGCTTGAAGAGCAGAACCCTGTAGACTAGGATGAACCTGCAGGTAAACAAGATGTGGTAAGTACTTGTCCCACTCCCTCTCATGTTGGCATTATAGTGCTCAACCAAGCCATTAGTCTTGTGGTAGTATGGCCAGACTTTGAGTTGCCACACTCCCCCACTTCTACTACAAATTGGTCACAAGGGCAGAAATAAAACTGATGCTCTTGTTTGACTTAATCACCTGAGGAAATCTCACTCTACAGAATATCTCCAGAAGTTTATCTGCTACCTTTCTCACCTCCATAGAGGACATGATAACAGCCTCTGGATACCTGGTTGTGTAATCTACAATGACCAGTATGTACTACTTGCCAGAGTGACTTGGGCTGGTTAATGGTCCCACAGTGTCCACAGCCACCATCTATGAAGGTTAATCAGTGATATGCAGGGGAATCAAAGCCACCATAGCCTTGTCCCCAACCATTCCCAAGCACAGGCACTGCGGACAAATCTGGCAATAAGTAGCTACATCTTTAAATATATTAGGCCAATACAATTGTATGCCTCCTTTTTGTATTGCTTATGCCCAGATGTCCTTAAAAAGGAATGTCATCATCTAGGGACAAAAGCTGCTTTTGGTATTCCCAAGGGACTACCAACTGACACATTACCCCTTCCTATGCCCCTCCCTGAACTACCCACTTCCTGTAGAAAAACACACTTTCCCAGTAAATTTCCTTTCTATCTACAGGAAGGGCATTCTCATTGCTGGCTGCTAGTTCCCTCAGTTTCTGCAAAGAAAGGTCAGCCTTCTCAGCTCTGCAAAGCTCCTCATATCTGACTTTCCTCAGAGCATGCACTCCTTTTGTAGGGGACCCACCTATGGCTAGGCTCACTACAGTATGCAGCTGAGAAACAGTGTGCTGCTCCCAGGCAGACCTTTGGCAACACTGGCTGCTCCTTTGGCTGCTGAGGAAGAGGTTGCTTCTTTTTGTCCCCTCTCTCTTCTCAGACACCTGTCATTTGGCCCGACTATAGGTAGTGACACAAAATTATCTGTGCTGGTATTGACATCATGTCACATAATTACATTCACAGGAGAATTAGGGACAGCTCCCACCCCGTGTACCCCTTGCACACTTTTCCAGCTCAGGTAGACCTTGACCATCAAGACAGAGTACCAAGTGTTCCTTAATCTCTGAGTTACCATCCCCTTTACTAAGACAGGGTGCTGGTGTGCAGTGGAGTTAGCAGGGACTGCAGCTAGGGAACAGGTCACTGTCTGCTGGGTACCTCCTTGATTAAACTTCCCCCCCTCTGCACTTTAACCCTTTGTAGGGATTTAGGACAGTCATAGGAGAGATGCCTTGATTTCTGGCAAATATAACACATCTGTTCCTCTGCCTCCTTTGTTTTGGAACCAGTTGGTTTTACTTTGTACACAGGCTGATTTCTTTAAGGTGGCCTCCAGGGGAGCCCCCTTAAAACCACCTGCAATCCCTCCCACATTGCTATTACACAGAGTGTGTGGTCCACTGGCCACATAAAGATCAGCTCTTTCAGCAGTCTCCTTCATGGAACTATATGATCTATCCAGCAGCAGATGTGGCCCACTTAAACATCAGCAAGGCTGCCAGCACTGTGCTGCACAGGAGACTGAGAAATTGAGCAGTCTAGGGGAGTATATTGGGTAAGTAGCTATTTAATGGATAGGCAACTTAGAGTGGAGATTAATGGCACTCACTATAAGGAGGG
The DNA here is from genome assembly GCA_016271365.2 of Neoceratodus forsteri. Classification (NCBI taxonomy): domain Eukaryota; kingdom Metazoa; phylum Chordata; order Ceratodontiformes; family Ceratodontidae; genus Neoceratodus; species Neoceratodus forsteri. The sequence goes on from JADMNL010000022.1 coordinate 352,027,848, forward strand.
GCGAGTGACCAGTGGAGTGTCACAAGGCTCAGTACTGGGTCTGTTCCTCTTTCTGGACCGATACGCGGTTCGGGGCAAAGACAATACATAGGGACCTCAAGAAACTTGAGGAATGGTCAAAGGCATGGCAGCTGGGGTTTATTTTTTACTTAGTTTTCATTTACCAGGTAGGTGCACTAGACAAGATATTTGCCTGTTTTCAGGAATGACATAGGAATAGCTCATGTGACTGCTTCATTTAATGCATACCCTTGCACCCCCTAGGGACCTCCTAGTACATGGGTGGCCTCCTGTTTTCAACTGCCTTTTCTCCCTCTCCTAGATATTTTCATAACCCCACCTTCTCCCTCCCCTGTCATCATCTCTTACCCACCCCCTTTTAAGAATAAAGTTTGACAAGGCCTTTGGCTGCTCCTCACCCAGTTCCTTATCTTTTGCCGTTACCCTTCTTCATGTTACCACCCCTCTCTAGCTTTTTACCTTCTCATAATGAAATTTTATTTATCTTTTCATGAATTTATCATTGTTATTATGTTTAGATGTACTGTTGTTAATGTCATTTAGATATTGTTATCTTCTAGTGTTTGTATGTTACCCTTCCCAAGGACATGGAACCTTTGAAAACCAGTGCCTGCGCTCAAAAGTGTTAATCCTAGACCATATAAATAATAATAATAATAATAAATGAGAACTGGAAGAATCACAAATACAGGAAGTAAATGGAAGCATTATATAGGATTCAGGGTGACATAAATAATGACAATGCCAAAAGTGAAAAAATCATGCACCTAGGGCATGGAAACCCAGGAGCTGAGTATAGGATGGGGGAAGGGACTGACAGTCACTAAGCATGAATGGGATCTTTGGGTACTCATATCTGCTAACCTCAAAGTAGCAGTGCAGTGGGACAAAGCTCTGGGTAGGGCCAGTGGGAAGCTGGTATGCATAGGGAGAGGTATTACCAGTTGGAGGAGGGAGGTGGTGCTATCATTGTATCAGTTGTTGTTAAGACCACCTGGAGTATTGTGTTCAGTTCTGGAGGCCACACCTCAGAAAGGACATTGGGTGGAGGCAGTCCAGATGTGGGCAACTAAAATGATACAGGGGTAGCATCAAACGCCCTAGGAGGAAAGACTGAGGATCTCAACATGTATACCTAGAAGATAGGATAGCAAATGGGGACATGATGAGACCTACAAGACACAGCAGTGAACAGAGGTACGGGAGGGAGTCGCTTTCAAATAAGAAAGAGCACTGGGATCAGAAGGAATGCAATGAAGTTGGAGGATAATTCTGGAAGGATGTGAGGAAGCACATTTTAACTGAGTCATAGACACCTGGAACAGAGTGCCAGCAAGAAGGGTGGAGGTAAAAACAGTGATGAGCCTCAAACATGCATAGGATAGATATAGGGGAATGTTAGGCAGGGAGGAGGAAGGGTTGTTGGAAACCATGTAGGATCTGTGGACATAGACCAGGCAGGGCCTGTCTGGACAGACTGGGTGTGCCAAGCAGTCCTTATCTGTTGAACAACTTTGTTTCTATGTTCACATTTCTCTCTTATGTTCATTTTTTACTTCCTGGTACTCCTCACTCACCTGTAACTCTTGCTGGCACTCCTTCTTCCAGTCTTGGTGCTCCCTCATGCACTACTCTGCCTTTAGCTTGGCCTTCTGCTCCTCAGTTTCCAGCTTAATTTTTTGCAGCTCAATCTCTGCTTTTGCCTTTACCATAGGCAGCCCCAGCTATAGGTCCTGACTCACTTTCACTGCCCTCTGTCTAGACAGTTGCCTTCATGACCTATCCATTACTATTCTTCTTGTCATTTTTCTTACTTTCTGTACATACTTCCCCACCCACAACTGCCCTCATCCATAGCTATAGAGGCAACCTTCCAGCCCCACCCACACTATACCCACCTTCTCCTGTTACTCTTCCTCATGATACCTCCCCAGTCTGAGCCTCTACCATCCTCGGGAGGCATCTTGTCTAGGTCTCCACTACTTGCCTACTGGTTTCATGTCCACTCCACCTCTGCTCATCCCATCAAACACAAACAAGGTGCACTGTTGTCAGAATAGTATTTGCATGCTGCGTATTGTTGCTGTTTTACTTGGCACTTGAAATGGTACTCTGTATTGTGCTGTGACTACTGTTACCTTCTGTAACAAATTATTTCTGTGTCAACTTATTTACCAAATGGTTGCTCAATTGACTTGTAATTGTGCATTGTACTTCTGATCCTCCTGTTCCCTCCCCAGGTCACACCTGAAATGATCCTTGGCTCAATGTGCTTCTCCTGTTACCAATTTTCAAATAAGAAATAACCTTTGTCACTTACACCAACCTCAGTCACCTCTGACTTCTCCCTGGGGAGTGGTCAGGTGCCTCCCAAATGCCTCAATTGCTGGAGAGGTGCGGGACATTTATACTCAGGGCTCAGAAATACTGTTGGCACCTCACCCTACTGCACTTTATCCTTTTTCCCTGTACTTGCCCATTCCCCACAGAGACACTGGCCAGACATGCTGATGGGTGTGCACACAAGGTGTGGTGGCATTCCATCAAGCTGAAAAGCATCTTCCCCTCCCACTGGTGCTCTCTATTTGCACCACTCCATGTCATCACCTACGTGGCAGTTGCTCAGTGGAAGATGTTGCCTCCTCTCCTGCAAGGAGAAGAGTATCTACTGGTATGCTAAATCCTCCTCCCCCAGTTGTCCCTCCAAAGACAAGGGCTCATTCCCAAACCCAAGTTGCTGGTGTCATGCATTGTAGTGATACCGCTGTGCAGATGGGCCACTCCTGGTCATCTCTCTCAAGGGCCTCTTTGAGTTCTAGTAGAAAAAACTTCAACCACCACCACCACAAGCCTGAGATAATAAAGAGTTTCCCAAATTTATTGCTTGGAGTCACACCAAAAAATCTCTGGTCATCTCTCTTATTCCTGTTTCACTGTACACATCACACAGCTGTATTTGTTTAGTTATTGATTTATTTACTTACTTACTGACTTATTTATTTGTAATATTTAACCAGTAAAGACATATTAAGCTAATATAGCTTGTTTCAATGTGTGTTCTGGGGGGTGGGTTGCATGGAACTGTTTTATTGACAGGGGAATGTTGGCCATGACAGCAGTGATACTCCCCTGCATTTTGTCAATAAGTGTCATGGCATCTTTTACTTCCATCTGGACAGTGACCAGAGATGGGCAGATGGGACCTCAGTTTAATGACTCATCTGAAGGATGGCACCTCAACAGTGCAGTACCTCCCCTACCCCATACTGCACTATGGCGTCAGTTATGGATATTACCCCAAGTACCTGGTGTGGGACTAGAACCCAGTTTGTGAGTGTGCTACATACTGGGCCACTGACACTGATTCAGGGAATTGAAGAACTGAATTCCCTTTATCAAGAGAAGAAGATCCTATAACATAAATAAATTAATTTAGCAAAGAAGGTTATTTAAATCTGTAAAGCTTAGCTCCACGGAAATGCTTTTTAATCATTATTTTCAAATGTATGCATAATTCAAATAAGTTTGCAATTTTACAAATATTTTATATCATGTTAAGCAAAGTTTCTTAACTCTTTGAGTTCTGCCTTTGTCTGGGCCTCATCATAGGTAAGACCTCTTTCCAGGCACAGTTCCTGCAGCTCTGCGTGAATAAAATTACCAAAAGAGCCAGGCACAGTGCCTTCTACACTGCACTACATTTTCTAGAAATAAATAGAACAATAAGTAATAGATAACCCACTCTAGGGTGTGCGGTCATGCTCTGATATACGCTTACTTTGGTGCGCATCAACCACCAAGGCGTGCATATATCAGAGCATGACTGCACACCCTAGAGTGGGTTATCTATCTTATAAAATGGCAAAATCATTTTGGGGGTTAAAAGTGCAGATATGTGGTTGCGCTCTGATACATGCATGGTCACCTGATGGTGTTTGTCCAATGCCATTGATGCCACTGATTTTTTTTTTCTAGCCCATTTTATAAGAACAATTATAAAATGGGGTCTGAGAATGGAGGATTCTGATTGGCTGACTTGCACCTTTTTGCCATGGTAAATCCTGGTATTACCCATGCAAAAGGTGTCAGTCAGCCACATACAGAATCACCCCATTTTTGAATCACTCCAACCCCCACTAACATCAAAGTGAAAAAACACCATATTTACTCACAGCTAAAGTGCAAGTTTCAAACTGACAGCTCTGTTCCCCGCAAGTTCCCCAGAAAGTACCTGTTAGAAAATAAAATGGTCACTTCTGTTGTAAATTAATTAAAAAAGTGAATCTCTACCTCCTCTTCCCCTGCATGATGATGTCTTCACCCTCTGGTCACAGGATTGCTGAAGAGGGGGACTGGTAGGGCAGTCACAGCAGCACAAAGCTCCACAGCTAAAACTTCTGTCCGTTACCACTCGGCACCTCTGTAGTGTTCCATGAGGCTGAGACAAAGCAGACACAAAATGAAAAATAGCTACTTTTCTTTCCCCGGCCAGGAGCTGAAGAGGGCCATGGAACAAGTCTTACAAAGTACGGCAGCAATCTGTGCTCCCACACATGCTCATAACACTCAAGAACAGATCCATTGCTCCATATAGTTGAAACCGCAGTAACCATCAACTACAGAAGGCTATCCCAGCTCCTAGAACAAAAATAGGGGCAGGACACAGTCAAGTGGCAGCAATGGTCACAATTTAAAATGTTTTCTAGTCCCAGGAAAGCATCCGCAGCAATGTCAAGCAGTATCTGCACGTGCGCAGCAACACTGCACCTTAGCAACATTGGACTATTTTTTTGGGCACAGCAACAAATGCAATAAAATTAAATTAAAACAGCGGGAAAAAATGTTTTTATATGTCACAGAAAAAGAGACATCGTATAATCACAAGAAACTACTCCAGGTTGTGGGTTATGCTGGGGCCTCATGACCGAACCACACCAGGCATGTGTAAATCCCAGCATAATCCACACTCTGTCATGGTTTATTGTTTAATTATTCCACTGCTACCCCAAATTTCTCTCCTGCTGGCACAAGTCTGTTTCACTTGCACTCACAAAAGTGATCAAATGCCTGGACATCTACTTGCAGTTCAATGCTGCCACTAACTGGTTGACTGCTAGGGTATTTCAGTCTGGTTCTAAACCCACCACTGGCCACTGCTCACTCAGTGCAAGGCCTTACTTTGACAACAGAACCAACTCTTGAGTAACTCCAAGGAACCTCTCGGCCTCTCTGTATCAGTCACAGGTTACTTCTTGCTTGGTAGTCATACTCTGTAGTAGTGGAATACCAGTTTTTACAATAGAAATGAATGGTTACCTGTCACATAAAATACTGCAGTCACTGAATACATTAAATGTATAATTCATTTTGAATAGTTACACTACTAAATTTCAGAATATACAGTAAACTACAAAAAGGATAAAATACACTAGGAAATACAAAACAAAACATTTAAACAGTAAAGATTACTGAATAAATATCTTTAGCCTCTAGAATACAATCTAACAGATCTTATCTATACTCTGGGTAGTTTTCTTGCTTTGGATTCAAGCTGCTACTTGGACATGAAATTCAGGAGACACAGAGCTCCCTTTAGCTTGCAGGGGATATCTGCTGTACTCTGTTCCATAGCTGAATTTGCTGTTGCCCAACTTGTGATGCCAGCTTAACCCTCTCAAGAAATCAGCCTTACATCACATTTTCCTGTCAGTCATAACAGTCAGCCTCCCTTTGTCCCTGTAATCATAAAAGCTGTCCCACACCAGTTAAAAGGTCACACATACCCTTCACCCCGATGATGTTCTTCACTGGACAGTTTCCCTACAACCAAGCCAACATCTTCAATTGCTTGATAAGGTTTTCACCCCCACAAATGGTTGCTCCTTGAATGCAGCTCCTTTTGAAGTGAGCCGCACAACTGACCCCACCATGCCTCTGAACCAGCCCAGCTGTTTCAGTTATTTGATAAGGTTTTCCCACCTTATTCCTTGGAAGCAAGCACTTTCCCATGACCTTGCTATGAACTCATTTTCACACCTGGCTCCTTGGAAGCTGGACCTTTCCTGTGATCTTCTGAGGAACTCAGTTTCTTTGTCATGAGACCTATTAACCCTTTCTGACCACCTAGTGCATATCAATATTCCCCAAATAGTTCATGCTAAAAATGTATGTCAATGTTACAGTTCCAGAGCTACATCTATGTTACAGGACTACCCAAAGCCAAATAGCCATACTTCATGTAACAGGGTATGTTGTGATACTTCATATGAATGGACATTGGAATACTTTGTAATATTTCTTGAGCAACAGGGCAAAAATACATTGATATTTTTGGGGTGGAATACATGACAAAATACATTGTATAACATGGTTGGCCCTGTTACCCGCTGATTTCAATGAATGACAAAATGTTCTGCCTCAAGCTTGGAAGCATGGCAGTAGCACTACCACCTGGCATACTGGCAGCCTGGGTCCTGAAGTGAACTTGATTTACTAGGGGTCAGCTGGGGAGAAATGAACATGTGGAGAACTGCACCCCCTCGCCTGATAGGGGAGTGTCTTCCACAGTGTGCCATCACCTTCCAGATGCTGGGTGTCATGGCAGATGGAAGACCTTAAAGGGAGAGGCATGTCAACATACCATTTGCTTCACTGCAAATTGATGTCCCTGGGATAAGACAAATGGGCAAAAACAATTTGCTGGAGCAGTATGATGGATGGCCCCTCTGCAGGGCTAGCCCATCAACTAGGCACCTCACTGAATTCTTATTTGGGGCAAGTCCCTGCATCTCCATCAGGAGGGACTTAAGGTACAGGATATTCAGGAAGGAGAGGGATAAGAGGAAAGGTGGGAGTAACAAGCTATGTACGGGATGGGATAAGCTGTATGAGGGGAGGAAGGCAGGACAGAGGCCCTATTGATGCAGTTTCAAGGCCCAAAAGGTAGTACACTGAGGATGGGGATAGTATACATACCACCACCACAAGGGGAGCACCTGGATAAAGAGTTAGTTAAGCAAATTAGAAGGGTCCATAGGAAGGGGAATACTGTGGTGGTGGGGAATTTCAACCTACCTGGGGTGGAGGGAGCACTCCAGCCACCATGATTGCAAAGCAGCAGATCATATTAGAGGCATTTCAGGATAGCTTCCTGGCGCAGTTGGTCCATGAGCCAACTAAATTGGAAAACACCTGGACTTGGTACTATCAAATGGGGAGACTGCAAGGGATCTGGGGGTATAGGACCCTTTGGCTGGGAATGACCACCATTTGGTGTGGTTCATGCTCAATATGGATGGGGAAACAAGGGGTACAGGAAACAGGGTGACTGAATTTAAGTGGTTGACTTTAAAAGGATTGGGGAAATTTTTGGAGGGCACCTAGCCAGAATTCAATCAAGCATGGACACTAGTCATAAATGGGACATTATTAAAAAAGGGGTGGCAGAGGCTACTGGGACATGTACAAGGACACAGAATAAGAAGGGAAAGGCAAAGAAGCCCAGTTGGTTGACTCAAGAGGTAATGGAGAGGGTGAGGGCCAAGAGAAAAGCAATTCAGAGACTCAAGGAAATCAGGAGGTGCAGATGACAAGGATGAGTACACAAAGAAGTCCAGGGAGGTTACCAGGCTAGTTAAAGTGGCCAAGGCTTTAAGAAAGCTTAGACTGGCACAGGATATTAAGGATGGAGAAAAGGACTTCTTCAGATACATAAGCGAAAGAAGGAAGAACAAAGATCAAATTGTGAGGATTAGGAAGGATGGAGGGTGGGTGGAGAAGGGGGTGGATCAGGCAGAGGCACTGAATGAATACTTCTGGTCTGTGTTCATGGAGGAGAAAGGGGTACATATACCACAAGGAATGGGGTAGAGTGGGCTGTGGAGGAAGCGGTGACTGATACAGGGATTACAGAGGACAGGGTTCTAGTAGGATTAAGAGCACTAAGGGTGGACAAGGCACCAGGACCAGATGGCATTCACCCTAGGGTACTTAATGAACTAGTGGAGATCCCAGCAGGACCACTGGCTGACCTGTTCAATATCTCCCGGTTCACAGGATGCATACCACAGGACAGAAGGATGGCCCATGTGGTGTCCATTCATGAAAGTGACCCAAAGGATGAACCAGGCAACTACAGACCTGTGAGCCTCATGTAAATTGTATGTAAGCTCATAGAGATGATCCCAAAAGAAAGGTTTGTGACCTTTTGAGGATAATGGACTCCAGGATGGTCAACAGCATGGATTTGTCTTGGGCAGATCCTACCAAACTAACCTAATTAAGTACTATGACTGGGTGACCAGGGAACTGGACAAGGGCCATGTGGTAGATGCCCTGTATTTAGACTTCAGCAAGGCCTTTGATTCCATGCCACATAGGAGCCTGGGGGGAAGCTGGAGTATATAGGGGTGGAAACAAGGATGGTCAAATAGATAACAACTAGCTGAATGGAAGGCAGCAGAGGTGGTAGGGGGGCCTCTCATCCACGAGGGCGTGACGATCGGGTTACCACAGGGATCAGTACTGGGACCGATGCTGTTTGGGATATTCATAGCTGATGTCTCACTCAGGATCTGGAGTAGTATTAGTCTGTTCATAGATGATAAGAAGATGGGAACTGTGGTAGATGATATTGAGGGTTGGTGGGGGCTGCAGGAAGACCTGACCAAGCTACAGGAGTGGATGGAAACATGGCAGTTGGGGTTCAACACCAAGAAGTGTAAGGTACTGCACTTCAGGGCTAGGAACCAGGGGAGGAGCTATCAGCTGGGAGGGGTACAGTTGGAAAGCACTGAGGAGGATAGGGATCTGGGGTGCTTATAACAGAGAGTATGAACAACTTGGCTCAGTGCAGGAAGGTGGCAGCAAATGCCAACAAGATGCTGGGGTGCATAGCAAGGGGAATCTTCTCCAGAAATAGAGAAGTGATCCTTCCCCTGAGCAGGTTGCTGGTCTGGCCACACCTAGAATACTGTGTGCAGTACTGGCACCAGTTCCTGAAGTAGGATATCAGATTGTTGGAGGGGGTGCAGCATAGGGAGACAAAGATGATCCAGAAATTGGAGTGAAAGTCCTATGAGGATAGGTTGGGCGAGCTGAACATGTGCTCCATGGAGGAGAGGAGAGATAGTGGGGATATGATTGAAACCTTTAAATACTTAAAGAGAATAAACAAGACTAATGCAGAAGGGATTTTCCAGATTAGAAGAGGGAAGGATATAAGTGGGCACCAGCTGAGACTGGAGGGGGAAAGATTCAGGAGGGAAATCAGGAGACATTTTTTCAAAGAATGGGTGGTAGACAAGTGGAATACTCTGCCTGAGGAGGTAGTATCCTGTAGAATGATGGGTTGTTTTAAGGGGATGGTACCGAGAGAGGGGGGAGTAATAATGAAGACTGGTGGGCAGGGTGGGGCAGCTGCAAGTTGAGGGACTAGCTGCACTATCGGGCAGACTCAAGTTCAAGTTCAGGTTCTTTTTTTTTTGTTTAAAATGTATAAAACCACAAGTTTGTTACATTTAAATACATTTTCCTATACATCCATATTAACACACCTTATAATAATTCATGAATAAAAAAATAAACAATATAGGGCCAGATATTCAAAACTTTGCCCCGGGGCCAAATTAGCACTGCCCGGCTGGCAAACTTAGCCCGGAGCACAGAGCAAGCTATATTCGAAAGGAAATAGCCCAGTGCTAATCCTGCTGAATATAGCAGTCTAAGGAAGCCGGGCAAACTGGTCTGGGAGTGCAGGGCAAAAATAGCCCGAAATAAGACAGCACTGAATTTAGCAACAGGGAAGTGCAAACTGCAACTGCAGCTCATTAGACTCTGTAGCAAGCCAGTGTTGCAGGTGGAGAACATTGTGTGTGATTGCACAGAGACATTTCACAGCTGCTGCTAATACACCTCTCAACCCCCTGCCTCATCAATCAGGGACAAGGCTTAAAAACATCAGGGACAAAGGTTTAAAATCAGGGACACATCCAAAATATTGGTGATATGCCTCAGGAAGCTGGTAGGATAAGTGGTGTGGTGTAGTGTAGAATGCATTTACTAAGGAAGAACACATCAGTAACATTAATGTTTGACAGTATTTTATGCTTACAACCCCCACTCACACCTCTCAATCTTTTGTCACTGAAATGAGGGACATGGACATTTTTGGACACTCAAAATGAGGGACAATGAGGGACACAGACACTCAGAATGAGGGACACATCCTCAAACATGGAGTTACAAGTTCAGAACACTGTGAAAACCTTAGTGTTTACTTGTACAAGGTTTATTTTGGATTTAGTATTTCAGAATATTTAGAGTTTCTGCTTTAAAATCTGAATATACAGCACATTCTCTCTGTGGGCAGCACCTTTTCCATGAGGGACAGAGCAATTTTAAGGGGCGTAATGAGGGACACTTGAGAGATATGCCCCCACTGTTTGGCCACAAAAACACAATGTTTAGTAGGGACAGAGTAAGATTTTGAGGTAAAATCAGGGACAGTTGAGAGGTATGACTGCAAGCAATAATATAAGCCACACACTGCAAAAAGTATGCTATGCTGAGTGAGACTTGCCTGGGGCTAACCTGATTGCACAGTGCTAACACATTAGCCAGGTGCAAACTGGTTAGCCCGGGGCAAACGGTAGCTATATTCAAAGCTCCCATGCAAATGAGCCTACTTAGGTAATCCATGGGCAAACAGGTATATTTGCATCTCATTATATGCTGCTTAGTATATATTACCATGCAGTTTGCCCGGTGCTGCTGCATGGTGCACACAGCTCCACCTGTTGGTCGGCATGGCAGTACAGGCTGGACGCTGCAGGCCAAGGCATGCCCATAGCGTCCCCTGTTGGTCAGAATGGAATCTCAAGCATTAAGCAGCAGGAACTGTTTGCTGGCAGGTACTAGCGGTGCATACAACATACCTATGCAGCACTGCAAGCAGTACCTAAAGATATATATATATATATATATATATATATATATATAGTAGAGGCAAAAACTCCGTTTAATGCATTAGTTAGGGTTGTTCCACAGCTGACAAAGTGAGGAAATTCGGCTGTTAGGTTGAAAACCCAACTCCGATTCACCCCCAGCACCAAAGCACCCCAGCACCCCAGCACCCCAGCACCACACACACACACACACACACACACACATATTCAGGTATGGGGGAGGACCAAGTCAACACAACCAATGACAGACATCCAGCAGCAGGTGACAGAAATAACAAACAATTGTCTAAATGTACTACGAGACATCCCCATCCACCTGATCAGGTACTGCATGCTCAGTGGAGATCAACAGCAAAACTGAGGCCATGTACACCAAACGTACACATCCCTGATTGCAGCTGCACACATCGTACCACACTTAGTAGTTGCATGGCCTTACCTACCGATGCCCCACACCACACCACAACTGGTACTGTGCCATTAGTCAATATAAATGCTGAAGGTGCATGATGACAGTTGTAGAAAGGTTTTAACACTACTGAGTATACATTAATTAAGAGAAGTACATTAATTAACCACAAGACACTAGCATGCTCAAGATAAAAGTAGTGTTACATTTAGTAGGTGATTTACATAGTAGTACATTTACTGCAATGGTTTACTCAAGATAGAGAGGCTGATGTAAGCGTGGAAAAGCATTGCCTGTTCAATGCTCTGAAATTGACTGCCAGTATCAGATGCATTCTTACTGATGAAGGTGTACTGCTCATGTACATACATAGACCTTCAGTGTGTTTCAATACTAAAGATGCAGTAAGTATTCTTTGTAAGAAACATTGTAATTGCATGGATCAGGCCAAGCAACTTCTAAATATCATAGCACTACTGAGCCAACAATGACATACCTGTATCGGAGATGTATAATGGATAGATTTTCCTGTAGGCACTTACTGAGTATGTTGTACCTGATAAAGACAATCTCATTGCATCGGTGATGACTAACTTATTCAAATAGTAATACATTTACTATTGTTGCAATGAGTGATCTATCCACTTATGGACACAGTGTAATTTTTTAACAGTTGTTTCATACTCAGGCTGTATGCCTGGTGTTTGGGTTTGCACACTTCTGTCACTGATGCTATCAAAGTGATAACTATGTTAATTGTGGTACAACAGGAATCAAGTAGGTATGGTGTAGATATAAACAGAATGGGCCAGATATTCAAAACTTTGCCCCGGGGCAAAATTAGCACTGCCCAGTGGGCAAACTTAGCCCGGAGCACAGAGCACGCTATATTCAAAAGGAATAGCCCAGGGCAAACAGCTTCCGAATATGGCATGGTAATGAGGCCATGCAAACTGGGCTGGGAGTGCAGGGCAAAAATAGCCCTGGAATAAGACAGCACTGAATAAAGCAACCAGGAAGTGCAACCCACAACAACAACACAGTACACAGCAACATGAGGGCAAGTACAGACGAACTACGTGGCCAATGTGTGTGCCAGCAAATGCATGGATTCAGTACAGCTGCAGGAAGCAGCAGATGTGAAAGAACAGTGATCAAAACTGTATCAATATTCCCGATGCCGTTAGCGCCCGGCGCTAACACATTAGCGGCGGCATTAGCGAACGAGTAAGCAGTTAGCCGGAGCAAACACGCTTGCTCGGCTAAAATGTGCCATATTCAAAGTGCCATGCAAATGAGCCTACTTATGTAGTCTCTGGGCAAACAACCGGATTAGTATCTCATTATACCCTGATTTGCATGCAGTTTGCCCAGCGTTACTGCAGAGTCCCACAGAGCCACCTGTAGGTCAGTCTGGAAGTACAGGGCTGACCAGGTCCAACCGCAGCTCCACCTGTAGGTCAGTCTGGCAGTGCATGATGATAGCTGCAGGCTACATGTAAACAGTACAGCATAGCATAGTATATTATACCCCAGGGGACAGGACACCATAGGCACAGGTGGTGGTGGTGCTGCATGCAACTGTCACATTGTAGGGCATGCTACAGTGCACAGCAGAAACTACAGTAGCAAGGGGGCCAGTAGTGCGTGGACACAGCAATGCCTATGGTGTGTAGGGCAGTGATGATGACTGCACTATACACAGTGAGCGGCCCAACCTGCGGATGTTTTCTGACACTGGACATTACTGTTACGCTGTTGTGTGACCCACAGATGCTGCACCTGTGACATGGATGCTCACAGTGACATGTACATTTCTGGCTTTGTGGGCTATGGCAGTTGTACAGCTGTGAGGTATGTGCCCGGGGGGGCATATATTATCCGAAAGGCACACTGGTGTTGGGGTATTCCCATACTGACCCATGTACACTGCATGATGTGTCCCAGCCTTGTGGCCACACCTGATCTGTAGCACAGCCTCGCCACCCATATATGCTCCCTCAACATCCTCCATGCCCACAGTGCTGCATGTGTGTGCTGGCATCTGTTGGTGTCCACAGAAGTGTGGTCCACAGGTGTGTGCTGATGGCCACACTGCCGTGCTGTCCACTGGTGGCAGGTCACCACTTACTGCCTGGCATGGCTGGGACTGGTGACAGATTATGGCATCATTGTGATGCCATCAGTTAGCAACATGCTTCCTCTATGTTTGGCTTTATCTATGTGTCATATTTATTTGTTGAGGTCGCGCAAAACCGCGCTAAACCAGCGCATAAGCGCTGCACAAAGCCATAATGTCGCAGCAAAGCTGATTGCCCAGGATTAAGACCAGCTTTTCCTGGCGGTAATGTGCAATCACGCTAAGTGTCGCTGCTTAAGTCGCTAGAAACCACTTTGAAGGGCGCTTAGTCGCTGAATATAGCATTGCGCTTGGTATTCATGTCAGTTTGCCCCTTGCATACATTATAATTTTGCCCAGCGCTAATGCAGTTTGCCCGCGCTATTTGGCCTTTTGAATATGGCAGACCCGCGCTAATCCCGTGCTAAACCTGCGCAAATGGTTTTTGCCCAGCGCAAAGTTTTGAATATCTGGCCCAGTGTATGGTGTAACTGGGTGGGACACTGTGTTGCAAAGCTGCTACAGTGCCTAGCAGAGGGAGACTATCTACTCACAAAGACAATTAAGCAATAAGGCATGACCAACAGTTATGTTAAATGGGCTGTTCATCACCCTGTGGGGGTTTAATGTTGAATGAGGCATAGCCGAGTGCAACATGTTGCTAGACAGTGATAAACTGACCATTAACATAATACCTGGGAGTGGCTTACTGCTATCATAATAAAAATGTTTTTTAAACAACATTAAACCATGTTCATCATATGGTTAGGCTCTACATGTATGTTAATAAAAAGTAAACATAAGGCGTTGCAATGTTTACAGTCAATTAGAAAGCTGCATTTCTCAAACCCTTGTTATAATCAGAGATATTATACCTGTACAACTCCTTGGTTTTGCTGAACTCTATTGCTCAGGTGGCCCACCACATGTAGTCTGGTCTGGTGTGGAGCATCGTAGGTAAGGCCATACAACTACTAAGTGTGGTAATGCTGTGCAGCTGCAATCAGGGATGTGTACATTTGGTGTACATGGCCTCAGTTTTGCTGTTGATCTCCACTGAGCATGCAGTACCTGGTCAGGTGGGTGGGATGTCTTGTAGTACATTTAGACAATTGTTTGTTATTTCTGTCACCTGCTGCTGGATGTCTGTCATTGGTTGTGTTGACTTGGTCCTCCCCATACTTGAATGTGTGTGTGTTGTGTGTGTGTGTGTGTGTGTGTGTGTGTGTGTGTGTGTGGTGCTGGGAGTTATTAAGCGTGATCTGTGCGGCGGGTTCTACGCTTTTCTGGAATTCTACAGTCGGCGCCTACAGGTCGTACGTTTTGGCGACCAGTCCGACATCTTCAGGGAATGTGCGCCAGGGTCCCATGTGCCTTTCAAAGATTTCTTGAAAAATATTAAGCGGTTCAAAGTTATTCAAAAACAGTTTCCATTATAAGTCAAAGGAAAAGTTAAAAGTTCAACACTTTCGCGAAATGCATTTTTTTTTCGCAAGTGGGCCTGTTACTTTCACAAATCGGCCATTTTGTTTTCGTTGGTGATCAGGAAAATGGCTGGCATTTAAATTTGGGACCCTCTAGCAACTTAATTCTTTTTGTATTCACCTAGTCGGACCCTGAGGATGCTTGCCATGTCTTTATTTTGTGGTAAAACACCCCAGAAATATGTTTTTCAAATTTCTGGAAAAAGTACTTTCGCAAATTACTTTCATGCTCACGAAATTGTTGAACTTTTTTGCGAAAGCTTTCGCAAATTGCGACAGTAAGTTCCATCTGTGGGACAGTGACAGCGATTCTTTGGCACTGCGCTGCAAAAGAAACGTTGGGAGTTTTGGGCTGAAATTTGGAGGGAACGGAGCTGACATCTCACAGATGTGCCTTTCAGTGTTTTATTGAAGAAATATTACACAGTGGCAAAGTTACGGCACTCCAAAGTTGACGGTTTTTCCCATAGGATAACATTACGGCGCCCGACGCATTACAGAAATCCTTTGGCACCCTGCTGCAAAATAACGGTTTGGTCTTTTTTCCTGAAATTTGGAGGGAAGACAGTCAACAGCCCACAGATGTGCCTTTCAGTAGTTTGGTGAAAAATATCACACGGCGGCAAAGTTACGGCACTCCAAAGTTGATGGTTTTCCCATAGGATAACATTCGGGCTAACGCTACAAGAAATCCTTTGGATCCCTGCTGCACAAATAACGGTTTGGTCTTTTTCCTGAAAGTTGGAGGAAGACAGCTAACAGCCCACAGATGTGCCTTTCAGTGGTTTGGTGAAAAACATTACAGGGAGGCAAGATTATGGTGCTCCAGACTTTCTTTTTTCCCATAGGATAACATTATGCGTTTGTGCGCGCTCAGAGCCTGTATCTCGAAGCGGCAAGAGAATCGGACTTTCGATCGGAAAATTCTTAGCCCCTACTGGGGCTAAAGACTCAAATTAGCCAGGACAGTTGTAAATAACATGACTTTAAATTTTTTCTCATGTCGACAGTTCCTGAGATATAATGTATTTAGTATTCCAAGATCTCATTTTCTGGCCGATACTCATTATTATGCATACATTATTTGTACTCACTGTCTTCTATGCAGGTTTTGGGAAAACCAGCCTGTGCGCTTTCATTACTGTTACTGTTGCCCTTTCTGCTTGCGTGTTCCATACCCATTTCACTTTCCGTTGACGTCTCGCGCCACCATGTCGTATCCTTTGTGTTTTCTTTTGCGCTTGTGTTTCTGTTATTTTTTGCCATTTCTGTCTACAGTACTGTTTATCTTTCTGTTTCACTTACGTCACCATGCCCATTGACATTTCTGTTTGCAGGCACCATGTTACTATGTGACAACACATCACGTGGCAGACCATTCCCGTCTACGCCACTATGTGCGCTACCCTTTCTGTTCTCATTCGCGCTTGTGTTACCATGTGTGCCACTGTTAGCATTTCTGTTTGCATTGCTGTCCCTGTTAGAGTGCCACAAGACATCATGTGGTGGTTGGGCCCCGCGCTCCCGCCACCACATTACGTTCACTATTCTCGTTATCATTCTCAAAAAGAAGGGAAATTAGAGGCAAAAAACTCCGTTTAATGCATTAGTTAGGGTTGTTCCACAGCGACAAAAATGAGGAAATTCGCTGTTAGGGTTGAAAACCCCTTTGCCCCCCCACCCCCAACCGGCATTGGGGTGTGCATTGAGATCGTGGTCCTAACTCTCACCCCATTCTGCTATACTTCTGCTGCTTTACATGTCATGGGGTGAGAGTTAGGGCTGATGATCCCAATGCAGACCCCAATGCCACCACGGTGTCATCCTTTTGCTTTCATTTGCGCTATGCTTTCTGTTACTTTTTGCCATTTGTGTACAGTGCATGTTTCTCTTTCTGTTTCACTTTGTCACCATGCCCATTGACACTTCCATTTACAGGCACCGTGTTACTATGTGACAGACATCCCCATGGCACACCGTTCCCATCTACGCCACCGTGTGCGTTACCCTTTCTGTTCTCATTCGCACTTGTGTTACCATGTGTGCCACTGTTAGCATTTCTGTTTGCATGGCTGCTCCTGTTACTATGCCACAAGACATCATGTGGCGGGAGCATGGGGATCTTTGGGCCCCACGGTCCCGCCACCGCATTACATTCACTATTTCTCATTATCATTCTCAAAAAGAAGGGAAATTAGAGGCAAAAAACTCTGTTTAATGCATTAGTTAGGGTTGTTCCACAGCGACAAAAGTGAGGAAATTCGCTGTTAGGGTTGAAAACCTAACCTGATTCATCCCCAGCACCACACACACACACAGACACACACACACATTCAAGTATGGGGAGGACCAAGTCAACACAACCAAAGACAGACATCCAGCAGCAGGTGACAGAAATAACAAACAATTGTCTAAATGTACTACGAGACATCCCCACCCACCTGACCAGGTACTGCATGCTCAGTGGAGATCAACAGCAAAACTGAGGCCATGTACACCAAACATACACATCCCTGATTGCAGCTGCACACAACGTACCACACTTAGTAGTTGCATGGCCTTACCTACCGATGCCCCTCACCACACCACAACTGGTACTGTGCCGTTATTCAATATAAATGCTGAAGGTGCATGATGACAGTTGTAGAAAGGTTTTAACACTACTGAGTATACATTAATTAAGAGAAGCACATAAATTAACTACAAGACACTGACATGCTCAAGATAAAAGTAGTGATACATTTAGTATGTGATTTACATAGTAGTACATTTACTGCAATGGTTTACTCAACATAGAGAGGCTGATGTAAACGTATGGAAAAGCATTGCCTGTTCAACGCTGTGAAATTGGTACTGCCAGTATCACATGCATTCTTACTGATGAAGGTGTACTGCTGATGTACATACATAGACCTTCAGTGTGTTTCAATATTAAAGATGCAGTAAGTATTCTTTGTAAGAAAGATTGTAATTACATGGATCAGGCCAAGCAACTTCTAAATATCATAGAACTACTGAGCCAACAATGATGTACCTGTATCGGACATGTATATAGGATAGATTTTCCTGTAGGCACTTACTGAGTATGCTGTACCTGATAAAGACAATCTCATTGCATCTGTGATGACTAACTTATTCAAATAGTAATACATTTGCTATTGTTGCAATGAGTGATCTATGCCACTTATGGACACAGTGTGATTTTTTTAACAGTTGTTTCATACTCAGGCTGCATTCCTACTGTTTGGGTTTGCCACACTTCTATCACTGATGCTATCAAGTGATAACTATGTTAATTCTGCTACAACAGGAATCAAGTAGGTATGGTGTAGATATAAACAGAATGTCTTTTAGTATTGATTTAACTCATAATGGGGTAAATGTACTAGGAGAGCAGGGGTTATCCTCTATCACTGAGTCTGTCAGTTATAATCACACTAGGGTTTCGATGACTGTAATGATCAAGTTACACTGTTCATCTTCATGAGTTCATATTCACAGCCATTCTCCAGCAACTAGACAGTGTATGGTGTAACTGGGTGGGACACTGTTTGCAAGCTGCTGCAGTGCTTAGCAGAGGAGAGTATCTACTCATAAAGACAATTAAGCAATAAGGCATGACCAACAGTTATGTTAAATGGTCTGTTAATCACCCTGTAGGGTTTAATGTTGAATGAGACATATCCGAGTGCCACATGTTGCTAGACAGTGATAAACTGACCATTAACATAATACCTGGGAGTGGCTTATTGCTATCATAATAAAACTGTTTTTAAACAACATTAAACCATGTTCATCATATGGTTAGGCTCTACATGTATGTTAATAAAACTAAACATAAGGCTGTTACAATGTTTACAGTCAATTAGAAAGCTGCATTTCTCAAACCCTTGTTATAATCAGAGATATTATACCTGTACAACTCCTTGGTTTTGCTTAACTCTATTGCTCAGGTGGCCCACCACAAGTGGTGTGTGTGTGGTGTGGGGCATCGGTAGGTAAGGCCATGCAACTACTAAGTGTGGTATGTTGTGTGCAGCTGCAATCAGGGATGTGTACGTTTGGTGTACATGGCCTCAGTTTTGCTGTTGATCTCCACTGAGCATGCAGTACCTGGTCAGGTGGGTGGGGATGTCTCGTAGTACATTTAGACAATTGTTTGTTATTTCTGTCACCTGCTGCTGGATGTCTGTCATTGGTTGTGTGACTTGGTCCTCCCCCATACTTGAATGTGTGTGTGTGTCTGTGTGTGTGTGGTGCTGGGGGGGTGAATTCGGAGTTAAAGTTTTCAACCCTAACAGCGAATTTCCTCACTTTTGTCGCTGTGGAACAACCCTAAGTAATGCATTAAACAGAGTTTTTTGCCTCTAATATATATATATATATATACATACTACTAGTGCTCATGCATACCGCAGTCAGCAGCCGGCCGTGGTGGTGAGAGGAGGGCTGAGCCGGTGCGCGGGCGCCGTATCAGACTGAGTCCGGGAGGATGGGCGGTGCACTTCTGGGGCGGGGGCAGGGGACCACTAGACCACCAGGTATTGCTCTTTCTTGGGACTACCTGGCATCGGGATCGTGCTTGGGGATGGGGGGCACTAGAACACCAGGAAATTGACTAAACACGGCAGCTACTGGGTCGGGATCATGCTTGGGGTGTGGGGGCCACTAGAACACCAGAGAAATTGACTGAATAGGTGGCTACTGGGTCGGGATCATGCTTGGGGCACTAGAACACCAGGAAATTGACTGAATAGGGAAGCTACTGGGTCGGGGATCGTGCTTGGGGTGGGGGAGCCACTAGAACACCAGGAAATTGACTAAATAGGGCAGCTACTGGGTCAGGGATCATGCTTGGGGGTGGGGGCCACTAGAACACCAGGAAATTGACTGAATAGGGGGGCTACTGGTGGGGATCGTGCTTGTGATGGGGGCCAATAGAACACCAGGGAAATTGACTGACTAGGGCGGCTACTGGGTTAGGGATCATGCTTGGGGTGGGGCGCTAGAACACCAGGGAAATTGACTGAATAGGGCAGCTACTGGGTCAGGGATCATGCTTGGGGGTGGGGGCCACTAGAACACCAGGGAAATTGACTGAATATGGCAGCTACTGGGTCGGGGATCATGCTTGGGGGTGGGGAGCCACTAGAACACCAGGGAAATTGACTAACACGGCGTACTGGGTCGGGATTGTGCTTGGGGTGGGGGACCACTAGAACACCAGGGAATATCTATAGCCTTACAAACTTCAAATTGAGCGGCCCAGTTGGTAGCCAGTTACATTTTTAGCCCTGAGGTTCGGGCTGGTTTATTTGTTGACATATGTAAGGTGGTCAAAGTTTTCTCCGCCAACATGTTTTTTTGTTGTATTAAAATATTCAAAATGGCTTTTGGCATGTGACGAAATGTAGAGAACAGACTGATACTTTAATAGTTTTAGGGTTAAACGTACCTAACAATAGTTTTGCTTGGGACAGAGAATTAACTCAACTGGTTTCACTGCTCTTAACAGGGTTGGTGGGGTTTGTATAAGAGGCGAGTGTACTGACTGGGCACTAGCAGTGATGAATATGAGGTTTCAGAGTGAACCTAAGAATGTATCTCTATTAAAATGATTAAGTCATCACTGGTACTTTCACTAAATATCAATGGTATTCACTCACCAGTTAAGAGGGCTAGACTCCATCAATTCATTAATAGAGAGAAGCCTGAACTGGTAGCCCTACAGGAGACTCACTTGTCCTAACGTGAACATATTAAGTTGCAGAATAATAGATACTCAGTCCTGGCTTCTTCCTCTCATAAATCGGGCCGTAGGAGAGGAGAGGCCCTACTCCTGGCTAAAACAGCCAAGTGGGAAGAAACAGAAAGAAAGGAAGATCCTGAGGGATGCTATATCATAGTAACGGGCCCCCTATATAATCGAGAGATCACTTTGTCCTCGGTTTACTTCCCCCGTGTTCAACAAAACTGGCTGCACAGAAATTTTTCTCAGACCTTCTTTCAGTCCTTCTGGGCCAATTGATAATGGGGCGGGGGATTTGAACCTTGTGCTAGATCCACTACTTGAGGTCTCTAGAAGTATGCCCCACAAGGTTAATCCCTTACAAAAATACTTTAAAACTAAACATGGTCAACCTGGGATCTATGATGTTTGGCGACACACTTTTCCCACCACTAAAAGCTTTACCCATGTTGCTGCCAGAACGGGAGTTGCAGCACGCCTGGATTATCTTTTCACAACCACAGAACACTACAAGTTGTTAATGGATGTCTGGCATGGATCCCCTTTGTTGTCAACTCATGTCCCTGTTTATATGAAACTACATTTAGGTGCCCCCCATAAAGTCATTCAGTGGAGACTCAATATCGCCCAATTTAGAGACCCGGAATTCAGGCAAGAAATATTAGACCTAATCCCAGAAATTATAATGGAAAATAGAGGGCCACTGATAACCCTGGAGATCCTATGGGATACATTAAAATGGTCCTGAGAGGCCTAATAATAAAAGCCTCAGTCCACAGGAAAAAGGCTAGAGAGCAAAATTATCAGAGTCTCCAGCAAGAGTTGCAAGCTCTGCAGATGATCTGGGATCAGGTGACCACACAGTAAAGCCTCAAATTCTTAAGGTTAAAAAACTACAGAAGTGCTTAGATCAAAGAGTTGAACAACAATTATTTTATTTGAAACATTACTATTATGAGGGAGGCCCCTGAGGGGCTGAGAAATTAGCCAGAAGGTTACGGGAACAAAGGCTAGAGTCTATTGGTTCCTTGGTTGACCCTCAGTCCAAGACCCTGATTACCCACCCCAATTGATTCGGCAAGCTTTTGCAAAATGTTATCAGGCATTTTACTCCCAGGATTCCACTCCCCCACTCGCCAATACATGAATACCTCACCTCCCTTCCCCTCTCTCGACTTTTGGAGGCTCAGGCTCAGACTTTATTAGCCCTATTAGATGACCTGAAATAGAACGTGTCCTTAAAAGTGCCAAGACTTTGAAAGCTCTGGGCCCTGATGATTACCCAGTCGAATTCTACAAAACTTCTCGAGACTCAGTGATTCCCGTCCTTCTTCCTGCTCTCTATGCTACACAGCAGGGGGATCCCCACCGCAATATGCCACGACAGCTGTGGTTCCAAAGCCCTACAAAGACCTAAAACAACCTTCCTCCTATCGACCTAGCTCTATGTTGAATTATGATTACAAAATCTATATGTCAATTTTAGCACATAGGTTAGAAGATCTTATTCCTGTTTTAGTAAATCCAGATCAGGTGGGATTTACCAAGGGGAGACAGGCCCACGCTACAATCTGGAGGACCTTTCTGTTAATGGAATTTGCAGTGGCTCGAGGGATCCCCCTGGTGACACTTATTTTAGACACCGAAAAGGCTTTTGACAGGGTCGCCTGGACTTTTCTCCTGGCGGCTCTGTCTGAGTTCAGCTTCCCAGAGGGCTTGATTAACAGCTCCAAAGCACATACAAGTCTCCTAAAGCCTATGTTAGATTAAACGGGGCTCTGTCTGATCCTATTGATCTTGCTAGAGGTACACGCCAAGGGTGTCCCTTGTCACCTTTGTTGTTTGTTCTTTATTTGGAGCCACTGGCAGTGGCCATTAGACAACACCCAGGGATAGGGGGGCAGATGTTTAAATTGTCTTTATTTGCAGACAATATTTTACCCTGTCTAGCCCTGAAACCTCTATCCCCTATTTATGGGAACAGCTTAATAAGTTTGCTCACTTGGCAGGATATAAGGTTAATGACCTGAAAACGGAAGCATTGTTATATAATTTTAGACCCCCCCCCCCCAGCTAAAAAGAACTTACCATTCAAATGGAACAAAACAACAATGCGATTTCTAGTCAGAAACTTTCTACTAACCTGGAGGTCTCAGATATTTTGAATTTTGAGCCATTAACGACTCATTTACAGACTGATTTTTCTAGATGGGCATAGTTACATCTAAGCTTTTTCAGAGGGTGAAGCTATAAAACAAAACATACTTCCCAGAATTTTACTTTTTCTTCAAAACCTTCCATTCTTCTGACTAATGCATATTTAAGAGATTGGGATAGAATGCTATCTAGATTTATATGGAATGGAAACCCCTCAGATTAGGTTAACTCTCCTGCAGCTGCCTCGTTAGAAAGGGGGCCTTAATCTACCTAATTTCAAGACTTATTATAAGGCAGCTCAACTTAGAGTTTTACTAGGCTGGCTTAATCCCCTATGTTCAGCATAGTGGAAACAAATAGAAGTTACCTTGAATGGTCTTGGAGGATGCAGCTGGTCATATTTCCTCCAATCCCCCTGAATGTAGAACATTAAGCAAATACACCCCATGAACTAGGGAGCCCCTTCGAGTTTGGCTTTGGATGTATGATTATTATTTTACTCAATATGAGTCACTATACTTGAGAGATATGGCTGGGGATACCAACAGAGTGGGTTCAAGAACGTTGGCCTGGAGGGCAAGGGGCCCGAGATATATTTACCAGATGGTGGGTCCAATGGGCATCTTACCTTTTGTTTCCCTCCGGACTGCATACTCCCTCCACCATAATGACTTTCACAGTTATTTGCAGCTTAGATCCTATTTGCTCGCCCATGAAAATGGGCTAGTGGATTTAGCAGAAAAAACCCTCCTACGGTAGGCTTGATAGTGGCATACACTAAGGGCTCTGACATGAATCACTGCATAAGTATACTATATAAAGCCTTGGGGGACTGTCCTAGAGACTCCACGAAAGCCTGAGGGGTCAATAGTCGAGGGAATTGCAATTAGATATTCCATGCCAGATTTGGGAGGCCGCAGATGGTCAGGCAATTGGGTTGTACAAGCTGCTTACTGGAGGGAATATATTTGCGAGTTGAGAGCTCGTTACTCTCCTGCTCACTCATGGTGACCTCTAAATACACTGGCAATCCTCTGGGTGACTGCTGGAGGGATGTGAGCCAGGCATGCTGACCAGACCCATGTTCTGTGGGCTTGCCCTCTAGTACAAGGATATTGGCGGGAGGTTTAGGATGAAATAAGTGAGATTTATGAGGCTAAAGATCTAAACTCCCTGTTTTTCTCCTGACCTTTACTCTCCCAGTGGGAATTAAAATTGATCCCACAACCCGTAAACAGGTCTCTCTTTTGGTCGCAGCCACACATACTGTAAGACAATTACACAGATGTGGCTATCACAGTCCATTCCCTCCACAGCAACCTGGGTGAAGACAACTAGAGAAATTTATTCTCTTGAAAGGCTGTCAGCCAACCTCCTGGGTACAAAAAATACATTTGGGTCCGGCCGGTGGCACTGAGGGTTGAGGCGCTGGACACCACACCTCGCTCCATGCCGGCGACCCGAGTTTGAGAGCGGACTCAGGTTGTCGGTGGGTCGGCCGGGGGGAGACCGGCTTGAGCGTCCAACGACAGCTTGCTGTCTCCGGGAAGGGATCTGGCCGATGCCCGACACTTGCATGACCCCGAGGAGGCTCGAGGAAATGCAAGCTCCAATTCAGGAGCAGAAAGGGGTGGCCAATGAGCAGCAAGGACATCAGTGTTAGCGCCTTGACGTCAGGGAGCCACTCGCTGCTCGGGGAGGGAAGAAAAGCGTGAAAATGCCTGCCTCAGCCAGGAAGATGGGGAGACCGAGGCCGTGCCCACGATGTGCCTGAACCCACCCAGCAACCCTCAACCGACGAAACGTAAGTATCGGGGCAATAGGGCCCCTGCCTCGCCCTCACCGGGGTAAACCGCGTCCATGGAGGCTGAGGCCTGTCTGGGTAGGGTTCCAGGCAGTGGATGTCCACTTGTCTCCTGAAGTGTCAGAGGTGGCAGGCAAGGAGGAGATAAAGAATAATTACAAAAAATACAAAAAAAACAAACATTTGAGCTGTGGTGGAGGAAGTAGGGTCCACCATCTGGATAAATACCTGATTTCATCCCACAAATGGAAATAAATGCATTTCATAGTATAGTAATTATTTTAAGGTGGATCTAGAGATGATTACTAAGAAATTTACATGGTCAGTCCTGAGATTAGGGACTGTAAGAAAATGATTGACCTGGGCTGACAACTGGCAAGATCAGCTTCTAACTATATGAATTGGCTGTCCCTGCATTGTTGCTCTCCCTTGGAACTGTCTAGAAATGTGAATGTAGTTTTACCTCTGTTGCCTGTCTTTAAGCATATCAATGAAGTGGTTTTATTCTGTTATTTGCCAAATGTCTTTGAAATGATATCGAATTGTACCATGCCTTATTGTTATTCAGTAAAAACATATTTAAAAAAAAATAAGCATTAGATTAAAAAAAAAGAATTTAGTAGCTGGTAGCATTTACTTGAGAATTTTAAAGGAAAAAATACACAGACTCAGAGAATCCTCTACCTGATACTGCTTTAACTTTCTTCAGGTAATGGTCTCTGACTGGGATTGTCAAATGAAACACCTGAAGTGGACTCCCCAGCCCTTGGAAAGAATCCCATGTGCATCTCAGATGTCAACATGTAGGTTATATCTGAAATAAGCTATAGATTGTGATGCTGATTTATCTACATATGCAATCCTTGAAATGTTTCCAGCTTGTCATACAGTCCCAACTGATGCCAGCTCTGAACTGTTGATCTACATTATCTGCAAATGCATTCCATGACATGTTTTCAGAATGTTGCACTGTATTACTCTGATGGCTTGAAATGTTTTCAGACTGTCATACTGTCCTGCTCTGAGCGGTTTTCTGTTTCATATACACAACTGTTTTCTTTCCTGATGTTTGCATGGGCCACAGGTACAGGTTTTAAAACTAGTGGTAGCGAGCAGCAAGGCTGCATGACCGCTAACAAGATCTGAGGCTGTCCTGGAAGCATAGTGGCAGTGTGTTGCGCTACTACTGTGAGGCTGAGGTTTGTGTGTGCGCCCTGGGATCCCATGCTGAGGCCAGCTGTTTTGGATATGCACGCTTGGCCCTCAGGTAAGGACAGGTGAAGGCCAGCTGGCATTTATGTACACCCTACCATCCAACCAAGGAGCAGTATCGTGAGCTGTGAAGGTAGCCGCCACCTGGTTGAAGGGATGGTGTAACCAAGGCACCCTCGATCCTTGGGATGATGGAAAACTGAGAAAAAGAAAGATAAAAATAGGATCATGCTATAAAGTGTTGTGATACTTAATTTGTAGGAGTATTGTCTCACATGCCCCTGTGATCAGATTTACATTGAACAAATTATACATTATAAAAGAGGATCCAGGAGCATGTCAGACATATACTTAAAAGAATGAAATGCACCAATAGAACTACATCTTAAAATGCACCATGAGGGCAGCCAAAAATAATTAAAATTCATAGGTGTTGAACATATTAGGGAACACAAGGGGAGGAGACCATTTGAAATAACTCCTTCAAGAAGCCATACTGGATTTGGATAACAAAAGTTTAAATCTAGGGGTAAAATAATTCCACTGACTCCAAGCCCTTTTGTGAAGAGTTAGAAGGAATGAAAGGGGACTGTCATCTTCAGGATTTCTTAATGTCTGAAAGCCCATAAAAAGCTAATTTGAGTGAGCAATGGTGTTTATCTGTGAGTCTTTGCAGTCCAGTTATTCATATGTAAATCAGCCTGTAATTAAGGGCTGGGGCAGCCATGTGTTTAGGCCCCTGACAGGAAATGATGTCACTGAGGGTCTTGGCCCTGCTTTGACAGTAGATAATCCAACAGGTTAAATAGGAAAGTGTCTGTTTTATTAAGTGTGTTTTAAGGTATTATTACAACACTTTTGCATTTATAATAATAGTTTTATATGTGCATTGAAACTAGTGAGTTATCACCTTTACACTTCAAACTGTTAGTAAAAACAATACATCTTCAGGATTGCTTTAACCTCTAGGTTACACTGCCGGTGATCATCAAAAACTACACATCTCAAGATTGGCTCTGTGAGTGGCCGGTGGCACTGAGGTTGAGGCATTGGATGCCACACCTCATCCCACGCCAGCCGAATTCGGTTCGAGCTTGGCCTAGGTCGGCATTGAGTAGGGACGGAAAGGATTGAGCATCCGAGGACTGCTCTCCTTTCCGGGGAGCTGGGATTAGGCTGGCCACTGTTCTGGTGGCTCTAGTGGCAGCTGGGGGGCACAGCTTGAGTATCTTGCAGCATTGCAGGGGAGAGCTGCAGTGGATGTCTTATGAGGGTGCACGGGAGCATGCACCCAGCGTGCAGGATGTCATTGCACATCTGAGCTCAGGGAATGCAGAACAAGGAAATACCCCAATCCTGGTAGGCGAAGGTGGGGTCCAGGAGCCACCCCCCATCCAACGTTGAGTCGTTAGTTGTCACTGGTGCTCCCTCCAATCCTTTACACCTATCCAGATTCTCAGAAAGGTCATCGTAGGGAGAGTGATGTGTCCTCCCGGGGCTTAAAGACGGGGAAGGTGCCAGAGGAGCAGAGTTGAGTTGGGGCCAACCAGGAGACAAGACTGAGCCTTCAGACTGGGCAGGATGGAGGTGTGCTGAGAGTCCCCACTGGAGAGAGTCTGGGACCGGCGAAGGAGAGATAAATAAAGTCAACAAAAAAAGACTGGCTCTATGGTGCCAACAGGTATTGGGGCCCCATATCAGGATTTCTAAACCCTGGCTGTGTTCATGTCAGTACACATTTCTGGGGCTGCCACAGCACCAGCTTCTTTTTCCGTTCCCTCTCTTACAGCCTTTTCTCTTACAATTTGGGGTGTGAACTCAGGTCTACAAGATGCAAATGTTTATTTATTTATTTGCTTTTGTTAACTGGGTAAGCACACTAGACAGCCAAGTGCCTATTTTCAGGTGCGACCCGGGAGAGTTACAGATGAAAACTTCATACATAAACAGTTGAGGAATTGAAAGAAATACATAGGAAAAAAACAGGCAATTCAAGACTGGCTCTACAGCAAGGTAGGCACAAAATACATTCATAGACAGTTGAGGGATGGAGAAAATTACATAGGAAATAAACAGGCAATTACAAGGCTGGCTCTAGAGCAAGGTTGGCACCAAATTCATATATGGACAGTAGAGGAGACAAGAAAATACCAAAAAAATAACAGGTATTTCAAGGCTGGCTCTAGGACAAGGTTGGCACAGTGCATTACGATAGAATGGGACATACAGGATATAATTAGGGTGAACAGCAGAGTAAACAGAAATAAAAGACAATGGTAAGTGCCTGCAGGGGGAGTGGAGGAGCCTCTAGGCAGGTGGTCAAGTCCAGGATTCCTGGCCAGTTACTGAAGAAGTGGTGCAAGAAGCGCTGAGGCCCCCACCCAACCGGGTAGAAGGGTGGAGAGGGTGAAGTAGGGCCATTTAGGAGCAGGTTACAATTTTACAGCCTGTAGGTCCTGTTTTCTTTTGGTCTGTCATACATGCCTTATCAAGACAAACGTAAATTTGCTTGGGGAAAAGAAAAACGAGTTTGCAGTTCAATTCTGCAAAGAAAATGAACTAACTAACGCAGTGCTTAGAAATTAAAAGTTATGGACAAAAACTCCAGTCGTGTCTCTGTTCCACAAAAAGGAACCAGGACAGACAGCAACTACAAAGTGGTAAAAGAGAAATAATAAAGAGTATATTCATTACAAAAAACTCTGCTAATGCATCAGTTAGAGCCTCTATTACAGAGACAAAAGTTTGGAAATTTGGTGTTAGGGTTATCAACCCTACCACCCCCCCCCCCCCAACAACAGGCATTGGGGTGTGCCTTGGGGACATCTGGCCTCTCACCCCATTCCATTTGTAAGGAAGCTGAGATGGTACAGTATAGGAGAACTGGGTAAGAGTTAGGCCTGACCACTCCAAGGCACAACCCAATGCCTGTTGGTGTGGAGTGTGTGTGTGTGTGTGTGGGGGAGATAGCCTAACACCAAACTTCCAAACCCTTGTCGCTGTAATAGAACCCCCAACTGATGCATTAACAGAGTTTTTTTGCAATGAATTTCCCTTCTTTTTGAGAAAGTATAATATCACCCATACGTGGTTGTGGGAGCGCAGGGCCCAGATCATGCATGCATATTGTAACTGTCTCTGATTTTCATGTGGGAGTGCAGGGCCCATTGTAATGAACTATCAGCTCCCTGCGCTCCAGTACTGCATAATGGATGGCTCCATACCTACTGGCCTGGCATTATGGGGCCAGCCTTGATATGTGTAGTGTTTGATTATCAGCTGGCAATACAACCTAGAGGTTAAAGCAAGGAGCTGTGAACAAGTTTCATTCACCCAGCAGAATGGATGTTGATTCCAACATGCTCTACTTGTATATTGTGTGGCCAGAGCAAGTCACTTAACCTCCCTGTGCTCCTAAAACACACCCAGGAACAAGCTGTAACTCAGTGTGCCTTTCCTGGACAAAGACAATAAAAACAATCTGAGCATGTGTTAGGATTCTGAGAATAGTATTCTCTTTCTATCCAGATTTGTTTCGAAAAGAAAAAGAAATAGGACAACATTACTTGTTTATTAATTGCAAAAACACATATATGGACAACAATGTTAAAACATGCATATCCTGAAATGCATTATTAAGAGAGTATTTACTTATTTTGATATACTTTAACTTTAACAGTTTCTTACTGAAATATTTTGGATGGAATGGGATTTTCTACTGTAACAATGCCAGAATTGTATTGAATTATTCTTACTAACAGTTTGAAATGTACAGTAAAGGTGATAACTCATTACTTTTAATGCACATACAAAATAATTATGAACACAGAAAGTGTTGTAATAACACTTTAAAACACACTTCATAAAATGGATGATTTCCTATTTAATCTATTTAGGAGGCAGTATAATGCAGTGGGTTAAGGCTCTGAGCTGCAGATCTGGAGACCTGGGTTTGAATCCCACAGCCGCCTAGGTGCATACTGTGTGATCCTGAGCACGTCACTTAACTTCTTTGTGCTCCCAGGTTGCATTTGGAAACAAGTTTCGCTTAGTGTGCTACTCCTGGTTAAACAATGTTCCCTTTCCCTGCTGGATTATCTACAGTCAAAGCAGGGCTAAGCACCTCGGTGACATCACAACACTTTCTCCATTTATAATAATTGTTTTGTATATGCATTTAAACTAGTGAGTTATCACCTTACATTTCAAGCTGTTAGTAAAAATAATCCAATAGAATTCTGGCATTGTTACAGTAGAAATCCTATTCCATCCATCAGCCATTGCATTTTGGGATGAAGAACCCAAGGAGGAGTTACCAGCTGGGGGGAGTGCAGCTAGCCCAGACAGAGGAGGAGAAGGATTGGGGGTGCTCATTATAGGGTCAATGAACAACTCGGCACAGTGTAGGAAGGCAGCTGCAAAGGCCAACAAAATGCTGGGTTGCATTGCAAGGGATATATCCTGGAGGAGGTGATTCTGCCACTGTATAGGTCATTAGTTAGACCACACCTGGAGTACTGCGTGCAGTACTGGCGCCTGTATCTGAGAGGACATTGAGTTACTGGAGGGGTGCAGCGCAGGCGACAAAGATGATCAAGGGGCTGGGGGACTTATCATACGAGAGGAGGTTGAAGGAGTTGAACATGTACTCACTGGAGGAGAGGAGGGACGGGGGATATGATTGAAACCTTTATACATGAAAGGAATAAACAGGACAGGCACAGAGGGGCTGTTCAAAGTAAGGGAGGAGGGACACCAGGGGCCATGATATGAGACTGGAGGAGGGAAGGTTCAGGAGGGAGATGAGGAGACACTTTTTACAGAGAGGGTGGTAGCTGGGTGGAATCGTCACCTGCAAAGTGGTATGCAGTAGAACAGTGGACTGCTTCAAGCGAGGATGGGACAGGACAAGGGGAAGGGTCAATGGAGAGTAAGGGTGGAAGGGAGGGGCAGCTGCAGAATAAGGGGTGCTAGCTGCACATTCGAGCAGACTTGATAGATCTCTAGGCCTTTATCTGCTGGCAAATTTCATATGTTCGTATTGCTGTCACTGCACAGTCCACATATGGGGGAACAAGAAAAACAAGGAAATGCGGCTAGGCGAGTCGGATGACTGCCGACCCTCACAGTCCCCACCCTCAGCAGGAGCAGCCTTCCTGGAATCTGGATCATTACTCTTCGGGGATATAGGGGTCCCTGCCACCCTGCCACGGAGGGTACAACTGTGGGGGATGAAGGGAGAGGTGCCTGCTGTGGTCGGGGATGGGGTTGAGGGAATCGGCAAGAACATGGGCCGACCAGTCAGGAAGAGGAGCATATAGCATGCAATGTTAAAAAAAAAAAAAAATTACTTTAGCCAGTCCGATGGTGCAGCAGTAGCGCTACCACTTGCAATGCTGGCAACCCGGGCTTGGGAACAAGGCCAACTCATTGGAGGGCTGGCCGGGAGAAGGAGGACTGAGCACTCCATGGGATGCTCTCCTCCTCCAGGGAGGGAGGCTTCTCATTACTGCCGCACAACCACCACCTGGAAGTTATTGGTGGAGGTGCAGGCAAGGGAGGGTAGGAGGCACTGATTGGCTGGAGCAGGGTTGCTGATGCACACTGAACTCATGCCCGCTCTTAGCTTTGTAGCTCCATGGGGTGGGTGAAAAACAGGAAAAGAAGGAACCTCAGTCAGATGACAACCCCACTTTGTTCACAGACCCTGCACCCTGCTGACCTGGGCTCCCCTGGCAACTGGGGCCTTGTCCACACTACGCCTCTGTAACTACAGAGTGCCCAAACCGTTACCATAGCGGTTTGCATTTACACCTGTAACGTTACAGAAGGCATTTTCATAACTGTTATTGAAACCACATATGAGGTGGTTTCAGCAATGAATATAAAACAGAATACACCTTAGCTGGTGCAGGCGGTGTGGATGCGTGGTAATGGTCCCCTGCAGGGCTTGTGGCGCGGCACAAGCTGCATTCTGAGGCAGATGCCGCCATAACGGTCACCTGGCACCCTAAGTGAAGACCGCGGTACTGGTCCCATAATGGACACCGCCGCAATGTGGACACACTGCACCGCTCCCCGGCCGTAATGGATTGCATCCGTTACCGAGCCGGAGTGGTGTAGTGTGGACAGGGCCTAGATGAAGTTGCCCAAGGGACTTGGGGGGCCCGAGAGCCCCGCTGTGGGGGGCAAGCCACAGAAGCAATGCAAGAGACAAGGTAAGTCCCAGGAGGTGGCACGGGTGATGAGTTTGGGAGGCTGCAAGGTCCTGAGAGGGCTATAAGAACAACTGAAGGGAAGGAACTATGAAAAAAATATCAGTTTGGCGCAACTAATGAGAATGTCTCCTAGAATTTTTGACAGCTGCATTTGATAAAATGGTTAAATAAAGCTGCATTTGATAAAATGGTTATTTACTTATTTTCATTTTCTTTAAACATTTGTTAACCGGAAAGCACACTGAGCCAAGGCTCGATTCCAGGTGCAACCCGGGGAGGGAGGGGGAGAGGGGTATCAGACATAAAGTTACATACAATATGCCAAGTATCATCATATGCACATATGGTTATATAAAGCAATATTTGATAAAATGGTTATATATGTGTTAACAGTTCATAGTATTTTGTCGTCTTTTTTGTCTAAATGCATGCAGCACTTTAGTCAGGTGAAAGCTTGGAGTAATTTAAACATGACTGACTCCATTCTGTAAACTACACCCCTGACGAAGCTCTCAGAACAAAGCACTGATGGTCTGCCCATCTGTGTGAGGGTAATGTCTGACAGTTACTGCTACATTTGTTCTAGCACTAGGCTGGCACTTAATGTGAAACTACCTGCAATATCTGCATTTTTGCACCATTGTCTGTACCCTTTTCTGCATCCTGAATTACCTTTTCTGGGGACTATATAAATATACTGAGAATAAAAAGAAAAGGCACTGGTGCCCTGTGTTTCATGTGGAATTAATAAAGGTGAAACAATGGGATAAATGGATGCGCACACTAAAAATACATGTTTAGTGCTAGTCCTTGCCCTGAGTGCTTGCCTTCCCTTTTTCTGCTTATATAGTAGAAATACAGAAACACAGACAGGTAGAATTTGTCAGCAGAAAAGGATCGCTTAGCCCACCCAGTCTGCCCAGATGTTCCCTGCATAATCTGTCTCTGCAAACTGTAACTGGTCTCTGGCAGCCCGTTGCCTATTTATTAATATTTCCCTATGACTAATCCACGCATGCTTGAAGCCCCCAACTGTTTTCAGCTCCACTACTTCTGCTAGCAGTCTGTTCCAGGCATCTACCACCCATTCAGTGAAGTAGTACTTCCTCACATCCCTCTTAAATGTCCCCCCTTCAGCTTCATCAAATGCCCCTGGCCCTGGTGCTCCTTCTCATTTGAAAGAGACTCCCCTCCTGCATCCTGTTCACCCTGTGAGGTACTTGTAGGTCTCTACCGTGTCCCCTCTCACTCTCCTCTCTTCCAAGGTGTACATGTTGAGATCCCTCAGTCTCTCCTCATAGTGCTTCTCATGCAACCTCTGCACCATTTAAGTTGCCCTCCTCTGTACTGTCTCCACCCTGTCTATGTGCTTTTTGAGGTGCAGCCTCCCAAACTGGACACAGTACTCCAAGTGAAGTCTCATCAGCAAGCAATACAGTGGCAACACTACATCTCTTCTCCTGCTGGAGAGACTCCTCTCTTTGCATCCCAGAATCCAGCTAGCCTATCCACTGCTTTGTCACACTGCCCTACCACTCTGAGATAATGTTACGATAACCCCCAAGGCCCCTTTCCTGCTTAGTGACTATCAGTACCTACCCATCATTCTATACTCTGTTTCTGGGTTCCTATGCCCGATGGGCATGATTTTGCATTTTCTGGCACTGAACCCCAACCGCCATGCTCTTGACCATTCACTGAGTTTTCCAAGATCCCTGCACATTCTCTCTACCTCCACCTGAGTGTCCACTCTATTACAGATTTTGGCATCATCTTCAAAAACTTTCCTTTCCTTCTAGTTCTTCTGCAATGCCACTTATGAAGACAATGAAGAAGGCCAACCCCAGTGCCAAGCCTGCAGCACCTGCTGGTCACTCGCCCACCATCAGAGTGAGCACTGTTAACCACCATCCTCTGTTGCCTATTCATTAACCAGTTTCCTGACCCAATTCACCACTTTAGATCCACCCCAGGCTGCTCAATGTCTTTATCAGTCTCCTGTGTAGCACAGTTTCAAAGTCCTTGCTAAAGTTCAGATGAGCCATGTCCACTGCATTCCCCGGTCCCTGGTCACCCAATTGAAGAAATCACCCAGATTCATCTGGCATGACTCCCTCCCCCACACTCTTATGTACAGGGACCACATCTGCTCTTCTCCAGCGCTCAGAACCATGTCTGTTTCCAGTGAACTACTGAATAAGGTCATCAGTGGGGCAGCAAACACCTCCCTGAGCTCCTTTAGTACTCTTGGGTGTGTCCTGTCAGGTCCCTAAGCATTTTACACCTTCAGAGCTGCAAGCCCCTTCATGACTCTTTCCTCTAAAAATTGACTTGTGTCTACCTCATCCCCCTCTTTGTTCCTGCTACTTCCTGGAGGTTTGCTCAGCTGAATTCCAAAACAAGGCTTGTATTCTAACAGAAGTTTAAAAACATACCACCATATATTTTTTAGTACGTAGGCCACAGCTGATGGGAATCCCAACCAGTTTTGTACATCTGTACATCGTCAGGGTTTTAAACTTCTGTTGGAATAAAAGCCTTGTTTTGGAATTCAGCTGAGGAGTGCTGTTTGCTGCTATACACTGAACTTTATTCCTTGCACCCGCTATGAGCAGTGGAGCTGTTTTGTGACTTGCTATTCCTGAAGGTTTGCATCCCCCTCCAAATATTATTTTGTAGCCTACTACAGCCTGTAGGGTGGCATAGTGTATGCCCCCCCCCCCCATCAGCCATCTGCACCATGGACACACCTTTGTGGATGGGGCGTCTGCCCCTTCTAGACTGCCCACCATGTCAGGTGCGTGGCTCATGACTGGGTATGGAGGAGGCACACATCCACATTCGTGGATGCCACGGAGTGTCCCAATAGTGCATATCCTGCGTGGATGTTACTGTACATTACTGTGTTTATAAACGTTTTTCCCCTGTATGTATAACTGTTTTATATAAGTGTATGATGTATCTGTTGTGTATCAACTGTTGAACCTTGACCTTATCAGGTCCATCTTGTAAATGAGCCTTGCTCAATGATGTTCGCCTGAATAAATAAAGATTTGATGATGATGAAGTGAGCAGTCTGACTTTTCCTGACCCTTTGCACATGCCAGGAACATTCTGAGGACATGTCTCTTTACTGTACTGCACTATCTGTATGTTGAACCCCAGCTTACTGCTGTGGTATCCATCTTGAATGTATTACCCTGTGTTCTTGCCTTGACCTGTAATTTGATTATGCCTGTGTATTAATCTCCTGTACCCCTGTGAATACTGTATCCACATCTTAAATGTATTTGGTTTAGTATATTTAGGTGATATATTCATGCATTTTCTGACTCTGTATAATCTTGATTACATGTATTCTATGCAATCAATTCCAGGTTGCCCCTGAAAAAGGGATTGCTTGTTCCAATGGGCCTACCTGGCTAACAAAATTCAATGAATAAATGCACTATATTACAGGACTTTGTTAGAATCTGGATGGCTGTGGGGTGCTGTGGAGCCCCGAGCAACATGGTTGCCTTTAGATAGAGCTCTATATCTCTTCAGGACCGAGATCAATTGAAAAGTCATTTTTCTGGGAAGAAAAGTATTCTGCTTAGCAGTAAACTACGCCCCAAGACTTGCTAAGCAAAATGGGTAACCCTTGAAAGGATAAACCCACCTCAGATGGAGCAAAATCAAAAACTCTCCCGAGTGCTCTGACCACTAGGCGCAACCAAGGCCCCCAGCTACAGACAGCAGAAGCAACGGATGAAGAAACCTTGCAAATGCTGGTGATGAAAACAAACTGGCTTATCTCCTCAGCAGCTGAGCTCTCAGACAAGTTTGACAATTTAACTAACAGGGTGGCTGGAATAGAAACATCACTTGAATCGGTTACCCTGGCCACCTCTGAAGCTACCAAAAGAGCTGATGTGGCTATGGGGGCAGTAACATCAGTGATCAAAGAAAATGTACATCTGAAGTCAAGGCTGGAAACCTTGGAAAATCAGGCTCGTGCCTCAAACATATGAATAATTTGCCTCCTGGAATGAGCAGAAGGGGATCATCTGCTATTATACCTCCAACAGTGGCTTGCACAGCAGTTGGGCGCAGAAGTACTCCCTAAGACTCAACGATTCCAAAAGGCCTATCAGGTCCATTTCCAGAGGCCGCCCAGAAAACCCAGAAGCCTCGAGGACAGTTGTTGTCATCATGGAAGGTGTGGGAGCCAAAGACTACCTTTTGGCAATGTGAGGCAGAAAAGAACCATCCTCTGCGATGGTCAGCCCATTCATTTGTTTCCTGATATCAGCTATGTTATGTGGCAAAAGTGCAAGAGATTCGATGGGTTTTGTTTGCTCCTTAAGGCGGGCATGTCCCATTAGCGTGGTTTGAAAGCACCAAGCCCAGATAGCATCGGAGGAAGTATATCTGTTTTCCAACTCTATGGAGGCTCTTAAATGGTCCTAGAAACATGTGGTCAAACCCCAAGCTGAGAACAGGGAGGACATCTCATCCGAGGACCGACAAAACCTGAGGGTAATATTTTTGAACTGTCTCATAATCCTGCAGTACTTTGATTCATGGAGGGCAACATCTTAGGTCCAGAATTAGCATTGTGCTAAGTACAGCTGAATAAAATGATTATTGACTTACCTCCCGAGGGGCTTGGATGTAAAAGAACCTCCCATCAGAATTTTGGGATCAGTCAGTAACATGGCCATATATATTTTGTTTTAGAGTTGAACAGTCATACATGGGAGGAGATGGTGAAACTGAGGAGGGGGGGA
Source organism: Neoceratodus forsteri (assembly GCA_016271365.2). Taxonomy (NCBI): domain Eukaryota; kingdom Metazoa; phylum Chordata; order Ceratodontiformes; family Ceratodontidae; genus Neoceratodus; species Neoceratodus forsteri. The sequence goes on from JADMNL010000022.1 coordinate 352,064,757, forward strand.
CCCTTGCCGATCAGCGGTCTGGGGAGAAGGGGTCATCACTGGCGGGGGAGACAAAGCAGGGGATGAGGTAGTAGGTGAAATCACAGCAGAGAGAGTGAGGGAAGCCCTCAGGTCCCTTAAGACAGAGAAAGCACCGGAGATGGATAAATTACATCCCAGAGTGCTGAAGGAACTGATGGATGTCCTGGTGAAACCCCTGGTGGAGCTTTTCAGCATCTCTCTGAGAACAGGGTGGGTACCCCAGGACTGGAAGGTGGCGCATATAGTGCCTATCCACAAGGGGAAGGGGGATTAAGGGAGGTGGCAGGGAACTACAGGCCCATCAGCTTGACATCGGTGGTGGGCAAGGTGATGGAGGACATTGTCAAGGAGAGGCTGGGGGGGGACCTGGAAAAGTCGGGGTGCCTGGACGATAGACAGCATGGATTCGTCCCAGGGAAATTGTGTCAGACAAACCTTGTGGAGTTCTATGACTGGATGACGAGTGCCTTGGACCTGGGTAGACTGGTGGATGTCCTCTATCTTCACTTCAGCAAGGTGCTTGACTCTGTTCCTCACAGGGCCTGTTGAATAAGCTGGGAGAAATGGGGGTGGGGAAACCAGATGATCAGATGGATAGGCAATTGGTTCCAGGACCGAATCGTGGTTGGCGGATAGTCTCATCCCCAAGGAGGGTCATTAGTCAAGTCCCTCAGGATCGGTCCTTGGGCCCCTCCTGTTCAACGCCTCGTCTCTGACATAAGGAAGGGTATCAGGAGTGAGATGAGTCTCTTTAGGATGACTCAAAACTGAGGGCAGTGGTGGATGGGGAGGAGGGAGGTGACCTCACGGGGACCTGAGACTGGAAAGGTGGTCTAGAAAGTGGAAGCTGAGGTTCAATGCAGGGAAATGCAAGGTACTGCATCTGGGAGCCAGAAACCCAGGCCAAGTGTACACCGGGGGACGGGGATGCTACAAGTCTTAATGGGTAAGAGGGACCTGAGGCTGGTGGTAGATGTCAAGATGAACAACTCTGAGACTTGTAGGGAGGGCAGCGGCCAAGGCCAACAGGATGCTGCATCACTAGGGGATCACGTCCAGAAGGAGGGAAGTGATACTCCTTTGTATAACTGCTTGGTGAGGCCGCACCTCGAGTACTGCGTGCAGTTTCAGAGGCCACACTTAAAGAGGGACACTGAACTCCTGCAGAGGGTCCAGAGGAGGGCAACCAAAATGATCTGGGGCCTGGGGACAGGACCTATGGGGAGAGGCTCAAGAGCTAAATATGTACACACTGGAAGAGAGAAGGGACTGGGGACATGATACAGGTCTTCAGGTACATGAAGGGGTTAAATAGGGAAGGAGCAGTCGGGTGCTCCAAAGGAAGAGGAGGGGCAACTAGAGGGCATGGGTGGAAGCTGAGGGGTTAGATTCAGTGGAGAAAGGAGGAGGTGCTACTTCACTGAGAGGGTGGTGGAGCCATGGAATGCACTGCCCAGGGGGCTGGTGGAGGCAGAGATGGTGGAGGAGTTCAAGAGGGGGTGGGACAGGTGCAAGGGAAGGGTTCTGGAAGCAAAGTCTTGTGCAGCAGAAATATCCGGGACTGGGAAGGGAGAAGCAAGAGAGGGCGAGGGGGGCAGTAAGGTCAGCTCCCAGGGTGGGGGGCTGACCAAACGAGCAGACGCGAAAGACCATTAGGCCTATTCTGCTGGCATTTTAGTATGTTAGTTGGTTTATTCTCATTGTGACGCACCTCGTTTATAAGTACTGAAGTTTACACTTACAGTATAAGCACCTAAGTTAACAAGCTCATAGTTTAAATATCTGAAATGTTACTCACTGGTCAGTTTTATAAATCATTAATGAGCAATATTCGGGGTATAACTGTGTTGTAGAATTAAGACTGCTTTCTCGGGAGAATGCAGAGTTTCTAGATCTAATAGTGGATAGCCCCATAGCCCCAGAAAGGGCTTGCCAGGCTCCGGCAGCCACCCCCTCATACTGGCTTACCCTCTGAGTGGGGCCACCGATGGCATCCTGGTGGCCAGAGGGATGGCAATGGAGCCGCTCATTAGCGGGGCTTGCATTTTGTATGCTGTAAACCCCTTGGGGCGGGACATGCACAACGACCCATGCCCGCCTCCGCCTAAATGTGCAGGCGCTGACTGCAGCGGAACTCCTGGCTTCCACAAGGGGTCCATCATGCGTTGGACACTCAACCCCCAAAGTAGGAGGCAGTCCACAGACACTCCAATCCTACCCCCACAGCCAGCCTCCGACTCCCAGGTCCGTTCCCGAACCAGGGGTTGTCGGTGCCACAGAATGGCGATCATGCCGCTGTGCCAGCGGGCTGGCAAATGATGTCTCTTTTAGCTGCTGACAGATTATTTCGAATGTATTAAGAGGAGTGACGCCCTCCTGGTATTAAAATGTATTTTGTCATGTCAAAGGCTAGTAATCAAACTGTACGTTTGTTTTTATAAAACAATAAACATAAAAAATTAAAAAAAAAAAGAACCTAGATGCCTCAACCCAGATCGGACTAAAATGATTAAAGCTGTACCGGTGGTCCAGCAGGACTGGGCACAATTTGTATAGTCTGGCTGGACCAGCCAGTCTGGTTTTAACTATTCTGATGTGGTCTGGGTCTGGCAGTCCAGATAAACCAGACCGTGGTATTTTTACCATATTTGTCAGGTCCAGCAGTCCGGCGGTGCTTCATAATGTTAAATCTCAAAAAACTGGATCTGCATGGATTACTTGCCATACAACTGCATCTATTTTCTGGTAATATCAGTATACTGGGGCATTACGGCCTCCTGTCTGGTTACCATTTTTTCTCATTTGACATTAGAGAGTATAGCTGGACTACAGGACTAGGACTGGACAAAAATAGTAAAACAGACAGGCTGGTCTGGCCTAAAAGGACAAACTGCACCCAGTCAAGCCAGACCAGGCTGTCCGATTTTATAGTTTTGGTCTGGTGGATTTCACCCATACTCCTATATTACTATGTACTTATTTGCTAGGGTAACACCGGATATACCCCCGACACCAACACAGCAACCTACGTTGCTGTCGACATAATAGACAGTTCACAGACAGGTCGCTGTATTGGTGTGCCTGAGACAGGGCCACACCACTGTCTCCCAGTCCTGCACCCCCTCCCCGAATCAACTCCGACTCGGAGTTGATCATAATTAGAACGGGGGGTGCAGGGGACAGAGCTCCCCATATGGGGGGTTCAGAGGGCGAAGCCCAGATAGAAAAATGGACAGGGAGACAATTGGGATTTATGTCCACCGCAACTTGTTGTCGACATAAATTCCGTCGCTGTGATGCTGGTCAACAAAATTGTTGTTGAACGAGCATCGTAGAGCCATAACACTGTATATAATCTAATTGGGAGAGACTGTCTGCTTCAGCACTTGGAGTATCATAGCAAGGGATACAGGTAGTAGACAGAAGCAGAGCAACAACCAGGTACTGGGTGCTCAATGACAATTACCATAAGATACTCAGGAGAACAGTCATGGCACACCTTACACACACAAAGTAAAGTCTTTAGCTCAGTATAGCAGTTTCAAACGGTTTATTCTCACCACAACAAGTGTAGCCTATTCAGGCTAGAACACAGAAATCCACAGTAAAGCTTCTAACATTTCACTAAATCCTTGGCTTTCATGAAGGTGGTGCTATCTAGTGTTCAATTAGCTTAAATAGCTTTAGTGGCTATGATCACATGTTCACAGTTACAGTGCTAGTGCATATTCCAAGTTAATCCACATTTTAGAAAAAATATATCAAAAACACATACAATAGTGATATAACCTCTAACACCAGACAACACAAGTTAAAAGTTCACTCATGCTTCTGTGTTTCACTTCTCATTTTTTTTTTTTGATGTTATTTCTTCAGGAGCCCCTCTGCACTCCAATCGCTCTCCGCACCATCCCCGACATGAGACCCCTCCTTCAGCACTCCGCGACTCACCCTTCACAGCAGGGAGGTGGGGAGCGACTCAACCCACCCAAACGGGTCCATGCCAGGGAGGCGCCCTCCGGAATGGCGACGGGGAACGGAGTCGTGCTGCAGGCTCCATTTTTTTTCTGATTTTTTCTCCCGGCGGGCATGGCGTGCAATGACGCCAGCGACTGAGTGCGCGCACTAGTCAAGCGTCTGCCACGTCCCGCCTCCCCCCCGTCTCTGCGGCTGCGTACTGTCAATCCCCAGCCTCCGCTAGGGGTCAGGCATGCACCGGCCACCCGAATCCCCCCACCCCGGAGATGGAGAGCAGTCCTCCGGACACTCGATCCATCTCCTCCCCGCCACCGACAACCCGTGCTCGCTCCCCCAACCTCACTTCTCATTTTTAACTTTTAAACCCTTATTTTGCAGCTCTACATTCTGGAGTGCATCATTACACTTGGAAAAAAGTTTTCCTTACAATCTGTTCATTACAGGGAGCTTACAAAGGGCATTATCAAAGATAAATAGTAAAGAAGAAAATGAGTGAGCAAGAGAGCATAATTTCCCAAAAGGTCCTTCTTATTCATTAAAATACCACCAACAGCTTAATCTGGTTCAAGGTCGGTTGGCATTCATCTGTATCCCCTCCTCCTGGTCGTGCCTGAAAATAGGCAAGAATTTGTCTAGTGCACTTACCTGGTCAATAAAAACTAAATAAAATATTTATATATATATATATATATATATATATATATATATATATATATATATATACACACATACATATACATACACACACACACACATATAGATATATATACATTTCAGTTGGAATTAATTTTACATTTTATCTAAAGAACCCCAGGGCTTATTCCTCCTATGACTGGGTCTGTATATCCATTCCTTAAGGAGTGGGGGACTTATTTGTTTTCTAGTTTATCCTAGAGGCCATGAGGAGGCTCTTTGAGGATGGGCGGGGGAATTCAAAAACCCTAACCATTTTTTTCACCTTGTTTTTATTTTTACAAACTGGAACAGGAGAAGCACAATCCTACACCTGACCGCTTAAATCAATCCATCTGCTATTCTGATTGTCCTCAGCAGAAGATGTTGATTCTGTGCCCTTTTATGTTTTTTGGGTATGTGTGTTTGGTTAGACATTATATGTAATATGTAACGTATGGGGAAAGAGGCAAAGAGAGGAACTGAAGATGTCAGCGTCCAATTCCTGTATGGTCCCTTGAGAGGGAGGTTGGAAAAGATGAGGAATATGCCACTTCATGTACATTCTAATTCTCCATATTTAAACCTCTTCACTCATTTTCCTGAAAAAAAAAAAAGAGACAACAAAATGGATTTAATATTTGCGTCTGTTCTTTAAAAAAAGGCTTCAACTCAATTTGTAACACGGCTCTCAGTCTGAGTGGCGGAAGGAAGCGCGGCGATAGGCGGAATCGCCACAGCTGACTGAAACCGAGCGGGTATTAAGCCAGACATAACGCCCGCTCGGTCAGTACCAGCTGTGGCCATGGAGGCTGCCGAGAGTAGCAGCTCGCTGGGGTAGTACCCAGATTGGTCAGGAGGCAGAGGGTGCAGCACTGAGCAGGCACGAAACACGCCAGAGATGCCATCGGGAGCGCGTGCGCCCCCCCAACTGCAGATAACCACAGAGGCTGTCCGGTTACGCCTGTCGCTGAGCCCCAACAAGCCAGCAGATCACAGCACCTCCTCCCCCCAGATGCACAGCGCGGTCCTGACCAGCATACCATACACCACGCCTTCATCGCAGAGCGCCCGCCTGTGTGCGACGGCAGACGGCCAAAATCATTGAGCCCTGCTGCACGCGACGCAAGGAGGGACGCTGCACCAGCTGCCACCCATCGCCCGCACCTCCTGAGTGATCGAGGTGGCCTGCAGCCGAGACCACCGCTGTGAGCAACCCAGCACTTCCGGCAGTACAGCGAGCCAGCAACTTGATGCGACCCCCAGCACAGCAGCCGGAGCCGCTCAATCATTCAGCAGGGCTCCAGCAAGTAAGCCTTCCAGCTTCTAACCTAACAAAAAAACTGTCGGTCCTGCCGCGGGAGGTGATGCTGATAACGTAGGCTCTGCACGGCGGGAGCCTATGTTACAAGCGCAGTAATCACCTAGCCTCGGGCACTACCGGCGTTAATGCCAGCTGGGGGCACCCTCAGACTGCGCCCTATGCAGCGAACCCCCAGCGGGCATTAATCCACCGGTGAGGCCCTCAGCTGGCGGTGATTAATGCTTACATAATCATTAAGACCATTTCCCATATATGCCCCATAGTAAAAATCCAGTAGTTCTCTTTGGCACAATAGGTCATCTCTGTTCCCACCTCTAGATCCTAGCTTAATGTGTGCAAGGCCTATAACATCAGGCTGTATTCCTGTTTATTTTGTGCATTTTCACAAGCACTGCCCAAGTGTAGTCTAGGTTTTCATTCCTGAGTGCTCTTAAGTGGTCTCGTCTTTCAACTGTCTTTTTGTTTTTCCTAAGTAATATGCATTTCATTACAGAAAGACATCCAAACCACATAGGTAGTGTGACAACTGATGAAAGACTTTATGTCATGCATTTCCCCATCATGAGGGTTCCTAAACATACTGCACTCACGCATTTCTTTGCAGAAAGTGCAGTTCCCACATTTTTTACACCCTTGGGGAAGGGGAGGGTAAACAGTTCCTTGAGGTCTCAGTTTTCTGTGCGGAGCTCACTACCATATCTTTCAGGTTTCTTGCTCTCCTACATGACATCCTAGGCGGTACCTTAGATGTCTCCAAAAGTCTATAGTCTGCTGCTAACACATGCCAATGTTTATTAACGATTTCCTTCACTTGCCATGACCTTGCATTGTAGGTGGCTACAAAGTTGATCTGATTTTTTGTCTCTGTGTTCCTTTTATCATTCTTTGTCAGGAGTTGTTCTCTTTCCTCATTATCACATGCTTCTCTTACTCTGACCAAAGTTGCTACAGAATATCCCCTTTCTATGAACCATTTTTTGTGCGTTTCCAGCTCTTTCTCTAAGTCTGTTTCCATACTGCAGTTCCTTTTAATTCTGTAGTATTGACTCTTGGGGATATTTTCTACCGTGTGGCGAGGGTGACAGCTGCTAGCCAGAAGTATTGTATTCTGGGCAGTACATTTTCTCTAAATAAAGTTGTTTCAATGTTACCTTCATGTTGCCCTCAGGGAGATCCTTTGACTTGCATAGTTGCCAGGTAAGGACTTGTGGGAAGGGGTGTCGAAGAGAGGCCAGAATGGACATTGAAGAGGTTTGATGTCTCAGCCAGGGAGGACCCAGACGATTCTGGAAGGTCCAATATACATTTCCACAGAACCCTTGAATTACATCAGAAAGACCCGAGGTGTAGATTCCAAGGTCCAGATGGGATTAAAGAGGCCAATACACTTTTGCTTTGAATACAGTGACTTAGATGAAAGAAACTTTTGAGATGTATGTGTAGCAGAACAAAACCCAGTTCTGACCAGTCAACCTGTGGAGAGGAAAGTCAGTGAGGCCATCTCACATGTTTTTTTAAATATTTTATTTGGAGACCCTGTATTGTAACTATAGAGCTCGATACACCAAGGTGGAGTTAGTGACCTCATGAGAAGGCCGGCTCAGAAGTGTGTTTAACTGCTTAAAGAACCTGAAAGAGAAACACAAGAGAATATTATCTGACTGAGGGAGAATCATCACAGCACTGAAAAAGATTAAGATTAGACCAGTCTAAATGTATGTATTGTAGGAATTGTACTTTTTCCTGTTTGTTTTAAGGCTGTATGTGTTGGGATATATATAATTTGTTCTGTAATTATTGTTCTGTTTTGATATTTTTAAAGTAAAGATATTTTTTACAAAGAAAACTGCTGGAGTGCCTTGACAATTCTTTTTATTTTAATTGAAGCTTTTAAAGGTTGTAAGTACATTGTGTATGGGCTTATTGTATACCAAACTGGGAAATGGACAGAGTTCTCTAAAAGTCTTGCATTGAGTTCTAAGGGTTCATTTGAAAGACCTGGTTGGGTGCTCGTAGGCAAAGATATCTGGCCCCCCGAAGACAGAATTATCCGAGCCTGATAATTGGGTACGCTAACAAGAGGTTATCAGTTTGAATCCTTCCACAGCTTGAGACTAAGGTGACTTGAACCCACAAAACAGACAAGAGGGTTACCTTGTCTGTTCACTGTACACAAATCATACGCTTAGAGGTTGGCACTTTGGGATTAGAGGGTTGACTGGCTGAGCGAGATTGTGACACTCATGATGGAAAATGCATGACATAAAGTCTCATCGATTGTAACACTTGCTATGTGGTTTACATGTCGTTCTGTATATGTAATGCATATTACACAGGAAAACAAAAGAAAGTTGAAAGACGGGACCACTTAAGAGCACTCAGGAATGAAAACCTAGACTACACTTGGGCAGTGCTTGTGAAAATGCACAAAATAAACAGGAACACAGCCTGATGTTATAGGCCTTGCACACGTTAAGCTAGGACCTAGAGGTGGGAACAGAGATGACCTATTATGCCAAAGAGACAACTACTGCATTTTTACTATGGGGCATATATGGGAAATGGTCTAAATGATTATATTGAGTTGAAGCCTTTTTTAAAGAACAGACGCAAATATTAAATCCATTTTGTTGTCTCCGTTTTGTCTTTTTCAGGAAAATGAGTGAAGAGATTTAAATATGGAGAATTAGAATGTACATGAAGTGGCATATTCTTCGACTATTCCAACCTCCCTCTCAAGGGACCATACAGGAATAGGACGCTGAAATCTTCAGTTCCTCTCTTTGCCTTCCTCATAATGCTACATATTACATATAATATCTAACTAAATACACACACACACACACACACACACCACAAAAAAACATAAAAGGGCATAGAATCAACATCTTCACCAGGGGACAATCAAAATAGCAGATGGATTGATTTAAGCAGTCAGGTGCAAGACTGTGCTTCTCCTATTCCAGTCTGTAAAAATAAAAACAAAGGAGACATAATGGCTGGGGTTTTTGAATCCCCCCCCCATCCTCACCGAGCCTCCTCATAGCCCTCTAGAATAAACTAGAAAAACAAATAAGTCCCCCTACTCCTTAAAGAATGGATGTACGGACCAGTCATAGGAGGAATAAGGCCCTGGGGTTCGTTAGATAAACATTTAAAATTAATTTCCACCGAAATATGTATATATAAGAAATGGGAAATTATGCTTTTTTTTATCATTTCTATTTATCTACCTTGCTATCCGTGTCCTCCACTCAATCAGATCCCCTTCATGCCCCGCTGCATCCAGGGTTCCCCACTCTCTGAAAATATAGGGCGGTGGCAATGGCGATCGGGTCAAATGGTGCGTTATTTTTCGGGACCTCCTATATGCACTGTACATGTGCATAAGTAGCTTTTAAGTAACATATAGTGTGCTGGTATTAAATGGGTAGTATTGCAATAAAGGATGTCAATAAAATACAATTTTGGAGGATTTTATAAAAAAATGGATAAAAATATAGGGTGGTGGCAAAAAAAATATAGGGTGGTGGTAAAAAATATAGAGCGGTGGTAAAAAAATATAGGGTGGTGGCCACCGCCTAAAACAATGAATGGGGAACACTGGCATCCCTCCTATATTGCCCCAGGAGTCTGCCCTTAGAGTGCTACCTGTCGCCGGAGAACCTTAATACACCCCAGATAACCCCCGGTAGGGACGAGATGGCCTCCCTTACCCTCCTCGAACCATGGTTTGAGCGGTTGGTGCACAGTGGCGCCTACCCGAAGACAACTGAAGGATGCGCTGTTGGCTATCAGAGGGGTCATCACCTAGGAGTGACGAGTCCATTTATTCATGTTCTGGTGCCCCACAGTTGCCGGCACTCGAGGAGAGACAATTGGGGAGTGCGTCGAGACGTATCTCCTCCCAGAGCATTCGGCTGATGTCTGCCCCTCCCCACTGCTTGTCTCCAACTGCATTGTCAACACCAGGTTCACCCGGGAGATGGCAGTATAGCAGCGGGACCAGCACAGAACCCTCCCAGAGAGGGAGAGCCACCTCTGGGCGCTCAATCTCTCTTTCCCCTGCCGACCCCCGGCGGCCCGGTCCATTCCCAAACCTGGGTCGTCGACGTGGTGCGAGGTGTGGCATCCAGCGCCTCAACCCTCAGCGCCACCGGGACAGCTGAAATTATGCTCTCTTGCTCACTCATTTTCTTCTTTACTATTTATCTTTGATAATGCCCTTTGTAAGCTCCCTGTAAGGAACAGATTGTAAGAAAAACTATTTTCCAAGTGTAATGATACACTCCAGACTGTAGAGCTACAAAAATAAGGGTTTAAAAGTTAAAAATGAGAAGTGAAACACAGAAGTATGAGTGAACTTTTTAACTTGTGTTGTCTGGTGTTTAGAGGTTATATCACTTTACTGTATGTGTTTTTGATATATTTTTTCTAAAATGTGGATTATCTTGGAATATGCACTAGCACTGTAACTGTGAACATGTGATCATAGCCACTAAAGCTATTTAAGCTAATTGAACACTAGATAGCACCACCTTCGTGAAAGCCAAGGATTTGGTGAAACGTTAGAAGCTTTACTGTGGATTTCTGAGCTCTAGCCTGAATAGGCCACACTTGTTGTGGTGAGAAATCATTTGAAACTACTATACTGAGCCTGAGACTTTACTTTGTGTCTGTAAGGTGTGCCATGCCTGTTTTCCTGAGTAGTAAGGGATACACTCGACTGAAGAAAAACTACTCTGGGAGACCCTTAAAATGCACCAAAACACACCAACCCCTTGTCGTCGAGGAACAGGTCAGGAAGAATACGAAAACCAGGAGCAGTTATAAAATTTGCAAGTAGCATTTTATTATTATCAATAACTGTAAAATAAAAAATAAAAATTGTTCAGTATAACTATTTACAATGCAGTACAAACACAGAAAACAAAGTCCTTCATCTGAGAGTATCCCTAATTCCAAGTTTCAGTCTCTCTAGCAAAAATATTGCTGCTCTTTTTATAACAAGTCTTTGCCTGACAATTAAACTTCTTCATCCTGAGCTCATTACGGAGACATCCTGTTTCTCAGAAATGTATCAGAGCTGTCGTCAGTTTCTTTGCAGAGCAGGCTTGCAAATAGAACAGTGTCCCAAGCTGGCCTCCTGCTGACAGCTCTGCAAAAGAGTTTGTGCTGCATGCAAGGTTAACCCCTTGAGTTCCACATAACTTTTTGCAGTCATTTCAACAGTATAACTATTTACATTTCAAACCAAGGGATCCCAGTTTCACACAAAGACTAACATATTTTTACAACCACAGATATGTAAGGGGAAGAAAAGACAGAAATAACAAGTGTAGGCAGAGAAATAATAAGAGGCGGAGAATCGCGAGACCATCAGAGTTATCGGTTCCTATGTCTCACAAAAATATTTGGTTGCGCAATCTGACAGACAGAGACAGAAAAGGAGAGAATAGAACAGACCCTTACAATTAACTCATTCTGCATAACAAATAGAATACAGCCTTAGCCAGCCCACTCCCCCAGTTTTCTGGGGGCCTAGGCAGCCCTGGGACTCCTGACCATTTAGTAAAACTGCTGCCCACACCCACAGATTGCTCCTAGAGTCAGTTATGGTCACACCCAGAGCACCTTAGCCAACAACCACTACCACTATACTTGGGAGCCAGAGTCCCCAGAGTATCACACACAGGCTTATTGATGTCGCTAAAACCATAAAGGCATGCTTGAAGCCAGTTCCACATCTCTCAATCTCCTGCCTTGTCACTGATAAAGCTTAAAAAGAGATCAAGAATACATTTTAAAAATTGGTGGCTTACAGTGCACTTAGGAAGCTTGGACAATAAGAGGTCTCCATTGGTCCTAGTGGCCATTCCTTCCCTTTATTTCTGCCTCCCTTTTCTAACTAACCCCATATGCCTATCCCATCCCTGCTTGAAGCTGTTCACTGATTTCGCCACTTCCTCCGGCATCTTGTTCAACTTGTCTACCACTCTTTCTGTGAAAAAGTGCTTATGGATGTCCCTTTTAAATTCTGTTTCGTCCTTATAGTTCAATTCAAGGAAAAAAGTTCCTTGGCATTCACCCTATTTATCCTGTGCAGGTATTTGTATGTCTCAATCGTCTGTTTCTCTGCTTTTCTCATGTACAAGTCCTGCAACCTCTCACTGTATATCTTGCAACCTAGTCTACTGACCATCTTGACTTACCTGTACTGATTCCACCTTGTCGCAGTCTCTCCTCAGGTGTGGACTCCAGGACCTTACACAATATTCAAGTGTTGCTGCATCAGTGACCTGTACAATGGGAGGATCACTTCCTGACTTGTACTGCTTATCCCCCTCTCTATGCAACCCAGCATCCTTATTGCCTTGCCCACAGCTTTCTTAAAATATGCTTGTTTTTACACTCTCCAATATCATGATCCTTAGGTCACAGAAACAGACAGTGACGCCAGAAAAAGACCAATGGTCCAGCCAGCCAGCCTGCCTGTAGTTCTGTACCAAACCTTGGGACTTACTGTCCATACAGTGTATTATGCCTCATTATCCAACCCCTGTTCCTCCCCTTACTGCTACTGCCCTGACTAACTGCTATACCCTTTGCTCTGTCTCAGCCATGCTTGAAACCATTTATGGTTTTGGTGCCCACCACCTCAGCTGGCAGACTGTTCATGGCTCCACCACCCTTTCTGTAAAATAAAACTTTCTCACATCTCTCTCTCGAACCTCCCTCCGACCTATTACTCATGCTAAATAGTTCTTGCAGTTCATCTTGTTTGTTCCTTTCAGTAACTTGATAGTCTCTGTCATGTCACCCCTCTCTCCTCTGGTCTCCTATGAGTACATGTTCAGTGCCTTAAGCTGGGCTCCACAAGATCTGTCCTGCTGGCCCTGAATCATCCTGGTCACCGCTTTCCTTCCAATGGCGGTTTCAGCACCACTCCCCCATTTCATATTACAGTCTTGGGTTCATCTTCCTAATGTGCATAGTTCTGAAGAACAAGTTAGTAAATTTAATATTTGACATTATTTTGTGTTTAAAATTAGGGTTACGATGTTAAGTGTCCCGATTTTCGCAGCTGTGTCCTGTGACCTCATAGTAGGAAAAAAAAAATATTTTCTAACTTGATTTTAATGTTGCAGAAAACTGCAATACCTTAACATAATAAGAAACAACTAAAAAAATTGACAACACAGTCTTAATTCTTATTTAGAGTAAGCCTAAACAAATCTTGTCAGTGCCGGTGGCTCTGCAGGTAGCACACTCGCCTCTGAGGCCGGGAGATCAGAAGGCTATCAGAGGGCTGTGGGTTCAATTCCCACACCTGGCACTGCGTTAATTGCCCAATACTGACAATGTAGTGCAGCATGAGGGGGTGCTGCACTTCTGAGGTAACGTCTTTCGGATGAGATGTTAACCGAGGTCCCATCTGCCTGTTCAGGTGGATGTTAAAGATCCTATGGCTCTTATCGAAAAGAGTAGGGGATTTTTTTGAAACTGAGAACAAATCAACTCTAATACAAAATCAAAGAATGGCACGTCATACATCACATGAAAAAAGATAAATAAACATTCATAAAAATTAAGTATTGCAATGTTACATAACAAAAAGGAACACCTATTGTGGATCATACAGTATTCATTATATACAGAAAACAACACAGAATGTGAACTTTTCCCATTCTCAATACCTCTGTCCGCTTTCCCCAAGTAATAAAAAGGAAACAAACATCATAGCAAATAAGGAGCACGATAGTACAAGTCCCACCAAAATACACTAGCTAGACCATTCATGTATCTAAAAGTCCAAAGTAAAACCCAAAATGGAAATCAAAACAGTAGTACGTCATTCAAATTCCACTGAAAAGAAACCAAAAATGAAATATAGATTGAAAAGTAAAAATAAATCAAAAGAAAACCAACAGCATCAGTGTGTCATACAAGCTCCCCCCCCCCGCAGTTGCAGGGGGAAATATAGTAGTTGACACCCACGCCTAACATAGAGCACTCCAAACACACCCCCATGCATTCACTTTCTGTTAGTTTCACTGGTGGAACATCAGCCGCCACCAGTAGGGATCTAGCTAGTATTCACCGTCTTTACAGTTTCACTTTAATATGAACACAGTGAAAACAAAATGACAGTGAACATGTCCTGCTATACAGTAAATATGCAAATCACAAACAGCAGAACCATCCTGTAAAAGCAAAATACACAACAGAAAATAGAATGACTCTCAGAACATACCACAGGAATGAAGAAATGCCAAGAGCAGGCCTCCCCCAACAACAAGTCACAGTAGACATCTCTTAAATATAAATCTTTATACCCTCACATAGGAATGGCCAACCCAAGTCCAATGGACATGCCACTTCATGGAGGTAGCCAAGGGAAATGCCGCCACCATGAAGTAAGCACAGCAGGAGGCAGATCGTCTGCTTCTTTGCAAAAAATAGCATGAATTTCAGCATCAAACATGGCTGTCAAACCTGGTAGGGGAATAAACCTCTGCTGTAAACAGTGTTGACAGTGGACGTGCCAAATACACCATTTAATACATGTCAAAACCACCCGTAACATACTAGGATGGAATTTAGTCCAAGCCCCTCTAAAAACACCATGCACCAACACATAATAGGAAATATCCAGAAATAGTGTACTTACCTGGTCATCAAAAGCAAATAAATAAATACCCATAAATACAGGCAGGTGCCACTTTCTAGCTAAAGCAGACCAAAGGAACAAAATATGAGGACACTACAGAAATAAATGTAACAGTTTCCAACTGCGTAACACAAGCATCTCGGAAACAATACCTTTCCGGTAGGGCCTTATGATGATGATTAGCTCTCACGTTCAGCTGTTCTTGACAGCATAACCACACAAATCCTACATCTTAGGAGGTACCTGGGGTCCAAAATTTGGTCCAGAAGCATTTAACTGGAACCAAATCCTGACTTTAAAGCAGGATCCTGTGAAAGTGGGACTGAATTATAGTCCCATAAAACCCTCTTCTGGATGAATGCAGAAGACTGTCAACCGATAAATGCCACAATTTTAATTTCTGAAAATGAGCCACCAAATCAGATTCAATGGTCAGTGGAAGGTCCTGGGAAAATCCCACACATTAGACACCCATTTATTCATAAACACCCTGCAACGCTGGTGAAACAGACCCACCCACGGTTTCTGTTGATTATTCAGTATGAAAAGAAATTAGTTATATATATATATATATATATATATATATATATATATATTGAAAAGAAGAAGCAACCGATTAATGATATTGAGGCCCCCTGCTTGACTGGCCGATATGTCACATCTCTGCGGATCGGATTCAATCTACTGCCCCACATTAAATGAAAGAAAATACTATACAACCAAGCTTCTAGTTGAAGCGGCAATGGAAAAACATAACTAATGAATAAACAAATAGGCACGATGAAGGTCTTAGCCAAGTACACCCTCTTTTTCTTTGCTATGGACCAAGACTTCCATTTATCTACCTTCTGTTCGGCAATAAATAAAACTTCCATCCAGTTAAGCAAAGCCAAATCACCCACCCCAAACAGGACTCCCAACACTTTCATTGGACCTGCCACTATTGGAATTCCTCTAATACAGTCCCCCAAACTCCCCGCTGACCCATGCAGCTGGAGGCACTGACTTTTCGAGGTATTCAAAGTTGCACCTGAAACCAATGAAAAATCAGCCATCATATCCAAAGTGGTGTCAACTGAAGGAGCATCCGCTACCATGAGACACACATCATCAGTGTACACCATGACACAGGGAAACACCATCCCAAGATGATGTGCCATATGTTGGATCAGGGGACTGGTCTCCAAACACCGAAGCAGGGGATCAGTACTGAAGACGTATAACAGGGAGCTTAAAGGACACCCCTGTTGGACACCTCGAAGGATTGGAACAGTGGCGCCCGGCAACCCATTTACAACAGGTTGTGTGGTAATACCACTGTACAATCGTTCCAGCCAATACACAAAAGGCAGTGGGATGCCATACTGGTGCAACACAGAAAACAAAAACCCATGATGAACAGCAAGATATGCCTGAGCTTGATCCAAGCTAAAAATAAAGCCACAAGCATCAAGCTGGGCACACAGTTCCCTAAGCATACAAGTTCTTGTCAGATCCACCATGGCTGCATAATGAAGTTTGTGAAGAAAATGGGCAGACTAGTTTTACCTATCTGAGAAGCACTTAATTACTAATCGCTTTTTGCGTCCTATTTATCTCTGTCAAGCTGGTTTCAGATATTTATTGACGCTAAAAGATGAGGCAGATGCCAACCTAAAGTGAAAACAGCCCTCCCGCATTAGCAGTTTGGCAAAAGACAAGACCACCAGAATCTTTTTGTCTAGTTTCTTTTCCCCAAGCAGGCTTAGCAGGCAATCAGATTCACTTACTGCATAAGTGCTGGTCTATACGAGATCCCAGTGAGACATTCTTTTGTAGGCCATGTTGCTCTGAATTATTTATTTGGGTGGGGGTCGCCAGTACATTTTGGGGCCGGGTCACAACTAAACTATCTCCGATGTGTCCCCATGTGTCTTCTACCAAAGACGCTAGCACATTTACAATTTTTCCCCACAAGAAGTTATCGACGCGACAAAAACAAATCCATGTGAACTGAGGGACACTAACCATAGCAGAAGTCCATGGAGACGGGCCTAGCAACGACAGAGGGAGATGCGGAGCCTCAGCTTCCTCTCAGACACTGTGAGTGGGTGAACGGCTAGCCAGATGGAGAAAATCCCACCCATGAAATTCGGAATACAGCAATGAGATCTGTGCCCAGCCTGTCCCGTGCGCCTGCTGGAAGCAGCGGCTGTGACCGTGTGTGTGCTAACGCAGCAGCAAGGCGGGCAGTCCTGAGTTGTCCTTGCAATGCAGCTATAGCAAAAGCTGAAAGGCTCCACACCACATACACGTGACACTTCCAACACATGCAAGCTATATGGGGTAAGCAGATTTCCTGTCTACAGTTAATAAACTTGCTGCCAGTGCCGGGCTGTAACGGACTGCTGTTAAGTGGAGGGAAGAAATGGCAGGAATGCAGAAATGAGAAAAAAACGCCCATTAAAAACGCCCACTGTGATATAGTGCAGTGCTGCAGTACATAGGGACAATGTGGATGGATTGCTTTTTGGGGGAGGGTCAGGCGGAGGAAAAACAGTTCCATGGATGGAACACATGATGTCAGCCCTTTTCTACATGCAAAACGCCTGCAGGGTTCCGTCCCATGCAGCCGTAAAACAAACAAACAAAAAAACACACAGTAGTGGAAATGTACTGATTGAGTTAAAAACACTGACATCCGGTTGAAGTACAAACGCTTTAAGACCATTCTGAAGCATTCAAAAGCAAAATGACCAGGGTTATAAGAACCAGAATTGTAATGCATTTACTAGCAAGTATAAATAGCTAGATTAAACTTTTTTATTGATGTACTTTGAGTTTGCCTGTAGTAGAATTAAGCAACAGTTTTAAGAATAAAATAACTTGTCATGGAAACATTTAAATTTAACACCAATGGGGGATGGGGTACTTGTTAAGTTTGGTCACTGGCCCATCCACCCCACACACGCATCAAATACTTAGGTTCATAAGTACATACGAGTTCGGGGGAACTAGCCCAAATTGAACTCACCACCAATTGTTCTATTGGTGGATCTGATATTTTTTCTCGCCCATGTGATTGTCAAGGTTAACCTTGAACTGTTCCAAGACTGTACTTGTGACCACATCCTGTGGTAGGGAATTCCAAACTGGTGCAACCCTTTGGGTAATACACATTTCCTTTAACTGTTTTATTGATATTCGTTTTTAATTTTAATTTATGGGACCTGGTAGTACAAGGAATAGTATGCCATTCCAAGCAAATTGTTTCAAACAGTGCTTGGTCCTGAGTAATGTAGCCATCAGAACTGATGCTTTTCAGCCTATCTGCCTATAAAGGAAATCAGGCAGTGTTTTAATTGACAGGAAGATGCGGAGGGAATATGCGGTTTGCAGAGGTGCATGCAGTGCCACCCCAACTTTTATTTAAGAGTTGAATGTTAGTGTATATCTTGCACTTCCTAGGCTATACACGTGTTAATACTAAGACTGGATAATGGAACAATTTTTTCTGTGAACTGAAAGAACCTGTGCATGCGTTTGATATACAGTTCATTATTCTGGAAATCAACTGTTTTCTTTTTTCCTTGATCCTTTATGCTTTAGCAACCATATGGGCAGATCTACAGGATGAAGTACTCTGTCCAATGAGAGATCGGCATTTTACTAAGAAGACAAAGCACTCTTTAGTGCCACGGGTGTAATTTTTGAGGGGGTTAAGAATGAACCTCTCACCAGTGTTGATCAATGACACTAACTGCAGTATCTGCAGTCACTTAATGCCTGGCGACGCTGTGAAGATATCGGTCATGGTTTTGCTGTTTGTTGCTATTATACTGAGGAACATCTTAAGTCTTTTAGTGTTTCTGGGCTCCAGACAATTTAGTACCCGCAGGGATATCTGAAGACCTCGTTAGCTTTGGCTGATCTCACTGTCGGAGTCTTGGTTGTCCCTTACTCGATTTACTCAGAAGTAATAAGAAATTTAGAGGACGACTGCGGAGACAAATCTGAAATGCCAGCTTTCAAGATGATTCAGCCGTGTGTTCTCATTGGTCCTATTTTTGCAGGCTGCACTTTTGTGTCCATCACAACATATTTTTGCTGTCCATCGAGAGAAGCATTGCAGTACTGAAACCTCTGCATAAAAAGGTGGTGATTACCAAAAGGAGGACAGTGGTTATGGTGGTAGTCTCGTGGGTAATGAGTTTTGGTCTAGCTGCAATTCCTATTATTGCTACTCAAGAGATTACTCTGAAATACAGCTCCTGCAGCAAAATGTGCAACTATGTATTGGCTCCCAGCGGACGGTGAAGTGCCGACAAACATCATGCTTCTGTTTCCAGCATTTTATTTTTCTCTTCTTGGTGGCACTTTTGCAGTCAACATTATAACTTTCTCAGCAATCAGGCAGTACAGTAAGGTGAGGCTATGGCTGGCTGAGTGCGATGCTCAGAATACTCCCAGCAGACCATCTTGTACAGACATCACGGCCGCAAAGACAATTGCCATCCTGACACTCGCCTTTTTGGTTCTTTTTGGTGTCACTGCAGTTTTTGTGGTAGGGTCGGTCACTGGGTACCAGTGATGTGAGTTTGCTTTCTATGCCTTTTGGATCCTGACATCCAACAGTTGCTGGAATGTTATCATTTACAGTGTTAGGGATCCTAAATTCCGTCTTGGAGTCAAGGAGCTGTTTTTCAGCAAGGTATTGCATTCTGCAAGCCAGCACCAGAACCTACCGAACAGAGAGGTGGACACTTCTGATCACTGTGTTGTTGTGGTTAAACAAATATTCCAACAAAGAAGAAAGGCGCTGCGCTCACTATCGTGCACAGTTCCAACACGACGCAGCAGTGGCAGCACCGATCTGTATTGACCCTTCTCACGGGGCTTTAGCTCTGTGCCTTTTCCTGTCTAAGGAAGTTAAACCTGCCGCTGCAGTGCTGGGGTTGTACCCGACTGCTGTTAAGGGAGGGGACAGAAATGAAAACGCCCACTGTGATATAGTGCAGTGCTGCAGTCCATAGGGACAACATGGGAGGATTGCTTCTTGGGGAGGGTCAGGCGAAGGAAAAAGTTCCACGGATGGAAAACATAACGTCAGCCATTTTCTGCATCCAAAACGTCTGCAGGGCTCCGCCCATGCAGCCATAAAAAAGGTTGTCCTGGGCAGACTGGCTACCCACAGCACAGGTCTGCATGGAAATAATCAACAGCTGGGCAGCATGTTGCAACCGCCCACTCAACACCTTACATAAAATTTTCCAGTCCACATTTATCAGACTGATCGGATGCCAATTATGGAGATCCTCCCTGTTCCTTTTTTTAAATAAAGAATTCAAAATACTTCTGAAAGTGCAGAAAGAATATCTGCCGCACCTTGCACAATGATATTAAAAATGAAAACCAAATAAGGCAAAATAAAATCCAAAAAACGTTTGTAAAGTTCCGGTGGAATGCCATCTGGGCTGGGAGCTGTCTCACTCTGACTGGAAAGTACCACCCTCTGCACTTCTTCTGCAGAAATAGGGAGTACCATGTTCGAAATCAAATCTGGGGGTAGCTGTGAGACAGCCAACTTAGACAAAAATCCAGACGTCGAACCCCCAATTGCAGGAGGCGGGGAGAAATGTTGCTTCATGTAGTGAAACAAAACGTTCACCATTCCCAAATTACGGGTAGTTCGGGATCCGTCAAGTCCCCATAGTGATGCCATATACTTCAAATCATTACAAATTTTACAACCTTAAAACAGACCATGAATACTGAATTTCTGTTCAGCCGCCCTATCATATCGTAATCGACATTTGTTTTTTGAACTGGGAAATTTGGGGCTAATAATCCTGACCCAGCTCATAAGATCGGAACAACAAAACTTAGAAATGTTTGTGCAATGCCAAGTATTGGGCATAGCGCGAAAGGGTATGGTATTTCGCCCATGCACAAAAAAGGGACTGAAGGTCCCACTTAGTATCTACCCACCATTGTAACGGGAATCATATAAGCACATAACAGACTGTCTGTCCTCCAAGAGGTCCTGAACACCAAAACAAATATCATGATCATCCAATAAAGAGGTATTCAAATGCCACATATGGCGAGTAAGCGTTTTGTTCAATGCTTCCCCAATAGTCAAAAATAATAAACCATGGTCCGTGGTTTGAACTGGCAGGACTGGAAAGGCAACACACACACTACCCAGCAGGAAACAAAAAAAGAATCTATCCTGGCAGATTGAGCACCTTTGTAAAAGGTATGATGGGGGCGACAGGGAAAATCCTGAGTACAATCCTTCAAAGAAAAAGTAGACACCAATGGTATTAAAAAAATTTGAATCCATATATAATTTCGGGGTTTTCCCTGTTTTGTCCTGCAAAGCCAAAATACAACTGACCCCCATACCACCAATTTAGTGGTGTACAAATATGGTCTAATGACTTGAAAAAGTTCAAGTCGGGAAGACTTAAGCTGTGGGGCATATATATTAATGAAACGATACTCCTAGAACTGGTAATAGACGTCCAGGAGTAACACCCTACCAGGCACCAAATCCAACAACCTATTAGCTACTGCTCCCAAAACACTAAACAAGATTCCCACACGCAAATGGGCTCGTCCCTCAAAGACCAAAAGGAAGGCCCTCCAAACTATTCCCTGGAGGCCTGCGCAATGTCTGTCAAAGGACGTAAATGAGTATCCTGCAAAAAATAAAACTGCCAGGGAAAAGAACGCAAAGCAGTAAATGACAGTAGCCTCCTCATGGGATTCTTGATGCTATTTGCATTAAGGGATGCAACAGAAAGAGACATGGACAGTCAGTCAACAAACTGCAAACACGATCAGAGATCATCAGATGTAGATTTCTTCAGCCAACCTTTCAGTTTACGGAGACACGGAAGTCCATAGATGCAGCATCCAAATCACTAACCACCGAAGAGGCTGCCGATGAAGTGTCAGAGTCCTCATCACTATCACCCCAAGCCTTCTATTTAGCCAATGCCTGTATCTGTTTTCTGTGGGCAACAAACTCTTCCTGCCCTGGGCTCAGAAGGGGGCACCTGCTCGACCTCTGTCTGGAACTTCTATGGGCAACACCTGACTTAACTGTTGGGGTGGAGGAGGCATCTCTTGAATTAGATTCGCCTTGGGCATCTGTAGCTGCCAAAGGTGCAGTCGGAACATCCAGAGACAAAGGGGTGGGGTTGGAGCCCCAGACAGCTCCAAAGGAGGGACCGTAGGAGATCCTTGAGGCAACAAGACCCTCCTGGTCCTGGGGACCAGGAGAAGGCGTGACAGCAGTCAGAGCAAAGACACTAGGATCTCGTTCGGGCGGGCAAGACGCCTGTTCCTGAGCCCTTGTCACGATATCCTCCTGGTCTTCCTGCTCAGTGGCCAGACGATTATGCGCTGCCAGTTAGAACAAGCGTGAAAGAAGTGTCCGACCTCCCCACAGACATTGCAGCACATTGGCGTAGGACACCGGTGCGAACTATCCCACCACATAAGGAACATTTCACCCTATCACAGGCATTGCTGAGATGCGTCCATGCTTTACACCGAAAACAAGATTTTGGCTGCCCCTGGCAGAAAATAAAACCCCTGTCACTTCCCAGATGGAAACAACTTGGCAAATGGCTGATGGAACCATTCATAGTGGGAATACAGACTTTAATCCTCCACCCCCAGTCCACAACTGTTCAGTGTCCATGATATGGTCAGGGGTGCCCATCAGCTGACGATAAGGAACCCACCCATTGCAATGTGTCTGTGATACAAACACCCTCATTTTTAAAGAGATCATTAATAACCTTAAAGGCGGGCTTCGTCAAAGGAATAACTACAAATGGGGTCCACAACGGAGTATACCTGACCTGTTGATATCAAATCCAGAAATTCTCAAGATTTGCTGCCGTCTTAAAACTTAAATCAAGGTTCGGGTCACTAGCCGTATTAATCAGGGCATACATTTCATTCACCAAGAAACACAAGCTCTGTTTCACCAGGGTCTTTCCCACAAAAATGCAATCAGGAAAAATTTCCAAACCACCTCTATACTTAATACGAACTGCATTCCGCCTCTTAGCTGGGGCAGGAAGGGCATGAAACAGGCCAGCGTACATGCGGAGTGGGGTGGGGGTCGAATTCCTGAAGCAGAAGATTCAGGCATGGCTCTGGGGGGACCTTGCTCCGGCCCCGGAGGAGTGCTGGAAGCACCTGAACCATCAGCCACAGACTCCCCTGGTAGAGCATGGGAGACAACCATAGGCAGAGCAACAGGGCACACAGAAGGCTGGGAGCACAACTCTTGAAGAAGGGACATCTATTGAGATGAATCTGAAGGCCACTGCAGATCTGCAGTCAAGTGAAGGGGACTAGGCTGAGAGGATTGATGCAACTGGGTGCCCACCTGAATTTCCGGCACAGATCCTGGAGACATCCAAGGAAGCATCCCATTTGGGCTTCTCACCCGTCCTGCCTGTTCCAGGGAATCAGAGATGGTGAGGCTAGAAGCAGACAAATTGTTATCAAAAGAAGCATGCGACAAGGTGTCTACATCAACAGAAACCGTAAGAAAATCATCCACGTCTGAATCAACCTGCCCCTGACTCTGAGCAACCAGCTCTACTGTCTAGGTCTCAGTCTGTGACTCACCCACGGCATCCAGTCCTAATCCAAGTCATGGGCCCAACTCTGTACCCACATGCGTACCCTCAGTAACATCAGCAGATCCAACAGTGTCCAGCCGCACTCTCCCTTCCCCCAGCACACCCACATCATCGGCCAAAAAACACTTGCCCGCCCCTTGTCCAAGTTCTGCTTCTCGGTCCACATTCAGCGACCTACAGGCCTCCACTGATACTATATTGAATCCCAAAACTGGAGCTGCCATTTCGTAGAGTTGCCCGTCCTCCATCGACTCGGGCCCTCTGGTAGTGTTTCCGCCTGGCCGTTTTCCGGTGGACTCCACTGTTTCATCTCGAAAATTGTCCCCTGGGCTGCTACCTGCAGTGTAACGAGCCCCGAGACCGCAAGCACAAGAGCCGCGATTACGTCCAGCAGCTGTCTCTCCAATTCAAAGAAAGTCTTCTGTCTCCGCGGCCAACTTCCTGACGACCGCAACACGCGGGTCCAAACCATCTGCAACCCGCTTCATTACCACCTCCTCCACAGAACCTTCATGGGCACTAGAAGTGGTAAGGCACTCCTCACTCAGAAACGCTCCTTTCACCTCCATACTGACATTGGTGTCCGGAGCAGCCATCACAGCGAGTACAGCTGCCCCTACCCGACAGTGGGGAATTTCACTGGTGTCCTGGCCAATTTTCCCTATTCACTGGAAATACCACCAACAGTTTAATCTGGTTCAAGTGTAATCTGGCGCTCATCTGTGTCTCAAGGGGAGGGCAGCTGCAAATGGGTGCCATCTGCACACTCGAACAGACGTGATAGACCGTGTGGCCTGTTTCTGGCAAGTAATAATTAAATCTGTTGCATCAGTCGAGGTTGTCCGGTAATAAAAAATCACGTTTCAGTACGAAACGTCCCGTTTTAAGCTTCTTAAAAGGTGGTAACCCTGCAATCCGAATCCACACTGTTCAGTCATGGAAACACAAATTTCAGGAGGGAGTATGGGCAGAAAAAGATTTTGAGCCAAAAATCAGGGCTATCCCTGACAATCACTGCAGCAACTGAACGACAGGGTATGTGTTTAACTGCTCTAAGACTTCCCGAGTTGTAGCTGGCTATAACCCTGAGCCTAGCGGCGCGCGTGACGCACTGCTGACAGGGTACGCAGGGCACGCGCGCGTTGTCCTTGCACTCTGTACTTGTAGTTGGCTACTTAGCAGTTGGAGTAGCGGCGGTGTGGGCGGGTTGTTCGAGGTAAGTCCATGATTCCAAGGCATTAACTCAGTAGTAAGGTGCTCACAGTGAGACACGGACGGAGCACAACAAGGGGCAGTGTATCTGGGCGCTTGTGGAAACCGTGAGAACGGAATGAGCCTGAAATATAGCTTTGGGAATTCGACCAGGAACAACTGAGGAAAAAGTTTTCCATGGAGAAAAGTTGAAAGGAAAACCCGAGTCGTAGCAGTGCTGAAGGATTTTCTGTGAGGATCCTTCAGTATCGTATTAATTATAATTAAATGATAAATTCCTTAGAGTAGATAAAACCGGAGAGTTGTGTGGTGGTGTGCAAAGTTTGAGGAGCCTCCCAACCTGTGGGACACGGTGGGGGCGGTCTCCGTCGGTACGAGGACGACAGACGGTCACCGCGGGAGAGAGACAAACCCTAGGGGTAGACAGCCTCTGGACGGTAGGCGGACAAATCAGGATCGAACTAAATTGCCCACAAACGGCAGCTCGTCCCAGTTCTACTTCGACAACTGAGACACATCGAGTTAGGAGGGGCAGTGGGAGAGCACGGATTGTTCTTTATTAAAAGACAAGTTTTATTTTTAACCGATGTAATATTATTTTCAATTTCCTGAGAGACCGAGCCACAGGCTTAACGTTACATCCATCTCGCTCATTGCTGTCCAGTTGTAGCTTCCTTCCTTACAGTGCATCTGTGTAGTGTTTGAGAAACTTGTGTTGCCTTGTACAAAAGCAGCATGCATTGTTTGTCCTCTAGACAGTGACAGTAGGGTTTATATTTAGCACCTATACATCACATAAAACGAGCAGTTCTAAGTAACCTGTTCAGTGTAGCATATAGGAAGATAATCTCTCTTCCCCTCCCTTTAACATGTTACCCAGCACAGATTAGTGCCCAAGACTAGTTCAGTAAAAGATTTACCAGTATACACAAAACAAACCCCTCATTTGAACTGTATAATAATTATAAAAAAAGCACAAAATCAATTGAAAGTCTCTACTGGAGTTTTGTTTTGTTATGGTTAGATATCATAATCATGCGCAGTTTGGGAACTTCTTTTAAACTTGTAGAAGTGGCTGGAGAAGTTGAAGGTGGAAAAAAACAAAACAAAACAAAAAACGGTTTAACCAAGTGACCCGCATTATTACGGGTTTTAAAACCATTAGTTGCAGCATAGGTGCCGGAACGGGGGCACTAGGCCATGGCCCTACCACTTTCATTAGTGGCCCTATCACTTTTGCTATCATGGTAATATATTTAATAGGGGAAAATTTACTCTCTTACGTCCTGGCCTACCACTTTTCAAACTGTTCCGGCACCACTGAGTTGCAGAGGCCCTGGGCAAGGAGAAGGAGGTCAGTGGTTAGTTGCACTATGTTGGTGGCTGTGGTTGAGTTTGTTCTGCAGTTTGTGATTATTATCGTGTATAATTTGAGATTGTGTGCATAATTTGTGTGGAATTATTCTTATGCATTTTAGTTGCAATTTGTAGTGTTGCCACTTTCAAGTTACTTGTTCAGAACTGTTGTCAGTTGCCCATCCATTGTTTACAAATTGTAACTTCCCTTGTGGTGCCTGTAAAGATGCAGTTTGTCTGCTGTACTTCACCTGGTTAACAGAAACTGATAAAACCAGTTCAGTGAGCCTACTACTGCCCTTCCTTGCCGGTTCTCGCAGTCTCCCATTTTCTGTCCCAAATAATAGACAATTCTAATGAAGAGCTAAAAGCTGAGTAATTGCAGTGGTTGGGGAGATGCTGATTAAATAAAGATGGTTAATTAACTACATTGGGGATGAAGTGCATTACTTTGGGTTCTGTTGGAACTTGAACATTTGTTGTAGGGTATCATTTGCGTAGCACCTGTGTATAAACATGTAAGGGGATGGATTTTACTGGCAGAAAGGTCGTGCTTTTAATAAGTCGCTGTGGTATTGTGCTTATTAACTTATGAGACATTAAACTGGTTACTTTGAATTTTGGTTATCTGGGTTGGACATAAAAATACTTTTTCTTTGAGGGGGGCGCACTACTACATTCATAATTCCTTTGAGATTTTATTGGATTATGTCCTTGTACCTACCTGACCTCATAGTGGTACAGTGTTAACATCTGCTGTGGTATGAATGGCCATTTCAAGACATTGAAGGGACACTTAAACCAATTTTACTGGTCCCTTAAAAATCTTGGCCTTCTAGTTAATAATTTTCCTAGGTCTGTTAATGTGTTAAACGTTACTGCTCCCTGATTTGTTTTTAGGTAGTTTTTTCCTGTGCTGGCTATTTTGTTGGCATTTTTTTCCATGGCCTGGTGCTAGAATCAGAGTCCCCCCTTCTCTCTTTATTGTTTACTCTGGTCCTAAACTTCCTACATGGTGGCCTTGGATGCTGCAGCAGCTGCACTCCTGGTAGGAGTAAGCTCTTGTGCTGCCACTTGGGGTTGCTGCAGTGCCTGATGTGGCACCATCTCCTCCTGAGCTGCGTAGTGCTGCTGTCGACTCACTGTCTGCCAGCCTGGCTGAGTGCCTGAGATCACTCCTGAATCCTGGTTGCCGATGCTTGGTCAGTGGGGCTCAGTTTGCTCGTGTTTTGATTGTGTGAAAATGGAGATACCATTTTTTTTCTCCCTAGTGTCCTGTTACCGTTGGGGATTTAGCATCTGCTACCCCCTTAGTCCAGCAAGCAGTATTTATTATAGTCTAATTTTAGTTTTAAGTTTATTTTTTATTAGCTTTATAAGCACTTCTTACAAACATTTAGCCTCAACTGGTAATTTATAGAAACTAATGACTTCATACTTATCATAGGGTACAAGAAAAAGCAGGCTCATGTTAACACACATGGAAGTAAAGTTTATTTACTTTGCATAGCCCTCGCATGTAGTCTTAGTTTTAACAAGAACATGTATAATGTGAGCCCCCTTGACAAACGTGCTGAAAATATTCTCAATTTGCCAATTGTTGACACTATGATTATATAGATTCTGGAAGAGTGTGTTGAATACAGTTAGTTTTTGCACTCATAGTAGCCTCGTTGACTGCTTTCTCCTGTACACAATCCCACTCTCCCTAGTTACCTTATCTCAAGCCCCATATCTGCACAGTTCCATCTTCCTGATTTACCTTATTAATTCAAGCCTCCTCCCGTCTGCACAGCCCCACCCTCCTGAGTTACTTTATCCCAGTCCCTCTCCTGCCTGCACAATCCCAACCTATTGAA